>CM033716.1:36429065-37029065 GCA_019671005.1 Hibiscus mutabilis
AGCGTATTAAGTCAAGCATAGATCAAAGAGGAACTGCCTTCGATGTCCATATCGACTCATCAGGTGATGAAGAATGAGTGTCAGTATCGATGATAACATCGATAATAGAAAGTGTGGGAGAATGTCAAGGCTGTCTCTTATTGTATTACGATCCTGCCTTGACAAGCCTATTCGGGACCGAGCAAAGGCGGATCGAGCGATGATATGAGCAATGCCTGAAGAGCTACCAAGTCAATGATGCAAGTTAGGATGCTTTGGGAAGGCGATGAAGGCCCTGTTCAGAAAGTGTCCTCGTTTGGGATGAAGCAACGTCTACTCGCATCATACTTGGTAAGTTTATTTATCTCTTTAGGGAGAAGTGGTATGGTGTTGGGTCTCCACCATCCTCCTCGCCAAGCGCTAGCAGCCGAGCAGCCTTGGTATAAGTGACCTTCTCCTATGCCCACATAGGGACTAGGTGTGCGGGCATTGGAGCCAAGTGGATGGCATGATGTCTCTCTAGGAGGACCTCTTAGGGACGGTTTGGGGTCACATGGCCCCATATCGCGCTCGTCGTGAGAGTCAGGGATTGGCCGCTAGCATTCGCTAGGCCTCGCGGGATACGATATTCGACGCGCATGTTGCCTGATGGATCATGAGACGACGCTTCTGAGTTGAGTCCTTGGATAAAGAGCTTGTTGAAGGCTGACTTGTCTAGGTAGGGTCCTTTTTCAAGTACCGCACGGTGTGTCGACCGGGCCTAGATGGTATGGCCGTGACACCTGGCAAGCTCAAATTTGTAAGAACGATGTCCAAGGCCACGCCGGTTAGGATAGTCCCATCTTCGGATAGGTTTAGTTCAGAGGTTTTCAAATGACTTGATCAGCAGAAAACAATGTTAATATGTTAAAAGCCCTGCAGAATATTGATTTTCCCCTTTTTAATGGGATAACACTTTAAACTTATAGCAGGAGCCAAAATTTGGAACCATGGTCATGCAGGATCAAACAAGGGGGACATGAGCCACCGGGCCAAAACCTGCATGTTCAATTGAATATTGACCTCAAAAATTAAAAAGAAAATGGGAAAACATGACAAAAATGATACCATGTATGGCTTCCATATGGGTGAGCTATGGACTGAAAGAAGAATCTCCCTAGGCTTCGGTAACCTCTTCGTTTTAGGTATCATTCAAATCGATAACCTATGGTTGGTCACCTGAAATAACAACAAAATAAGATAAAACATTCTAGCGAGGGCTTTTGTGGACAAAAGATTTATGTTACTCGGTCGCCTTAGCGTCTCAGACGAGTGTTTTCTGTAACTATATGCATTAGACATAGTGTCAAGCATGGTGTACTATTGCGTGATTCGAGTGCAACGCAAACGGGGCAAGTATACACGTCGCAAGTAATAGTATAGTAAAGATATCGTCTCCACAGAGATTGGTGAAACTCTGATTTTTAACTCCTTGCACTAAAAAGAGAAGTAATTAGTGGTGATAGGTGTTTGAGAATAACAAGTAGATAAATCGCAAGTAAATAAAAGAGATTGTGATCAAATAAGAGAGTAGGTTGAGTTATCATGAGTAGTGGTGTGAATGCCGAATGAACTGTCGTGGCAATTGATTGTTGTGGCAACTTGATTGCTGAGGCAATTGTTCAATTACCGTAGCAACTGGGTTTCTTCCTTCAAAGCTCGGCAAAGCGTTCTTCAATGGCTTCTAGTTATCCCTAACCGAAACACTAGTTTATTGTGCATGCCTTGGTGATACATCCTTGCGTTAACCTTGGGTGAACAATAATCGGTCTTATGGTCTTTTTAGCCGTTGAAATCCGAATCTTATTCCTAAGATGGATTAACCTCCATAACAATTTTTTGAATGAAGATCATGCTCATTCGTTTCTTGAATCTAACTCTCCCGATGCTAGATAAATGGATAACTCTCGAATTCCTCTCCCAATTCACTTGAAATCAAAATAAGAATCAAGAATGAACAAAGTTTGAATTAAATTTCAATTAAAAAACTAAACAAATCCAATTGTTTTCACAACCACAAAAACCCAATAACTCAAACCAATTTAGTTTATTACAAAAGATAAAAAACATGAATCGCATAAAAGGGTGGAAGAAGATCAAATGGGATACTATTTAACATGTTTTCCTATCCCTTAGTGAATAGGGGAAAAATTTCAGCCTTAGGACGTCGTCAAGATCTTGTTCTGAAAGAATAGTTTCTAAGAACAATTTGAGATGTTAGGTCAACTATATTGATCATATTGAACATCACAGGCTTCAACTCGAAGTGGGTGGCTTGAATCTCAAATGCGACAACTCCTAGAGTGAGACCGTCAAGATCTTGTTCTAAGTAGTCTCGGATAGGTCTATTTCGTGCAATAACTGGTTGATTCAGTAAGGCCACCATGGCTCCTGCTGCGGCATTCTGATTGCATTTGGCATTCAGATTGCCAAATGGATCATTAGGTGGATCTGTCATCTCTTCTCTCAACTCTCTTCTTCGTCTACGAAAAACACGTTCGATTTCTAGTTCAAATGGATAATTAGGTGTTGTCAGCCTCGCCCTGGTCATACACCAATGCAAAACCAAAGTTATTAACCTCTTGAAATCGGACAAAAAAAATAAAATAAATAAATAAAGGTGCAAGAAAATAAGTTGTTATTGCCAATCCCCGGCAACGGCGCCAAAAACTTGTTGCATGATTTGAGTGCAACACAAACGGTGCAAGTATACACATCACAAGTAATAGTATAGTAAAGATATCGTCTCCACAGGGATTGGTGAAACTCCGATTTTTAACTTCTTTCACTAAAAAGAGAAGTAATTCGTGGTGATAGGTGTTTGGGAATAACAAGTAGATAAATCGCAAGTAAATAAAAGAGATTGTGATTAAATAAGAGAGTAGGCTGAGTTATCGTGAGTAGTGGTGTGAATGCCGAATAAACTGTCATGGCAATTGATTGTTGTGGCAACTTGATTGCTGAGGCAGTTGTTCAATTGCCATAGCAACTGGGTTTCTTCCTTCAAAGCTCAGTGAAGCGTTCTTCAATGGCTTCAAGTTATCCCTAACCGAAACGCTATTTTATTGTGCATGCCTTCGTGATACATCCCTGCGTTAACCTTGGGTGAACAAAAACCGATCTTACTCTCCTTTTAGCCGTTGAAATCTGAATCTTATTCCTAAGATGGATTAACCTCCATTAATGATTTGTTGAATGAAAATCATGCTCATTCATTTCTTGAATCTAACTCTCCCGATGCTAGATAAATGGATAACTCTTGAGATCCTCTCCCAATTCTCTCGAAATCAAAATAAGAATCAAGAATGAACAAACTTTGAATTAATTGCAATAAAAAACCTAGACAAATCCAATTATTTTCACAACAACAAAAACCCAATAACCCAAGCCAATTTTGTTTAGTTCATGTGCAAAAGAAATACAAAAGATAAAATCCCCAACATGAATCGCATAAAAAGAGCAAGGAAGAAGATGAAGCTTGCAATCAGCCCTATCTCTCTCTCTCTCGTCAAGCACACCTTAGAGGCTACGATTTGGTCTTCTATTTATAGGGGATTATTAGTTTAGATTTGTTGTTGATAAGGATGAGTTTAAGTTGGAATAAAAGAGATATTAAATCCCTTTTATTTTTATCCTCAAACTCCTTACAAATCTGACTTTTTATCCCCCTTCAAACCCTACGTGAATATCCAAATTTTTGGGTTTTATCCCTTGACTTTTGTGCTTATCTTGAATGAGGTGGACTTATCCAGTCATCGTCGGCAATCAGTTCAGCATGGCCTTCAGAAATTAGCTTCAATTGCCACAGCAAACCCTTTAGTATTCTTGCTTAATTGCCACGACAATCCAGTCTTGCATAAAATAACACATACCAGCAACATCTTTTCCACAAAAACCAACCAAAATGTAGTATCAAGCTTATCAATAAAGGAAACTCAAAAATTATGCATGAATGACTATGAATGCAACTAAACTGAGCCTAATTCTAACAATAATTGTAAGAAAAAGGGTGGAAAATATATTACTTTTACACATTTAACACACCCCCAAACTCGAACTATTGCTTATCCTCAAGCAATGCAAAACACTAATAATTACCTGCTGAAATCCTTACCATCAAAAGCATGATTTTTACCTGACTTCAATCCTAAGAGTCATGGCACAAGTTGATTAGTTTTTGATACATCGGATAATTACAAAGAAGTACTCAAAAATCAAACTATAATGTTAGTGACATGGCGTGTGTGGAGTTGTGTACAAGTCAACTAATAGGATTCTTATGTGAAAAATAGGTTTTATTAATTAAATTAAATGTCAGAGCAATTTTAGTTTGCTAGAGTTGGTGATAGGCACCTCTAGCAAAGTAGTTTCTCTTTTTAAAGCATAGTCGACTAGAACCAGTGTTAGGCACCTCTAGTGATTCTTTAATGTGTGATGACTAGAGCCGAATAGGTACCTCTAGCGAGAAGTTATCTTAATTTTCAATTTTTAGTTTAAAGCTAGAGCCAGATAGACACCTTTAGCGCAAATTACCCAATTTTAATAACCTAAGTTCACTAAGTCTCCCTTAATCAACAAGTCACAACAGTGTCAATTAATAATTATCATCATAGCAAAATTCCAAGTATTCTCCATGCTAGTCTTAGGATCAAAAGTTCTATCATGTAAGTGCAGTGGCAAAAGGTTCATCATTGGATGTCACAACAAGTCTAAACAATTTAATTCGGTGGAGGATATGACAAGCAATATATGCAACTATATGAGATAACTAAATGAATGCAACTATCTATAAAATCAAAAAAAAAAAAAACAACAACCCAAACTTGAGAGAAGCATTGTCCCCAATGCATGCAATTACAAAAATTAAAAATGGGATAGAATGCACATGAGTTAGTCGGCTAGGTCATCACCTTGAATGATGAGTTTCTTTCGAGCCGTATGCTTGATTTGTTTTCCGGCTCGTGGTGGTTGGTAACGTGTGGCTGGTGGTGTTGGAGTATGCCCAAAGACCAATTATGAGATGGTTGTAAAAGACATACTTATTTTATCTTGTTTATTAATAAGAGTTATTATTATTATTCAGTCTTATTTTGTGTATCTATAAATAAATTGAATTATAATAAAGTTCTTAGAATAATATAGTTATTCTTGAATGTCCTTAGTCGAGAATTATTGTGAGCTTGGACAACAATAATGTATTAAGACTAATATGTAGTTGATTGATGACAAAGTGTTGTCATTGACATGGAGATTTCAAAATCAATACATAAATATGTGTTAGGGAACAACATACTGGACTGACCCACTATGAGCATGTTTCTTGGATTATTATGTGACAGTCACAACATTGTTTATGGTAATAACTACATGTATGATCCTCATACTTGAGATCATCTTTATTTCAACATAATGAGTGACATATTTTGATACAGTCAAACGTGTGTCGTAACTGAATTGAGGAGCAGCATTGGTTTGACAAGGAAGGTCCAAGATCAAGACATTTGCTTAAGTATGAAACCTAGTTTTAAATTCGGTTAATAAGGCAATATGTTTACCATGTTTTGGGGATTTGTAATCTGGATTTTTGGTTGTTTGCGATAGTTTATTCGCTGTGATTTGTTGGTCTTTGAGTTTGGTTTTGAGACATGGTTTGTTAATGCCTTGCCAGCATGATTTTATGCCTTGTGTTTTCCTTTAGTTGCATAATTGCCTATTATGCTTTTGATCACGCTTATGACGTAGTTATCTAGTCTTAAATGATGATAGAAGAGTGTTGATGTCATGCCTATAGTGAGATATGCCTTGAGAATCTTTTGAGTGTTGAGTTGGTTGAAATATAGGAAGCATGCCTCTAGAAATGTGATTGAAGTTCCTCATAGTGTATTGATCATGTTACCCCATGTTTATATCATGGTTTGATCCTTGGATTAGTTGTATGTATGTTTTGTAATATCCTCAAAACTAGTACAAAGAAAGTTACTACAATGCCTTCATTTAAATCCCTAATTGATTGACAACAAGATACTAGTTCTAGTTAATAAGGACTAGAATGCTATAATTGAAAAAGTGGTAACCTAATGTGTAAGTGACCAAACCGAAACAAACAACAAATTGAAGGAATGCATGAT
Organism: Hibiscus mutabilis; assembly: GCA_019671005.1. Classification (NCBI taxonomy): domain Eukaryota; kingdom Viridiplantae; phylum Streptophyta; class Magnoliopsida; order Malvales; family Malvaceae; genus Hibiscus; species Hibiscus mutabilis. Next base: position 36,435,212 of record CM033716.1, read on the forward strand.
AAATTCTCACATTCCTAAAATGCCCCTATACATATTATTAATTAGTGGATAATTAAGGACAAATTAGTCATTTTAGGAGGAGATAATTGATGAACCATTGTCATCTTCCTCCCTTGTTGGCCGAGTGTGAATGAACAAAGAAGAGAAAAAAAGGGATTGAGTGACAAAACTCTATAATCATAGATTCAAGCTTAAATTTTGGAGAAATTGGAGTTGCTAGCATTCATACTATCTTGACAGGAAGGTAAAATCTCTTCCTTAATGCATTAGAGATTCAAATGATGCATGTAGATTTAGGGTTCTTGCTTGAATTACATGAATTTGATGAATAGTTAGTGAATTGATGCTATGAAGTAGTTAAGAAGTTCAATTGATTGATCAATCCATGAAATTGATCGTGTCATTCGAATGAGTAGGAGAAATTGAGATTGTCAATAGCCAAATTGATGGTGAAATGCTATGCTAGTTGTTGGAAAATTTGGATGATGATTAGAATGGATGATTGATATGTGAATTGAAATTCTGGTTGCTGGAAATTCTAGTGAATCGATGTCTTAATGAATCAATTGAAAATATTGCTTAATTGCCCTGTTTCAATAGGATTAACACATAATTGGACTAACTTAGACATGTATGAATGAGTATATATATTAAACAATCATGTTAGGATCCTTGTCTAAGTGGTTAAAGAAGCTAGAATTTAGCTAAAGGATAGCTGTCCAAAATGCTCTATTTTGGGCAGTGAGTTTAAAAATCTATAGAAAATCACATAGACCAAATTAGGGAGTAAATCTTATATGAACAGAATCATGTGTATGACTAGTTTCGTATACAACAAACGGAATTGAATTTCGAATTATAAAATAGTTTGTAGAGACTGATCTCTAAGGACAGTGCAAACTATCCAATAACACAAATTGGGCTTCCTTTAAGTAAAAAACTGTATTAATTCACAATGAATAAAAATGTAAGGCCTATATGGTTAGAAGGACAATTAAGTTATCTTTCTAACGGTGTAAACGGTTCGAAATTCCGACGTACGGAATAAAAAATATGAACATTTAAGCAAGTAGTGCACATGCTGCCAGGCAGCAACAGTTTGATGTTTGAAATTGAATGTTTGAGTATATAGAGTCACATAATGACTCAAGTGGTTGCTGGATTTTACCTAATACACTATGCATTGTATGAATGTTAGATCAAGAGGAAATTGAGGAAAAAGGGGCTCACATAGAACAGCAAGCTAGTAGACGGAAAAGGATTTCAATCCGGGATCGACAATAGCTCAGAAAATTCCTGTGAGTGTAGTTTAATGTTTGGAGAGGGCGGTAACCTCTCCAAGTTCATTTCTAATTTGTATTTCTTGTTGATTCTTAAGTATAAATTGTGTAATGAGCTTGCTATGGAGCATTAGAAAGGTAAGTGCTCTATTGAGTGGTTACTTGATTGTGAAGCATGCTTGAATTACTATTGATTGTCATGATATGCTTCTTGCCTAATTGAACTATATTGAAATGAAGCATGATGTTATAGTTGAAATAACTCAATTCATTGTTTAATGACATATTCATTGATAGAGTAGCGCAAATTCGAATAAAGAGAAAAACAAAACAAACCAAAATAAAGAACAAATCTAAAAATTCAGATTTGCTTATGGCAGTGGCGTCAATGGAGGAAGCTTGAATATGTGGAGATGGCGTGATGAATTGATAGTTGTTGTTTTGTCATCGGCACCCTCTTAGACGCAATTATCTAAGCAAGCAACCTCAAGCGGCTCTAACCCACCCTCCTAGATGCAATTATCTAGGCAAGCAAGAGTGTGAAGATGATCTCCCTCACAAGAACTCGATGACCTTATGTTGAAGATGGCTTCTAGACAAGTTTACCGAACACTTGCAAACTCAAAGAATACTAAAATCTCCAAAGAGAACTTTTTATTAATCAATGAAATCTGAATTACAATGTGGGTGAAGCCTCCTTTATATAGGCCATGGAGAAGTTCTAATCCTACTAAACTTAGGAATTAAATACAATAAATAAATGCTAAAATCTAATCTCCTAATTAGATAAGTAACTTCTAATAATAAATAAATGCTAAAAATAAAATCCTAATTAAATAAATCTGATCCTAATAGATATTGCAGAATCCTATATTGGTTTAAATTATAAATAATCAAATAAAATCTTGAAAATTCGTAATTATCCAAAAATCTCGTATTAATCATGTATAGGAATTTCTGCATGCGTTGTCTTCGCTAAAATAGACGTATCTTGAGATCCAGATGTCCGATTGAGGCGTTTCAAGATGCGTTAGAAAGTTAATTTGCAGCCGGACAAGTTTTAAGAAGACATGTTGACCCATAAATGCCTGGATCCCATTCAAAAATTCGTCGCAAGTTAGCTGACTTTCCAGACTTCACAAACAGATTCAGTTTCTTGTCAAAGATGCATCGTTTTTGACCTCCTATGCGTGCATTGTTTTGGCCGTTATTGTTTGCATCGAACAAATTCAGCTTCTTGTCCAATATGAGTAATTTAACCCTGCTCATGCATGTATCATTCCCCCACTCCTCAAAAGGATTCGTCCTCGAATCTAAATCGGCAATAAGAGAACAATCATCAACTTCAATTGAAAAGGCTTCTTTGTTGTATGTGGAGTGATCTAATTGGGCTACTCTCAATGGTTCAACAAAATCCTGAAAAAATAAGACAACACTACTCGAACATTTGTAATGACTAGTCAAAACAAAATCACTCGTCGCGTTCTTTTTCTTGTCTTTTTCTTTTGGGCTTTGTGTGACTTTTACCTCATATGTATTTTCACTCACCAAATTTGGGCCATTAATTTGACTTTTTTCACTCTCGGCCTCTTTTACTCTCAGTCTTTTGTATCTCACATCCCATATCCCTCTCACAAAATTTATCATCAATGTACAATTTTTGTAGAGGAGAAAGTGTTTCTAACGGAATGATAGGACAAGAATCAAATGAAGGGTTAGAATTACACTTACTTTCTTCGTGGTGAGGTGATGAGAGTATAGCAAGTGGACTTACTACTTCACATGAGGGATTAGAAGCATTGTCATCTTGTCTAATGTGTTCACAATCACTATCCTTTTGTTTGGGAGATGGTTCTTCTCCAATATCAACATTTGCACAAATGCTAGAAGTAGAAGTACAAAGAGAATCATGTGTACCTTCTGGTTTTGGGATGTCTTCATGGTTGGTTGCCTTTGTGTAGTCAATTGATTCAGCCTTTTGTGCTTCCAATCTTTTTTGTTTTATCTTCTCACACTGTTTTTTTGCTTTTGCTATTTCTTCATCTACTTTTTCCGGCTCTATTGTAGCAAACGAGAGCTTCTGGCCTTGGTGCACAACCGAGTATCCATTTGTATTGATTCGATGGACAGCGCCACGATCATTTTTCCAAGGTCTTCCTAATAGCAAGTGGGTGACTTTCATAGGAACCACGTCACACCATACATCATCACAATAGCTTCCAAGAGTAAAAGAGATTAAACAACATTCGGTTACCTTCATATCCGGTCCGCTATTAAACCCTTGAAGATGATACGACTTAGGGTGTTCTTGGCATGGTAGATCGAGTGCATCAACAATGAAGCTACTCACTAAGTTTACACGACTGTCACCATCAATAATTAAAGAACATAGATTACCTTGTATCTTACATCGTGACTGAAAAATATTTATTGTATACGGTAACGAGTGTTGAAAAGAGAATAAAACATCCTAATTGCTTTAAGAATCCAAAGAAAAGGTTAGACACCAATAGAATTATAGTTGGAAGGAGAAAGAAGAGTATGCAACTTTTAGTCCTACTAACACAAGGAAACAAGAAGGTGTTAGAAGATGTGTAAGAAGCAATAAAAGCTAAAACAAATGAAAACTAATGGCTAAGAATGAAAGAAAACTAGAAAAACCCCGAAAACCCTAGAATTTTGCAGCAACTTGATCTACTTCGTTCGAGGTGTTCCCAATGTCAAAAAATACTGAAAATTTATGTGGCAACTCCTCCAAATGTGTATATCTGATCAGGAAATTTTCAGCTCAAAATTTGTTCGTTTGAATTTGACGAATTTTCCCAAATTTTTGAGTTTTTCACCCAAAAACGCCAAAATTCTTGTCAAGAATCGTCCCAAATCTGATACCAAATGATAGAGTAGCGCAAATTCGAATAAAGAGAAAAACAAAACAAACCAAAATAAAGAACAAATCTAAAAATTCAGATTTGCTTATTGTGGTCGCGTCAATGGAGGAAGCTTGAATATGTGGAGATGACATGATGAATTGATAGTTGTTGTTTTGTCATCGGCACCCTCTTAGACGCAATTATCTAAGCAAGCAACCTCAAGCGGCTCTAACCCACCCTCCTAGATGCAATTACCTAGGCAAGCAAGAGTGTGAAGATGATCTCCCTCACAAGAACTCGATGATCTTATGTTGAAGATGGCTTCTAGACAAGTTTACCGAACACTTGCAAACTCAAAGAATACTAAAATCTCCAAAGAGAACTTTTTGTTAATCAATGGAATCTGAATTACAATGTGGGTGAAGCCTCCTTTATATAGGCCATGGAGAAGTTCTAATCCTACTAAATTTAGGAATTAAATACAATAAATAAATGCTAAAATCTAATCTCCTAATTAGATAAGTAATTTCTAATAATAAATGCTAAAAATAAAATCCTAATTAAATAAATCTGATCCTAATAGATATTTCAGAATCCTATATTGATTTAAATTATAAGTAAACAAATAAAATCTTGAAAATTCGTAATTATCCAAAAATCTCGTATTAATCCCGTTTCGGAATTTCTGCATGCGTTGTCTTCGCTAAAATAGACGTATCTTGAGATCCAGATGTCTGATTGAGGCGTTTCAAGATGCGTTAGAAAGCTAATTTGCAGCCGGACAAGTTTTAAGCAGACATGTTGACCCATAAATGCCTTGATCCCATCCAAAAATTCGTCGCAAGTTAGCTGACTTTCCAGACTTCACAAACAGATTCAGTTTCTTGTCCAAGATGCATTGTTTTTGACCTCCTATGCGTGCATTGTTTTGGCCATTATTGTTTGCATCGAACAAATTCAGCTTCTTGTCCAATATGAGTAATTTAACCCCGCTCATGCATGTATCATTCATTGACACACCTTCATTGACTTTTGAAACATTGATATTGGTATTGGCTTGAACCCTATTCGATTGAATGGGACATTGGCACAAAATGTGCACATTGAATTGAAGCATGTTTCTAATTGGTTGAAAGCGATAACTATTGTAAGCCTTGGTCTCGAGTCGGTCTTAGATATAGTTGGCATGCCATAGAGACTATAGAGCTCATTATCGGGGTGGACTACGGTCTGGGACATTGGTCCCTAATTGGCGACAGTAGGAGGGAAGTATTATTATTGGTCATTGGCGACAGTAGGAGGGATTTGACTGGTACTATGTACTGATACATGCATGAGCAGGTCAAATTACTAATATTGGACAAGAAACTGAATTTGTTCGATGCAAACAATAAAAGCCAAAATAGTGCATGCATAGGAGGTCAAAAACGATGCATCTTGGACAAGAAATTGAATCCGTTTGTAAAGTCTGGAAAGTCAGCCAACTTGTAACGAGTTTTTGGATGGGATTCGGGCATTTCTGAGTCATGTAGTCTTCTAACAAATTGTCCACCATTCAGTTAACTTTCTAACGCATCTTGAAACGCATCAATCGGACATCAGGAACTCAAGATAAGTCCAATTTACTGAAGACTGCGCATGTAGAAAACTGGATACGGGATTATTACGGGATTTTGTAAAATTCAGCCCAAAAGCTAACATATAAGGCTTTGGACGAATTAAACTTAGCCCAATATATTTATTATCATTTAAACTGATGTTTTTAGGGTTTTATATACTTTAGGAACCAGCCACCCAGCCCTTATCATCCTATCACTTGCCTTATCACCCTATACCTTGCCACACAAGCACAAGGAGTTTAAAGGCCGTTATTTTTAATTAGATTAGGTTTTCCTTGTTTTAGTAGAAGTTAAATTACTTTGTCTATCCTTCACCTATAAAAGGATGAAGCCTCCATCATTGTAAGGGAGATTTCTTTGATTTATAAAATATTTAGTGGGTTTGTTTTTTCAAGTGCTGATTACTTGTGCCTTCGAAGTCTTCTTCAACATAAGTTCGATGAGTTCTTGTGAGGGAGATCATCTTCACACTTTTGTTTGCCTAGATAATCGCATCTAGGAGGGTGGGTTAGAGCCGCTTGAGGTTGCTTGCTTAGATAATTGAGTCTAAGAGGGTGCCGAGGACAAAACAACATCAACAATTCGCAAGCCATCTTCATCTTCAACCTTCACACCATCTTCCATAATTCCATAAACAAAGCTGGAATTTTCAGATTTGTTACCCATCTTCTTCTTAATCTTTTTTCATCTTTTTATTTATATTCTTATTTCTTATCATCTAATCCTTCATCTTGTCTTTCTTTCTTTAATTTTCCAGCCTCGAATCTGAAATTTTCAAGAAAAGCCCTTCTCTTTTCTCTTGAATTTTCAGATCTGCCCATACTTTTCTTAATTGAGTCTAGAGCTCCTAGTTCTTGCTACAACTTGATTGAAGGCTTCCAAATTCAAGCTTGCGCTACTCTATCATGTACCATATTGACTATTGTTATTATCGACAGTTTGGTTGGAGGCTCGAGTATCTAGACTGAGTAATCGATTCTCAAGGATGTACTTAAAATGAACTATAACTCATGTACATTGAATCTATTGTTACATTGAATTGCATTGATTGATAGTAAAGGAAAATTGATTAGCATGAACTAATGATATTGAAACATTGATTGAACATTGCTTATTTGAGATTGCTTGAGTATTGAAACATTGATTGTGTTCAAATGGCATGTTATGCCTAATGTAGTCAAATTGGATGATTGAGTATGTCTAAACTTCAAGCCTTGTATTGATATTGGATTGAAAATTAAACAAATGTATCTAGTATTGTTTGCTTAGTTTCGAATGGTTCCTTATTGAAGGGGGAACCATACCATCTATTAGATGGTTCGTAGTTGAGACTTATTGTATTGATTGTCTTGTAACTTAAACTCACTCAATAAGATTTGCTTATTCAAGTCTCATTTCAACGATTCAGGTTGATTTTGAATCCTATCCCGAAGTCTAAGCTTGTACAAGTCACATTTTTCTTGAAAGAGTATGTTTCCATTTTGTTATAGTTCTCCTAGGATGGTGGCACCTAAGGCATGTATATTCATGATCTCTTAGTTATGGTTTGTAATAATTAACTCCATCTATGATCTATAAAGAGTATGGTATGTATATATGAGCATGTGTGCACTTTATTGAACTTGTATGCTTGTTAGCCTAATGTTAGATTTCCCATGGTTGAATTATGCATGTAATGGTTGAATAGATCTTTTGAAAATGGCTAGTTAACAATAAGTAAATGTAGTAATCTATATGTTTAGACATGAACCACTTTGATCACTTAGGGTACTAGCCGAATGGTGTATATAATATTGGAAGCATGTATGTTTGATTAAGGTAACTTAAGTAAATGATGTAATCACCTATTGATATGCCTAATAGCTACAATGAATCTTGAAATTTTCTGTTGTGTTATACATCTAGTCGAATGGTTGCTTATAAAACAAGTAAGTCTTAAATGGTATTGATTATGATATCAAATTGCATTAAGGGTACTAATGTATCTAGTAGGTGCATCATGCATTGTATATTGGGTCCTCACCTATTCGAATTGTTTCTTAAAGTACAAGAAAGGCTTAAGTCAAATTGAACTAACTAGATTATAAGGTATGGATCATTGATTGTAATTGTGGTAACTTACGTAATCCTACTAGGGTGGTTAGAGTATGTTACAGAGTGGTAATCAGAGCTTATGGTTGCATGATTCTAGGGTCTATTTCTTGAATATGCTATTGTCATTGATTATTTAGGTGCCACCTAGGATTTACTTGAATATTGATTGGATTGTGACTTGAGGTTGACTTCTCGTATTCCTTATATATAGAATGTCTGAAACAAGATTGGGCAAGGATAATGAAAGCCCGACGGGCTCCTCCAATGAGGGAGGGATCGTAACGATGAACTAGGATCCCCAGAAGCCTGTTGAACCTCAACAAGTTCAGCAGGAAGTTCCCGTGATTCATCCTATTCAATGAGAATGCTTCTCCGGTCTGAAGGAGATGTTTGATCAGATGATTGTCTCAATGAGACAAAGTACTCCTGACTCTTCGGTAGCAAAATCGGCAAGAGCTCCTATTGATAAGTTAGCTCAACATCGAGCTTACACCTTCACTGGAACAAGTGAAGACAAGCCAGAAGAAGTGGAGTACTGGTTGGAGAATACAACAAGAATCTTGTCTAAGCAACTACAATGCTGAAATGAACACAAACTGGAGTGTACAGTAGCTTTATTGGTCTATGAGGCACTGAATTGGTGGGAGACTACTACCTTGGCAGCACCTGAAGAAGCTGTCACCTGGGAATTCTTCCTTAAAAAATTCAAAAAGAAGTATATTAGTGATCAATATCTTGCTAATCACAAAAAGAAGTTCTTGTACTTGAAGCAATGAGGGAAATTGATCGAGCAGTATGTTAGCGAGTTTTGCAAATACTACAAATATGGGTCAGAGTTCATAAAGAAGAGAACAAATGTAGAATGTTCATAGATGGACGCAATGATGAGTTAGGCCCCATGTTCACTACTTTGGGGATTATTGACTTTCAAGAACTGGTCAACCAAGTCATAGCTACCGAAGCCAAGATGAAGACTTCGGCAAAACGACCAGAGAATCAGTCTCGAGATGACAAAAGATCGAGGGATGATCACAAGTCTCATTGGCACAATAAGAAACAAAAGCATCAAGGAGGAAATTCTTCCAATCAGGGAAATTTCTCTAGGGCCAGCTATATACCCAAGCCACAAGCTATGTCCAGATCCTCAACACCTATGGTGTCCTTGGATAGCATCAGGAATACTGGGAGGGAGAACCAAATCCCTACTTGCAAGACTTGTCAAAAGAACCATACCGGAGTTTGTAGAAAGCTCACTAATGCTTGTTACTTGTGCGGAGACACGACGCACTATGTCAAAGATTGCCCCCAAAATCTGAACAAGTTGCTTTCTCATGTTTCTCACAAATTGAATCAAGCTCCTTCACCCAGGGGAAAGGGTTTGAAGCAAGCTAACTCAGACAACTACGGGAAGAGCAAAGGCCATGGGTCTAATGCTACATATCAAGAGTCCCGGGCACCTGCTCGAGTCTATTATATCCGTGGTCGGGAGGATGAAGAATCTCCTAATGTAATTGTAGGTACAATCTACCTCAATACTTACCCTATTTATGCTTTATTTGATACAGGATCAACCCATTCATTCATAAGATCTCCTTTAATTGAAAAGCTTAAATTGAAGCCTGAATATGTTAGTTGTAGCTTAATTGCTACCAATCCTTTAGGAGACAATGTAATAGTGAACCAAATATGTAAGGATTTCCCTTTGTTTATTTAGGGCATCCCTTTCCTAGCCAACCTATTGTTATTGCCTTTTGTTGAGTTCGATCTCATTTTGGGATTAGATTGGTTAGGAAGGCATCAAGCTTGGGTAGATTGCCAAAAGAGAAAATTGTTTCTTCATGGTTTAGGAGAAAAATCCATTACCTTGATCGATAAGAAACCTATTAACATCTTTGCTATTATGATTAAAAGTGATGAAATTGAATTCGGTGTGACTTCCTTCCCTGATGTTTTTCTTGAGGAATTGCCGGGACTGCCTCATATTTTGGAAGTCGAATTTAAGATTGAAGTTCAACCCAGGAGTGATCCAGTGTCTACCGCTCCATATCGAATGGCCCCTATTGAACTCAAAAAGAGCTTAAGCAACAATTACAAGAGCTTCAAGACAAGGGCTTCATTCGACCTAGCTCTTCACCCTGCGGAGCACCCGTATTGTTCGTTAAGAAAAGACGGGTTGATGAGGCTATGTATTGATTATCGTCAGCTAAATCAGCTCACTATCATGAACAAGTATCCTTTGCCGAGGATAGAGGACTTGTTCGATCAATTCAAGGATGCCAAAGTCTTCTGCAAGATCAATTTATGATCGGCGTACTATCAGATGAGAATACAAGACTCGAATGTACCCAAAACGGCTTTCAGGATTCGTTATGGTCACTACGAGTTCCTAGTTATGCCCTTCGGGCTAACCAATGCTCCAGCGGCTTTCATGGACTTAATGAACCGGGTGTTCAAACCCTATTTGGACAAATTCATGGTTGTTTTTATTGATGACATTCTTGTCTACTCAAAGGACAAAGAAGAACATGCTAATCACCTTCGAATTGTACTCCAAACATTGAGAGAGAATCGGCTATATGCCAAGTTGAGCAAATGGGAGTTTTGGCTCTCGGAAGTATCCTTCCTTGTCCATGTTATCTCGCCGAAGGGATAAAGGTTGATCCTAAGAAGACTCAAACCATCATCGAATGGAGATGATACGAGCATGGGAGGGGTCAAAATAATCATCTTGGAAAAGAAGTTGAAACTGCTTTGCAAGTCAGAAACATCAGTCAACTTGTGAAGCATTTTTGGATGGGATCCAGGCATTTATGGGTCAATATGTCTTCTTAAAACTTGTCCGGCTGCAAATTATCTTTCCAACGCATCTTGAAACGCCTCAATCGGACATCTGTATCTCAAGATACGTCTATTTTAGCGAAGACAGCGCATGCAGAAATTCCTATACGGGGATTTTTGGATAATTACGAATTTTCAAGATTTTATTTGATTATTTGTAATTTAAATCAATATAGGATTCTGCAATATCTATCAGGATCAGATTTATTTAATTAGGATTTTATTTTTAGCATTTATTTATTATTAGAAGTTACTTATCTAATTAAGAGATTAGATTTTAGCATTTATTTATTGTATTTAATTCCTAAGTTTAGTAGGATTAGAACTTCTCCATGGCCTATATAAAGGAGGCTTCACCCACATTGTAATTCAGATTTGAATGATTAAATAAAATTCTCTTTTGAGTTCCAACTTGCAAGAACATTATCTTATATTTTAGAAGCAAATCGATTTTCAAGTTCTCCGGGATTTGTTGTTGAGGATCTTCACACTCCTGCTTGCCCATACAAAAGCGTTTGGGAGGGTGGGTTAGAGCCGCTTGAGGTTGCTTGCTTAGATAATTGCGTCTAAGAGGGTGCCGAGGACAACTATCAATTCATCACGTCATCTCCACATATTCAAGCTTCGTCCATTGACACCACCACCATAAGCAAATCTGAATTTTTAGATTTGTTCTTTATTTTGGTTTATTTTGTTTTTCTCTTTATTCGAATTTGCACTACTCTATCAGGAGACCTCCACGAAATGTTAGCGAGGTTAGGAGTTTTCTCGGTTTAGCCGGGTATTATCGAAGATTTGTGAAAGGGTTCTCGATTATTGCAAATCCATTAACTCGACTCCTTCGAAAGAATACTCCATTTAAATGGTCTGAGGACCAACAAATGAGCTTCGATCAATTGAAGCAAGTCCTAACTCAAGCTCATATTCTAATCCAACCTAAACCGGGAAAAGACTAAGTCTTCAGCGATGCTTCCCACGTCGGTTTAGGGTGTGTATTGATGTAAGACGACAAGGTCATTACTTATGCTTCTTGGCAACTCAAGCCACATGAATTAAACTATCCAACACACGACTTAGAGCTAGCTGCGTTTGCGTTTGCTTTAAAGATCTGGAGACATTATCTATATGGAGAGAAATGTCGATTATTTACAGATCATCAGAGTTTAAAATACATCCTAACTCAGAAGGAGTGATATCTTCAACAACGAAGATGGGTGGAACTACTAAAAGACTATGATCTAATCATTGATTACCACCCGGGCAAGGCAAATGTTGTGGCTGATGCGCTCAGCCGCAAACATTCAATTGGTAAGATCGAATACAAATTTCCAACATTGTTTATCCCTCTATTCGAATGGATGATATGAAATCCACTAATCGAAATCCTTTAATTGTATCTTCAACTACTTTCAATGCCTATTTTAACCTCCTAAAGAATCAGAGATATATGGCAGAACTTCAAGTTCAATCTGAATTGAATTCGAGGATCAAAGAGCTTTAACAAAATGACCCTGAACTTCAGAAGATATTGAAAGAGTGATTCCAAACCGAGCACCGAATTCTCACTTCGATCGAATGGTGTGCTCTACTTTAAGAATCGGGTTTGTGTACCCAATGATCCAATCCTTAAGAGGGAAATGCTTCAAGAATCACATAGTAGTCCTTTTTCAATACATCTGGGAGTAATCAAGATGTATAAGGACATAAAGGAAGTCTATTGGTGGCCGGGATTGAAGACCGATATTGTTAACTTTGTATCAAAGTGCCTCACTTGCTAGAAGGTGAAGGCCGAGCACCAACTACCTACTAGACTCCTACAACCCATCGAATTGCCTCAGTGGAAGTGGGAGTGTATAACAATGGACTTTATATCGGGATCACCGAGGAAAAATGATGCTATTTGGGTGATCGTTGATAGGTTCACCAAATCAGCTCACTTCCTACCTGTTCGAATGAACATAACCTCAATTAGCTAGCCGAAATGTACTTGAAAGAAGTGATCAGACTTTACGGTGTTCCTAGATCTATTATATCAGATCGAGACTCTCATTTTACTTCTCGTTTTTGGAGGGCACTTCAAGAAGGTATGGGAACTAAGGTGAACCTTAGCACTGCCTTCCATCCACAAACCGATGGACAATCTGAAAGGGTAATCCAAGTGCTTGAAGACATGCTTTGAGCTTGCATTATCGACTTCGGTAAAGACTGGGAGAAATCTCTACTATTAGTTGAGTTTGCCTACAACAATAGCCATCAAGCTTCTATCAAAATGGCCCCATTCGAAGCATTGTATGGCAGGAGATGTAGAACTCCCCTATACTGGTCTGAATTAGGGGAAAATAATGTCTTAGGACCTGAATTGCTTTGTGAAACCGAAAATCAAGTTCCGGTGATCCATAGTAGACTAAAAGAGGCCTTTGTTAGGCAAAAGGCTTATGCCGATCTCAAGAGAAGAAACTGATAGAGTAGAGCAAATTCGAATAAAAAGAAAAACTAAACAAACCAAAATAAAGAACAAATCTAAAAATTCAGATTTGCTTATGGTGGTGGCGTCAATGGAGGAAGCTTGAATATGTGGAGATGGCGTGATGAATTGATAGTTGTTTTGCCCTCGGCACCCTCTTAGACGCAATTATCTAAGCAAGCAACCTCAAGCGGCTCTAACCCACCCTCCTAGATGCAATTACCTAGGCAAGTAAGAGTGTGAAGATGATCTCCCTCACAAGAACTCGATGATCTTATGTTGAAGATGGCTTCTAGACAAGTTTACCGAACACTTGCAAACTCAATGAATACTAAAATCTCTAAAGAGAACTTTTTATTAATCAATGAAATCTGAATTACAATGTGGGTGAAGCCTCCTTTATATAGGTCATGGAGAAGTTTTAATCCTACTAAACTTAGGAATTAAATACAATAAATAAATGTTAAAATCTAATCTCCTAATTAGATAAGTAACTTCTAATAATAAATAAATGCAAAAAATAAAATCTTAATTAAATAAATCTGATCCTAATAGATATTGCAGAATCCTATGTTGATTTAAATTACAAATAATCAAATAAAATCTTGAAAATTCGTAATTATCCAAAAATCCCGTATAGGAATTTATGCATGCGCTGTCTTCGCTAAAATAGGCGTATCTTGATATCCAGTGTCCGATTGAGGCGTTTGAAGATGCGTTGGAAAGCTAATTTGCAGCCGGACAAGTTTTAAGAAGACATGTTGACCCATAAATGCCTGGATCCCATCCAAAAATGCTTCGCAAGTTGACTGATGTTTCTGACTTGCAAACCAGTTTCAACTTCTTTTCCAAGATGATTATTTTGAACCCTCTCATGCTCGTATCATTCCCCCACTCTTCAAAAAGATTCGCCCTCGAATCTAGATCAGTAAATGGAGGAAGTTCATCAAAGTACCATAGAAGAGAAGACGTCTTGAAGGATCCTTTTGCAGAGTCTCTTTTTGCAATGTAATTTACAAGTTCCTTCTCATTGGGATCATCACGATTGTTCTTTTGGTATAAAGTAATTCATTCTCATCTTCAAAATTGTTATTAATGCTAAAAGAGGAATAAGCATAAATAGAATTCTGAAAACATTCAATGATACCTTTTGATTGTAAGGTACCTTCATCGGTGTTTGTCGTTTGATGATCATCTTGAATCGTAATAGTAGGTTCGTCTTTGAAACAAACACACTACTTATAATTTCTTCCTCATCAATAGGCAAGGTTAAACTCTCGATGGTATTGTCTTCCTCATGTTCTTTAGAAGAACAAATTTCTTGATCATGCTTCGGATCACAAATTTCAATATCATTAGAAGACATGAATTGCAGACAACATATCTCTCAAAATTTTTTCTTGAAAATAAAACTTATTTGGACAATCATACCTGAATGATCTAGTCAACAACAATAATGACATCGAGTCCCCAAAAGGGTAAAATCCAATACGTTGCTCAATGACATCCTCAAGAACGACCTGAATCCGATACCAAATGATAGAGTAGAGCAAATTCGAATAAAAAGAAAAACTAAACAAACCAAAATAAAGAACAAATCTAAAAATTCAGATTTGCTTATGGTGGTGGTGTCAATGGAGGAAGCTTGAATATGTGGAGATGGCGTGATGAATTGATAGTTGTTTTGTCCTCGGCACCCTCTTAGACGCAATTATCTAAGCAAGCAACCTCAAGCGGCTCTAACCCACCCTCCTAGATGCAATTACCTAGGCAAGCAAGAGTGTGAAGATGATCTCCCTCACAAGAACTCGATGATCTTATGTTGAAGATGGCTTCTAGACAAGTTTACCGAACACTTGCAAACTCAATGAATACTAAAATCTCCAAAGAGAACTTTTTATTAATCAATGAAATCTGAATTACAATGTGGGTGAAGCCTCCTTTATATAGGTCATGGAGAAGTTTTAATCCTACTAAACTTAGGAATTAAATACAATAAATAAATGTTAAAATCTAATCTCCTAATTAGATAAGTAACTTCTAATAATAAATAAATGCTAAAAATAAAATCTTAATTAAATAAATCTGATCCTAATAGATATTGCAGAGTCCTATGTTGATTTAAATTACAAATAATCAAAGAAAATCTTGAAAATTCGTAATTATCCAAAAATCCCGTATTAATCCCGTATAGGAATTTCTGCATGCGCTATCTTCGTTAAAATAGACGTATCTTGAGATCCAGATGTCCGATTGAGGCGTTTCAAGATGCGTTGGAATGCTAATTTGCAGCCGGACAAGTTTTAAGAAGACATGTTGACCCATAAATGCCTGGATCCCATCCAAAAAATGCTTTGCAAGTTGACTGATGTTTCTGACTTGCAAACCAGTTTCAACTTCTTTTCCAAGATGATTATTTTGACCCCTCTCATGCTCGTATCAGAAACATTGAATATCGAGTGGGAGATTACTTATTCTTGAAGGTATCTCATTGGAGGAAAATCCTCATATTCGGGAAGAAGGGTAAACTAAGCCCTCGATTCATCGGACCCTTTGAAGTCTTAAAAAAGATCAGTACAGTTGCTTACAAGCTAGCACTCCCCGCTGAATTCAATAGAATCCACAACATCTTCCATGTATCGATGATGTTGAAGAAATATCAATCAGATCCATCACATGTTCTAGAACCTGATGAGGTGGAACTTAATCCTGATCTATCGTACGATGAAGAGCCAATTCAAATACTTGATAAAGAAGTCAAGAGGCTTCGCAATAAGATTGTGCCATTGGTGAAAGTTCTATGGAAGAACCACAATGTAAAAGAAGCCACTTGGGAACCTGAAGCAGCAATGAGAAAGTAGTATCCTCATCTATTCCCCTCAGGTAAATTCGAGGATGAATTTCTTTAAGGGGGAGGGAATTGTAAAATCCTCAAAACTAGTATAAAGAAAGTTACTACATTGCCTTCATTTAAATCCCTAATTGATTGAAAACAATATACTAGGTCTAGTTAATAAGGATTAGAATGCTATAATTGAAAAAGTGGTAACTTAATGTGTAAGTGGCCAAACCGAAACAAACAACAAATTGAAGGAATGCATGATAAATTCTCACATTCCTAAAATGCCCCCACACATGTCATTAATTAGTAGATAATTAAGGACAAATTAGTCATTTTAGGAGATAATTGATGAACCATTGTCATCTTCCTCCCTTGTTGGCCGAGTGAATGAACAAATAAGAGAAAAAAGGGGATTGAGTGAGAAAACTCTATAATCATAGATTCAAGCTTAAAATTTGGAGAAATTGGAGTTGCTATCATTCATACTATCTTGACAGGAAGGTAAAATCTCTTAATGCATTATAGATTCAAATGATGCATGTAGATTTAGGGTTCTTTCTTGAATTACATGAATTTGATGAATAGTTAGTGAATTGATGCTATGAACTAGTTAAGAAGTTCAATTGATTGATCAATCCATGAAATTGATAGTGCCATTCGAATGAGTAGGAGAAATTGAGATTGTCAATAGCCAAATTGATGGTGAAATGCTATGCTAGTTGCTGGAAAATTTGGATGATGATTAGAATGGATGATTGATATGTGAATTGAAATTCTGGTTGCTGGAAATTCTAGTGAATTGATGTCTTAATGAATCAAATTGAAAATATTGCTCAATTGCCCTATTTTTATAGGTTGGACACATAATTGGACTAACTTAGACATGTATGAATTAGTATATATATTGAACAATCATGTTAGGATACTTGTCTAAGTGATTAAAGAAGCTAGAATTTAGCTAAAGGAAAGCTGTCCAGAATGCTCTGTTTTGGGCAGTAAGTTTAAAAATCTATACAAAATCACATAGACCAAATTAGGGAGTAAATCTTATATGAACAGAATCATGTGTATGTCTAGTTTCTTATGCAACTAACGAAATCGAATTTTGAGTTATAAAATAGTTTGTAGAGACTGATCTCTAAGGACAGTGCAAACTGTCCAATGACACAAATTGGGCTACCTTTAAGTAAAAAATTGTATTAATTCACAATGAATAAAAATGTAAGGCCTATATGGTTAGTAGGAGAATTAATTTATCTTTCTAACGGTGTAAACGGTTTGAAATTCTGACGTACGAAATAAAAGATATGAACATTTAAGTAGTGCACATGCTGCCAAGCAGCAACAGTTTGATGTTTAAAATTGAATGTTTGAGTATATGGAGTCACATAATGACTCAAGTGGTTTCTGGATTTTACCTAAGACACTATTCATTGATGAATTTGTATTGAAATTGAAAAATGCATAGAATAGCAAGCTAGTAGAGGGAAAGGGATTTTAATCTGGGATTGACAATAGCTCAGAAAATTCTTATGAGTGTAGTTTAAAGTGATTTTACCTAATGTAGTCGAATTGGATGATTGAGTATGTCTAATCTTCAAGCCTTGTATTGATATTGGATTGAAAATTAAACAAATGTATCTAGTATTGTTTTTAGTTTTGAATTGCCTTATTTGGGGAACCATACCATCTATTAGATGGTTCAGTTGAGACTTATTGTATTGATTGTCTTTAATAAACTCACTCATTTGCTTATTCAAGTCTCATTTCTACGATTCAGGTTGATTTTGAATCCTATCCCAAAGTCTAAGCTCGTACAAGTCACATTTTGATTGAAAGAGTATGTTTCCATTTTGTTATAGTTCTCCTAGGATGGTGGCACCTAAGGCATGTATATTCATGATAACTTAGTTATGGTTTGTAATAATTAACTCCATCTATGATCTATAAAGAGTATGGTATGTATATATGACATGTATGCACTTTATTGAACTTGTATACTTGTTAGCCTAATGTTAGATTTCCCACGGTTGAATTATGCATGTAATGGTTGAATAGATCTTTTGAAAATGGCTAGTTAACAATAAGTAAATGTAGTAATCTATATGTTTAGACTTGAACCACTTTGGTCGCATATAATACTAGTTGAATGGTGTATAAACATTGTAAGCATATATGTTTGATTAAGGTAACTTAAGCAAATGATGTAATCACCTATTGATATGCCTAATTAATAGCTACAATGAATCTTGAAATTTTCTGTTGTGTTATACATCTATTCGAACGGTTGCTTGTAAAACAAGTCCTAAATGGTATTGATTATGATATCAAATTGCATTAAGGGTACTAATGTATCTAGTAGGTGTATCATGCATTGTATATTGGGTCCTCACCTATTCGAATTGTTTCTTAAAGTACAAGAAAGGCTTAAGTCGAATTGAACTAACTAGCTTATAAGGTATGGATCATTGATTGTAATTGTGGTAACTTACCTAATCCTACTAGGGTGGTTAGAGTATGTTACATGTTTACGTTGAGTTAAGACATGTATGAATCCATATTCGAGATAAAAGCCAACAAATTGGGACATTATAGGTCTAGGCGTATCGGTACATGTGTCCCTGTACTAAAATAGGCAAGTGTATTTTGAGGGTGTGTTTCGGTACTAGAACAACCGTACCGATACTGGCTTATGTATTTTGGTTGGGCATTTTGATACTTGAAAAAGTGTTTCAGTACGGGTTTGAGCTACTAGAATCTAGAATTTTGAAATGGTGTAAGTTCATTTACCTGATATGATCTCGACTATGAGTTTTGAATCATATATGTGAATGCCCGATCGTGATTCTAGTAAGAACTCTGCAGTGCTTTGAATGTATTCTGAAATTACTCAAACAACAATGTAAGTAGAAATAGATAAATAAGAAATAGAAATAATGGGATGAAAGATATGTAGAAGGGGTGTAGGAAGAGTGATAGTTGTGATTATGGAAAAAAAAAATAAAAGATGAAAATGTAGGTGAAGATGATGGGGTGTTGGCGTTAAGATGAAGAAATTCAAAGGATGGATTGTGACCCCCTAACTATAAAGAGTTAGGAACCAGCAATATAATAAAGTGGAAATGAAGTGGTAGGATATGGGCGTGACCCCACTAGCTATAGATGAGCTAGGAACCAACGCTATAACAAAGGGAAATGGATGAAGACTACAAGACTAACTTGAAGCCGATAAAGTTCCACAAGAGAACAAGAATGAAAGCAATCTTTCAAAGATGTTTTATATATTCAAAGTGTGTCTTACAATGATCCTAAAGATGCCTATTTATAGTAGAAGTAGGCAGAATATGAAAAGGTGTTACAAGAAAGATGAATGCTCATCTTAATGCACTTGAATACACATGAATGCTTTGTCCTTTCTTCTCATCTTCAAAGCTGATTAGTTTAGACAAATTGAGGTTGAATTTAGTCATATTTTCGTCCAAATTAAGAAGGACTCTTGGGCTGCCTTGTTTTGCTATCATATGAAGAGAAAGGGGATGAATGTGGACAAGGATGAATGTAGACATCCTTGCTGTCCAGTTTAAGTGCAACTCTTCATCTTCCAAGCTGATTAATATGACTTGAATGTCATAAAAGGTGAGTTTCATCCAGCCTTCATTTCATGTCTCCTCAATGAATTTTGAAACCCCACTTGAATGGTGATAACATCAACCTTGAATGCCTTGAATTTGCTGAATTAAGATGGCCATCAATTGCTTGTCTCTTGGTAGAAGATGAAAGAACTCTTCCTTGGCTCAAATTCATTCAAATCATCCATGCATAAAATTCCCGTAATAAAAATTTCAGCCTGCACTGTCTTCAGTAAATCATTCGTATCTCAAGCTCCCGATATCGGATTGAGGTGATTCAAAAGGCATTGGAAAGCTAAGAGATGGAGGAATAACGTCCAATTGATTTCTGGATCCAAACACGTCTGTATCGCATCCAGAATTGGAAGACATTCTGCTGATATTCTTGCATCTGGTAAAACCGTTCATCTTCCCTCATGCACCTAGACACAAAGGTAAACTTTATTCAATCTTTAATTGAAAACATGCATGTAAACAATTAAGAGTTAGTTTAATAAATGAGCTAGTTTGATGAATGAACTAGTTTAATTAATGAACTAACTTTATTCAATGAACTAATAATCTTGAATGAACTAGTTTAATCAATGAACTACTTAGTTAAATGAAGTGTATAACTAAATGAACTACATGTTTAAATGCAACGCATGCTTTAATGAACAACATGTTTATTGAATGCAATGAATGTTATGCAAACTTTAAATACTCATGCAAATTCATGCATAAGCAAAGTAAAGTGTTCCTCCTTATTATTTCTTCTTTCTCACGTCCCAAGCTTGATGTAAACATATTTTCCATGGCTGCTTGGAACTCCTTGGCCCTTGCTCGAGTAATGGGGCCACCTGGGTACTTCTCTGGGTCTTTGCCATTGGCGTTCATATCAGTCCCTCCCTCTTTAAGGCGATTTGTCCCCAAATCGTCATCTACATCATAAGGAGATAGGTCAGCAACATTGAAGGTTGCACTAACATTAAACTCACCTGGAAGATCTAATTGATAGGCATTGTCATTGATCTTCTTGACATTTGGAATGGTCCATCTCCCGAGGCATTAATTTGGACTTTCGTTGAGCAGGGAACCTTTCTTTCCTCATGTGCAGCCACACCCAATCCCCTGGCTCAAAGGAAATTCGCTTACGACCCTTATTTGCTTGCTGCTCATATTGCTTGGTTCGTTTTCAATGTTCTCCCGCACTTGTTGATGAAGCTTCTTAACAAATTCAGCTTTATTAAGTCCATCTTTATTCACAATTTGATCAGCGGGTAATGGTAACAAGTCTATCGGTGTTAATGGATTGAATCCATACACCACTTCAAAAAGCGTCGCCCTGTAGTACTATGGATCGAGCGGTTGTATGCAAACTCCACATGTGGTAAACTCTCCTCCCATGTTTTCAAATTCTTCCTAATGATGGATCAGTAACATAGAAAGTACTCGGTTCACCACTTCAGTTTGGCCATCCGTTTGAGGGTGGCAAGTGGTGGAGAATAGTAACTTAGTACCAATCTTACTCCATAGGGCTCTCCAAAAGTGACTTAAGAACTTCACATCCCGATCAGACACAATAGTTCTTGGTATGCCATGTAACCTTAAGATTTCCCTGAAAAACAAAGTAGCAATATGTGAGGCATCATTAGTTTTGTTACAGGGAATGAAATGAGCCATTTTGGAGAATCTATCCACAACTACAAAGATGGAATCTTTGTTATTCTTAATGCGTGGAAGCCCTAGCACAAAATCCATTGAAATATCCATCCATGGTGCTTCCGGTATGGGTAGTGGTGTGTAAAGTCCATGTGGCATGACTTTAGATTTGGCCTTCCTGCAAGTGATGCATCGCTCACACAACCTCTCCACATCTCGTTTCATTTTAGGCCAATATAGGTGCTCTTGAAGTATAGCCAAAGTCTTTGCTATCCCAAAATGTCCCATTAATCCTCCTCCATGAGCTTCCTTAGTTAGCAATTCACGCATGGAACCTTGAGGATGCATAGTCTTCCTTCCTTAAATAGGAAACCATCATGCTTATAGTATTTTTCAATTGACCTTTTCTCACAAGCTTTGTAAATCTCTCCAAAATCAGAGTCAGAGACATATAAGTCTTTAATAAAAACAAAACCCAATAACTTAGATTCCAAAGTGTTTAAAAGAATATACCTCCGTGACAATGCATCGGCAACTATATTCTCCTTACCTTTCTTGTACTTGATAACATATGGGAAAGTTTCAAGAAACTCCACCCATTTGGCATGCCTTTTGTTGAGTTTATGCTGCCCCGGATATGTTTCAATGCCTCATGATCAGTGTGAATGATGAACTCCTTAGGCCAAAGGTAATGTTGCCATGTTTCCATTGCCCTCACAAGAGCATACATCTCCTTGTCATAGGTAGGGTAATTAAGCGTAGCTCCACTTAATTTTTCACTGAAATAGGCTATAGGACGTCCACCTTGAGACAAAACTGCTCCAATTCCTACACCTGATGCATCACATTCAATTTCAAAAGTTAGATTAAAATCAGGTAGAGCAAGTAAAGGGGCATGTATTAAACAATCTTTAATGCTATTAAAGGACTTCTCTTGATCTTCCCCCAAAAGAATTTAGAATTCTTCTTAATAACACTTGTTAGTGGGGCGGCTATGGTGCTGAAGTTGGGACGAATCTTGATAAAAACTTGCAAGTCCATGGAAGCTCCTAACTTGAGAAATGCTTGCTGGTCGTGGCCACTCTTCAATGGCTTTAACCTTCTCTTTGTCCACCTCCAAGCCTTCAGAACTCACACATGAAACCTAGGAAAACAACCCTGTCAGTACAAAATGTACATTTTTGTAAGTTAGCAAACAGTTTTTCCTTCCTCAAAACTAGCAAAACTGACCTTAAATGTTGAACATGTTCTTCCATGGTTTTACTATAGATTAGAATGTCATCAAAGTAAACCACACAAAACTTACCCAAGAATGGCCTAAGAACATGATTCATTAACCTCATAAACGTGCTTGGAGCATTAGTTAAGCCAAAAGGCATAACCAACCACTCATAAAGGCCTTGCTTAGTTTTGAATGCTGTTTTCCACTCATCACCTTCCCGCATTCGTATTTGGTGGTAACCACTTTTAAGATCAATCTTGGAAAAGAGGTTAGAACCACTAAGCTCATCTAACATGTCATCTAAGCGAGGAATAGGGTGACGATACTTTACCGTAATTTTGTTTACCGCTCGGCAGTCCACACACATGCGCCAAGTTCCATCCTTCTTTGGCACAAGTAGAACCGGCACGGCACATGGGCTAAGGCTTTCCCTCACGTAGCCTTTTGACATCAACTCAGATACTTGCCTTTGCAACTCCTTAGTTTCTTGGGGTTGCTTGATGCGCTGGTCGGTTTGGAATAGCGGCTCCGGGAACAAAGTCTATTTGATGTTCTATGCCACGAATAGGTGGCAGCCCATAGTATTTCCTCCGGAAATAGGTCATCAAACTCCTGCAATAAAGACACAACAAAAGCAGGCAAATTTTGATCAAGGTAGTAGTTAGTATTCAAGAAATTTTCCTTGTACATGAGCACAAGTGCTTCCTTTGCTGTCATTAAACTCTTTTTCAACTCTCTCTCTTTAGAAAGAATGCTGATTTTCCTTCCCTCATTTTGATCACACTCCTTTGCTTTTACCTCCATTTTGGTCTCTCTCTCTTTGGCTTTTTCAATTTTTCCTCTCAATAAAATTTGGTCTTCATGTATTTGTTTTGGAGAAAGTGGGGCTAAAGTGATCTTCTTTGCTTCATGGGTGAGCGTATACGGTTGGTATACCCGTCATGGATCACTCGCCTATCAAATTGCCAAGGCCTTCCAAGTAATAAATGGCTTGCGTGCATTGGAGCGACATCGCATAATACCTCGTCTTTGTACTTCCCAATAGAAAACAATTCGAACTTGTTTGGTCACCTTGAGTTCTCCTCCATCGTTGAGCCATTGTAGCTTATAAGGTTGTGGATGCTTTGTTGTTGCCAAGCCAAGTGTATCTACCATTAAGGTACTAGCAACATTAGTGCAACTACCACCATCAATAATAACAAAGCATACCTTTCCTCCAACATGGCAATGAGTATGGAAGATATTTTCTCGTTGTTCATTTCCTCCAACGGATTATGCGTTTAGGCTTCTTTTGACAACAAGAACCTCTCCTTCCACGCCATACTCTAATTCTTCTTCTTCGATGGCAACATCTTCATTCTCATCCTCTTCTTGTTCGATTCAACTTCTCCATCATCTCGAAGAAGCATGGTGTTGCAGTTCGGACATTGGCTTGCAATGTGTCCACGCCCCAAACACTTAAAACATTGTATGTCACGGGAGCGATTTGGAGTAGCGGTAGTCTTACCCTTGCTGGTTTCGGCAATGGGCTTACTTCCTTCGGTGGTCCCTCCTTTTTCGTGGGACGGTATTGGAGGAGTCTTCTTGTATGAACTTTGCCCCCATTTTGATGTTGAACTCCCATAAGATCGTGTGGCACCCTTTCTTTTGAGCTGTTTTCCACTTTCATGGCCATATGCACCATGTCTTCCATCTCCACATAATGTTGCCTTTCGACCACGTTCGCAATGTCGGATTTAGTCCCGCTAGGAATCTTGCCATTGTGGCTTCTCGATCCTCGTCGATGTTGGCTCGAATCATGGACACCTCCATCTCTTTGTAGTAATCTTCAACACTTGGTTACCTTGTGAAAGATTTTGAAGGCGGTTGAATAACTCTCGATGGTAGTGGGTTGGAATGAATCGCCTTCGCATCACCGCTTTCATTTCATCCCATGTAGTGATAGGATGTTCTCCATTGCGTCTCCTACTTGATGTCAATTGATCCCACCATATTAGTGCATAATCCGTAAACTCAATGGCAGCGAGTTTTACCTTTTTAAGCTCTGAATAGTTATGGCACTCAAAAATGTGCTCAACCTTCTTTTCCCATGCAAGATAGGTTTCAGGATCCGTTCTTCCTTGAAAAGGAGGAATGGTAATCTTGATGTTGCTGAGATTATCGTCTACTCGTGGTCGAGCTCTCTGGCCTTGTTGTACCATGCTATGTTGGGATACTTGATCTTGCACATCATCTACTTCAACTTCTTCAGGATACTCCTCATTACCCTGATTAGCTTGTGAAATTTCAAGCTGGTCTATTCGTTCAATTAGGGGCTCCAATTGCTCTTGGATCATTTTGGCCATTGCTTGAAGCATAGCCTGATTTTGCAAATTGGGAACTCCTTCACCACTATGACCAGATCTTTGTGACATGTTAGATAAAGAAACAAAAGAAATTAAACCTTACTAACACAAAATCTCACCTTTCCACTCCAAAGAAAATGCACTCACACTCGTGTTTCACTCGGGTTAGGCTTTTCCCCTTAATGCACACTCATGCCTTTTACCACTCGTGCTTTATTTTCAAGTCCTTTTGGGAACTTCCTCAAGGCTTACAAGTGTCTCGTGGACTTGGCTGAAACAATTCTAGCTTGGTAGGAGAATGATGAATAATAAAAGGATAATGGCTTCAAAAGAAAGAATTACTAAGAATAGGTAAAGGAATTTGTAATTCAGCAATAAGAAATGATGTATTGTAATTTTTTTTAAACAAGAATAGACTGCTCCCTCCCTCTTTAAGATTTTTTTTTTTTTTTTTTTTTTTTTTTACCCGGGGGAGAGAAAAAATAATACGCTTACTGAATCGTCTAGGCTCTGATACCAAATGATATGATCTCGACTATGAGTTTTGAATCATATATGTGAATGCCCGATCGTGATTCTAGTAAGAACTCTGCAGTGCTTTGAATGTATTCTGAAATTACTCAAACAACAATGTAAGTAGAAATAGATAAATAAGAAATAGAAATAATGGGATGAAAGATATGTAGAAGGGGTGTAGGAAGAGTGATAGTTGTGATTATGGAAGAAAAAAAAAAATAAAAGATGAAAATGTAGGTGAAGATGATGGGGTGTTGGCGTTAAGATGAAGAAATTCAAAGGATGGATTGTGACCCCCTAACTATAAAGAGTTAGGAACCAGCAATATAATAAAGTGGAAATGAAGTGGTAGGATATGGGCGTGACCCACTAGCTATAGATGAGCTAGGAACCAACGCTATAACAAAGGGAAATGGATGAAGACTACAAGACTAACTTGAAGCCGATAAAGTTCCACAAGAGAACAAGAATGAAAGCAATCTTTCAAAGATGTTTTATATATTCAAAGTGTGTCTTACAATGATCCTAAAGATGCCTATTTATAGTAGAAGTAGGCAGAATATGAAAAGGTGTTACAAGAAAGATGAATGCTCATCTTAATGCACTTGAATACACATGAATGCTTTGTCCTTTCTTCTCATCTTCAAAGCTGATTAGTTTAGACAAATTGAGGTTGAATTTAGTCATATTTTCGTCCAAATTAAGAAGGACTCTTGGGCTGCCTTGTTTTGCTATCATATGAAAGAAAGGGGATGAATGTGGACAAGGATGAATGTAGACATCCTTGCTGTCCAGTTTAAGTGCAACTCTTCATCTTCCAAGCTGATTAATATGACTTGAATGTCATAAAAGGTGAGTTTCATCCAGCCTTCATTTCATGTCTCCTCAATGAATTTTGAAACCCCACTTGAATGGTGATAACATCAACCTTGAATGCCTTGAATTTGCTGAATTAAGATGGCCATCAATTGCTTGTCTCTTGGTAGAAGATGAAAGAACTCTTCCTTGGCTCAAATTCATTCAAATCATCCATGCATAAAATTCCCGTAATAAAAATTTCAGCCTGCACTGTCTTCAGTAAATCATTCGTATCTCAAGCTCCCGATATCGGATTGAGGTGATTCAAAAGGCATTGGAAAGCTAAGAGATGGAGGAATAACGTCAATTGATTTCTGGATCCAAACACGTCTGTATCGCATCCAGAATTGGAAGACATTCTGCTGATATTCTTGCATCTGGTAAAACCGTTCATCTTCCCTCATGCACCTAGACACAAAGGTAAACTTTATTCAATCTTTAATTGAAAACATGCATGTAAACAATTAAGAGTTAGTTTAATAAATGAGCTAGTTTGATGAATGAACTAGTTTAATTAATGAACTAACTTTATTCAATGAACTAATAATCTTGAATGAACTAGTTTAATCAATGAACTACTTAGTTAAATGAAGTGTATAACTAAATGAACTACATGTTTAAATGCAACGCATGCTTTAATGAACAACATGTTTATTGAATGCAATGAATGTTATGCAAACTTTAAATACTCATGCAAATTCATGCATAAGCAAAGTAAAGTGTTCCTCCCTTATTATTTCTTCTTTCTCACGTCCCAAGCTTGATGTAAACATATTTTCCATGGCTGCTTGGAACTCCTTGGCCCTTGCTCGAGTAATGGGGCCACCTGGGTACTTCTCTGGGTCTTTGCCATTGACGTTCATATCAGTCCCTCCCTCTTTAAGGCGATTTGTCCCCAAATCGTCATCTACATCATAAGGAGATAGGTCAGCAACATTGAAGGTTGCACTAACATTAAACTCACCTGGAAGATCTAATTGATAGGCATTGTCATTGATCTTCTTGACTATTTGGAATGGTCCATCTCCCCGAGGCATTAATTTGGACTTTCGTTGAGCCGGGAACCTTTCTTTCCTCATGTGCAGCCACACCCAATCCCCTGGCTCAAAGGAAATTAAACTACGACCCTTATTTGCTTGCTGCTCATATTGCTTGGTTCGTTTTCAATGTTCTCCACTTGTTGATGAAGCTTCTTAACAAATTCAGCTTTATTAAGTCCATCTTTATTCACAATTTGATCAGCGGGTAATGGTAACAAGTCTATCGGTGTTAATGGATTGAATCCATACACCACTTCAAAGGCGTGCGCCCTGTAGTACTATGGATCGAACGGTTGTATGCAAACTCCACATGTGGTAAACTCTCCTCCCATGTTTTCAAATTCTTCCTAATGATGGATCGAAGTAACATAGAAAGTACTCGGTTCACCACTTCAGTTTGGCCATCCGTTTGAGGGTGGCAAGTGGTGGAGAATAGTAACTTAGTACCAATCTTACTCCATAGGGCTCTCCAAAAGTGACTTAAGAACTTCACATCCCGATCAGACACAATAGTTCTTGGTATGCCATGTAACCTTAAGATTTCCCTGAAAAACAAAGTAGCAATATGTGAGGCATCATTAGTTTTGTTACAGGGAATGAAATGAGCCATTTTGGAGAATCTATCACAACTACAAAGATGGAATCTTTTTGTTATTCTTAATACGTGGAAGCCCTAGCACAAAATCCATTGAAATATCCATCCATGGTGCTTCCGGTATGGGTAGTGGTGTGTAAAGTCCATGTGGCATGACTTTAGATTTGGCCTTCCTGCAAGTGATGCATCGCTCACACAACCTCTCCACATCTCGTTTCATTTTAGGCCAATATAGGTGCTCTTGAAGTATAGCCAAAGTCTTTGCTATCCCAAAATGTCCCATTAATCCTCCTCATGAGCTTCCTTAGTTAGCAATTCACGCATGGAACCCTGAGGGATGCATAGTCTTCCTTCCTTAAATAGGAAACCATCATGCTTATAGTATTTTCAATTGACCTTTTCTCACAAGCTTTGTAAATCTCTCCAAAATCAGAGTCAGAGACATATAAGTCTTTAATAAAAACAAAACCCAATAACTTAGATTCCAAAGTGTTTAAAAGAATATACCTCCGTGACAATGCATCGGCAACTATATTCTCCTTACCTTTCTTGTACTTGATAACATATGGGAAAGTTTCAAGAAACTCCACCCATTTGGCATGCCTTTTGTTGAGTTTATGCTGCCCCGGATATGTTTCAATGCCTCATGATCAGTGTGAATGATGAACTCCTTAGGCCAAAGGTAATGTTGCCATGTTTCCATTGCCCTCACAAGAGCATACATCTCCTTGTCATAGGTAGGGTAATTAAGCGTAGCTCCACTTAATTTTTCACTGAAATAGGCTATAGGACGTCCACCTTGAGACAAAACTGCTCCAATTCCTACACCTGATGCATCACATTCAATTTCAAAAGTTAGATTAAAATCAGGTAGAGCAAGTAAAGGGCATGTATTAAACAATCTTTAATGCTATTAAAGGACTTCTCTTGATCTTCCCCCCAAAAGAATTTAGAATTCTTCTTAATAACACTTGTTAGTGGGGCGGCTATGGTGCTGAAGTTGGGGACGAATCTTTGATAAAAACTTGCAAGTCCATGGAAGCTCCTAACTTGAGAAATGCTTGCTGGTCGTGGCCACTCTTCAATGGCTTTAACCTTCTCTTTGTCCACCTCCAAGCCTTCAGAACTCACAACGAAACCTAGGAAAACAACCCTGTCAGTACAAAATGTACATTTTTGTAAGTTAGCAAACAGTTTTTCCTTCCTCAAAACTAGCAAAACTGACCTTAAATGTTGAACATGTTCTTCCATGGTTTTACTATAGATTAGAATGTCATCAAAGTAAACCACACAAACTTTACCCAAGAATGGCCTAAGAACATGATTCATTAACCTCATAAACGTGCTTGGAGCATTAGTTAAGCCAAAAGGCATAACCAACCACTCATAAAGGCCTTGCTTAGTTTTGAATGCTGTTTTCCACTCATCACCTTCCCGCATTCGTATTTGGTGGTAACCACTTTTAAGATCAATCTTGAAAAGAGGTTAGAACCACTAAGCTCATCTAACATGTCATCTAAGCGAGGAATAGGGTGACGATACTTTACCGTAATTTTGTTTACCGCTCGGCAGTCCCACACACATGCGCCAAGTTCCATCCTTCTTTGGCACAAGTAGAACCGGCACGGCACATGGGCTAAGGCTTTCCCTCACGTAGCCTTTTGACATCAACTCAGATACTTGCCTTTGCAACTCCTTAGTTTCTTTGGGGTTGCTTGGTGCGCTGGTCGGTTTGGAATGACGGCTCGGGAACAAAGTCTATTTGATGTTCTATGCCACGAATAGGTGGCAGTCCATTGGTATTTCCTCCGGAAATAGGTCATCAAACTCCTGCAATAAAGACACAACAAAAGCAGGCAAATTTTGATCAAGGTAGTTAGTATTCAAGAAATTTTCCTTGTACATGAGCACAAGTGCTTCCTTTGCTGTCATTAAACTCTTTTCAACTCTCTCTCTTTAGAAAGAATGCTGATTTTCCTTCCCTCATTTTGATCACACTCCTTTGCTTTTACCTCCATTTTGGTCTCTCTCTCTTTGGCTTTTTCAATTTTTCCTCTCAATAAAATTTGGTCTTCATGTATTTGTTTTGGAGAAAGTGGGGCTAAAGTGATCTTCTTTGCTTCATGGGTGAACGTATACCGGTTGGTATACCCGTCATGGATCACTCGCCTATCAAATTGCCAAGGCCTTCCAAGTAATAAATGGCTTGCGTGCATTGGAGCGACATCGCATAATACCTCGTCTTTGTACTTCCCAATAGAGAAAACAATTCGAACTTGTTTGGTCACCTTGAGTTCTCCTCCATCGTTGAGCCATTGTAGCTTATAAGGTTGTGGATGCTTTGTTGTTGCCAAGCCAAGTGTATCTACCATTAAGGTACTAGCAACATTAGTGCAACTACCACCATCAATAATAACAAAGCATACCTTTCCTCCAACATGGCAATGAGTATGGAAGATATTTTCTCGTTGTTCATTTCCTCCAACGGATTATACGTTTAGGCTTCTTTTGACAACAAGAACCTCTCCTTCCACGCCATACTCTAATTCTTCTTCTTGATGGCAACATCTTCATTCTCATCCTCTTCTTGTTCCGATTCAACTTCTCCATCATCTCGAAGAAGCATGGTGTTGCGGTTCGGACATTGGCTTGCAATGTGTCCACGCCCCAAACACTTAAAACATTGTATGTCACGGAAGCGATTTGGAGTAGCGGTAGTCTTACCCTTGCTGGTTTCGGCAATGGGCTTACTTCCTTTCGGTGGTCCTCCTTTTTTCGTGGGACGGTATTGGAGGAGTCTTCTTGTATGAACTTTGCCCCCATTTTGATGTTGAACTCCCATAAGATCGTGTGGCACCCTTTCTTTTGAGCTGTTTTTCCACTTTCATGGCCATATGCACCATGTCTTCCATCTCCACATAATGTTGCAACTCGACCACGTTCGCAATGTCCGGATTTAGTCCCGCTAGGAATCTTGCCATTGTGGCTTCTCGATCCTCGTCGATGTTGGCTCGAATCATGGACACCTCCATCTCTTTGTAGTAATCTTCAACACTTGATTTACCTTGTGAAAGATTTTGAAGACGGTTGAATAACTCTCGATGGTAGTGGGTTGGAATGAATCGCCTTCGCATCACCTCTTTCATTTCATCCCATGTAGTGATAGGATGTTCTCCATTGCGTCTCCTACTTGATGTCAATTGATCCCACCATATTAGTGCATAATCCGTAAACTCAATGGCAGCAAGTTTTACCTTTTAAGCTCTGAATAGTTATGGCACTCAAAAATGTGCTCAACCTTCTTTTCCCATGCAAGATAGGTTTCAGGATCCGTTCTTCCTTGAAAAGGAGGAATGGTAATCTTGATGTTGCTGAGATTATCGTCTACTCGTGGTCGAGAGCTCTCTGGCCTTGTTGTACCATGCTATGTTGGGATACTTGATCTTGCACATCATCTACTTCAACTTCTTCAGGATACTCCTCATTACCCTGATTAGCTTGTGAAATTTCAAGCTGGTCTATTCGTTCAATTAGGGGCTCCAATTGCTCTTGGATCATTTTGGCCATTGCTTGAAGCATAGCCTGATTTTGCAAATTGGGAACTCCTTCACCACTATGACCAGATCTTTGTGACATGTTAGATAAAGAAACAAAAGAAATTAAACCTTACTAACACAAAATCTCACCTTTCCACTCCAAAGAAAATGCACTCACACTCGTGTTTCACTCGGGTTAGGCTTTTTCCCTTAATGCACACTCATGCCTTTTACCACTCGTGCTTTATTTTCAAGTCCTTTTGGGAACTTCCTCAAGGCTTACAAGTGTCTCGTGGACTTCGGCTGAAACAATTCTAGCTTGGTAGGAGAATGATGAATAATAAAAGGATAATGGCTTCAAAAAGAAAGAATTACTAAGAATAGGTAAAGGAATTTGTAATTCAGCAATAAGAAATGATGTATTGTAATTTTTTTTAAACAAGAATAGATTGCTCCCTCCCTCTTTAAGATTTTTTTTTTGATTTTTTTTTTGATTTTTTTTACTAACCCGGGAGAGAGAAAAATAATACGTTTACTGAATCGTCTAGGCTCTGATACCAAATGATATGATCTCGACTATGAGTTTTGAATCATATATGTGAATGCCCGATCGTGATTCTAGTAAGAACTCTGCAGTGCTTTGAATGTATTCTGAAATTACTCAAACAACAATGTAAGTAGAAATAGATAAATAAGAAATAGAAATAATGGGATGAAAGATATGTAGAAGGGGTGTAGGAAGAGTGATAGTTGTGATTATGGAAGAAAAAAAAATAAAAGATGAAAATGTAGGTGAAGATGATGGGGTGTTGGCGTTAAGATGAAGAAATTCAAAGGATGGATTGTGACCCCCTAACTATAAAGAGTTAGGAACCAGCAATATAATAAAGTGGAAATGAAGTGGTAGGATATGGAACGTGACCCACTAGCTATAGATGAGCTAGGAACCAACGCTATAACAAAAGGGAAATGGATGAAGACTACAAGACTAACTTGAAGCCGATAAAGTTCCACAAGAGAACAAGAATGAAAGCAATCTTTCAAAGATGTTTTATATATTCAAAGTGTGTCTTACAATGATCCTAAAGATGCCTATTTATAGTAGAAGTAGGCAGAATATGAAAAGGTGTTACAAGAAAGATGAATGCTCATCTTAATGCACTTGAATACACATGAATGCTTTGTCCTTTCTTCTCATCTTCAAAGCTGATTAGTTTAGACAAATTGAGGTTGAATTTAGTCATATTTTCATCCAAATTAAGAAGGACTCTTGGGCTGCCTTGTTTTGCTATCATATGAAGAGAAAGGGGATGAATGTGGACAAGGATGAATGTAGACATCCTTGCTGTCCAGTTTAAGTGCAACTCTTCATCTTCCAAGCTGATTAATATGACTTGAATGTCATAAAAAGGTGAGTTTCATCCAGCCTTCATTTCATGTCTCCTCAATGAATTTTGAAACCCCACTTGAATGGTGATAACATCAACCTTGAATGCCTTGAATTTGCTGAATTAAGATGGCCATCAATTGCTTGTCTCTTGGTAGAAGATGAAAGAACTCTTCCTTGGCTCAAATTCATTCAAATCATCCATGCATAAAATTCCCGTAATAAAAATTTCAGCCTGCACTGTCTTCAGTAAATCATTAGTATCTCAAGCTCCCGATATCGGATTGAGGTGATTCAAAAGGCATTGGAAAGCTAAGAGATGGAGGAATAACGTCAATTGATTTCTGGATCCAAACACGTCTGTATCGCATCCAGAATTGGAAGACATTCTGCTGATATTCTTGCATCTGGTAAAACCGTTCATCTTCCCTCATGCACCTAGACACAAAGGTAAACTTTATTCAATCTTTAATTGAAAACATGCATGTAAACAATTAAGAGTTAGTTTAATAAATGAGCTAGTTTGATGAATGAACTAGTTTAATTAATGAACTAACTTTATTCAATGAACTAATAATCTTGAATGAACTAGTTTAATCAATGAACTACTTAGTTAAATGAAGTGTATAACTAAATGAACTACATGTTTAAATGCAACGCATGCTTTAATGAACAACATGTTTATTGAATGCAATGAATGTTATGCAAACTTTAAATACTCATGCAAATTCATGCATAAGCAAAGTAAAGTGTTCCTCCCTTATTATTTCTTCTTTCTCACGTCCCAAGCTTGATGTAAACATATTTTCCATGGCTGCTTGGAACTCCTTGGCCCTTGCTCGAGTAATGGGGCCACCTGGGTACTTCTCTGGGTCTTTGCCATTGACGTTCATATCATGTGAGCATGAAACCTGAATAATTTAGGGCTGGTAACTTCAAGATTTATTAAGTCTCTTTAATTTACCAAATTTTTAATTTAGTCCCTAAATTGCAAACACAAATAATTGGATGTCGTTTCGACGCCCGATTGCTGTCAGCATGCTCACCTTAGGTCATAACGATGTATCTAGACAAGGTAAAAGAAAAAATGAACCTAATCTTAGTTAATCATTTTAGGTTTTGATTCGTCAAAACCCAGTTTAGCTCGCTCGGTTCGGTCTAGCGTCTAGGCCGGGTCGAAAGGATTACATTTGGTGGTATCAGAGCTAGGGTTGTGATTGTTAGGTGTTTTTTTGTTTGCTTAGTTGATGTCATGATGTTTGAATACATGTTTATGAGTGTTGTCGGTGTTATTTGTTATGTAGGGTATATTTGGGGAACACATTGCCGATTACCATGGTTTTAAAATGTTTTGCGAGGTTGTCTTGGATCCTTCGCTAAATGCTAGCCTGACTTTATTGCGTTATGTTGTATGAATAGGCTTTTGTAAGTATGGGTCTGCATTGTGAGACTCAAGCTAATACGAGTAATGCCGGAGATGGGCATAATGTCGGGGATAGAATGGTTCCCCATAATCCCTTACTTTCTCCTCCACCTATTCGTTATGTTGGTGCTGAAGTAGGGTTGCTAGTGGCCCTCAGGTTCTGCAAGGGCCAGTGTTTGGTGATATGATGTCGTTAATTCAAGCGTTGACGGGAGCTTTCTAGGCAGCGATAGTTGGGGTGCGTGTGCAAGCACCAGATCCTACTGTGGTTGTTAATCAAGGGTTGCCTCTGGAGCGCCTTCATAGCTTGGGAGGTGTGGAATTTAGTTGATTGAGCCTTGAGGCGGCAGAAGAGTGGCTTGAGTTCACTATTCATATTCTTGTTCAGATGGACTACAATGATGCACGTAAGTTGGGTTGCACTGTATCCTTGTTGCACGGTGATGCGTATCATTGGTAGGTAACCACAATTACGGGAGTTCTCGAGGCTAATTTGAATTGAGAGTTCTTATGGATGGTTTTCAAGAGGAAGTATCTCGATCTGCAGTACCTAGATGCCAAGAAGCGTGAGTTTATGTCATTGGTGCAAGATGGCATGACAGTGTCCGAGTATGAGGTGAAGTTTGTTTAGTTGAGTCGGTATACCCCTAAGCTAGTTTCGAATGATAGATAGAGGTGTGACAGGTTCCTTTATGGACTTGTGAAAGATATCAAGACGTACTTGTTGGCAAATGATTGCACGGATTTTTGATGTGTTGGTCAACATGGCTAAGGATATTGAGCAATCCTTGGATGGATCTGTATAAGTGGTGATTACGGGTTCAGGAAAGAGAACCGCAGATTCTAGTTTTTCTAAAAGGCAAAACAAGAGGTCACGTGATAAGCGATACAAGTCAGATCATAAGTGTGGTAGTGGTGGTCGTAATCAGGGTGTGCAAATTTCTACTGATTGTGAGCGTTGTGGTAGACGCCATGCAGGTGCGTGTTGGGGATCATTTGGATCTTGTTGGGAGTGTGGATTGCCTGATCATCTGAAGCATGACTATCCTCGCGTTGGGAGAGATACACCGATTCAGGCTCCTGTACCTGCTAGAGGCTGAGGCCGTGGCATGGGTAATTTTTAGAGGCATGATGATGGTCAGAGGACTATGGCTCATACAGTTGCTATACGACCTGAGAATGGTGGGCCAGCACGGATTTATGCTCATCACGAGGGCTGTAATGAAACTGATGTGATCGCAGGTACCTTTACCTTGCAATCTTTGTCATTGTTTTCTTTAATTGATTCGGGTTCTACTCATTCCTATATCTTGAGTGAGCATGCACATTTGTTGAATGTTACTGTTGAGATCTTGAATGTGGATATGATGGTAACTAGCTCTTTTGGTGAGACGGTTACGATTAGAAGGTTTTATAAAAAAGATTTCCTTGAGGCTTGCTGATGATTATGAAGTTGTAGTGGTTCGCGAGAATATTAAGTTATTGTCTAACGTTGTTTAGGCAACGCAAGCTGATAAGTTGATGCAAGGAGGTTGTCAAGCTTATCTAACAATTATGATGAATTCAGAGGTAAAAAGAGTTCGAGTGCAAGACATTTGGGCAGTGTGTGAGTTTTCGGAGGTGTTTCCTGAAGAGTTGTCGGGTTTGCCGCCGGATAGAGAAGTGGAGTTTGGCATAGAATCATATGCGGGTACGACTTCGGTGTCCACCACTCTGTATCATATGACATCGAAGGAGTTGAAGGAATTAAAGACTCAACTCCAAGAGTTGTTGGATCAAGGGTTTATCTGACCTAGTGTTTCTTTGTGGGGTGCGTCAATTCTTTTGTGAAAAAGAAGGATGGGACATGCGTATGTGCATTGATTAGTGGCAATTGAATAAGTTGACGGTTAAGAATAAGTATCCCTTACCGCGAATTGATGATCTGTTTGATCAATTCTATGGGGCTGTTGTGTTTTCCAAGATTGATTTGAGGTCAGGGTATTATCAGTTAAAGGTTAGGGATGTGGATGTACCAAAGACTATTTTTTGGACGAGGTATGGGCATTATGAGTTTTTGGTGATGCCGTTTGGTTTGTCAAATGCTCCAGTTGCATTTATGGATATGATGAATAGGGTTTTCCATGAATATCTTGATCATTTTGTGGTAGTTTTAGCGATGATATCCTTGTGTACTCGCATACCGAGGAAGATCATGATCGGCATTTGCGGATTGTTTTGCAAGCTTTGAAGGAAAGTCATTTGTATGCTAAGCTGAGTAAGTGTGAATTTTGGATTAAGGAAGTGATTTTTCTTGGTCATGTGGTTTCGGCTAAGGGTATTCGTATTGGTCCGCAAAAGATAGAGGCTATTCTTAATTGGAAACAACCTAAGTAGGTGTCCGAGGTTCGTAGTTTCCTTGGATTGGCTGGTTACTATCGTCGTTTTGTGGATGTTTTCTCTAGTATTGTTGCTCCGTTGATGAAGTTGTGTTGCAAAAGAATGTTTCGTATTGTCGCAACCCTTTTTAGGAGTTTTGACATTTTGGAAAACTTTATAAAAACATGGAGTCGCCACCAATCTTCTTTTGAAAAAAAAAGTGTGATTGGATCACTTTTAAAACAAAGGCATTTTGATAAAACATTTTATTTATCAAAATAGCATTTTGGTCCACAGAAAACAAAGAAATCAGGTTCGAAGGTCGGTTACGTGTGGGGAAGGGTTAGCACCTTCACAACACCCAAAAACTGGTACCTAATTGATTTCAAAAGTGCTTTAAAACTGGAATTTGCAAAGTTCACAAAATTTTGATTTATTTATCCTCTTAGTGAATGTAAATCTATTTTAACAGCCTTATCACCCAA
The DNA here is from genome assembly GCA_019671005.1 of Hibiscus mutabilis. Taxonomy (NCBI): domain Eukaryota; kingdom Viridiplantae; phylum Streptophyta; class Magnoliopsida; order Malvales; family Malvaceae; genus Hibiscus; species Hibiscus mutabilis. The sequence goes on from CM033716.1 coordinate 36,472,254, forward strand.
GAAACGAACTTTAATCACCGTCAACACTCCTGGCGCTAACCCGTCATTCCTGTTTGATAAGACACTGCATTAATTAAGTTTTCTCTTTTTTAAAACAAACCAGAGAGAAGATTAGGTGTGTTATCGTTTTTTAGAATTTAGTGTTTAAACCCTAAAGAAACATCTACATTCATTTTAACTATTAAGGTTTAATTACAATTAAGTTTGTCAGCGTGTTAAGGTTGAGCATCAGTTTCCTTCTGAGTTAATGCAACTGTTGAAGATACCGGAATGTAAATGGGAGATAATCACCATGGATTTTTTGGCAGGGTTACCTTTGACACTTGCTAAAAAGGAATCCATTTGGGGTGATTATCGATCGATTTAGGAAGTGTGCACATTTTGTGCCTGTGCATAGGACATATACTTTGGATAGGTTGGCAAATTTGTAAATTGCGAAGATAGTGCATTTGCACGGTGTGCCTAAGTCCATAATATCAGATAGAGATTCGCAGTTTACAGCGAGGTTTTAGGAGTGTTTACATCGAGCTTTGGGTACACAGTTGAGTTTCAGCACTTCATATCAACCGCAGACGGATGGTCAGTCTGAATGTGTGATTCAGGTCTTGGAGGATATGTTGAGATGTTGCATCATTGAGTTTTAGGGAGCGTGAGAGAAACATTTGCCTTTGGTGGAGTTTGCGTATAATAATAGTTATCAAGAAAGTATAAAAATGGCACCGTACGAAGCCTTGTATGGTAGGAAGTGCCGCACGCCCTTGCGTTGGGCTGAGGTGAGTGAAAAATATGTTTCCTTCCCAGATGTATTAAGTGATATGAATGAGAAGGTGATACATGCATGAGCGGGGTCAAATTACTAATATTGGACAAGAAGCTGATTTTGTTCGATGCAAACAATAAAATCCAAAACAATGCACGCATAGGAGGTCAAAAACGATGCATCTTGGACAAGAAATTGAATCTGTTTGTGAAGCCTGGAAAGTCATCCAACTTGCGACGAGTTTTCGGATGGGATCGGGGCATTTTTGAGTCAAGTTGTCTCCAAAAAATTGCCCGTCATTCAGTTACCTTTCCAACGCATCTTGAAACGCGTCAATCGGACATCAGGAACTCAAGATACGTCCAATTTACTGAAGACTGAGCATGCAGAAAACTCGATACGGGATTATTACGGGATTTTGTAAAATTCAGCCCAAAAGCTAACATATAATGCTTTGGACGAATTAAACTTAGCCCAATATATTTATTATCATTTAAATTGATGTTTTTAGGGTTTTATATACTTTAGGAACCAGCCACCCAGCCCTTATCAGCTTATCACTTGCCTTATCACCCTATTCCTTGCAACACAAGCACAAGGAGTTTAAAGGCTGTTATTTTTTTATTATTTTTAATTAGATTAGGTTTTCCTTGTTTTAGTAGAAGTTAAATTACATTGTCTATCCTTCACCTATAAAAGGATGAAGCCTCCATCATTGTAAGAGAGATTTTCTTTGATTTATAAAATATTTAGTGAGTTTGTTTTTGCAAGTGCTGATTACTTGTGCCTTCGAAGTCTTCTTCAACATAAGTTCGACGAGTTCTTGTGAGGGAGATCATCTTCACACTCTTGCTTGCCTAGATAATCGCATCTAGGAGGGTGGGTTAGAGTCGCTTGAGGTTGCTTGCTTAGATAATTGAGTCTAAGAGGGTGCCGAGGACAAAACAACATCAACAATTCACAAGCCATCTTCATTTTCAACCTTCACACCATCTTCCATAATTCCATAAACAAAGCAGGAATTTTCATATTTGTTTTACCTATCTTCTTCTTAATCTTTTCTCATCTTTTTATTTATATTCTTATTTCTTATCATCTAATCCTTCACCTCGTCTTTCTTTCTTTAAATTTCCAGCCTTGAATCTGAAAAATTCAATAAAATCCCTTCTCTTTTCCCTTGAATTTTCAGATCTGCCCAAACTTCCTTGATTGAGTCTAGAGCTCCTAGTTCTTGCAACAACTTGATTGAAGGCTTCCAAATCCAAGATTGCGCTACTCTATCATTTGGTATCAGATTTGGGACGATTCTTGGCACGAATTTTGGCGTTTTTGGGGGAAAAACTCGAAAATTAGGGAAAATTCGTCAAAACCAAACGAGTGAATTTTGAACTGAAACTTTTTAGATCAGATCTACACCATTGGTGGAGTCACCACACAAAATTTCAAAATTTTTGCAGTTCGGTAACACCTCGAACGAAGTGGATAAAGTTTCAGCCAAATTAGGGTTTCCCCCTTTTTAACCCTATTTTCATTATTTTTTCTTCAATTTTCGTTATTTTCAGTTTATTTACCTTGTAAATAGAAAAAAAGAAAAAAAATTTAAAAAAGAAAAAGAAAAGAAAAGAAAGAAAGAAAAGTGAGAAAGCTTATACCTAGCCACCAACCACCATCAAGAATCATCAAGATCACCATCATCAACCACCACAAGCATCACATTAAAGTGGATTCAACATTGGATTTCTTCCTTCAAGTTGTTTCTGGGTTTTGGGGTTATCATCTTTCTCTACTAATTTTTTTCTACTCTTAGTTTCTTAAGTTCCTTTGTTTTGCTTTTTCTTTCTTCTATTACGCAATTTAACACCTTATCTTTTCTGGTGTGAGTAGGACTAAAAGTTACATTCCAATCCTTCTTTCTTGCAACTATATTCAATTGGTGTCAAGCCTTTCATTGGACTCCTAGTACAATTAGGACTCATTGTTAGGATTAAACTCTGATTGTAACTTGTTGACTTGTGGCAGGAAGGTCTTTAAAGAGCACGAGATCGGTTTACTTGCCTCGCTAAATATTTATTCCTTGGAGTGTTTAGTGAGATTTCTAGTTTTCTTTTGCTTTTCACCTTTTTAAATCTAAGTGTTTTAGGATGTCAGAAACGAGTAACGACGAAGAACCACATGAGGTGACTCTTCAAGAAGTTTCGGATACTCTCAATAAACTTGAACGGACTGTAACCTCATTGGCAACCAAGCTTGAGCACACCGATACAGCCGTAACCGCAATCACTCAAACCATTGGGAGATTAGAAACCACTTCTATTGCAAGTGTCCAAATCTTGTTCCCATTCAGAATAGACGCCAAAACCCCCTACATAGGCATAATCCTCGCACAAAGCCGAGACGAGCAATAAACACCTTAGCCAAACCGAAGATCACTGTACCACATTTTCAAGGAAGGTATGACCCTGATGCTTATTGTGACTGGGAAAATCAAGTTGATCTTCTATTCGAGCATTATCAATGTCTCGAAGAGGATCAAGTTCCACTGTTGACTCTCGAATTCACTGAATTTGCATCCATTTTGTGGTCCCAATTGGTCCGCAATCGGCGTCTCAATAGAGAAGCCAAGATAACCTCATGGGGAGAACTTAAAAAAGTCATGCGAGAACGATTTGTTCCCCCATTATATCAACAAGAGATCAAACAAAAGTTACAAAGGATCCGACAAGGCTGCAGAACTGTTGATGAGTATCTCAAAGAGATGGAATCATTGATGCAAAAAGCCGACATACAAAAGGATGAAGAGGATACAATGACTAGGTTTGTTATCGGACTCAATGACAACATTCTTGAGGTACTTAAACTCAAAACCTACTACACCCTTCAAGAGGCATTCCAATTCGCCATGACAATCGAAAAGCGCATTAAAGATCGAAAACGATATCGACAGAAGAATTATCACTATGATAGAGGTACCACTCAACCTTTATCTCATTCTAATTCTTCTAAACCTTTTCTCGACTCAAGTAGACCAAAGCAGAAAATTGAAACATCCAAGTCACTAGACAAACCCAAGAAAAAAATCCCCATGTTGACGGAAAACACACAAACACTCAAACAAGAGGATAGTGATAATGAACATATTAGACAACATGACAATGCTTCTAATCCCTCATGTGAAGTAGTAGGTCCACTTGCTATACTCTCATCACTTCCCCACAAAGAAAGTAAGTGTAATTCAATCCCTTCATTTGATTCTTGTCCTATCATTCCGTTAGAAACACTTTCTCCTCTACAGAAATTGTACAATGATGTTAATTTTTGTGAGAGGGATATGGGATGTGAGATACAAAAGACTGAGAGTAAAGAGGCCGAGAGTGAAAAAAGTCAAATTAACGCCCCAAATTTGGTGAGTGAAAATACATATGAGGTAAAAGTCATACAAAGCCCAAAAGAAAAAGACAAGAAAAAGAACGCGATGAGTGATTTTGTTTTGACTAATCCTTACAAATGTTCGAGTAGTGCTGTCTTATTTTTCAGGATTTTGTTGAACCATTGAGAGGAGCTCAATTAGATCACTCCACATACAACAAAGAAGCCTTTTCAACTGAAGTTGATGATTGTTCTCTCATTGCCGATTTAGATTCGAGGACGAATCCTTTTGAGGAGTGGGGGAATGATACATGCATGAGCGGGGTCAAATTACTAATATTGGACAAGAAGCTGATTTTGTTTGATGCAAACAATAAAAGACAAAACAATGCACGCATAGGAGGTCAACAACGATGCATCTTGGACAAGAAATTGAATCTGTTTGTGAAGCCTGGAAAGTCATCCAACTTGCGACGAGTTTTCGGATGGGATCCGGGCATTTCTGAGTCAAGTTGTCTTCTAACAAATTGTCCTTCATTCAGTTACCTTTCCAACGCATCTTGAAACGCGTCAATCGGACATCAGGAACTCAAGATACGTCCAACTTACTGAAGACTGCGCATGCAGAAAACTGGATACGGGATTATTACGGGATTTTGTAAAATTCAGCCCAAAAGCTAACATATAAGGCTTTGGACGAATTAAACTTAGCCCAATATATTTATTATCATTTAAATTGATGTTTTTAGGGTTTTATATACTTTAGGAACCAGCCACCCAGCCCTTATCAGCTTATCACTTGCCTTATCACCCTATTCCTTGCCACACAAGCACAAGGAGTTTAAAGGCTGTTATTTTTTTATTATTTTTAATTAGATTAGGTTTTCCTTGTTTTAGTAGAAGTTAAATTACTTTGTCTATCCTTCACCTATAAAAGGATGAAGCCTCCATTATTGTAAGAGAGATTTTCTTTGATTTATAAAATATTTAGTGAGTTTGTTTTTGCAAGTGCTGATTACTTGTGCCTTCGAAGTCTTCTTCAACATAAGTTCGATGAGTTCTTGTGAGGGAGATCATCTTCACACTCTTGCTTGCCTAGATAATCGCGTCTAGGAGGGTGGGTTAGAGCCGCTTGAGGTTGCTTGCTTAGATAATTGAGTCTAAGAGGGTGCCGAGGACAAAACAACATCAACAATTCACAAGCCATCTTCATCTTCAACCTTCACACCATCTTCCATAATTCCATAAAAAAGCTGGAATTTTTAGATTTGTTTTACCTATCTTCTTCTTAATCTTTTCTCATCTTTTTATTTATATTCTTATTTCTTATCATCTAATCCTTCATCTCATCTTTCTTTCTTTAAATTTCCATCCTTGAATCTGAAAAATTCAAGAAAATCCCTTCTCTTTTCTCTTGAATTTTCAGATCTGCCCAAACTTCCTTGATTGAGTCTAGAGCTCCTAGTTCTTGCAACAACTTGATTGAAGGCTTCCAAATCCAAGATTGCGCTACTCTATCAAAAGGTGAAGCTCATTTGTGATCGCTCGAAAGCGGCTTCGGATCGTCAAAAATCCTACGTGGATTTGAAGTGTAGGGAGAATGAATATGCGTTTGGTGATCGTTTGTTCTTGAAGGTATCGCCATGGAAGAAGATGATGACATTTGCATGTAAGGGTAAGCTTAGTCTGAGGTTTATTGGACCGTTATGAGGTTGTGGAGCATGTTGGTTCTGTTGCTTATCGTTTGAGGTTACCTCCTGAGTTGGAGAAGATTCATGATGTGTTTCATGTATCGATGTTGCGGAGGTATCGATCGGATCCATCACATGTTATTCTGGTAGAGGATATTGAGGTGCAACCGGATTTGTCCTATGATAAGGAACCGGTAAAGATCCTTGATACCAGCAGCAAAGTTCTCCATGATAAGATGGTTGAACTTGTAAAGGTCTTGTGGCGACATTGAGGAGTTGAGGAAGCCACGTGGGAGAGTAAAGCGGACATGTTGATGCAGTTTCTGCATTTGCTTCCTTCAGGTAAATTTTGAGGACCAAATTTCTTAAGTGGGGGAGAGTTGTAATGCCCCGATTTTTGGGCCTAGAGTGATTCGAGTTAGTTTTGGGATTTAAATTGGAATAAATGTTTTTGAGGATTGATAAAAATATGAAAAAAAGTTCTAAAATCCTTATTTAATATGTTAATGGTCTTGGTGAAATCAATTTTGGAAAATGGGATTTTGAGGTTCAGCATTTTGGGACTAGTGACCAAAATGTAAAGTTGTAAAACTTGTTTTAGTGACTATTTTGTAAAAGGGTCAAGACTTAGATCTCTAAGAAGCTAATATTCCTAAGTACTTTTATCAGATTTTTCTCTCAATTGGATTAGTTCTAAAGTGTTTTAATTAAAGGTTTTTAAAGGGGATTGTAATATCCTCAAATTTAGTATTTAAGAAGTTACTACAATGCCTTCATTTAATCCCTAATTGATTGAAAGAAAGTTGTTAAATCTAGTTATAAGGACTAGAATGCTATAATTGAAAAAGTGGTAACCTAATGTATAAGTGACCAAACCAAAACAATTGTTAAATTAAAGGAATGCATGCAAAATGTTCACATTCCTACAATGCCCCTACACATGTCATTAATTAAAGGATAATTAAGGGCAAATTAGTAAATTGGAAGAGATAATGGATGATCCATTATCATCTTCTTCTTCTCTCTTTGCCGTGGAGATGAATAGGAAGAAAGAAAAGAGGATTGAGTGAGAAAGTACCATAATCATATATTCAAGCTTGAATTTGGTGAAATTGGAGTTGCTAGCACTCATATACTCTTGATAGGAAGGTAAAATCTCTTTCTTGATGTGTTATAGATTGTTTGATTATGCATATGATGATGTTCTTGTTGTCTTGATGAATTGCATAGTTTCTATGTGTGTTAGGAACATGCTAGCTTCAATTTGAACATGAGATTGTAATTTCTAGTTACTAATTTGATAAAGGAAATATGTGTAGTTTCTGGAAAATTGAAGAAATATGAACATGGTTGAAAACAGTCTTGATTAGGGACTGTTTTGATAGGAAAAATGTGTAAACATGTTAAATGAACATAGAACCCTGTTTTGATCATGTTGCTAAGTAAAAAGAAGATTGAATTGAATACATATGTTGTTGAAAATGTCACTACACCTAATTGAGCTAGATAAATTAGGTAATGGACTGCCTAGTTGATAAAATGAATGTGCAAATGTGATCAAATAGATCAAATTAGGTTCAACATGATAATGTCCTGTTTTAAGAACATTGCTAGGTGAATTATGATGGCCTAGACATATATGAACATGAACATAAATGGAATTGCCATGTTAGGACCTTGCTAAAGTGAGTTAAGAAGCTAGGAATTCAACCTAGTGTAATCTGCCCAGAATGCTCTGTTCTGGGCAGTAACTTTGAAAAATCACTAAATATTGTGTATAATGAATTTAAGGCTGGAATTTTTATGGACAACACCTTGGTATGTCTAAATTCATTAGGAGAAAACAGAGCTAAACTCTTGGTTGTATACTAAAATGTAGAGAAGAAACACTAGGGACAGTGCAAACTGTCTAGTATAGCAAGATCCCCTGTCTTGAAATTAAAAGCTGTATTAATTGGCAAAGAAATAAAATGCAAGCCTTATATGGACATAAAGAAAATTTTGTTAGCTTTCCAATGGTGTAAACCAATTGAAATTCTGACGTACGGAATGAAAGTTATGCTTGATTTAGTGACTAGAGTGCATGCTGCCTGGCAGCAGCTGTTTTGTGGCATTATGTAAACTGTCTTGTAAACAGTTTTAGGCCTTTGAATATGCCTTGTTTTACATGAACTAGAATATAGATAAGTGTAGTTAAGTGAAAAGGAAAATGTATATGAGTATGTTGCCCAATATGTGAATGTTATATTGGATTGTATGTTATTGTATGGAGTCACATAATGACTCAATTGATTGCTGGATTTTACCTAATACCTTATGTATTGTATGAATTTTAGATCAAGTGGAAATTGATGATAAAAGGGATCATTTAGATCATCAAGCTAGTATACAAAAAGGAGTTACAATCTGGGATCGACAATAGCAAGGTAAGTACTCCTTTGAGTGATTACTTGATTGTGAAGTATGCTTGAAATGTCATTGATCGAATTGTAATGCTTATTGCCTAATTGATTTAGATTGAATTGAAGCATGATGATATAGATAGAAGTACACAATTCATTGTTGAATGTCATATTGATTGATACTCTTACATTAACCATGGAAACATTGATATTGGATTGGATTGAACCCTATTAATTAAAAGGGAATATTGGCACAAATTGTGCATATTGAATTGAACACATGCTTCTAATTGATTGAACGGGATAACTATTGAAAGCCTTGGTCTCGAGTCGGTCTTATATATAGTTGGCATGCCATAGAGTCTATAGAGCTCATTGTCGGGGTGAACTACGGTCCGAGACATTGGTCCCTAATTGGCGACATTAGGAGGGAAGTATTGTTATTAGTCATTGGGGATAGTAGGAGGGATTGACCAGGTACTTAGTACCATATTGATTATTGTATTGGTGACAGTTTGGTTGGAGACTCGGGTATCTAGACTTAGTAATCGATTCTCAAGGCTATACTTACAATGAATTAATAACTCATGCACATTGACTTAATGCCACATTGAATTGTATTGATTGAATGTAAAGGTAAAAATTGAATATCATGAACTATGGAATTTGAAACCTTGATTGAAATTTGCTTATATGAGTTGCTTGATTGTGAAGAAACTTCAAATGTTATGAACTATTGCCATTGAAACATTGATTGAGCCTTGTTACATGAGATTTCTTTAGTTGAATTGTTAAATGAATTGGATGTTTTAAGTAAACCTAAACTTCAAGCTTCGTATTGATATTGGATTGAAAACTAGATAAGCATCTAGTAGGGAAGCCTTGTTCGAATGGTTCCCTATTGGTGGGGGAACCATATCAACCAATTGATGATTCGTAGTTGAGACTATTTGTATTGTTGCCTTGAAACTTAAACCCACTCACTAAGCTTTGCTTATTCTAGTCTCATTTCTACGATGCAGGTTGATTTTGGATATTCTTGAAGTCTAAGCTCATGCAAGTCAGTTATTGCTCAAAAGAGTATGTTCCTATTTTGTTTAGTTCTCCTAGGATGGTGGCACCTTAGGCATGTATATATAAGGTCACTTAACTATGGTTTGTATAAGTTAATCCTATCTTTGATCTTTAAGAAGTTTGGTATGTATATATAAGCATGTATGCACTATAATGAACTTGTATGCTAGATAGTCTAATGTTTGATTTACATGGATGAATTATGCATGAAATGGTTGAATGGATTCATTGAAATTGGTTAGTTGACATTAGCTAAATGAAGTAATCCACATGTTTAGACATGAACTACATTGATCACCTAAGGAACTAGTCATATTGTCTAGAAAATATTGGAAGCATGAATGATTGATTATGGTAACTTAAGTAAATGAATAAACTATAAGTCTAGACTTGAACCTCTTAGGTCACATTTAGCTTTAGCTGAATAGTGTAGATGATTTTGTAGGTCTATATGTTTAATTAAAGTCACATATGTAATTCTTATAAAACACTAGTTGAAATGCTTAATAGTCACAATGATTGTCAAGATGATCCATACACCTCTCTTCTAGTTCAAATGGTACCTTGGAACTCAAGTAAACTATAGATAAATTGAATATGATAACATACAGTAATGTGAGACCTAGTTTATTAAGTGGATGCATCATATATGTTGTATTTGGATCTCTCCTAATCGAATTATAACTTGATGAGCAAGAAAGACCTTAATCGAATGGTACTTAATACCTAACATTGTATGAATGGTTGATTGTAATTGTAGTAACTTACCTAATCCTACTAGGGTGGTTAGAGTATGTTACAGAATGGTAATCAGAGCCTATGGTTGCAAGATTCTAGGGTCTATTGCATAAATAGGTTATTGTCATTGGTCATTTAGGTGCCACCTAGGAGTTACTCGAATATTGATTGGATTGTGACTTGAGCTTGACTTCTCTTATTCCTTATATATAGAATGTCTGAAACAAGATTGGGCAAGGACAATGAATGCTCGATTGGCTCCTCCAATGAGGGAGGAAGCGTAAGGATGAACCAGGATCCCCTGAAGTCTTCTAAACCCCAACAAGTTTAGCAGGAAGTCCCTGTGATTCATCATATTCAACGAGAATGCTTCTCTAGTCTAAAGGAGATGTTTGATCAAATGATTGTCTCAATGAGAAAAAGTACCTCTGAATCTCAGGTACCAAAACCGGCAAGAGCTTCTATTGATAAGTTAGCTCAACATCGAGCTTACACTTCCACTGGAACAAGTGAAGATAGGCCAGAAGAAGCAAAATGCTGGTTGGAGAATACAACAAGAATATTGTCTAAGCAACTGTAGTGTTCAGATGAACACAAGTTGGAGTGTGCAATAGCTTTATTGGCCGAGGAGGCATTGAATTGGTGGGAAACTACTACTTAGGCAGCACCTGAAGAAGTTGTCACTTGGGAATTCTTCCTTAAAGAATTCAAAAAGAAGTATAAAGTGATCAGTATCTTGCTGATCGCAAAAAGAAGTTTTTGTATCTAAAGCAAGGAGGAAAGCCTATCGAACAATATGTCAGTGAATTCTGTAAATATTGCAAATACGGCTCGGAGTTCATAAAGTAAGAAGAGGACAAGTGTAGAATGTTTATTGACAGACCTAATGATGAGTTAGTCCCCATGTTCACTGCCTTGGGGATTACTGACTTTCAAGAACTAGTTAATAGAGTTATAGCTACCGAAGCAAAGATGAAGACTTTGGCAAAACAATTAGAGAATCAGTCCCGAGATAACAAAAGATTTAGGGGTAATCACCAGCCTCATTGGCGCAACAAGAAACAAAAGCATCATGGAGGAAATTCTTCCAATTAGGGAAATTTCTCAAAAGGTAGCTATATACCAAACCACAAGCTATGTCGAGATCTTCAACACCTATGGTGTCATTGGATAGTGTTGGGAATACCGAGAGGGAGAATCAAATCCCCACTTGCAAGACTTGTCAAAAGAACCATATCGGAGTTTGTAGAAAGCTCACCAATGCTTGCTACTTGTGTGGAGACACAACACACTATGTCAAAGATTGCCCCTAAAATCCGAACAAGTTGCCTTCCCATGCTTCTCATAAATCGAACCAAGCTCCTTCATCCAGGGGAAAGGGTTCGAAACAAGCTAATTCGGGCAACTACGGGAAGAGCAAAGGCCAAGGGTCTAATGCTACTTATCAAGAGTCTCGGGCACCTGCTCGAGTCTATCACATCCGGGGTCGTGAGGATGAAGAATCGGCCGATGTAATTGCAAGTACAATCTACCTCGATACATACCCTGTTTATGCATTATTTGATACAAGATCAACCCATTCATTCATAATATTTCCTTTAATTGAAAAGCTTAAATTGAAGCCTGAATATGTCAGTTGTAGCTTAATTGCTACCAATCCTTTAGGAGATAATGTAATAGTAAACCAAATATGTAAGGATTGCCCTTTGTTTACAGGGCATTCCATTCCTAGCTGACTTGTTATTGTTACCTTTTGTTGAATTCGATCTCATTCTGGGATTAAATTGGTTAGGAAGGCATCAAGCTTGGGTAGATTGCCAAAAGAGAAAATTGTTTCTCCGAGGTTTAGGAGAAAAATCCACTACCTTGATAGACAAGAAACCTATTAGAATCTTTGCTGCCATGATTAAAAGTGATGAAATTGAATTTGGGGTGAGTTTATTCCCTATTGTTTCTGACTTCCATGATGTTTTTCTCGAGATATTGCAGGTATTGCCCCCTATTCGGGAAGTCGAATTCAAGATTGAAGTTCAACCCGGGAGTGATCCAATGTCTATCATTCCATATCAAATGGCCCCGATTGAACTCAAAGAGCTTAAGCAATAATTGCAAGAGCTTCAAGAAAAAGGCTTTATCCGACCTAGCTCTTCACCCTGGGGAGCACTCGTTTCGTTCGTTAAGAAGAAAGACGGGTCGATGAGGCTATGTATTGACTATCATCAGCTAAACCGGCTCACTATCAAAAAAAAGTATCCATTGCCAAGGATTGAGGACTTGTTTGATTAATTCAAGGATGCCAAAGTATTCTCCAAGATTGATTTACGACCGGGGACTATCATATGAGAATACAAGACTCGGATGTACCCAAAATGGCTTTCAGGACTCGATATGGTCATTACGAGTTCCTAGTTATGCCCTTCGGGCTAACAATGCTCCAGTGGCCTTCATGGACTTAATGAACCAAGTGTTCAAACCTTATTTAGACAAATTCGTGGTTGTCTTTGTTGATGACATCCTTATCTACTCAAAGGACAAAGAAGAACATGCTAATTACCTTCGAATTGTACTCCAAACATTAAGGGAGAATCGGCTATATGCCAAATTAAGCAAATGAAAGTTCTGGCTCTCGGAAGTATCCTTTCTGGGCCATGTTATCTCGACCGAAGGGATAAAGGTGATCTAAGAAGATTCAAACTATTGTTGAATGGAGAGCTCAAAGGAATGTTAGTGGGTAAGGAGTTTTCTCGGTTTAGCTAGGTATTATCAAAGATTCGTGAAAGGGTTCTCGATTCTTGCTACTATGCTGACTCGACTTCTTCAAAAGAATACTCCATTTAAATGGTCTAAGGACTAGCAAAGGAGCTTTAATCAATTGAAGCAAGTCCTAACTCAAGCTCCTATTTTAATCCAACCTGAACCGGGAAAAGACTTACGGTCTTCAGTGATGCTTCCCATCTTGGTTTAGGGTGTGTATTGATGCAAGATGACAAGGTCATTGCCTAGTTCCGGTCGTGTTTTCTTTAAAGATCAAGAGACATTATCTATACGGAGAGAAATGTCGATTATTTACGGATCATCAGAGCTTAAAATACATTCTAACCCAAAAGTAATTAAATATTCGACAACGAAGATGGGTGGAACTACTAAAAGATTTTGACCTAATCATTGATTACCACCCGGGCAAGGCAAATGTTGTGGCGATGCACTAAGTCGCAAACATTCAATTGGTAAGATCGAATACAATTTTTCCAACATTGTTATCCCCCTATTCAATTGGATGATATAAAATCCACTAATTGAAATTCTTTAATTATAGCTTCAACTACTTTTAATACCCATTTTAAGCTCCTAAAGAATCAGAGATACGTGGCAGAACTTAAAGTTCAATCCAATTTGAATTCGAGGATCAAAGAACTTCAACAAAATGATCCCAAACTTTTGAAGATATTGAAAGGAATTGAATCCAAACCGAGCACTGAATTCTCAATCCACTCGAATGGTGTGTTCTACTTCAAGAATCAGGTTTGTGTACTGATACATGTACCACAAGGCAATTCCAAGGACAAGATGGGCTTACTTTTCCATTTGGCCCAATAACCCGAGCCAAGTCTAAGCTAATCAAGGACAAGCTGAATTCGACCGTCCAAGTATTCGTGAGCCAAGGATTACAAGCTGCCATGAAGAAAGAAGAATTTCTTGAAGGAAGTCCACACTTAACATCCTTCAAGAATAATTGGGTCACAAAAACTCAACTTGCTGAACCTTTGGAGATGGATATCCATGAGCCTTTAGATGTCCATTAATTAGCCCTTTTTATTGCAATTAGACCCAATAGTTGTTACTATAAAAGATTGGGTCAGATTTTTATTTTTAGCCGAAATTGGATTTACAAGTGTTTTTAGGCCTAGTTAGCTTTTAAAACAGCCCACACATGCCTCCTTGCCCAAGAACCAATTTCTTATCATCTAAACCAGCCCAAATACCCTTAAATTCGTCCAAATAAAGGCTCTATCAACTTTTACTTGCTGCCCAATCAAAACAGCTCTTATCAGTCCATTACTTGATACCCAAGCAAACCAGCCTTCATCAAGTTTACTTGCTGCCCAAGCAACCAGCCCTTATCAGCTTATAACTTGCCTTATCACCCTATCCCTTGCCACACAAGCACAAGGAGTTTAAAGCCTGTTATTTTATTATTATTTTTAATTAAATTAGGCTTTCCTTGTTTTAGTAGAAGTTAAATTACTTTTTATTTGATTTATGAAATATTTAGTGAGTTTGTTTTTGCAAGTGCTGATTACTTGTGCCTTCGAAGTCTTCTTCAACATAAGTTCGACGAGTTCTTGTGAGGGAGATCATCTTCACACTCTTGCTTGCCTAGATAATCGCGTCTAGGAGGGTGGGTTAGAGCCGCTTGAGGTTGCTTGCTTAGATAATTGCGTCTAAGAGGGTGCTGAGGACAAAACAAAATCAACAATTCGCAAGCCATCTTCATCTTCAACCTTCACACCTTCCATAATTCCATAAACAAAGCTGGAATTTCAGATTTGTTTTATCTATCCTCATCTTAATCTTTTTCAATATTTTTACTTTTGTTCTTATTAATCATCTTCTAATTTTCCTTCTTATCTTTGTTTCTTTGAATTTCCAACCTTGAATCTGAAATTTTCAAGAAAAGCCATTTTCTTTTCTCTTGTATTTTCAAATCTGCCCATAAATTTCTTGATTGAGTCTAGAGCTCCTAGTTCTTGCAACAACTTGATTGAATGCTTCCAAATCCAAGATTGCGCTACTCTATCATTTGGTATCAGATTTGGGACGATTCTTGGCAAGAATTTTGGCGTTTTTGGGAAAAAAACTCGAAAATTAGGGAAAATTTGTCAAAACCAAACGAGTGAATTTTGAGCTGAAACTTTCCAGATCAGATATAAACCATCGGTGGAGTCACCACACAAAATTTCAGAATTTTTGGAGTTCGGGAACACCTCGAACGAAGTGGATAAAGTTTCAGCCAAATTAGGGTTTTCCCCCTTCTTTAACCCTATTTTCATTATTTTTTCTTCAATTTTCGTTATTTTCAGTTTATTTACCTTGTAAAAAGAAAAAAAGAGAAAAAAAATTAAAAAAAAAGAAAAGAAAAGAAAGAAAAGTGAAGAAAAGTGAGAAAGCTTATACCTAGCCACCACCACCATCAAGAATCATCAAGATCACCATCATCAACCACCACAAGCATCACATTGAAGTGGATTCAACATTGGATTTCTTCCTTCAAGTTGTTTCTGGGTTTTGGGGTTATCATCTTTCTCTACTAATTTTTTTTCTACTCTTAGTTTCTTAAGTTCCTTTGTTTTGCTTTTTCTTTCTTCTATTACGCAATTTAACACCTTCTCTTTTCTGGTGTGAGTAGGACAACAAAGTTGCATTACAATCCTTCTTTCTTTCAACTATAATCAATTGGTGTCAAGCCTTTTCATTGGACTCCTAGTACAATTAGGACTCATTGTTAGGATTAAACTCTGATTGTAACTTGTTGACTTGTGGCAGGAAGGTCTTTAAAGAGCACGAGATCGGTTTACTTGCCTCACTAAATATTTATTCCTTGGAGTGTTTAAAGAACACGAGGAAGGTCTTTAAAGAACCACATGAAGTGACTCTTCAAGAAGTTTCGAATACTCTCAATAAACTTGAACGGATTGTAACCTCTTTGGCAGCCAAGCTTGACATCTTTCTCTACTAATTTTTTTCTACTCTTAGTTTCTTAAGTTCCTTTGTTTTGCTTTTTCTTTCTTCTATTACGCAATTTAACACCTCTCTTTTCTGGTGTGAGTAGGACAACAAAGTTGCATTACAATCCTTCTTTCTTTCAACTATAATCAATTGGTGTCAAGCCTTTTCATTGGACTCCTAGTACAATTAGGACTCATTGTTAGGATTAAACTCTGATTGTAACTTGTTGACTTGTGGCAGGAAGGTCTTTAAAGAGCACGAGATCGGTTTACTTGCCTCACTAAATATTTATTCCTTGGAGTGTTTAAAGAACACGAGGAAGGTCTTTAAAGAACCACATGAAGTGACTCTTCAAGAAGTTTCGAATACTCTCAATAAACTTGAACGGATTGTAACCTCTTTGGCAGCCAAGCTTGACATCTTTCTCTACTAATTTTTTTCTACTCTTAGTTTCTTAAGTTCCTTTGTTTTGCTTTTTCTTTCTTCTATTACGCAATTTAACACCTTCTCTTTTCTGGTGTGAGTAGGACAACAAAGTTGCATTACAATCCTTCTTTCTTTCAACTATAATCAATTGGTGTCAAGCCTTTTCATTGGACTCCTAGTACAATTAGGACTCATTGTTAGGATTAAACTCTGATTGTAACTTGTTGACTTGTGGCAGGAAGGTCTTTAAAGAGCACGAGATCGGTTTACTTGCCTCGCTAAATATTTATTCCTTGGAGTGTTTAAAGAACACGAGGAAGGTCTTTAAAGAACCACATGAAGTGACTCTTCAAGAAGTTTCGAATACTCTCAATAAACTTGAACGGATTGTAACCTCTTTGGCAGCCAAGCTTGAGCACACCGATACAGTCATAACCGCAATCACTCAAACCATTGGGAGATTAGAAACCACTGCAATTGCAAGCGATACTGAAGAGCCTAGGCGTCCAAATCTTGTTCCCATTCAGAATAGACGCCAAAACCCCCTACATGGGCACAATCCTCGCATAGAGCCGAGACGAGCAACAAACACCTTAGCCAAACCAAAAATCACTGTACCACCTTTTCAAGGAAGGTATGACCCTGATGCTTATTGTGACTGGGAAAATTGAGTTGATCTTCTATTCGAGTATTATTAATGCCTCGAAGAGGATCAAGTTCCACTGTTGACTCTCGAATTCACTGAATACGCATCCATTTGGTGGTCCCAATTGGTTCGCAATCGGCGTCTCAATGGAGAAGCCAAGATAACCTCATGGGGAGAACTTAAAGAAGTCATGCGAGAACGATTCGTTCCCCCATTATATCGGCGAGAGATCAAACAAAAGTTACAAAGAATCCGACAAGGCTACAGGACTGTTGATGAGTATCTCAAAGAGATGGAATCATTGATGCAAAGAGCCGATATCCAAGAGGATGAAGAGGATACAATGACTAGGTTTGTTGTCGGACTCAATGACAACATTCTTGAGGTACTTGAACTCAAAACCTACTACACCCTTCAAGAGGCATTCCAATTCGCCATGACAATTGAAAAACGCATCAAAGATCGACAACGATATCGACAAAAGAATTATCACTATGACAAAGGTATCACTCAACCTTTATCTCATTCTAATTCTTCTAAACCTTTGCTTAACTCAAGTAGACCAAAGCAGAAAATTGAAACATCCAAGTCACTGGACAAAACCAAGACAAAAACCCCCATGTTGGCGGAAAACACACAAACACTCAAACAAACTTGGGAGATTGTATGCTTCAAGTGCAACGGTCATGGACACTATAAAAGAGACTGCCCAAATACAAGACTCTTTCTTATTCGAGAAGATGGGAGCTACTCATCCGAGTCGGAGGAGGAATTGTCCGACAATAAATTCATCGCCGGTGGTTAGTCCAGTGATTAACCTGATCCTAAAAGCTTGGTGATTCAACGTTCACTTAATATCCAAGCAGTCGACGATACGGAGATGCAAAGAACAAATATTTTCCACACAAGATGTTTGATCAGAGGCAAACTATATTCTGTCATCATTGATAGCGGAAGTTGTGCGAATGTGGAGAGCAGCTATCTAGTTGATGCACTTGACCTACCTTGTCAACGCCATCCAAAGCCATATTATCTCCAATGGCTTCATGAAGGGTCAGAATTAAAGGGAAACAAACGTGCCTTAATCACTTTTACTATGGGTAAATATTGTGATGACGTTTGGTGTGATGTTATCCCTATGCAAGCATCTCACTTACTTTTAGGACGACCGTGGCAGTATGACCATGATGTGACTCACCATGGTAAGTTAAATAAGTATTCCTTTGTATACCATGGCAAAAAGTATACCTTGGCTCCACTCGATCCAAAAGAGGTGTACAAAGATCAGATGCGAATGAAGAAGTTTTGTGAGGAGGTGGGAATAAAAAAAGATGAAAAAGAAAAAAAAGAATGAAAAACAAAAGGCAAATACAAAAGAGGCCAGTAGTGATAAAAGCCAAATAAGTATAGGCCCAGGGGTGGTGAGTGATCCTAAATGTGAGAAAAAATAGTGTCTCAAAATATTTATGCGAGAGAAAAAGAAGTGAGGCAAGCCCCCTTCCTTAAACAGCCTTGCATCCTCATCCGCTTTAGGGAACAATTTTTTTCTATCACTAACAATAACAAAAGTTTGCCTAGTGTGTTTGTTTCTCTTTTGCAGGACTTCAATGATGTTTTAGGTGATCCACCTGACGGTTTGCCACCCTTAAGAGGAATTGAACATCAAATTGACCTAATTCCGGGTTCTTCTATTCCAAATAGACCAGCATATAGATGTAATCCCGACGAAACCAAGGAGTTAGAAAAGCAAGTGGAAGAACTACTCAACAAAGGCTACATTCGTGAGAGTTTAAGCCCTTGTGCCATTCCAGTACTTTTGGTTCCAAAGAAAGATGGTTCATATAAAATGTGTGTCGATTGTCGGCCCCGATCAACCGAATAACAATCAAGTATAGGCATCCTATTCCACGATTAGATGACATGATTGATGAACTCTACGGTGCATGCATCTTCACCAAGATTGATTTGAAGAGTGGTTATCATCAAATTCGAATGAAAGAAGGAGATGAATGGAAAACCGCTTTCAAGACAAAGTTCGGTTTATATGAATGGACAGTTATGCCATTTGGTTTGACCAATGCCCCTAGCACATTCATGAGATTGATGAACCATGTCCTTCGGGAGTTTAGAGGTAAGTTTGTTATTGTTTATTTCGATGATATTCTTATCTACTCTTCTTCTTTTGATTTACATATCTTTCATGTGAGATCGGTCTTCGAAGTTCTCCGAAGAGAACAATTATATGCTAACATGGAAAAGTGCGTGTTTTGTAGTGAAAGTCTTAGTTTTCTAGGCTTTATAGTAAGTGCACAGGGTATCCATGTTGACAATGAAAAAGTCAAAGCAATTCAAGAATGGCCCACGCCATCATCCATAACCGAGGTGAGATCCTTCCATGGCCTAGCAAGCTTCTACCGTCACTTTGTCAAGGATTTCTCTACCATTGCCGCACCATTGACATATATCATCAAAAAACGGTAGGTTTTCATTGGGGTGAGGCACAAGAACAAGCCTTCCAAACACTAAAAGGTAAACTTTGTACTGCCCCAATTCTTCGTCTTCCCGATTTTTCTAAAACTTTTGAGTTAGAATGTGATGCCTCCGGTATAGGCATAGGCACAATTCTTTTACAGGAAAAACAACCAATCGCTTACTTTAGCGAGAAGTTAAAAGGAGCACATTTGAACTACTCAACTTATGATAAAGAGCTCATTGCATTAGTTCTTACACTTGAAGTTTGGCAACACTACCTTCTTCCAAAGGAGTTCATCATACACACCGACCACGAATCATTGAAGTGTCTAAACGGCCAAGGTAATTTGAACAAGAGACATGCTCGGTGGGTGGAGTTTATTGAAACATTCCCTTATGTGATCAAGTACAAAAAAGGTAAGGATAATGTAGTAGCAGATGCACTATCTAGAAGGTATACCCTAATTACTCAAATGCATGCTACTATATTGGGATTCGAACATATAAAGCAATTGTATCCTAATGATCCAGATTTCAAGGAAATTTATACTTATTGTTTAAAAGGTGCTTTTAACAAGTTTTATCTTGTAGATGGGTTTCTTTTCCGAATAAACAGGTTGTGTATACCACAAGGCTCCATTAGAGAATTGCTAGTCCATGAATCACACTCCGGAGGCTTAATGGGGCACTTTGGCATCTCCAAAACGTTAGACATGGTAATGGAGCATTGTTTTTGGCCACGTATGAAGAAAATCGTGGAAAAGGTATGCGCATCTTGCATCGTATGTAAACAAGCAAAATCCAAGGTAAGTCCTAACGGTTTATATACACCCCTTCCTATCCCTTCTTTCCCTTGGGTCGATTTATCTATGGACTTTATTCTTGGATTACCTCGTACCAAAAAGGGTCGAGATAGTATTTTTGTTGTGGTCGACAGGTTTTCAAAGATGGCTCACTTCATACCATGCCATAAAACGGATGATGCAACACATGTAGCCGATCTCTTCTTTAGAGAAGTAGTACGACTTCATGGAATTCCATGCACCATCGTTTCTGATAGAGATGTAAAGTTCATAAGCCATTTTTGGAAGGCTTTGTGGGGAAAGATAGGTACCAAACTTCTTTATTCTACTACTTGTCACCCACAGGCAGATGGACAAACCGAGGTAACAAATCGGATCTTAGGTGCATTACTTAGAACTGTTGTCGGTAAGAACACAAAAACTTGGGAAGAATGTCTACCTTTTGTAGAGTTTGCCTACAACCGTTCTATTCATTCATCCACTGGTTATTCTCCATTTGAAGTAGTTTATGGTTTTAACCCCTTAACTACATTAGACCTTATTCCTTTACCTATTAATAATATTAGCAGCTTAGATGGCGAAAAGAAAGCGGAGTTAGTTAAATCCATTCACACTAAGGCAAAGCAAAGGATGGAGAAAACATATGAAAATGTTGCTGCCAAAGTCAACAAAGGCCGACGCCAAGTTGTCTTTGAACCAGGAGATTGGGTTTGGTTGCAAATGCGTAAAGAAAGATTTCCGAACCATAGGAAATCCAAATTGGATCCACGAGGAGATGGACCATTCCAAGTCCTTGAAAGGATCAACAACAATGCATACCGAATTGATCTACCAGGTGAGTATAATGTGAGTACAACTTTTAATGTTTCTGATCTTTCTCCCTTTGATGTTTCAGATTCGTGGACGAATCCTTTTGAGGAGGGAGGGGATGATACATGTACCACAAGGCAATTCCAAGGACAAGATGGGCTTACTTTTCCACTTGGCCCAATAACCCGAGCCAAGTCTAAGCTAATCAAGGACAAGCTGAATTCGACCGTCCAAGTATTCGTGAGCCAAGGATTACAAGCTGCCATGAAGAAAGAAGAATTTCTTGAAGGAAGTCCACACTTAACATCCTTCAAGAATAATTGGGTCACAAAAACTCAACTTGCTGCACCTTTGGAGATGGATATCCATGAGCCTTTAGATGTCCATTAATTAGCCATTTTTATTGTAATTAGACCCAATAGTTGTTACTATAAAAGATTGGGTCAGATTTTTATTTTTAGCCCAAATTAGGATTTACAAGTGTTTTTAGGCCTAGTTAGCTTTTTAAACAGCCCACACATGCCTCCTTGCCCAAGAACCAATTTCTTATCATCTAAACCAGCCCAAATACCCTTAAATTCGTCCAAATAAAGGCTCTATCAACTTTTACTTGCTTCTCAATCAAAACAGCTCTTATCAGCCCATTACTTGATACCCAAGCAAACCAGCCTTCATCAAGTTTACTTGCTGCCCTAGCAACCAGCCCTTATCAGCTTATAACTTGCCTTATCACCCTATCCCTTGCCACACAAGCACAAGGAGTTTAAAGGCTGTTATTTTTTTTAATTAGATTAGGTTTTCCTTGTTTTAGTAGAAGTTAAATTACTTTGTCTATCCTTCACCTATAAAAGGATGAAGCCTCCATCATTGTAAGACAGATTTTCTTTGATTTATGAAATATTTAGTGAGTTTGTTTTT
This sequence comes from Hibiscus mutabilis, assembly GCA_019671005.1. Lineage (NCBI taxonomy): Eukaryota > Viridiplantae > Streptophyta > Magnoliopsida > Malvales > Malvaceae > Hibiscus > Hibiscus mutabilis. The sequence continues at coordinate 36,494,087 of CM033716.1, forward strand.
GCAAGTGCTGATTACTTGTGCCTTCGAAGTCTTCTTCAACATAAGTTCGACGAGTTCTTGTGAGGGAGATCATCTTCACACTCTTGCTTGCCTAGATAATCGCGTCTAGGAGGGTGGGTTAGAGCCGCTTGAGGTTGCTTGCTTAGATAATTGCGTCTAAGAGGGTGCCGAGGACAAAACAAAATCAACAATTCGCAAGCCATCTTCATCTTCAACCTTCACACCATCTTTCATAATTCTATAAACAAAGCTGGAATTTCAGATTTGTTTTATCTATCCTCATCTTAATCTTTTTCAATCTTTTTACTTTTGTTCTTATTAATCATCTTCTAATTTTCCTTCTTATCTTTGTTTCTTTGAATTTCCAACCTTGAATCTGAAATTTTCAAGAAAAGCCATTTTCTTTTCTCTTGAATTTTCAAATCTGCCCATAACTTTCTTGATTGAGTCTAGAGCTCCTAGTTCTTGCAACAACTTGATTGAAGGCTTCCAAATCCAAGATTGCGCTACTCTATCATGTACCCAATGATCCAATCCTTAAGAGAGAAATGCTTCAAGAAGCACATAGCAGTCCTTTTTCAATACATCTAGGAGTGATCAAGATGTATAAGTACTTAAAGGAAGTCTATTGGTGGCCGGGATTGAAGGTCGATATTGTTGAATTTGTATCGAAGTGCCTCACTTTCCAGAAGGTGAAGGCTGAACACCAACTACCTACTAGACTCCTTCATCCCATCGAATTGCCTTAATGGAAGTGGGAGTGTATAACAATGGACTTCGTATCAGGATTGCCTCTATCACCAAGGAAAAATGATGCTATTTGGGTGATTGTTGATAGATTCACCAAATCGGCTCACTTTCTACCTGTTTGAATGAACATGAGCCTCCAACAACTAGCTGATTTATACTTGAAAGAAGTAGTCAGATTTCACGGTGTTCCTAGATCTATCATATATGATCGGGATTCTCGTTTTACCTCTCGGTTCTAGAGGGCACTTCAAGAGGCTATGGGAAATAAACTGAACCTTAGCACTGCCTTCCATCCACAAACTGATGGATAATCTGAAAGGGTAATTCAAGTACTTGAAGACATGCTTCGAGCTTGCATTATTGACTTCGGTAAAGACTGGGAGAAAACTTTATCATTAGCTGAGTTTACCTACAACAATAGCCATCAAGCTTCTATCAAAATGGCTCCATTTGAAGCATTGTATGGTAAAAGAAGTAGAACTCCCCTATGCTAGTCAGAATTGGGTAAGAACAAGGTCTTAGGTCCTGAGTTGCTTCGTGAAACCGAAAATCAAGTTCGGGTGTCCATAATAGATTAAAAGATGCCTTCGATAGGCAAAAGGCTTATGCCGATCTCAAGAGAAGAGACATTGAATATCGAGTGGGAGATTACGTATTCTTGAAGGTATCTCCTTGGAGGAAAATCCTCAGATTCGAGAAGAAGGGTAAACTAAGCCCTCGATTCATCGGACCTTTTGAAGTCTTAGAGAAGATTGGTCCAGTTGCTTACAAGCTGCCACTTCCTACTGAATTCAATAGAATCTACAACATCTTCCATGTATCGATGTTGAGGAAATATCGATCAGATCCATCACATGTTCTAGAGCCTGATGAAGTGAAACTTAATCCTGATCTATCATATGATGAAGAGCCAGTTCAAATACTTGATAAAGAAGTCAAGAGGCTTCGCAATAAGGTTGTACCATTGGTGAAGGTTCTATGGAAGAATCACAATGTAAAAGAAGCCACTTGGGAACCCGAAGCAACGATGAGAAAGCAATACCCTCATCTATTCCCCTCAAGTAAATTCGAGGACGAATTTTTTTAAGGGGGAGGGAATTGTAATATCCTCAAATTTAGTACTTAAGAAGTTACTAAAATGCCTTCATTTAATCCCTAATTGATTGAAAGAAAGGTGTTAAATCTAGTTATAAGGACTAGAATGCTATAATTGAAAAAGTGGTAACCTAATGTATAAGTGACCAAACCGAAACAATTGTTAAATTAAAGGAATGCATGTAAAATTTTCACAATCCTACAATGCCCCCTACACATGTCATTAATTAAAGGATAATTAAGGGCAAAATAGTCAATTGGAAGAGATTGGATCATTGGGTACATGATAGAGTAGCGCAATCTTGGATTTGGAAGTCTTCAATCAAATTTTTGCAAGAACTAGGAGCTCTATACTCAATCAAGAAAGTTATGGGCAGATTTGAAAATTCAAGAGAAAAGAAAATGGCTTTTCTTGAAAATTTCAGATTCAAGGTTGGAAATTCAAAGAAACAAAGATAAGAAGGAAAATTAGAAGATTATTAATAAGAACAAAAGTAAAAAGATTGAAAAAGATTAAGATGAGGATAGATAAAACAAATATGAAATTCCAGCTTTGTTTATGGAATTATGGAAGATGGTGTGAAGGTTGAAGATGAAGATGAAGATGGCTTGCATATTGTTGATTTTGTTTTGTCCTCGGCACCCTCTTAGACGCGATTATCTAAGCAAGCAACCTCAAGCGGCTCTAACCCACCCTCCTAGACGCAATTACCTAGGCAAGCAAGAGTGTGAAGATGATCTCCATCACAAGAACTTGATGAACTTACGTTGAAGAAGACTTCTGATACGAAAAATGACAAGGCAAATCTATCTACCTTGAAAATAAAATGGCTCATGGCCAAAGGTTTTTGCAACTCATAAATTCATGATGTTGTTCTTATTAGTGAAGCAAATATGTCTTTAAATAGGCTACAAATGAAGAGTTTAACTTAAATTAGGAAAAGTAAAGATAATAATAAAATAAATAAACATATTTTATCTAACCTAAAAAACTAATAAATAAATAACAAATCTAATCCTAAATCATCAAAATATCTTCATAAAGAATCCTAGATTAAATTTAAGTACAAATAATCAATAAAATTATTGAAAATTCGTAATAAATAATATTTCCCGTGATAAAACCGTATAGAGATTTATGCTCGCACAGTCTTCACTAAAATGGACATAACTTGAGCTCCCGATGTCGGATTGATGCGTTTCAAGATGTGTTGGAAAGATAAGAGAAATACGAATATATTTGAAGAAGACATATAGACTCAGAAGTGCACGTATCCCATCCGAAAATTCGATGGAAGTCGGCTGAAATTCCAGACTTATAAAACAGCTTCAACTCTTTGGCTACAATGCATCATTTTAGCCCCCCATACATGTATCATTCTCCCCTGTTGAAAACGATTCGTCCCGAATCTTAGGAGTTGTTGATCACAACCTTCAAATCTCTTGAGATGTGTCCAGGAATGAAATATTAAAACTAGGATCTATATAGAGAATTATATATTTTTTCTTTTTTCTCAACTACTAAAACAACAGTAAAAGATAATTGTTTCAAACACCTAAACTAAGGCTCTGATTATCAATTGATACGGAATCTAGGATCCAAGAATTACCTCAAAATCTAGGAACCCTCTAGATCACAATTAATCTAGCAAACTCACTAATATGATCCGAGAAAACCCCAAACTCCACGTTTAGCAAACCGATAATAAAGCATGATCTTGAAGTAGAAAACGAGATAGGATGAATTTGATGGTGGCGGTGTTGGATAGATTTGTCCTTGACACCCTCCTAATCGCAATTGAATAGGCAAACACCTGCAAACGGCACGAATCTCTCCGATGAATGGATGATGACGAGATAGATGTTGTAGGATATTTTGTCCTCGGCACCCTCTTAGACGCGATTATCTAAGCAAGCAACCTCAAGTGGCTCTAACCCACCCTCCTAGACGCAATTACCTAGGCAAGCAAGAGTGTGAAGATGATCTCCACCACAAGAACTTGATGAACTTACGTTGAAGAAGACTTCTGATAGGAAAAATAACAAGGCAAATCTATCTACCTTGAAAATAAAATGGCCCATGGCCAAAGGTTTTTGCAACTCATAAATTCATGATGTTGTTCTTATTAGTAAAGCAAATATGCCTTTAAATAGGCTACAAATGAAGAGTTCAACTTAAATTAGGAAAAGTAAAGATACTAGTAAAATAAATAAACATATTTTATCTAACATAAAAAACTAATAAATAAATAACAAATCTAATCCTAAAAAATCTAAATATCTTCATAAAGAATCCTATATTAAATTTAAGTACAAATAATCAATAAAATTAGTGAATATTCGTAATAAATAATATTTCTCGTGATAAAACCGTATAGAGATTTCTGCTCGCACAGTCTTCACTAAAATGGACATAACTTGAGCTCCCGATGTCGGATTGATGCGTTGCAAGATGCGTTGGAAAGCTAAGAGACAGAAGAATATGTTTGAAGAAGACATGTAGACTCAGAAGTGCCCGGATCCCATCCGAAAATTCGATGCAAGCCGGCTGAAATTCCAGACTTATAAAACAGCTTCAACTCTTTGGTACAATGCATCATTTTAGCCCCCCATAAATGTATCAGCTTTAGTTGAATTGTTAAATGAATTGGATGTTTTGAGTAAGCCTAAACTTCAAGCTTTGTATTGATATTTAATTGAAAACTAGATAAGCATCTAGTAGGGAAGCCTTGTTCGAATGGTTCCCAATTGATGGAGGAACCATATCAGCCAATTGATGATTCATAGTTGAGACTATTTGTATTGTTGCCTTGAAACTTAAACTCACTCACTAAGCTTTGCTTATTCTAGTCTCCTTTCTACGATACAGGCTGATTTTGGATACTCCTGAAGTATAAGCTCATACAAGTCATTTATTGCTCAAAAGAGTATGTTCCTATTTTTTTAGTTCTCCTAGGATGGTGGCACCTTAGGCATGTATATATAAGGTCACTTAACTATGGTTTGTATAAGTTAATCCTATCTTTGATCTTTAAGAAGTTTGGTGTGTATATATAAGCATGTATGCACTATAATGAACTTGTATGCTAGATAGTCTAATGTTTGATTTACATGGATGAATTATGCATGAAATGGTTGAATGGATTCATTGAATTTGGTTAGTTGACATTAGTAAAATGAAGTAATCCACATGTTTAGACATGATCTACATTGACCACCTAAGGAACTAGTCATATTGTCTAGAAAATATTGGAAGCATGAATTGATTATGGTAACTTAAGTAAATGAATAAACTATAAGTCTAGACTTGAACCTCTGTGGTCACATTTAGCTTTAGCCGAATAGTGTAGATGATTTTGTAGGTCTATATGTTTAATTAAAGTCACATATGTAATTCTTATAAAACACTAGTTGAAATGCTTAATAGTCACAATGAATGTCAAGTGATCCATACACCTCTCTTCTAGTTCGAATGGTACCTTGGAACTCAAGTAAACTATAGATGAATTGAATATGATAACATACAGTAATGTGAGACCTAGTTTATTAAGTGAATGCATCATATATGTTGCATTTGGATCTCTCCTAATCGAATTATAACTTGATGAGCAAGAAAGGCCTTAATCGAATGGTACTTAATACCTAACATTGTATGAATGGTTGATTGTAATTGTAGTAACTTACCTAATCCTACTAGGGTGGTTAGAGTATGTTACAGAGATTTATTAAGAGAAGGTAGTTATTACTTAAAAGCTATATTTGACGTAACTTTTTTCTCCTAAACTTTCTCTCAAAATCTCTTTAGCCAAACATCTATTTTCTTACCAAATATTTGAGGTGATGATATTGTTTCTTAAGCTCATAATTTCCAAAAGATTTCTTAACTTGTTTTTACAAAATCTCGTTGATTTCTCTTGTTTTTCAAGGGTAAAAATCGTCCAATTGAGGGAGATTTCAATCTTGAAGGTGAGGTTCGATCTTCTCCTTTAATGATAGTTCTTTATTGAAATTCCCAAGTCCTTGACTCTTTAATTATATTTTCTAATGAGGTTTTATGATTTAATTGAAGAATATGATTAAATCAAGGTTTGATTAGTGGAATTATGTGAATTTCGGATTGGATCTGTTTTGCTTGGCTTTTGATTGATTCTAATCATGATTTTTATGTTATTTAATGTTGAGATAATGGTTTTAACATTGGAATCTCGAAACTATAAGAATTTCTAAAATTCTAGGTTGCTAGAATTGTGTTTTTGAGGAGTTGTGGGTGATTAATGGTTTCTGGAAGTATAAGGATGTTATGAGATGATTTTTAGATGTTAGATGATGCTAATTGATGATTGGAAGTGTTAGGTTATGGCTGGGTTAAGTTTGGAGGTCAATCTATGGTGTTTTCGGTTGTTTCAGACAACCGATTGTTAGCTTTTAGCAAGGCAATGTTGAGGAATTGTTTGATAGGATTTTGAATGCATTATGATGCATTAATCCTCTGGTTTTATGTGGATAAAGCAAGGGAGGATAACTTGGAAGCTTGAAGTGATGTTTCAGAAACATCGGACGCTTGTTTTCCGCATCGACGTGGACGTTTTTCGTAGGCAGTGAGTGGAAACGAGTTTTAAAGCTTTACAAATGTTTGAAAGTATTTTTGGGGGTTTATTTTAAGCTTGAAATGTTTAACTAAGTCCGGAAGTAAGTAAAGAGTCTCATTTTTGGTTTTATAAATGTAAATCTCATGCAAATGTTTTAATGATGTTTACCTACTGTTATATGCATAGCTAGCTTTGAAAGAGTTTGCAAATGAGCTTATTTTGCTGATACATGAGTATGAGAAATGATTTGAGAATGCTAGAATACGTGTTTAATGTATTGAGATTTGGTTCGTTTGAATGCATATGAAAAATAGTGAGGTAATGTGGTTTGAGACTATATATTGGCAAGTGACGTTTGTAAAATGTTATCGGATATAGTTAGCTAGCTATAGGATTTAAAGTGCACTATGATAAGTCGCCTCATTTTTGTCGAGGGGTGAAGAGTAAACCAATCTCCAACATGAGTACCCCGATGGTTAGGGGCAAAGAGTAAGTCATGCTCCCATCGTGTGGATGTGGATGTATACATTAGCCATTGAGGGGCGAAGAGTAAGCCATGCTCCGGTTAACCGTTGAGGGCGAAGAGTAAGCCATGCTCCGGTTGAGAATGTATGTTAAGTGGGAAGAGTAACCACTTGGGAAATCCGTCTATCCGATGTATGTGTCTTTGTAGTGTAAGAATCTAGTTTTGAGTCACTTTAATGCCAATATATGAGATGATGTATCATGGAAAAAGGTTGTGTTTTGTATAATGAGATTTATACATATGTGAATGCTTAAATTAAGGTTAGCATGTAAAGGCTTAAATTGAGGTTAGCATATGTGAATGCTAGAGATTAATGATACACGTGAGAAAATGGTTTTATGCATAGATTTGAATTGATTTGAGAAGCATGAGATGTTTTGGTATGACGTTAAAACACTTGTTTTGGTTTAAATGGTTTTAATGCATTGATGAGTGTTTTCCCTTGAGCATCCCTCACTAAGCATTTATTGCTTACGCTCTCTTTTCGCATCAATGCAGAGAAGTAATGGGCAAGACAGCTAGCAAGCAAGGAAGGAAGGAAGCCAAGTGCTAAATTTTACTCAAGTATGGTTTTATGAACTTTGTAGTAATAAAGGGCAATGTGACTAAGTGGCTTTTGGGAGGGTTATTTGCCGAACTCCCTGTTTGAGCAAGATTATTGATACATGCATGAGCGGGGTCAAATTACTAATATTGTACAAGAAGCTGAATTTGTTCGATGCAAACAATAATGGCCAAAACAATGCACGCATAGGAGGTAAAAAACGATGCATCTTGTACAAGAAACTGAATCTGTTTGTGAAGTCTGGAAAGTCAGCTAACTTGCGATGTGTTTTCGGATGGGATCCAGGCATTTCTGGGTCGAGTTGTCTCCTAACAAATTGTCCGTTATTCAGTTACCTTTCCAACGCATCTTGAAACACGTCAATCGGACATCGGGAACTCAAGATACGTCCAATTTACTGAAGACTATGCATGCAGAAAACTGGATACGGGATTATTACGATATTTTGTAAAATTCAGCCCAAAAGCTAACATATAATGCTTTGGACGAATTAAACTTAACCCAACCTAATTATTAACATTTAAATTATGTTTTTAGGGGTTTATATACTTTAGGAACCAGCCACCCTTATCCCAAGCCGTTAGATCAAGTCCATTTTAATGAACCAGATTTGTTTGTTTATTTTATTCATTCTTAGCTTTAGGTTAAAGCCATCCTTCATCTATAAAAGGATGATGCTTTCTTCTTTGTTTGAGAAGATTTCATTGATTAATAAAAAGTTCTCTTTAGTATTCTTTGAGTTTGCAAGTGTTCGGTAAACTTGTCTAGAAGCCATCTTCAACATAAGATCATCGAGTTCTTGTGAGGGAGATCATCTTCACACTCTTGCTTGCCTAGGTAATTGCATCTAGGAGGGTGGGTTAGAGCCGCTTGAGGTTGCTTGCTTAGATAATTGCGTCTAAGAGGGTGCCGAGAACAAAACAACAACAACGATTCGCAAGCCATCTTCATCTTCAACCTTCACACCATCTTCCAAAATTCCATAAACAAAGCCTCTTTAGGTACTGCTAACATGGTGGACTAGACAATTATTTTTTTCAAATGACCAAATGCCTCTTGTCAATCCTTTGTCCATTGGAACGAGTCCTTTAAGGCTTTTAAAGAATGGGAGGTACTTGTCCGCTACTTTGGACACAAATCTGTTTAGGGCAACCACTTTGCCATTGAGCTTCTGGATATGTTTAATATTTGTTGGTGGTTTTATATCTAAAGTTGCCTTTATCTTTTCTAGGTTTACCACAATACCCCTCTCTGAGATTAGGAAACCCAGAAACTTTCCTACCCCTATTGCGAAGGCGCACTTTTCTGGATTGAGGCGCATTTTGTACAATCGCAAAATATCAAAATCTTCCTAAAGGTCAACCAAGTGTTGCTCAAAGGAGGTACTTTTGGTTAACATGTCATCCACATAGATCTCCATACTTCTTCTTATTTGATGATGGAAGATCTTATTGACTAAACTTTGATACGTTGCCCCCACGTTCTTTAATCCGAACGACATTACTTTGTAGCAATAGATTCCATCTTCAATAATAAAGGTTGTATTCTCTTTTTCTTCCTTCGCCATTGCGATTTGGTTGTATCCAGAAAAGGCGTCCATGAAACTCATGAATTTGTAACCTGCCGAAGCATCGACTAATCTATCAATGGATGGCAACGGGAAACTGTCCTTGGTGCATACCTTGTTGAGATCAGTGAAGTCTACACACATTCTCCACTTTCCATTGGGCTTCTTTACCATAAAAATGTTTGATAACCACTACGGGTACCTAGCTTCTTCAACGAAATCTGCCATGATCAGCTTTCTCGTTTCTTGTCTAATGGCCTGCACTTTTTACTCTGAGAATTTTCTTCTTTTCTGTCAAATCGGGTTTATGATTGGATCAGCATGCAAAGAATGATCAATGACCACTGGATCTATCCCAGGCATGTCTGCGGTGGACCATGCGAAAACATCCATGTTGTCCCACAACAACCTTATTAACCTTCTTTGATTTGCTTGTCCAACCTTACTACAATCCTGGTGGTCTTCTCGGGCTCGTCTGGGTAAATCTCCACCATTTCCATCGCTTCTATCGGTTTTGGCTTTTTAAGTTTTTCACTTTCTCTGAGGTCTAAACTCTCGAGAGCCATCATAGCCTTATTCAGAATATTTACCTCGAGCTCGCCTTGTCATGGCGAAACATGTTCGTTGGTATGGCCATGTCATCTCTGCTCCTGGGCTAGACGGAGAGAGAGGACATGACACTACCTAGCTATTTTTCGATTGGTCCACATGGAGCTTTCTCCCAAGGGTGTGGAAAATTTAACTTGCAGGTAGAAAAGGGAGATCGTCATCTTAGCTTTTATCATTAAAATTCTGCCGAAGAGGGTGTTGAAAGCGGAGAGACTGTTGATGACCAAGAAGACGGTTGTTTGTGTGGTTTTATTGTCATTATATCTGATGGTTACGAGGAGTTGGATGGAACCCTCCACTTTAATGGGATGGTCATCAAAACCACATATTGGGCCTGCCGGCCTTAGCTCTAAACTACGGATTCCCATTTGCTTGAATGTGCTCCACACCAGTATTTCCACAGCATTGCCTGTATCCACTAAGATTCTTTTCATGGTGAAACCAGCTATTACATCCGTGACGATGAGACTAGGTCAACACTCTCTTCATCCAAGGTGTCGACCTCCTATTTTTCTGAGAACGAGACATGCCATGAGTCCTCGCGCCTCAAATTTTTCTTTACCTCTACTAGGAGTAGTATCGCTCCTTGCATGTGCGTTTGTGATAAGACTTTATGCAAGTAATATACCAAAAATTCCTTTTGAGATTCCAGCCACCAAAACTTAATGCCAAGCTGCAGAGTGAAATCATAACTTTTAGGCAGGCTGATGACGAGACTTTATATGATGTCTGGGAGCGTTTGAAGGACTCGTTGAGAAGATGTCCCATGCATGGATTTCCTATTTGGACCCAGATGGAGACCTTTTACAATGGACTTAATGCTCATGCCAGGACTATGGTTGATGTTTCGATGAATGGTTCAATGCTAGACAAAAATTACACGGAGGCATTTCACATCCTTGAAAAGATTGCCACCAATCACCTCCAGTATCCTACTACTAGACTAGGAACTGGAACGAAAACTGCCGGGAAATTGGAGCTTGATGCATTATCATCCATCAATGCTTAGATTTCCAACCTCACTAATATAGTGAAAACAATGCAAAAGCCTACTGATGTCCGAGAAGTAAAGGCACTGGAACCATTCTGCACTATTTGTGTAACACCCCTTCTCGGTCTGGTAGAAAACTGGGTCAGAGAATGCTACTGATGTTCAACACAACAACTATATAATAATTTTCAAAGGTTCAACAGGGATTCAGATTCATTTAATAACTTAATAGCATGTTCACTAATTCATAGAGAGCTATAGATCAATACAGGACAATATTATTCATTTTAGGACCTTATTGCAGCTTTTACAAGTTTTAGGGACTAATTTGCTATTTTCATAAATTGGGGTTCCTTAATAGTAATTACGATTACCTATGTGAAATTCAATGTAAATTTAACAAGAATGTCAAATTTTATTAAGTTTAGAACTCATTTAATTAACCAATTAGAATTCAATGACTATTTTGCAAGTTTTACAACTTGTTTCAGTATCATTGACTAACTTACCTGTATTGGTACTGGTACTCGAGAGGCCGTACCGTTTCACCTTTACAACGACCGTTAAGTTTGTTACAATTGGTGTAAAGGTATCGGTAGGGCATGACGCCGTACCGGTACATAATGCATGATTCAAATATTAACCAATTTCAGTAGCATTTTTCGGTACTGACACATGATGAACCGTATCGATACCAGATTCTTATGATTATGGGGATCTGTATGGTCCTCTTCCATACCGGTACCCCATTCATTATACAAATTCTAGTGACAAAAATTTGTACCAATACACCTGGACCAGTATTAGTACACCATAACATCTTGGTCCAATAATGCTTACTCGTAACGATACGTCCTTATCCGTATCAATATGCCCTATTCTGTAATGACAGATTTAGTCTGGTTTTTAATAGATTTAAGCAACTAAACAATGTGATACATGTATGGGGGGCTAAAATGATGCATTGTAGCCAAAGAGTTGAAGCTGTTTTATAAGTCTGGAATTTCAGCCGACTTGCATCGAATTTTCGGATGGGATCCGGGCACTTCTAAGTCTACACGTCTTCTTCAAACATATTCATATGTCTCTTAGCTTTCCAACGCATCTTGAAACGCATCAATTCAACGTCGGGAGCTCAAGTTATGTCTATTTTAGTGAAGACTATGCGAGCAGAAATCTCTATACGGATTTATTACGGGAAATATTATTTATTACGAATTTTCAATAATCTTATTGATTATTTGTACTTAAATTTAATCTAGGATTCTTTATGAAGATATTTGGATGATTTAGGATTAGATTTGTTATTTATTTATTAGTGTTTTAGGTTAGATAAAATATGTTTATTTATTTTATTATTATGTTTACTTTTCTTAATTTAAGTTGAACTCTTCATTTGTAGCCTATTTAAAGGCATATTTGCTTCATTAATAAGAGAACATCATGAATTTATGAGTTGCAAAAACCTTTGGCCATGGGCCATTTTATTTTCAAGGTAGATAGATTTGCCTTGTTATTTTTCGTATCAGAAGTCTTCTTCAACGTAAGTTCGTCAAGTTCTTGTAATGGAAATCATCTTCACACTCTTGCTTGCCTAGGTAATTGCATCTACGAGGGTGGGTTAGAGCCGCTTGAGGTTGCTTGCTTAGATAATCGTGTTTAAGAGGGTGCCGAGGACAAAATATCCTACAACATCTATCTCGTCATCATCCATTCATTGGAGAGATTCGTGTCGTTTACAGGTGTTTGCCTATTCAATTGCGATTAGGAGGGTGCCAAGGACAAATCTAGAATCCAGTATCTAAAACTCGTACCGGTACGCCCCCGCGTATCGAAACACCCAACCATTTTGCTCTTGGCCTGTACCGATACGGTACCCCGCGTATTTATACGCTAAGCCTGTTTTGGCTTACTCGTACCGATACGATGGCCTGCGTACTGATACGCCTGGGCTTGTAATGTACAAATTTGTTGGTTTAACTCACTTTAATGCAAACCAGTTCACCTAAACATGCTCCTAACACATATAAAACATATCCAAGGATCGATCCACAACCAAACATATCGTAAACAACATCAATTCAACACATCACGCTTCAATTGGTAATCTATAGGCATGCTTCCTAAAAACCAAGCCGACATAAGTCAAAAACCATATCAAAGCAAATACCAACCAATAAAGGCCATTTACAAGACTAAATTAGCAACATAATTGATAGAGTAGCGCAATCTTGGATTTGGAAGCCTTCAATCAAGTTATTTCAAAGAACTAGGAGCTCTAGACTCAATCAAGAAAGCTTTGGGCAAATCTGAAAATTCAAGATGAAAAGAGAAGGCTTTTCTTGAAAATTTCAGATTTAATGCTGGAAATTCAAGAAGCGAAGATAAGAGGGAAGATAAGATGATGATTAATAAGAATAAAAACAAAACATTGAAAAAGACTAAGATAAGGAGATAGGTAAAACAAATCTGAAAATTTACTCGTGTACTTGGCGGCCACAGATGAGACTATAGCGACAATGTTGGTCCGACATGAGAAGAACGCCCAGAGACCAGTCTATTATGTCAATAGAGTCCTGTAACCAATAGAAAAGAGGTATGTAGGAGTGGAAAAGCTAGTCTTCGCTTGGGTGATAGCAGCCAGAGACTTTGCCACTATTTTCAAGCACATCAAATAGTGGTCCTCACAGACCAACCTTTCAAGGACGTGTTAGAAAAAATTCAATGTTCAAGGACGGATGTTAAAATATAGGAGGTTGAGCTCAGTGAATTTGGAATAGAGTATCAGCCACAGAAGGCAATCAAGGCTCAGGTTGTGGTCAACTTTGTCGTAGAGTGTACATTTGCAACCCAAGAAACTTTGCTCTCTAAAAGCACCAGCGCCAATAAAACAAGTCAAGGGGTACAACAGCCTTCCTTGGAGTTAAAAGAGGAACAAGCTGCAGGTGCTCATTCTATACCTTGCATGTCAACGGGTCAGTAGCTGTGAATGGACCAGGAGCATGCATACTATTAACCGCATCCAATGCAAAGGAGGAATGACAGTACGTGCTTAGTTTTGCATTCACCATATCCAATAATGTGGCAGAGTATGAAGCTTTAATATAAGGTTTAGAGCTTGCGTCAAGGCTTAAGGTAAAGTCACTACAAATATTTATTGACTCACAGCTGGTGGCTAAACGACTGTCAGGCGAATACAAAGTTCACGATGAAACGCTCCTTAAATACCATTAGAGGGTGAAAGGTCACAACAAGCCCATTTATATTCACACATTGTGCAACTAGTACTACATAATACAAGACTACTAGGAAATTTTAATCAATACGTCATAACACAAATACCTATAGGAGATAATGCCATAGTAGATGCTTTAGCAAGATTAGCGATGACATTGGAAATCCAGAGGAGAGGCATGTTCTTGATGGAATATCAAGAGTACCCCTCTTTTGTAACAGAAAGCCAAGTATGTAAACTCAATACAGAAGACACCTAGTTGACTCCAATCATGGCGTACATTAAGACATGAGTGTTGCCCGACGACAGGATCCAATGACTTAAACTAATGCGACGAGCAGCCCAATACATTATCCTCAATAACATCCTGTACAAAAGAAGATTTACGCAACCGCTTTTGCTATGCTTATGACCTGAGGAGGCTAGGTTAGTGCTACAAGAAATTCATGAAGGGGTTTGTGGACACCACCCAGGCTCACATTCCCTAGTTTAGAAAGCAATCAGGCAGGGCTACTATTGGCCCACAATGCAAAGACATGCTAAAGATCTAGTAAGCAAGTGCGTGCCTTGCCAAGAGTTCACCCTAATCTCGAGGCAACCGACAACACTATTTAAATCCATTACAAGCCCCTAGCCGTTCGCGATTTGGGGTATTAACATCTTGGGCCCATTTCCATTGGCACTAGGTCAACAGAAGTATTTGGTTGTTGTGGTGAATTGTTTCACCAACTGGATAGAGGCAGAGCCTCTAGTGACGTTAAAGGAAGGAAAATGGAAAACTTTAAATGGAAATCCGTAATATGCATATTTGGTATTCAGCAAAAAAATAATCACAAACAATGGGAAATAAAGTTTCGATACAGGTAAGTGGTATTTTGGCAGGGTTTCGGTATGCGAAGGTCCGTATTGATACGAGTTTTAGCTACTAAAAATGGAGTTTTAACTTGGCAAGCCTGGGTACCAATACACGAAGAGCTATACTGGCATGACCCTTTGATATACATCAGTATCGGTACGATTACCCACGTACTGGTACTGGTGGCCGTTTTTGGCAGTTGATGTGTCATTAAAGGTTTAGTTTCTTTCGTTTTGGTCCCCATTTTTTATGTACGCAATTGAATGAGCTTTGTTGATTGTTTAGAGCTAAAACATGAGAAGTAAGCATATAGCCTGAATAATTGAGGACTAGTAACTTTGAAACTAGTTAAGTCTTCGTAACTATCCAAATTTGTAATTTGGTCCCTAAATTGCAATAACGCGCAATTATATGTCAATTCGACGCCCGATTCAGTTGAGATTTCACCCACTGCCAGCATGCACACCTTAGGTCATATTGTTGCATCTAGACAATATAAAAAGAAAAAAATGGTCCTAATCTTAGTTAATCATTTCAAGTTTGTTTTGGCAAACCCAATGTAGCTCACCCGATTCGGTCTGGCATCTAGGCTAGGTCTAGGGGGTTATATTTGGTGGTATCAGAGGCAGGTTTGCGATTGTTATGTGTTGTTGTTGGTTGTTGAATCAATATGTTTTTTATTGCATATATATATATGAGTGATGTTGACGATGATGGGGCATAGTGGGAACACATTGCCTGTTACTGTGGTTTTAAAATGACTTTGGTAGGTTGTCTTGGACCACATGTCGAGCCTACGCCCCAATTGTTAGGTTTAAACACCAGTAATGAATTTGATTTTTTAATAACTTATTTAATTAGTAATTACTTTTTAGCTTAGTAAGCATTATCAGGGTTATGAATAGTGTAAGAAAAGTGGTTTATGATCTTGAGTTGATTTGGTCCTTGACCGAGAATAGTTAATTGTGGTCTCCAAACTTGAGTGATGTTGTCTTCGTTCATGAGTATATAGGTGGTGTGGGTCCACTGTTTTGAATATTGAAAGAGGTTTTTACCATTAATGTTGGTAATGTGTTGTAAAGGGAAGTGTGTACACCATAGGGTGTCGTAAGCTTGATGTTAACATCACGTCTGTATTGTTTGCTCGAGTTTTGCTCAATGGGGCTGTTTTTGAGATTCTAATAAGAATTTTGGGAGTGTTTAAATTAATAAGAGGGTTATGGTGCACATAACAGGCAAGTAAGTTGATGTTTAGGATCGAAATCTAACCAATGATAATGTTGTTAAGGGGGTGAAGTTTGATAGTATCCTTAACGTCGTTCTCCACGAGGAAGGTCAGAGTATGAATTATGCATAAGGCATTGGATTAACCTTTATTTTTGGAAATCAAAGTGCACAGCAGAATGGTGGAATTTGTGTTTTTATCAGGGAAAGGTTATGTAGTCTACTTCTCTTTCACTTTTGCCTTTTTCTGGTGGTTCTGGTTTCACGCAGTTATGTATGTTAATTGAAGCAAGTTGTGTGAGTATGTTGAAGTTTTGAAAATTTGAGTTTCTTTTGTGGAGGGGTTTGGCTGAGAATGCACCAAATTATGGTTAATGAGATTTTGGTTTATGTGGTAATCCAAGGTTTAAGGATGTTCAGGTTCTGAATGTCGATGTTGTTTAGGAATCCTTCCCTAAAGTGCTTTTAAGAGAATTTTTCATGTTGTCCTATGTTTGCAAAGTTGAGTTCGGTATTGAGATGCACCTTGGTTTGGCTCTCGAATCCTTGTTGTGTCGTGTTGATGAGCATTAAGAAAGAGTGTGGTTTTAGAATGTGATTGTGAAAAGAGTAAGCAAGGTGTGAACAATTGAACATGCATAGTGAACGTTTGCTCCCTTTTAGGATGGTGCGAGTTTTGACTTGTTGAATGGAGTATTGGTTATGAGAATGTTATTATAAGTGTGAACAGTTGAACATGCATAGTGCATAAACACTTATATGTATATATCTAAATATGTCAGTACATCATACATTTTGAGCATGACATTAGAGGTTTTGCATACATATGCATAGATATCTAGGAGGGCATATAAGTAATCATGCATACATATGTTCACACTTACGGATGACTTTTCGGAGACGCGACGAAGTGGTGGTGTAAGCAAGGTAGCTTGTGTAGGTTAGCATCGGGACATATTGGGTACGACTCAAGATTTTGTTGCCTCAGATAGATGATTTGCTTGATCAATTCTGTGAGGCAGTTGTGTTTTCAAAGATTGTTTTGAGATCAGGGTATTATTAGTTGAAGGTTAGGATGCGGATGTGCCGAAAACTACTTTTCACATAAAATATGGACATTATGAGTTTTTGGTTGATGCTGTTTGGTTTAACAAAAGCCCAGCTGCTTTCATGGATATGACGGATAATGTGTTCTGCAAATATCTCGAGCAATTTGCGGTTGCGTTATCGATGATTTCCTTGTGTACTCCCATAGCAAGGAAGGACATGAACATCAATCAAGGTTTATGTGACGAGTTTTGAAGGATCATTAGTTGTTTGCTAAGGTGGGTAAGTTTGAGTTTTGGCTTAGAGAAGTGATGTCCTTGGACTTACGGTTTTAGTGGAGTGTATTCATATTGATCTACAAAAGGTTGAAGCTATTCTTAATTGGAAACAACCTAAGCCGGTATCTGAGGTTTGTAGTTTTCTTAGATTGGCCGGTTATTGCCAACGTTTTTTGGATGAATCTTCTAGTGTTGCTGCTTCATTGACAAAGTTGTTGGAAAATAAAGTTCCTTATGCATGGACGGAGAGTCACCAATGTGGTTTTGAGAAGTTGAAAGAGATTTTGGCTCGTGCTCCTACCTTATTTCAACCCGAGTCTCGTAAGGAGTTTGTAGTCTACAGTGATGTGTCGTATGTTGATTTGGGTTATGTGTTGATGCAACACTGTAGGGTTGTGGCTTACACATGAACGCAATTGAAACTTCATGAGTGCAACTACCCGACTCACGGTTTAGAGCTCATGACAGTTGTTTTTGCTTTGAAGATTTGGAGGCATTATCTTATTGATGATAAGTGTGTCATTTGCAAAGATCATGAGGGTTTGAAGTATTTGATATCTCAAAAGGAGTTGAATCTTGGGCAATGAAAATGGATTGTGTTGCTTATAGATTACGATTTGTCAATAGAGTATCATCTCAGAAAAGCCAGTGTGGTAGTAGACGCGTTGGGTCTTAAGGTTGTTGTTGGGCTTAGGGTGATGTTGCAATGTTGAGTGAGACGTGAGGAGGTGGTTCATTGGCTGAATTGCAAATAAGCCTACGTTGTCTCAAATGATTAAGCGAGACAATCATATGTTAATTCTTTAGTTCCACATGTTAAGGATACTTCGAATGGCAGTCTGACAGATTTTCATTTTGATGATGATGGGGGTTTTTTGCTTTAAGGTCGAAGAGTGGTGCCATAAGATTTGAAGTTGAGGTGCACTATTTCAGTTGAGACTCATTTCAGTCATTTTGCTATACATACTAGTGGTACAAAGATGTATCAGGATTTGAAGGAGTTGTATTATTGGATTGGCTTGAAGAAGGATGTGGTCGAGTTTGTTTCTCATTGCATGATGCGTTAGCGGTTAAGGATAAACATCAGTTTCCTTCTAGGTTGTTACAACCTATTTAGATTCTAGAATGGAAGTGGGAAAGGATCACCTATTCAGATCCAAGATGGTTTTGATATGGATGATTCTTGGTCATTTCTTGAGGTGTGCGCATTTTACTTGCAGTGCATACGATATATACGTTGGACAAGTTGGAGATTATATATATTATTGGGTTATAAGGTTGCATGGGGTTCCTGAGTCAATTATATCGGATAGGGATTCACATTTTACATCAAGGTTGGGGTAGTCTATAGACAGCTTTGTGTACAAGACTTAGTTTCAGTACGTCTTATCATTCTCAGATAGATGGGCAGTCTGAATGTGTTATTCAGATTTTGGAGGTTATGTTAAGGTGTTGTATAATTGGGTACAAAGGACATGATAAAGGCAATTACCATTGGTGGAGTTCGTTTATATAATAGTTGTTAGTTGAGTTTTCAAATTGCTCACTCTTTATGGTTGTAGGTATCATATACACCTCTCTGTTGGGTAGAAGCGAGTGAGAAGCATGTTGCGGGGCCTGATGTTCTTAAAGGGTATGAATGATTAAGTGAAACTCATTTGTGAAAGATTTAGAGCGATTTCAAGTTGGTGAAAAAATCCTATGCAGATTTGAGGTGAAGGGAGAGTTTGAATGTGAAGTGCATGGTAAAGTGATTTTAAGGGCTTTACCTTGGAAGAAGGTGGCGAGTTAAGCCCCAGGTTCATTGGACCTTACAAGGTATTTGAGCGTGTTGATTTGGTTTTGTATGGTGTTAAGTGTGTAAAAGTAATATATTTCTACCCTTTTTACTCTTAATTATTGTTAGACTTAGGCTCATTCTAGTTGCATTTTTAGTCATTCATGCATAATTGCATTGTTTTCTTCACTGTCATGCTTGATTACATAATTTGGTTGATTTTGTGAAAAGATGTTGCTTGTATGTTTTTTTGTGTGTGCAGTATCTAATTGCCCAAGCAAGTAGGAAATTGCTGAGGCAATTGAGGATAAGAAGAAGGGAGTTACTGATTTTGATGGATAAATCCAATTAATTCGAGTTAATTACGAGAAGCAAGGATAAATCCTAGAAGAGTTGGAGTTCCACAAAGAGATCAAAAGGAGATTAAATTCCAAGAGTTTATGAGGAGTTTTTGGAGAATAAATAAATAAAATAGATTTATTTCTTTTATATTATTTAATTCCAACTTAAACTCATCCTTATAAAACAAGGAACTTGACCTAGCCATCTCCTATAAATAAGAGACAAGCCGCCGCCTTTAGGGGAGAGTTCGACTTGGAGAGAAAATTTGGGCTCCTGACATCTTCTTCTTCTTTCTTCTTTATTCCAGTTGATTCATGTTGGGTAGAATTTATCTTGTATTTCTTTTGCACCCAGCCATGAACTAGCTAGCTTACCCTTCTTCTTATCTTCAACAAGGGCTCGTCTATATTTCTCAACCTCGCACCTTCCTCGTTCCTTTTCTTTTCCTACAGCATGTTTGATTTCTTGCTTCCACTGCTTTGGGGTCTTTCTCAGATCAGCATTTCAAATAGTAGTATAGAATTTGAGAAAATCAACCCTTTAAACCTCAAACTTCTTTTCTAGGTCTTCATACAGCTTTATCACTCGCTTCGTCTCCCCTTTATACTTCTCAACATCGAGGCTTGACTCAAATTTGTCTTTTTGGTTTTGCTCTTGTAAGGCTTCTATCTCCAACTTAGCCCTTCTTAACTCCTCTCTTAGGATGTCAGCTTATGTAGGGACTACTTTTAAGTGCTCTTCTCGAGACTTGGCTTGTCCAAGCGTAGGTGCTATGATTTTGTCATTTACTCTCATATGCCTCCAAATATCATAGTCTAGGGTGTACATGCAATGACTATCAGATTCTAACTTCATATGATAACAGTAGTTCCATGCATCACTGATTGTCTGAACTCTCCTTGGAATTCGAATTCTGATGAGCCAAGACCGGTAGTGAATGGGATGAACTGCCGAGACCTAAACTGATGAGATACTAGCAAAGAGGCACATCCAATTCCTCCCCACAAACCTAGAAGCATTAGAAAGCTAAAATCTCCACATTTGTATAGAAGCTTAGTATGACCCATCCAAGGAACCCTCCATCTGATGTCTTCGTCAGGACGATCCCTGAATATATTAATCTATTGATTCTTCTTAACAACAGGCCACTCCTTTTCTAAGAATTCTCAAAGAGTGAGAAATTCGGGGAAAATACATTTGATAAGGCCGATGTTGGGCATTTCTAGAAGTGACTAAGGGCCCAGACTTGTAAAAGTGGAGCGCACCCTCCAAAACGAACACCTTCAACTTTTCTACAAGCATTAAGGGAAATAAAGGTTTCAACAAGTACAGCTGGTACTGGATTGACTCCTGATACATGTACCACAAGGCAATTCCAAGGACAAGATGGACTTACTTTTCCACTTGGCCCAATAACCTGAGCCAAGTCTAAGCTAATCAAGGACAAGCTGAATTCGACCATCCAAGTATTCGTGAGCCAAGGATTACAAGCTGCCATGAAGAAATAAGAATTTCTTGAAGGAAGTCCACACTTAACATCCTTCAAGAATAATTGGGTCACAAAAACTCAACTTGCTGCACCTTTGGAGATGGATGTCCATGAGCCTTTAGATGTACATTAATTAGCCCTTTTTATTGTAATTAGACCCAATACTTGTTACTATAAAAAATTGTGTCAGATTTTTATTTTTAGCCCAAATTAGGATTTACAAGTGTTTTTAGGCCTAGTTAGCTTTTTAAACAGCCCACACATGCCTCCTTGCCCAAGAACCAATTTCTTATCGTCTAAACCAGCCCAAGTACCCTTAAATTCGTCCAAATAAAGGCCCTATCAACTTTTACTTGCTGCCCAATCAAAACAGCTCTTATCAGCCCATTACTTGATACCCAAGCAAACCAGCCTTCATCAAGTTTACTTGCTGCCCAAGCAACCAGCCCTTATCAGCTTATAACTTGCCTTATCACCCTATCCCTTGCCACACAAGCACAAGGAGTTTAAAGGCTGTTATTTTATTATTATTTTTAATTAGATTAAGTTTTCCTTGTTTTAGTAGAAGTTAAATTACTTTGTCTATCCTTCACCTACAAAAGGATGAAGCCTCCATCATTGTAAGACATATTTTCTTTGATTTATGAAATATTTAGTGAGTTTGCTTTTGCAAGTGCTGATTACTTGTGCCTTCGAAGTCTTCTTCAACATAAGTTCGACGAGTTCTTGTGAGGGAGATCATCTTCACACTCTTGCTTGCCTAGATAATCGCGTCTAGGAGGGTGGGTTAGAGCCGCTTGAGGTTGCTTGCTTAGATAATTGAGTCTAAGAGGGTACCGAGGACAAAACAACATCAACAATTCACAAGCCATCTTCTTCTCCAACCTTCACTCCATCTTCCATAATTCCATAAACAAAGCTGGAATTTTCAGATTTGTTTTACTTATCTCTTTCTCAATCTTTTTTAATCTTCTTTTTTTATATTATTATTTCTTATCATATAATCATTCATCTTATCTTTCTTTCTTTAAATTTCCAGCCTTGAATCTAAAAATTTCAAGAAAATCCCTTCTCTTTTCTCTTGAATTTTCAGATCTGCCCAAACTTCCTTGATTGAGTCTAGAGCTCCTAGTTCTTGCAACAACTTTATTGAAGTCTTCCAAATCCAAGATTGCGCTACTCTATCATTTGGTGATAAAAGGCAAATACAAAAGAGGCCAGTAGTGATAAAAGCCAAATAAGTATAGGCCCAGGGGTGGTGAGTGATCCTAAATGTGAGAAAAAAAGAGTGTCTCAAAATATTTATGCGAGAGAAAAAGAAGTGAGGCAAGCCCCCTTCCTTAAACAGCCTTGCATTCTCATCCGCTTTAGGGAATAATTTTTTTCTATCACTAACAATAACAAAAGTTTGCCTAGTGTGTTTGTTTCTCTTTTGCAGGATTTCAATGATGTTTTAGGTGATCCACCTGACGGTTTGCCACCCTTGAGAGGAATTGAACATCAAATTGACCTAATTCTGGGTCCTTCTATTCCAAATAGACCATCATATAGATGTAATCCCGACGAAACCAAGGAGTTAGAAAAGCAAGTGGAAGAACTACTCAACAAAGGCTACATTCGTGAGAGTTTCAGCCCTTGTGCTGTTCCAGTACTTTTGGTGCCAAAGAAAGATGGTTCATATAGAATGTGTGTCGATTGTCGGCCGATCAACCGAATAACAATCAAGTATAGGCATCCTATTCCACGATTAGATGACATGCTTGATGAACTCTACGGTGCATGCATCTTCACCAAGATTGATTTGAAGAGTGGTTATCATCAAATTCGAATGAAAGAAGGAGATGAATGGAAAACCGCTTTCAAGACAAAGTTCGGTTTATATGAATGGACAGTTAGTCCATTTGGTTTGACCAATGCCCCTAGCACATTCATGAGATTGATGAACCATGTCCTTCGGGAGTTTAGAGGTAAGTTTGTTGTTGTTTATTTCGATGATATTCTTATCTACTCTTCTTCTTTTGATTTACATATCTTTCATGTGAGATCGGTCTTCGAAGTTCTCCGAAGAGAACAATTATATGCTAACATGGAAAAGTGCGTGTTTTGTAGTGAAAGTCTTAGTTTTCTAGGCTTTATAGTAAGTGCACAGGGTATCCATGTTAACAATGAAAAAGTCAAAGCAATTCATGAATGGCCCACGCCATCATCCATAACCGAGGTGAGATCCTTCCATGGCCTAGCAAGCTTCTACCGTCGCTTTGTCAAGGATTTCTCTACCATTGCCGCACCATTGACAGATATCATCAAAAAACGGTAGGTTTTCATTGGGGTGAGGCACAAGAACAAGCCTTCCAAACACTAAAAGGTAAACTTTGTACTGCCCCAATTCTTCGTCTTCTCGATTTTTCTAAAACTTTTGAGTTAGAATGTGATGCCTCCGGTATAGGCATAGGCGCAGTTCTTTTACAGGAAAAACAACCCATCGCTTACTTTAGCGAGAAGTTAAAAGGAGCACATTTGAACTACTCAACTTATGATAAAGAGCTCCTTGCATTTGTTCGTGTAGTTGAAGTTTGGCAACACTACCTTCTTCCAAAGGAGTTCATCATACACACCGACCACGAATCATTGAAGTGGCTAAACGGCCAAGGTAATTTGAGCAAGAGACATGCTCGGTGGGTGGAGTTTATTGAAACATTCCCTTATGTGATCAAGTACAAAAAAGGTAAGGATAATGTAGTAGCAGATGCACTATCTAGAAGGTATACCCTAATTACTCAAATGCATGCTACTATATTGGGATTCGAACATATAAAGCAATTGTATCCTAATGATCCAGATTTCAAGGAAATTTATACTCATTGTTTAAAAGGTGCTTTTAACAAGCTTTATCTTGTAGATGGGTTTCTTTTCCGAATATACAGGTTGTGTATACCACAAGGCTCCATTAGAGAATTGCTAGTCCATGAATCACACTCCGGAGGCTTAATGGGGCACTTTGGCATCTCCAAAACGTTAGACATGGTAATGGAACATTTTTTGGCCACATATGAGGAAAACCGTGGAAAAGGTATGTGCATCTTGCATCGTATGTAAACAAGCAAAATCCAAGGTAAGTCCTAACGGTTTATATACACCCCTTCCTATCCCTTCTTTCACTTGGGTCGATTTATCTATGGACTTTATTCTTGGATTACCTCGTACCAAAAAGGGTCAACATAGTATTTTTGTTGTGGTCGACAGGTTTTCAAAGATGGCTCACTGCATACCATGCCATAAAATGGATGATACAACACATGTAGCCAATCTCTTCTTTAGAGAAGTAGTACGACTTCATGGATTTCCACGCACCATCGTTTCCGATAGAGATGTAAAGTTCATAAGCCATTTCTGGAAGGTTTTGTGGGGAAAGATAGGTACCAAACTTCTTTATTCTACTACTTGTCACTCACAGACGGATGGACAAACCGAGGTAACAAATCGGATCTTAGGTGCATTGCTCAGAACTGTTGTCAGTAAGAACACAAAAACTTGGGAAGAATATCTACCTTTTGTAGAGTTTGCCTACAACCGTTCTATTCATTCATCCACCGGTTATTCTCCATTTGAAGTAGTTTATGGTTTTAACCCTTTAACTACATTAGACCTTGTTCCTTTACCTATTAATAATATTAGCAGCTTAGATGGCGAAAAGAAAGCGGAGTTAGTTAAATCCATTCACACTAAGCCAAAGCAAAGAATGGAGAAAACATATGAAAACGTTGCTGCCAAAGTCAACAAAGGCTGACGCCAAGTTGTCTTTGAACCAGGAGATTGGGTTTGGTTGCACATGCGTAAAGAAAGATTTCTGAACCATAGGAAATCCAAATTGGATCCACGAGGAGATGGACCATTCCAAGTCCTTGAAAGGATCAACAACAATGCAAACCGAATTGATCTACCAGGTGAGTATAATGTGAGTACAACTTTTAATGTTTCTAATCTTTCTCCCTTTGATGTTTCAGATTTGTGGACGAATCCTTTTGAGGAGGGAGGGGATGATACATGTACCGCAAGGCAATTCCAAGGACAAGATGGACTTACTTTTCCACTTGGCCCAATAACCCGAGCCAAGTCTAAGCTAATCAAGGACAAGCTGAATTCGACCGTCCAAGTATTCGTGAGCCAAGGATTACAAGCTTCCATGAAGAAAGAAGAATTTCTTGAAGGAAGTCCACACTTAACATCCTTCAAGAATAATTGGGTCACAAAAACTCAACTTGCTGCACCTTTGGAGATGGATATCCATGAGCCTTTAGATGTCCATTAATTAGGCCTTTTTATTGTAATTAGACCCAATACTTGTTACTATAAAAGATTGGGTCTGATTTTTATTTTTAGCCCAAATTAGGATTTACAAGTGTTTTTAGGCCTAGCTAGCTTTTTAAACAGCCCACACATGCCTCCTTGCCCAAGAACCAATTTCTTATCATCTAAACCAGCCCAAATACCCTTAAATTCGTCCAAATAAAGGCCCTATCAACTTTTACTTGCTGCCCAATCAAAACAGCTCTTATCAGCCCATTACTTGATACCCAAGCAAACCAGCCTTCATCAAGTTTACTTGCTGCCCAAGCAACCAGCCCTTATCAGCTTATAACTTGCCTTATCACCCTATCCCTTGCCACACAAGCACAAGGAGTTTAAAGGCTGTTATTTTATCATTTTTTTAATTAGATTAGGTTTTCCTTGTTTTAGTAGAAGTTAAATTACTTTGTCTATCCTTCACCTATAAAAGGATGAAGCCTCCATCATTGTAAGACAGATTTTCTTTGATTTATGAAATATTTAGTGAGTTTTCTTTTGCAAGTGCTGATTACTTGTGCCTTTGAAGTCTTCTTCAACATAAGTTCGACGAGTTCTTGTGAGGGAGATCATCTTCACACTCTTGCTTGCCTAGATAATCGAGTCTAGGAGGGTGGGTTAGAGCCGCTTGAGGTTGCTTGCTTAGATAATTGAGTCTAAGATGGTGCCAAGGACAAAACAACATCAACAATTCGCAAGCCATCTTCATCTTCAACCTTCACTCCATCTTCCATAATTCCATAAACAAAGCTGAAATTTTCAGATTTGTTTTACTTATCTCTTTCTCAATCTTTTTTAATCTTCTTTTTTTATATTCTTATTTCTTATCATATAATCATTCATCTTGTCTTTCTTTCTTTAAATTTCCAACCTTGAATCTGAAAATTTCAAGAAAATCCCTTCTCTTTTCTCTTGAATTTTCAGATCTGCCCAAACTTCCTTGATTGAGTCTAGAGCTCCTAGTTCTTGCAACAACTTGATTGAAAGCTTCCAAATCCAAGATTGCGCTACTCTATCAACTCCTCTCTTTAACTGTTCAAGGAAATCAAGTAATGCCACATCAATATTCCCTGGAACCTTTGAAAAGATGACTAAACCATAAATTGCAATGGCTAGGAGATCAATTCTCTTCTCTCTGTCGAGGTGAATCAAAATTATACTTCTGATGCTTGACCAAGGGAAATTAATGGTGCTCCTCTCTTTCGTATCAATCCCTTGACCCAACCATCACTCATATTAGTGAACGCTTGAAGATTTGCATGTGGGTTTTTGTTTTTAGGAGGCTTGGCATAGAGCCAGTTTTTCTTCACTTTGCACAGGTTGAAAAGAGCTAAGTACTCCTCAAATGTAGGCATCATATCTTCTTCATTAAAAGTGAAGCAGCAATACCCTGGATTCCAGAATTGAATCAAGGCCTTTAGAAACTCTTCATCAACCTTCACATACAAGAGATAGGCTATGTCACCATAGACTTCATGGAACAATTGCTTAGTCTCATAATCAAAATGCTCCTAAATTTCCTGCAATTCTTGCACATTGTTCTATTTGATACTAATGTGGGCATATTCTGAAGTCTCTATCTCATGATCAGCTACTAGACTATCTCCAAATGTTTGCTGATTCACCTCAAACCAATGTCACACCTTTGCATTCTCATCTTCACTTTTCAAAATCCTTCCGTCCATAACAAGAGCTTTCAAAGTTGAGCAATGATTTTTTAGAATCAACCCCTTCTAAATATTTAATGATGTGGCATGAATGGATATGCAAAACAACAAGACAAGAGGAAGGAAGATTAAAATCAAGAAAACACAAAGAATTCAAAATAATTTCACAAACAATTTTGGGCAGCACATTCCAACACTCCAGGACATGTCTCCCCTTATTACTAAAGCCCTAGGTTTTCCGCATGGCTCTTTTGGGGTAGGCTTTAAGTTCTCAAACAGTTGGGTTCTAAAAGGTACCCAATCTGTCCTTGCTGTCCCCTACTAAGGGTAGCAAAGCCCCTAGTTCTCACCCATTATAGGTTTCAAACGAACCAAGTTCAACTTAGGAGGACTCACTTCCTATGTCTTCTCGAAGAACAGTATCCTTACGAAGACGTGAGGCATATGAGTCCCGAAGGTACTTGCTAGGCTCATACGGAGAATCAATATTCTGACATGAGCAAAGCGTTTTCTCCTCACTTAACAATTGGGTGGAGCTCGGGAATAGAGCTTTTGCAAAAATTTTAAAAATGCGTAAAATAGAATTACATTCATTAAGCGAACAAATAAGTTGAAAGCTTTGTGAACTTGCAAATTTCTTTTTCTAAAAACATTTTGAAAACAATTTGTGGCCTGACCCTCTTTTGTTTTTTAGAAAAAACAAAATATGTCCCTAGCGGAGTTGCCAAGCTGTCACAACCCTTTTAGGAGTTTTGACGTTTTGGAAAACTTTATAAAAACAAGGAGTCACCACCAATCTTTTTTTGAAAAAAAAAGTGTGATTGGATAGCTTTTAAAACAAGGGTATTTTGATAAAACGTTCTATTTATCAAAATAGCATTTTGGTCAACGGAAAACAAAGAAATCAGGTTCGGAGGTTGGTTATGTGTGGGGAAGGGTTAGCACCCCCACGACGCCTAAAAACTGGTACCTAATTGATTTCAAAAGTGCTTTAAAACTGGAATTTGCAAGTTCACAAATTTCGATTTATTTATCCGCTTAGTGAATGTAAATATATTTTAACGGCCTTATCACCCGAGAAATGAACTTTAATCACCGCCAACACTTCTAGTGCTAACCCGTCATTCCCATTTTGATAAGACACCACATTAATTAAATTTTCTCTTTTTTAAAACAAACTAGAGAGAAGATTAGGTGTGTTATCATTTTTAGAATTTAGTGTTTAAACCCTAAAGAAACATCTACATTCATTTTAACTATTAAGGTTTAATTACAATTAAGTGTGTCTTATTGAAAATGAAGAATGTTTTATAACATACACTTCTCTATTCTATGTTTTAAGTCCCTATTCCTAAAGTTTAACACACATACAAATATATACATACAAGAACAAAAACTTAAATTAAATTAACAATAAAAAAAATGCTAAATAAAGAAAAGGGCAATTAATTTTATTTATATAAAAAATTGTATTATGGACTAGATTAAAGGAAAATCAAATAGAAGGGATAATTTGAAAACAATTTAAAATTTAGTGCCGAATTGAAAAGAAAAAGGGCGAAATTGAAACAATTGAAAACAAAGGTGCTACGGTATAAGAATCGGGAAAGAAGGGCGCAGGGTATAATCGGGTTCTGGTCGGGTCAAACGGGTTAGTATATATAATAAATGTTATAAACAGAAATAATTTTCCACCACTCTCCCCAAATGGATCAAACTCAATTTCCTTTAAATCCTTTATCGAGTTCATCCGTGTTCTTTATGAACTTAGCGATGGATCGTCGTGCCAGCCGCCTTCCACCGACGCTGGACGCCGTTGCCGACGGTAAAACTTTCCAGAAACCCTAGTTTTTCTAGATTCCGGTGACCTCAAAAATGCATTTTTTCAACGGAGAAGAAATATCTTCTTTATTTCACTGGAATTTCTTGAATACACTTGCCAATTTGCTACAACTTCTGGATTTTCGAACGCTATATGTATGTATCTAGTGGTTTTTGTTGTTGTATCGTATGCAATTGTTGTGTGTGATTCTTGTTCTGTTACAAAGAATTACAGTGGAGTTTATATAGGTACATGAAATGCTTGGATTACAAGAACCAAACCCTAAAAATCATCTAAAAGGCTTCTATCTCGGTTCTGATTTTAAGCTAATTTGGCTATTGACTCGCGATTTGGCTCTATCTTGAATCCGATTTGCTTGATTCTTGCCTCGACTTTAATTTAGGGATTAACTCTTTCCATTTTGCTTCTAATTTTCCAGCTAGGGCTTCGAATTAGGGGTTTAATTCCCTTTTGATTTTATCTTGAAATGTTGTGCTCCAATTTGGGGATTTAACCCTCTTGTTTCTATGTTAGCATACTTTTGATGACTCGAACAACGCCAAAGAGGAGCAATCAGAGCAAGTAAAGCGTCAGAGAAGATGAACCATTTGATGGAAGCTGGAAAGTTAGGAGCATGGTCGCCACATGCGAGTG
This sequence comes from Hibiscus mutabilis, assembly GCA_019671005.1. NCBI lineage: Eukaryota > Viridiplantae > Streptophyta > Magnoliopsida > Malvales > Malvaceae > Hibiscus > Hibiscus mutabilis. The sequence goes on from CM033716.1 coordinate 36,523,514, forward strand.
GTGATCCGCGTGCTTTGTTGTTGATCAATCTGGGCCGTTGGATTGGTTCCTGATCTAATAGACGGGAAGCGTGGCTCTTGGTAATCTGTGTGTAGGCCGTGTGCAATCCCGTGCCGTTGGATCTGTTCTCCATTGATCCAACAGTTCTTCATTATTTGCGCATGTAAGAGTCAAGGTGATACATGCATGAGCGGGGTTAAATTACTCATATTGGACAAGAAGCTGAATTTCTTCGATGCAAACAATAATGGCCAAAACAATGCACGCATAGGAGGTAAAAAACGATGCATCTTGGACAAGAAACTGAATCTGTTTGTGAAGTCTGGAAAGTAAGCTAACTTGCGACGAGTTTTCGGATGGTATCCAGGCATTTCTGGGTCGAGTTGTCTCCTAATAAATTTTCTTCCATTCAGTTAGCTTTCCAACGCATCTTGAAACGCGTCAATCGGACATCGGGAACTCAAGATACGTCCAATTTACTGAAGACTGCGCATGCAGAAAACTGGATACGGGATTATTACGAGATTTTGTAAAATTCGGCCCAAAAGCTAACATATAAGGCTTTGGAAGAATTAAACTTAACCCAACCTAATTATTAACATTTAAATGATGTTTTTAGGGTTTTATATACTTTAGAAACCAGCCACCCAGCCCTTATAAGCTTATCACTTGCCTTATCAGCCTATTCCTTGCCACACAAGCACAAGGAGTTTAAAGGCTGTTATTTTTTTATTATTTTTAATTAAATTAGGTTTTTCCTTGTTTTAATAGAAGTTAAATTACTTTGTCTATTCTTCACCTATAAAAGGATGAAGCCTCCATCATTGTAAGGGAGATTTTCTTTGATTTATGAAATATTTAGTGAGTTTGTTTTTGCAAGTGCTGATTACTTGTGCCTTCGAAGTCTTCTTCAACATAAGTTCGACGAGTTCTTGTGAGGGAGATCATCTTCACACTTTTGCTTGCCTAGATAATCGCGTCTAGGAGGGTGGGTTAGAGTCGCTTGAGGTTGCTTGCTTAGATAATTGAGTCTAAGAGGGTGCCGAGGACAAAACAACATCAACAATTCGCAAGTCATCTTCATCTTCAACCTTCACACCATCTTCCATAATTCCATAAACAAAGCTGGAATTTTTAGATTTGTTTTATCTATCCTCATCTTAATCTTTTTCAATCTTTTTACTTTTGTTCTTATTAATCATCTTCAAATTTTCCTTCTTATCTTTGTTTCTTTAAATTTCCAGTCTTAAATCGGAAAATTTCAAGAAAATCTCTTCTCTTTTCTCTTGAATTTTCAGATCTGCCCAAACTTCCTTTATTGAGTCTAGAGCTCCTAGTTCTTGCAACAACTTGATTGTAGGCTTCCAAATCCAAGATTGCGCTACTTTATCATTTGGTATCAGAGCCCTAGGTTTGCTTCCAAGCCATCAAATCGAAGGTTACCACGTGCCAAAGCAACTCTATCATTTGGTATCAGATTTGGGACGATTCTTGACAAGAATTTTGGCATTTTTTGGTTAAAAACTCAAAAATTAGGGAAAATTTGCCAACTTCAAACGAGCAAATTTTGAGCTGAAATTTTACAGATCAGATCTACACGTTTGGAGGAGTCACCACATAAAATTTCAGAATTTTTTGACATCGGGAACACTTCGAACGAAGTAGATCAAGTTGCTACAAAATTCTAGGGTTTTCGGGGTATTTCTAATTTTCTTTCATTCTTAGCCATTAGTTTTTGTTTGTTTTAGCTTTTATTGCTTCTTACACATCTTCTAAAACCTTCTTGTTTCCTTGTGTTAATTAGACTAAAAGTTGCATACTCTTATTTCTCCTTGCAACTATAATTCTATTGGTGTCTAACATTTTCTTTGGATTCTTAAAACAATTAGGATGTTTTATTCTGTTTTCAACACTCGTTATCGTATACGAAATACATATTTTTTGGTCACGATGCAAGATACAAGGTAATCTATGTTCTTTAATTATTGATGGTGACAGTCATGTAAACTTTAGTGAGCAGCTTTGTTGTTGATGCACTTGATCTACCATGCCAAGAACACCCCAAGCCGTATCATCTTCAAGGGTTTAATAGCGGACCGGATATGAAGGTAACCGAACGTTGTTTAATTTCTTTTACTCTTGAAAGCTATTGTGATGATGTATGGTGTGACGTGGTTCCTATGGAAGTCACCCACTTGCTATTAGGAAGACCTTGGAAAAGTGATAGTGGCGCTGTCCATTGAATCAATACAAATGGATACTCGGTTGTGCACCAAGGCCAGAAGCTCTCATTTGCTACAATAGAGCCGGAAAAAGTTGATGAAGAAATAGCGAAAGCAAAAAAACAGTGTGAGAGGATAAAACGAAAAAGATTGGAAGCACAAAAGGCTGAATCAATTGACCACACAAAGGCAACCAACCATGAAGACATCCCAAAACCATAAGGTACACATGATTCTCATTGTACTTCTACTTCTAGCATTTGTGCAAATGTTGATATTGGAGAAGAACCATCTCCCAAACAAAAGTATGGTGATAGTGAACACGTTAGACAAGATGACAATGCTTCTAATCCCTCATGTGAAGTAGTAGGTCTACTTGTTGTACTCTCATCACCTCCCCACGAAGAAAGTAAGTGTAATTCTAACCCTTCATTTGATTCTTGTCTTATCATTCCGTTAGAAACGATTTCTCCTCTACAGAAATTGTACATTGATGATAAATTTTGTGAGAGAGATATGGGATATGAGATACAAAAGACTGAGAGTAAAGAGGCCGAGAGTGAAAAAAGTCAAATTAATGGCCCAAATTTGGTGACTGAAAATACATACGAGGTAAAAGTCACACAAAGCTCAAAAGAAAAAGACAAGAAAAAGAAAGCGACGAGTGATTTTGTTTTGACTAATCATTACAAATGTTCGAGTAGTGTTGTCTTATTTCTTCAGGATTTTGTTGAACCATTAAGAGGAGCTCAATTAGATCACTCCACATACAACAAAGAAGCCTTTTCAATTGAAGTTGATGATTGTTCTCTCATTGCCAATTTAGATTCGAGGACGAATCCTTTTGAGGAGTGGGGGAATGATACATGCATGAGCGGGGTTAAATCACTCATATTGGACAAGAAGCTGAATTTGTTCGATGCAAACAATAATGGCCAAAACAATGCATGCATAGGAGGTAAAAAAACGATGCATCTTGGACAAGAAACTGAATCTGTTTGTGAAGTATGGAAAGTCAGCTAACTTACGATGAGTTTTCGGATGGGATCCAGGCATTTTTGGGTCGAGTTTTCTCCTAACATATTGTCCACCGTTCAGTTAACTTTCCAACGCATCTTGAAACGCGTCAATCGAACATCAGGAACTCAAGATACGTCCAAGTTACTGAAGACTGTGCATGCAGAAAACTGGATACGGGATTATTACGAGATTTTGTAAAATTCAACCCAAAAGCTAACATATAAGGCTTTGGACGAATTAAACTTAACACAACCTAATTATTAACATTTAAATGATGTTTTTAGGGTTTTTATATACTTTAGAAACCAGCCACCCAGCCCTTATCAGCTTATCACTTGCCTTATCACCCTATTCCTTGCCACACAAGCACAAGGAGTTTAAAGGCTGTTATTTTTTATTATTTTTAATTAGATTAGGTTTTCCTTGTTTTAGTAGAAGTTAAATTACTTTGTCTATCCTTCACCTATAAAAGGATGAAGCCTCCATCATTGTAAGGGAGATTTTCAATGATTTATGAAATATTTAGTGGGTTTGTTTTTGCAATTGCTGATTATTTGTGCCTTCGAAGTCTTCTTCAACATAAGTTCGACGAGTTCTTGTGAGGGAGATCATCTTCACACTCTTGCTTGCCTAGATAATCGCGTCTAGGAGGGTGGGTTAGAGCCGCTTGAGGTTGCTTGCTTAGATAATTGAGTCTAAAAGGGTGCCGAGGACAAAACAACATCAACAATTCGCAAGCATCTTCATCTTCAACCATCACACCATCTTCCATAATTCAATAAACAAAGCTGGAATTTTCAGATTTGTTTTATCGATCATCATCTTAATCTTTTTACTTTTGTTCTTATTAATCATCTTATAATTTTCCTTCTTATCTTTGTTTCTTTAAATTTCCAGCCTTGAATCTGAAAATTTCAAGAAAATCCCTTCTTTTTTCTCTTGAATTTTCAGATCTGCCCAAACTTCCTTGATTGAGTCTAGAGCTCCTAGTTCTTGCAACAACTTGATTGAAGGCTTCCAAATCCAAGATTGCGCTACTTTATCATTTGGTATCAGAGCCCTAGGTTTGCTTCCAAGCCATCAAATTGAAGGTTACCACGTGCCAAAGCAACTCTATCATTTGGTATCAGATTTGGAACGATTCTTGACAAGAATTTTGGCGTTTTTGGGTAAAAAACTCGAATATTAGGGAAAATTGTCAACTTCAAACGAGCGAATTTTGAGCTGAAATTTTTCAGATCAGAGACCTTTGGATGAGTCACCACATAAAATTTCAGAATTTTTTGACATCGGGAACACTTCAAACGAAGTAGATCAAGTTGCTACAAAATTCTAGGGTTTTCGGGGTATTTCCAATTTTCTTTCATTCTTAGCCATTAGTTTTCTTTTGTTTTAGCTTTTATTGCTTCTTACACATCTTCTAAAACCTTCTTGTTTCCTTGTGTTAGTAGGACTAAAAGTTGCATACTCTTCTTTCTCCTTGCAACTATAATTCTATTGGTGTCTAACATTTTCTTTGGATTCTTAAAGCAATTAGGATGTTTTATTTTGTTTTCAACACTCGTTGTCATATACCAAATACATATTTTTTGGTCACGATGTAAGATACAAGGTAATCTATGTTCTTTAATTATTGATGGTGACAGTCATGTAAACTTAGTGAGCAGCTTTGTTGTTGATGCACTCGATCTACCATGCCAAGAACACCCTAAGCCGTATCATCTTCAAGGGTTTAATAGCGACCGGATATGAATATAACCGAACGTTGTTTAATTTCTTTTACTCTTGGAAGCTATTGTGATGATGTATGGTGTGACGTGGTTCCTATGGAAGTCACCCACTTGCTATTAGGAAGACCTTGGAAAAATGATAGTGGCGCTGTCCATCGAATCAATACAAATGGATACTCGGTTGTGCACCAAGGCCAGAAGCTCTCGTTTGCTACAATAGAGCCGGAAAAAGTAGATGAAGAAATAGCGAAAGCAAAAAAATAGTGTGAGAGGATAAAACGAAAAAGATTGGAAGCACAAAAGGCTGAATCAATTGACCACACAAAGGCAACCAACCATGAAGACATCCCAAAACCATAAGGTACACATGATTCTCATTGTACTTCTACTTCTAGCATTTGTGCAAATGTTGATATTGGAGAAGAACTATCTCCCAAACAAAAGGATGGTGATAGTGAACACATTAGACAAGATGACAATGCTTCTAATCCCTCATGTGAAGTAGTAGGTCCACTTGTTGTACTCTCATCACCTCCCCACGAAGAAAGTAAGTGTAATTCTAACCCTTCATTTGATTCTTGTCCTATCATTCCGTTAGAAACGCTTTCTCCTCTACAGAAATTGTACATTGATGATAAATTTTGTGAGAGGGATATGGGATGTGAGATACAAAAGAATGAAAGTAAAGAGGCCGAGAGTGAAAAAAGTCAAATTAATGGCCCAAATTTGGTGAGTGAAAATACATATGAGGTAAAAGTCACACAAAGCTCAAAAGAAAAAGAACGCGACGAGTGATTTTGTTTTGACTAATCATTATAAATGTTCGAGTAGTGTTGTCTTATTTTTTCAGGATTTTGTTGAACCATTGAGAGGAGCTCAATTAGAACTCTCCACATACAACAAAGAAGCCTTTTCAATTGAAGTTGATGATTGTTCTCTCATTGCCAATTTAGATTCGAGGACGAATCCTTTTGAGGAGTGGGGGAATGATACATGCATGAGATGGGTTAAATTACTCATATTGGACAAGAAGCTGAATTTGTTCGATGAAAACAATAATGTCCAAAACAATGCACGTATAGGAGGTAAAAAAACGATGCATCTTGGACAAGAAACTGAATCTGTTTGTGAAGTCTGGAAAGTCAGGTAACTTGCAGCGAGTTTTCGGATGGGATCCAGGCATTTCTGGGTCGATTTGTCTCCTAACAAATTGTCCGTCATTCAGTTACCTTTCCAACTCATCTTGAAACACGTCAATCGGACATCGGGAACTCAAGATACGTCTGATTTACTGAAAATACGTCCAAATCTTGTTTCCATTCAGAATAGACGCCAAAACCCCTTATATAGGCACAATCACATAGAACCGAGACGAGCAACAAACACCTTAGCCAAGCCAAAGATCATTGTACCATCTTTTCAAGGAAGGTATGACCCTGATTGATAGAGTAGCGCAATCTTGGATTTGGAAGCCTTCAGTCAAGTTGTTGCAATAACTAGGAGCTCTAGACTCAATCAACGAAGTTTGGGCAGATCTGAAAATTCAAGAGAAAAGAGAATGGATTTTCTTGAATTTTTCAGATTCAAGGCTGGAAATTTAAAGAAAGAAAGACGAGATGAAGGATTAGATGATAAGAAATAAGAATATAAATAAAAGGATGAGAAAAGATTAAGAAGAAAGATAGGTAAAACAAATCTGAAAATTTCAGTTTTGTTTATGGAATTATGGAAGATGGTGTGAAGGTTGAAGATGAAGATGGCTTGCAAATTGTTGATGTTGTTTTGTCCTCGGCACCCTCTTAGACTCAATTATCTAAGCAAGCAACCTCAAGCGGCTCTAACCCACCCTCCTAGACGCGATTATCTAGGCAAGCAAGAGTGTGAAGATGATCTCTCTCACAAGAACTCGTCGAACTTATGTTGAAGAAGACTTCGAAGGCACAAGTAATCAGCACTTGCAAAAACAAACTCACTAAATATTTCATAAATCAAAGAAAATCTGTCTTACAATGATGGAGGCTTCATCCTTTTATAGGTGAAGGATAGACAAAGTAATTTAACTTCTACTAAAACAAGGAAAACCTAATCTAATTAAAAATAATAATAAAATAACAGCCTTTAAACTCCTTGTGCTTGTGTGGCAAGGGATAGGGTGATAAGGCAAGTTATAAGCTGATAAGGGCTGGTTACTTGAGCAGCAAGTAAACTTGATGAAGGCTGGTTTGCTTGGGTATCAAGTAATGGGCTGATAAGAGCTGTTTTGATTGGGCAGCAAGTAAAAGTTGATAGGGCCTTTATTTGGACGAATTTAAGGGTATTTGGGCTGGTTTAGATGATAAGAAATTGGTTCTTGGGCAAGGAGGCATGTGTGGGCTGTTTAAAAAGCTAACTAGGCCTAAAAACACTTGTAAATCCTAATTTGGGCTAAAAATAAAAATCTGACCCAATCTTTTATAGTAACAAGTATTGAGTTTAATTACAATAAAAAGGGCTAATTAATGGACATCTAAAGGCTCATGGATATCCATCTCCAAAGGTGCAGCAAGTTGAGTTTTGTGACCCAATTATTCTTGAAGGATGTTAAGTGTGGACTTCCTTCAAGAAATTCTTCTTTCTTCATGGCAGCTTGTAATCCTTGGCTCACGAATACTTGGACGGTCGAATTTAGCTTGTCCTTGATTAGCTTAGACTTGGCTCGGGTTATTGGGCCAAGTGGAAAAGTAAGTCCATCTTGTCCTTGGAATTGCCTTGTGGTACATGTATCATCCCCTCCCTCCTCAAAAGGATTCGTCCACGAATCTGAAACATCAAAGGGAGAAAGATCAGAAACATTAAAAGTTGTACTCAAATTATACTCACCTGGTAGATCAATTCGGTATGCATTGTTGTTGATCTTTTCAAGGACTTGGAATGGTCCATCTCCTCGTGGATCCAATTTGGATTTCCTATGGTTCGGAAATCTTTCTTTACGCATGTGCAACCAAACCCAATCTCCTGGTTCAAAGACAACTTGGCGTCGGCCTTTATTGACTTTGGCAGCAATATTTTCATATGTTTTCTCCATTCTTTTCTTTGCCTTAGTGTGAATAGATTTAACTAACTCTGCTTTCTTTTCACCATCTAAGCTGCTAATATTATTAATAGGTAAAGGAACAAGGTCTAATGTAGTTAAGGGGTTAAAACCATAAACTACTTCAAATGGAGAATAACCAGTGGATGAATGAATAGAACGATTGTAGGCAAACTCTACAAAAGGTAGATATTCTTCCCAAGTTTTTGTGTTCTTACCGACAACAGTTCTGAGTAATGCACCTAAGATCCGATTTGTTACCTCGGTTTGTCCATCCGTCTGTGGGTGACAAGTAGTAGAATAAAGAAGTTTGGTACCTATCTTTCCCCACAAAACCTTCCAAAAATGGCTTATGAACTTTACATCTCTATCGGAAACGATGGTGCATGGAATTCCATGAAGTCGTACTACTTCTCTAAAGAAGAGTTCGGCTACATGTGTTGCATCATCCGTTTTATGGCATGGTATGAAGTGAGCCATCTTTGAAAACCTGTCGACCACAACAAAAATACTATCTCGACCCTTTTTGGTACGAGGTAATCCAAGAATAAAGTCCATAGATAAATCGAACCAAGGGAAAGAAGGGATAGGAAGGGGTGTATATAAACCGTTAGGACTTACCTTGGATTTTGCTTGTTTACATACGATGCAAGATGCGCATACCTTTTCCACGATTTTCCTCATATGTGGCCAAAAAAAATGCTCCATTACCATGTCTAACGTTTTGGAGATGCCAAAGTGCCCCATTAAGCCTCCGGAGTGTGATTCATGGAGTAGCAATTCTCTAATGGAGCCTTGTGGTATACACAACCTGTTTATTCGGAAAAGAAACCCATCTACAAGATAAAACTTGTTAAAAGCACCTTTTAAACAATGAGTATAAATTTCCTTGAAATCAGGATCATTAGGATACAATTGCTTTATATGTTCGAATCCCAATATAGTAGCATGCATTTGAGTAATTAGGCTATACCTTCTAGATAGTGCATCTGCTACTACATTATCCTTACCTTTTTTGTACTTGATCACATAAGGGAATGTTTCAATAAACTCCACCCACCGAGCATGTCTCTTGCTCAAATTACCTTGGCCGTTAAGCCACTTCAATGATTCGTGGTCGGTGTGTATGATGAACTCCTTTGGAAGAAGGTAGTGTTGCCAAACTTCAAGTGCACGAACTATAATGCAAGGAGCTCTTTATCATAAGTTGAGTAGTTCAAATGTGCTCCTTTTAACTTCTCGCTAAAGTAAGCGATTGGTTGTTTTTCCTGTAAAAGAATTGCACCTATGCCTATACCGGAGGCATCACATTCTAACTCAAAAGTTTTAGAAAAATCGGGAAGACGAAGAATTGGGGCAGTACAAAGTTTACCTTTTAGTGTTTGGAAGGCTTGTTCTTGTGCCTCACCCCAATGAAAACCTACCGTTTTTTTGATGATATCTGTCAATGGTGCGGCAATGGTAGAGAAATCCTTGACAAAGCGACGGTAGAAGCTTGCTAGGCCATGGAAGGATCTCACCTCGGTTATGGATGATGGCGTGGGCCATTCTTGAATTGCTTTGACTTTTTCATTGTCAACATGGATACCCTGTGCACTTACTATAAAGCCTAGAAAACTAAGACTTTCATTACAAAACACGCACTTTTCCATGTTAGCATATAATTGTTCTCTTCGGAGAACTTCGAAGACCGATCTCACATGAAAGATATGTAAATCAAAAGAAGAAGAGTAGATAAGAATATCATCGAAATAAACAACAACAAACTTACTCTAAACTCCCGAAGGACATGGTTCATCAATCTCATGAATGTGCTAGGGGCATTGGTCAAACCAAATGGCATAACTGTCCATTCATATAAACCAAACTTTGTCTTGAAAGCGGTTTTCCATTCATCTCCTTCTTTCATTCGAATTTGATGATAACCACTCTTCATATCAATCTTGGTGAAAATGTATGCACCGTAGAGTTCATCATCAAGCATGTCATCTAATCGTGGAATAGGATGCCTATACTTGATTGTTATTTGGTTGATCGGCCGACAATCGACACACATTCTATATGAACCATCTTTCTTTGGCACCAAAAGTACTGGAACGACACAAGGGCTTAAACTCTCACGAATGTAGCCTTTGTTGAATAGTTCTTCCACTTGCTTTTCTAACTCCTTGGTTTCGTCGGGATTACATCTATATGCTGGTCTATTTGGAATAGAAGAACCCAAAATTAGGTCAATTTGATGTTCAATTCCTCTTAAGGGTGGCAAACCGTCAGGTGGATCACCTAAAACATCATTGAAGTCCTGCAAAAGAGAAACAAACACACTAGGCAAACTTTTGTTATTGTTAGTGATAGAAAAAACTTGTTCCCTAAAGCGGATGAGGATGCAAGGCTGTTTAAGGAAGGGGGCTTGCCTCACTTCTTTTTCTCTCGCATAAATATTTTGAGACACTCTTTTTTTCTCACATTTAGGATCACTCACCACCCCTGGGCCTATACTTATTTGGCTTTTATCACTACTGGCCTCTTTTGTATTTGCCTTTTGTTTTTCATTTTTTTTATTCCCAGCTCCTCACAAAACTTGTTCATCCGCATCTGATCTTTGTACACCTCTTTTGGATCGAATGGAGCCAAGGTATACTTTTTGCCATGGTATACAAAGGAATACTTATTTAACTTACCATGGTGAGTCACATCACGGTCATACTGCCACGGTCGTCCTAAAAGTAAGTGAGATGCTTGCATAGGGATAACATCACACCAAACGTCATCACAATATTTACCCATAGTAAAAGTGATTAAGGCACGTTTGTTTACCTTTAATTCTGACCCTTCATGAAGCCATTGGAGATAATATGGCTTTGGATGGCGTTGACAAGGTAGGTCAAGTGCATCAACTAGATAGCTGCTCACCACATTCGCACAACTTCCGCTATCAATGATGACAGAATATAGTTTGCCTCTGATCAAACATCTTGTGTGGAAAATATTTGTTCTTTGCATCTCTGTATCGTCGATTGCTTGGATATTAAGTGAACGTTGAATCACCAAGCTTTTAGGATCAGGTTCATCACTGGAGTAACCACCGACGATGAATTCATTGTCGGAAAATTCTTCCTCCGACTCGGATGAGTAGCTCCCATCTTCTCGAATAAGAAAGAGTCTTGTATTCGGGCAGTCTCTTTTATAGTGTCCATGACCGTTGCACTTGAAGCATACAATCTCCCGAGTTTGTTTGAGTGTTTGTGTGTTTTCCGCCAACATGGTGGTTTTTGTCTTGGTTTTGTCCAGTGACTTGGATGTTTCAATTTTCTGCTTTGGTCTACTTGAGTCGAGCAAAGGTTTAGAAGAATTAGAATGAGATAAAGGTTGAGTGATACCTTTGTCATAGTGATAATTCTTTTTTCGATATCGTTGTCGATCTTTGATGTGTTTTTCAATTATCATGGCGAATTGGAATGCCTCTTGAAGGGTGTAGTAGGTTTTGAGTTCAAGTACCTCAAGAATGTTGTCATTGAGTCCGACAACAAACCTAGTCATTGTATCCTCTTCATCCTCTTGGATATCGGCTCTTTGCATCAATGATTCCATCTCTTTGAGATACTCATCAACAGTCTTGTAGCCTTGTCAGATTCTTTGTAACTTTTGTTTGATCTCTCGCCGATATAATGGGGGAACAAATCGTTCTCGCATGACTTCTTTAAGTTCTCCCCATGAGGTTATCTCGGCTTCTCCATTGAGACGCCGATTGCGAACCAATTGGGACCACCAAATGGATGCGTATTCAGTGAATTCGAGAGTCAACAGTGGAACATGATCCTCTTCGGGGCATTGATAATACTTGAATAGAAGATCAACTCGATTTTCCCAGTCACAATAAGCATCAGGGTCATACCTTCCTTGAAAAGGTGGTACAGTGATTTTTGGTTTGGCTAAGGTGTTTGTTGCTCGTCTCGGCTGTATGCGAGGATTGTGCCCATGCTGGGGGTTTTGGCGTCTATTCTGAATGGGAACAAGATTTGGACGCCTAGGCTCTTCAGTATCGCTTGCAATTGCAGTGGTTTCTAATCTCCCAATGGTTTGAGTGATTGCGGTTACGACTGTATCGGTGTGCTCAAGCTTGGCTGCCAAAGAGGTTACAATCCGTTCAAGTTTATTGAGAGTATTTGAAACTTCTTGAAGAGTCACTTCATGTGGTTCTTCGTCGTTACTCGTTTCTGACATCCTGAAACACTCAGATTTAAAAAGGTGAAAAGCAAAAGAAAACTAGAAATCTCACTAAACACTCCAAGGAATAAATATTTAGCGAGGCAAGTAAACTGATCTCGTGCTCTTTAAAGACCTTCCTGCCACAAGTCAACAAGTTACAATCAGAGTTTAATCCTAACAATGAGTCCTAATTGTAATAGGAGTCCAATGAAAGGCTTGACACCAATTGAATATAGTTGCAAGAAAGAAGGATTGGAATGCAACTTTTAGTCCTACTCACACCAGAAAAGAGAAGGTGTTAAATTGCGTAATAGAAGAAAGAAAAAGCAAAACAAAGGAACTTAAGAAACTATGAGTAGAAAAAAATTAGTAGAGAAAGATGATAACCCCAAAACCCAGAAACAACTTGAAGGAAGAAATCCAATGTTGAATCCACTTCAATGTGATGCTTGTGGTGGTTGATTTGGTGATCTTGATGGTGGTTGGTGGCTAGGTATAAGCTTTCTCACTTTTCTTTCTTTTCTTTTCTTTTTTTTTCTCTTTTTTTTCTTTTTACAAGGTAAATAAACTGAAAATAACGAAAATTGAAGAAAAAATAATGAAAATAGGGTTAAAGTTGGGGGAAAACCCTAATTTGGCTGAAACTTTATCCACTTCGTTCAAGGTGTTCCCGAACTCCAAAAATTCTGAATTTTTTTGTGGTGACTCCACCAATGGTGTAGATCTGATCTGGAAATTTTCAGCTCAAAATTCACTCGTTTGGTTTTGACGAATTTTCCCTAATTTTCGAGCTTTTTTTCCCCAAAAACGCCAAAATTCTTGCCAAGAATCGTCCCAAATCTGATACCAAATGATAGAGTAGCACAATCTTGGATTTGGAAGCCTTCAGTCAAGTTGTTGCAATAACTAGGAGCTCTAGACTCAATCAAGGAAGTTTGGGAAGATCTGAAAATTCAAGAGAAAAGAGAATGGATTTTCTTGAATTTTTCAGATTCAAGGCTGGAAATTTAAAGAAAGAAAGACGAGATGAAGGATTAGATGATAAGAAATAAGAATATAAATAAAAAGATGAGAAAAGATTAAGAAGAAGATAGGTAAAACAAATCTGAAAATTCCAGTTTTGTTTATGGAATTATGGAAGATGGTGTGAAGGTTGAAGATGAAGATGGCTTGCGAATTGTTGATGTTGTTTTGTCCTCGGCACCCTCTTAGACTCAATTATCTAAGCAAGCAACCTCAAGCGGCTCTAACCCACCCTCCTAGACGCGATTATCTAGGCAAGCAAGAGTGTGAAGATGATCTCTCTCACAAGAACTCGTCGAACTTATGTTGAAGAAGACTTCGAAGGCACAAGTAATCAGCACTTGCAAAAACAAACTCACTAAATATTTCATAAATCAAAGAAAACCTGCCTTACAATGATGGAGGCTTCATCCTTTTATAGGTGAAGGATAGACAAAGTAATTTAACTTCTACTAAAACAAGGAAAACCTAATCTAATTAAAAATAATAATAAAATAACAGCCTTTAAACTCCTTGTGCTTGTGTGGCAAGGGATAGGGTGATAAGGCAAGTTATAAGCTGATAAGGGCTGGTTACTTGAGCAGCAAGTAAACTTGATGAAGGCTGGTTTGCTTGGGTATCAAGTAATGGGCTGATAAGAGCTGTTTTGATTGGGCAGCAAGTAAAAGTTGATAGGGCCTTTATTTGGACGAATTTAAGGGTATTTGGGCTGGTTTAGATGATAAGAAATTGGTTCTTGGGCAAGGAGGCATGTGTGGGCTGTTTAAAAAGCTAACTAGGCCTAAAAACACTTGTAAATCCTAATTTGGGCTAAAAATAAAAACCTGACCCAATCTTTTATAGTAACAAGTATTGGGTTTAATTACAATAAAAGGGCTAATTAATGGACATCTAAAGGCTCATGGATATCCATCTCCAAAGGTGCAGCAAGTTGAGTTTTTGTGACCCAATTATTCTTGAAGGATGTTAAGTGTGGACTTCCTTCAAGAAATTCTTCTTTCTTCATGGCAGCTTGTAATCCTTGGCTCACGAATACTTGGACGGTCGAATTTAGCTTGTCCTTGATTAGCTTAGACTTGGCTCGGGTTATTGGGCCAAGTGGAAAAGTAAGTCCATCTTGTCCTTGGAATTGCCTTGTGGTACATGTATCACTGATGCTTATTGTGATTGGGAAAATCGAGTTGATCTTCTATTCGAGCATTATCAATGTCCCGAAGAGGATCAAGTTCCACTGTTGACTCTCAAATTCACTGAATATGCATCCATTTGGTGGTCCCAATTGGTCCGCAATCGGCGTCTCAATAGAGAAGCCAAGATAACCTCATGGGGAGAACTTAAAAAAGTCATGCGAGAACGATTTGTTCCCCCATTATATCAACGAGAGATCAAACAAAAGTTACAAAGGATCCGACAAGGCTGCAGAACTATTGATGAGTATCTCAAGGAAATGGAATCATTGATGCAAAAAGCTGACATACAAGAGGATGAAGAGGATACAATGACTAGGTTTGTTATCGGACTCAATGACAACATTCTTGAGCTACTTGAACTCAAAACCTACTACACCCTTCAAGAGGCATTCCAATTCGCCACAACAATCGAAAAGCGCATCAAAGATCTACAACGATATCGCCAGAAGAATTATCAGTATGATAGAGGTACCACTTAACCTTTATCTCATTCTAATTCTTCTAAACCTTTGCTGGACTCAAGTAGACCAAAGCAGAAAATTGAAACATCCAAGTCACTGGACAAAACCAAGACAAAAATCCCCATGTTGTCGGAAAACACACAAACAAGAGGATAGTGATAATGAACACATTAGACGAGATGACAAAGCTTTTAATCCCTCATGTGAAGTAGTAAGTCCACTTGCTATACTCTCATCACCTCCCCACAAAGAAAGTAAGTGTAATTCTAAGCCTTCATTTGATTCTTGTCCTATCATTCCGTTAGAAACACTTTCTCCTCTACAGAAACTGTACATTGATGATAATTTTTGTGAGAGGGATATGGGATGTGAGATACAAAAGACTGAGAGTAAAGAGGCCGAGAGTGAAAAAAGTCAAATTAATGGCCCAAATTTGGTGAGAAAAATACATATGAGGTAAAAGTCACACAAAGACAAAAAAAAAGACAAGAAAAAGAACGCAACGAGTGATTTTGTTTTGACTAATCATTACAAATGTTTGAGTAGTGTTGTCTTATTTTTTCAGGATTTTGTTGAACCATTGAGAGGAGCTCAATTAGATCACTCCACATACAACAAAGAAGCCTTTTCAATTGAAGTTGATGATTGTTCTCTCATTGCCGATTTAGATTCAAGGACGAATCCTTTTGAGTGGGGGAATGGTACATGCATGAGCGGGGTCAAATTACTAATATTGGACAAGAAGCTGAATTTGTTCGACGCAAACAATAAAAGCCAAAACAGTGCACGCATAGGAGGTCAAAAACGATGCATCTTCGACAAGAATTTGAATCTGTCTGTAAAGTCTGGAAAGTCATCCAACTTGCGACGAGTTTTTGGATGGGATCCAGGCATTTCTGGGTTGAGTTGTCTCCTAACAAATAGTCCGTCATTCAGTTGACTTTCCAACGCATCTTGAAACTCGTCAATCGGACATCGGGAACTCAAGATACGTCCAATTTACTGAAGATTGCGCATGTAGAAAACTGGATACGGGATTTTGTAAAATTCAGCCCAAAAGCTAACATATAAGGCTTTGGACGAATTAAACTTAGCCCAATATATTTATTATCATTTAAATTGATGTTTTTAGGGTTTTATATAGTTTAGGAACCAGCCACCCAGCCCTTATCAGCTTATAACTTGCCTTATCACCCTATCCCTTGCCACACAAGCACAAGGAGTTTAAAGGCTGTTATTTTATTATTATTTTTAATTAGATTAGGTTTTTCTTGTTTTAGTAGAAGTTAAATTACTTTGTCTATCCTTCACCTATAAAAGGATGAAGCCTCCATCATTGTAAGACAGATTTTCTTTGATTTATGAAATATTTAGTGAGTTTGTTTTTGCAAGTGCTGATTACTTGTGCCTTCGAAGTCTTCTTCAACATAAAAGTTCGACGAGTTCTTGTGAGGGAGATCATCTTCACACTCTTGCTTGCCTAGATAATCGCATCTAGGAGGGTGGGTTAGAGCCGCTTGAGGTTGCTTGCTTAGATAATTGAGTCTAAGAGGGTGCCGAGGACAAAACAACGTCAACAACTCACAAGTCATCTTCATCTTCAACCTTCACACCATCTTCCATAATTCCATAAACAAAGCTGGAATTTTCAGATTTGTTTTACCTATCTTCTTCTTAATCTTTTCTCATCTTTTTACTTATATTCTTATTTCTTATCGATAGAGTAGCGCAATCTTGGATTTGGAAGCCTTCAAATCAAGTTGTTGCAAGAACTAGGAGCTCTAGACTCAATCAAGGAAGTTTGGGCAGATCTGAAAATTCAAGAGAAAAGAGAAGGGATTTTCTTGAATTTTTCATATTCAAGGCTTGAAATTTAAAGAAAGAAAGACGAGATGAAGGATTAGATGATAAGAAATAAGAATATAAATAAAAAGATGAGAAAAGATTCAGAAGAAGATAGGTAAAACAAATCTGAAAATTCCAGTTTTGTTTATGGAATTATGGAAGATGGTGTGAAGGTTGAAGATGAAGATGGCTTGCGAATTGTTGATGTTGTTTTGTCCTCGGCACCCTCTTAGACTCAATTATCTAAGCAAGCAACCTCAAGCGGCTCTAACCCACCCTCCTAGATGCAATTACCTAGGCAAGCAAGAGTGTGAAGATGATCTCCATTACAAGAACATGACGAACTTACGTTGAAGAAGACTTCTGATACGAAAAATAACAAGGCAAATCTATCTACCTTGAAAATAAAATGGCCCATGGCCAAAGGTTTTTGTAACTCATAAATTCATGATGTTGTAGGATATTTTGAAGCAAATATGCCTTTAAATAGGCTACAAATGAAGAGTTCAACTTAAATTAGGAAAAGTAAAGATAATAATAAATAAATAAATAAACATATTTTATCTAACCTAAAAAACTAATAAATAAATAACAAATCTAATCCTAAATCATCTAAATATCTTCATAAAGAATCCTAGATTAAATTTAAGTACAAATAATCAATAAAATTATTGAAAATTCGTAATAAATAATATTTGCCATGATAAAATCGTATAGAGATTTCTTTTCGCACAGTCTTCACTAAAATGGACATAACTTGAGGTCCCGATGTCGGATTGATGCGTTTCAAGATGCGTTGGAAAGCTAAGAGACAGACGAATATGTTTGAAGAGACATGTAGACTCAGAAGTGCCCGGATCCCATCCGAAAATTCGATGCAAGTCGGCTGAAATTCTAGACTTATAAAACGGCTTCAACTCTTTGGCTACAATGCATCATTTTAGCCCCCCATACATGTATCATTCTCCCCATGTTGAAAACGATTCGTCCCAAATCTTAAGAGTTGTTATCACAACCTTCAAGTCTCTTGAGATGTCTCCAGGAATGAAATATTAAAACTAGGATCTATATAGAGAATTATATATTTTTTCTTTTTTCTCAACTACTAAAACAACAGTAAAAGATAATTGTTTCAAACACCTAAACCAAGGCTCTGATTACCAATTGAATATAGTTGCAAGAAAGAAGGATTGTAATGCAACTTTTAGTCCTACTCACACCAGAAAAGAGAATGTGTTAAATTGCGTAATAGAAGAAAGAAAAGCAAAACAAAGGAACTTAAGAAACTAAGAGTAGGAAAAAATTAGTAGAGAAAGATGATAACCCCAAAACCCAGAAACAACTTGAAGGAAGAAATCCAATGTTGAATCCACTTCAATGTGATGCTTGTGGTGGTTGATGATGGTGATCTTGATGATTCTTGATGGTGGTTGGTGGCTAGGTATAAGATTTCTCACTTTTCTTCACTTTTCTTTCTTTTCTTTTCTTTTTTCTTTTTTTTTATTTTTTTCTCTTTTTTTTTCTTTTTACAAGGTAAATAAACTGAAAATAACGAAAATTGAAGAAAAAATAATGAAAATAGGGTTAAAGAAGGGGGGAAACACTAATTTGGCTGAAACTTTATCCACTTCGTTCGAGGTGTTCCCGAACTCCAAAAATTCTGAAATTTTGTGTGGTGACTACACCAATGGTGTAGATCTGATATGGAAAGTTTCAGCTCAAAATTCACTCGTTTGGTTTTGACGAATTTTCCCTAATTTTCGAGTTTTTTTCCCAAAAATGCCAAAATTCTTGCCAAGAATCATCCCATATCTGATACCAAATGATAGAGTAGCGCAATCTTGGATTTGGAAGCCTTCAATCAAGTTGTTGCAAGAACTAAGAGCTCTAGACTCAATCAATGAAGTTTGGGCAGATCTGAAAATTCAAGAGAAAAGAGAAGGGATTTTCTTGAATTTTTCAGATTTAAGGCTGGAAATTTAAAGAAAGAAAGACAAGATGAAGGATTAGATGATAAGAAATAAGAATATAAATAAAAAGATTAAAAAAGATTGCGAAAGAGAAAGGTAAAACAAATCTGAAAATTCCAGCTTTGTTTATGGAATTATGGAAGATGGTGTGAAGGTTGAAGGTGGAGATGGCTTGAAATTTAAAGAAAGAAAGACGAGATGAAGGATTAGATGATAAGAAATAAAAATATAAATAAAAAGATGAGAAAAGATTAAGAAGAAGATAGTTAAAACAAATCTAAAAATTCCAGTTTTGTTTATAGAATTATGGAAGATGGTGTGAAGGTTGAAGAAGAAGATGGCTTGCGAATTGTTGATGTTGTTTTGTCCTCGGCACCCTCTTAGACTCAATTATCTAAGCAAGCAACCTCAAGCGGCTCTAACCCACCCTCCTAGATGCAATTACCTAGGCAAGCAAGAGTGTGAAGATGATCTCAATTACAAGAACTTGACGAACTTACGTTGAAGAAGACTTCTGATACGAAAAATAACAAGGCAAATCTATCTACCTTGAAAATAAAATGGCCCATGGCCAAAGGTTTTTGCAACTCATAAATTCATGATGTTGTAGGATATTTTGAAGCAAATATGCCTTTAAATAGGCTACAAATGAAGAGTTCAACTTAAATTAGGAAAAGTAAAGATAATAATAAATAAATAAACATAATTTATCTAACCTAAAAAACTAATAAATAAATAACAAATCTAATCCTAAATCATCTAAATATCTTCATAAAGAATCCTAGATTAAATTTAAGTACAAATAATCAATAAAATTATTGAAAATTCGTAATAAATAATATTTCCCGTGATAAAATCGTATAGAGATTTCTGCTCGCACAGTCTTCACTAAAATGGACATAACTTGAGATCCCGATGTCGAATTTATGCGTTTCAAGATGCGTTGGAAAGTTAAGAGACAGACGAATATGTTTGAAGAAGACATGTAGGCTCAGAAGTGCCCGGACCCCATCCGAAAATTTGATGCAAGTCGGCTGAAATTCCATAATTATAAAACAGCTTCAACTCTTTGGCTACAATGCATCATTTTAGCCCCCCATACATGTATCACTTATCATCTAATCCTTCATCTCGTCTTTCTTTCTTTAAATTTCCAGCCTTGAATCTGAAAAATTCAAGAAAATCCCTTCTCTTTTCTCTTGAATTTTCAGATCTGCCCAAACTTCCTTGATTGAGTCTAGAGCTCCTAGTTCTTGCAACAACTTGATTGAAGGCTTCCAAATCCAAGATTGCGCTACTATATCAATAAATGCCTGGATCCCATCCAAAAATTCGTCGCAAGTTAGCTGACTTTCCAGACTTCACAAACAGATTCAGTTTCTTGTTCAAGATGCATCGTTTTTGACCTCCTATGCGTGCATTGTTTTGGCCATTATTGTTTGTATCGAACAAATTCAGCTTCTTGTCCAATATGAGTAATTTAACCCCGCTCATGCATGTATCACATTAGTTTTCGTTTGTTTTAGCTTTTATTGCTTCTTACACATCTTCTAAAACCTTCTTGTTTCCTTGTGTTAGTAGGACTAGAAGTTGCATACTCTTCTTTCTCCTTGCAACTATAATTCTATTGGTGTCTAACCTTTTCTTTGGATTCTTCAAGCAATTAGGATGTTTTATTCTCTTTTCAACACTCGTTATCGTATACCAAATAAATATTTTTCAGTCACGATGTAAGATACAAGGTAATCTATCTTCTTTAATTATTGATGGTGACAATCGTGTAAACTTAGTGAGCAGCTTCGTTGTTGATGCACTCGATCTACCATGCCAAGAACACCCTAAGCCGTATCAACTTCAAGGTTTTAATAGCGGACCGAATATGAAGGTAACCGAACGTTGTTTAATCTCTTTTACTCTTGGAAGATATTGTGATGATGTATGGTGTGACGTGGTTCCTATGGAAGTCACCCACTTGCTATTAGGAAGACCTTAGAAAAGTGATAGTGGCGCTGTCCATCGAATCAATACAAATGGATACTCGGTTGTGCACCATGGCCAGAAGCTCTCGTTGGCTACAATAGAGTCGGAAAAAGTAGATGAAGAAATAGCGAAAGCAAAAAAATAGTGTGAGAGGATAAAACGAAAAAGATTGGAAGCACAAAAGGCTGAATCAATTGACCACACAAAGGCAACCAACCATGAAGACATCCCAAAACCAGAAGGTACACATGATTCTCATCGTACTTCTACTTCTAGCATTTGTGCAAATGTTGATATTGGAGAAGAACCATCTCCTAAACAAAAGGATAGTGTGATAATGAACACATTAGACAAGATGACAATGCTTCTAATCCCTCATGTAAAGTAGTAGGTCCACTTGCTATACTCTCATCACCTCCCCACGAAGAAAGTAAGTGTAATTCTAACCCTTCATTTGATTCTTGTCCTATCATTCCGTTAGAAACGCTTTCACCTCTACAAAAATTGTACATTGATGATAAATTTTGTGAGAGTGATATGGGATGTGAGATACAAAAGACTAAGAGTAAAGAGGCTGGGAGTGAAAAAAGTCAAATTAATGGCCCAAATTTGGTGAGTGAAAATACATATGAGGTAAAAGTCACACAAAGCTCAAAAGAAAAAGACAAGAAAAAGAATGCGACGAGTGATTTTGTTTTGACTAATCAATACAAATGTTCGAGTAGTGTTGTCTTATTTTTTCAGGATTTTGTTGAACCATTGAGAGGAGCTCAATTAGATCACTCCACATACAACAAAGAAGCCTTTTCAATTGAAGTTGATTATTGTTCTCTCATTGCCAATTTAGATTCGAGGACGAATCCTTTTGAGGAGTGGGGGAATGATACATGCATGAGCGGGGTTAAATTACTCATATTGGACAAGAAGCTGAATTTTTTCGATGAAAACAATAATGGCCAAAACAATGCACGCATAGGAGGTAAAAAACGATGCATCTTGGACAAGAAACTGAATCTGTTTGTGAAGTCTGGAAAGTCAGCTAACTTACGACGAGTTTTCGGATGAAATCCAGGCATTTCTAGGTCGAGTTGTCTCCTAACAAATTGTCCGACATTTAGTTACCTTTCCAACGCATCTTGAAACGCGTCAATCGGACATCGGGAACTCAAGATACGTCCAATTTACTGAAGACTGCGCATGCAGAAAACTGATACGGGATTATTACGAGATATTGTAAAATTCAGCGCAAAAGCTAACATATAAGGCTTTGGACGAATTAAACTTAACCCAACCTAATTATTAACATTTAAATGATGTTTTTAGGGTTTTATATACTTTAGGAACCAGCCACCTAGCCCTTATCAGCTTATCACTTGCCTTATCACCCTATTCCTTGCCACACAAGCACAAGGAGTTTAAAGGCTGTTTTTTTTTTTTAATTAGATTAGGTTTTCCTTGTTTTAGTAGAAGTTAAATTACTTTGTCTATCCTTCACCTATAAAAGGATGAAGCCTCCATCATTGTAAGGGAGATTTTCTTTGATTTATGAAATATTTACTGGGTTTGTGATACATGCATGAGCGGGGTTAAATTACTCATATTGGACAAGAAGCTGAATTTGTTCGATGCAAACAATAATGGCCAAAACAATGCACGCATAGGAGGTCAAAAACGATGCATTTTGGACAAGAAACTGAATCTGTTTGTGAAGTCTGGAAAGTCAGCTAACTTGCGACGAATTTTTGGATGGGATCCAGGCATTTATGGGTCAACATGTCTTCTTAAAACTTGTCCGGTTGCAAATTAGCTTTCCAACGCATCTTGAAACTCCTCAATCGGACATCTGGATCTCCATATACGTCTATTTTAGCGAAGACAGTGCATGCAGAAATTCCTATACGGGATTAATACGGGATTTTTGGATAATTACGAATTTTCAAGATTTTATTTGATTATTTGTAATTTAAATCAATATAGGATTCTGCAATATCTATTAGGATCATATTTATTTGACTAGGATTTTATTTTTAGCATTTATTTATTATTAGAAGTTACTTATCTAATTAGGAGATTAGATTTTAGCATTTATTTATTGTATTTAATTCCTAAGTTTAGTAGGATTAAAACTTCTCCATGGCCTATATAAAGGAGGCTTCACCCACATTGTAATTCAGATTTTATTGATTAATAAAAAGTTCTCTTTGGATATTTTAGTATTCTTTGAGTTTGCAAGTGTTCGGTAAACTTGTCTAGAAGCCATCTTCAACATAAGATCATCGAGTTCTTGTGAGGGAGATCATCTTCACACTCTTGCTGCCTAGGTAATTGCATCTAGGAGGGCGGGTTAGGGCCGCTTGAGGTTGCTTGCTTAGATAATTACGTCTAAGAGGGTGCTGAGGACAAAACAACAACTATAAATCGCAAGCCATCTCCACCTTCAACCTTCACACCATCTTCCATAATTCCATAAACAAAGCTGGAATTTTCATATTTGTTTTACCTTTCTCTTTCGCAATCTTTTTTAATCTTTTTATTTATATTCTTATTTCTTATCATCTAATCCTTCATCTTGTCTTTCTTTCTTTAAATTTCCAGCCTTGAATATGAAAAATTCAAGAAAATCCCTTCTCTTTTCTCTTGAATTTTCAGATCTGCCCAAACTTCATTGATTGAGTCTAGAGCTCTTAGTTCTTGCAACAACTTGATTGAAGGCTTCCAAATCCAAGATTGCTCTACTCTATCATTTGGTATCACATTTGGGACGATTCTTGACAAGAATTTTGGCGTTTTTGGGTGAAAAACTCAAAAATTAGGGAAAATTTGTCAAATTCAAACTAGAGAATTTTGAGCTGAAAATTTCCAGATCAGATCTACACCTTTGGAGGAGCCACCACATAAAATTTCAGAATTTTTTGACATTGGGAACACCTCGAACGAAGTAGATCAAGTTGCTGCAAAATTCTAGGGTTTTCGGGGTTTTTCTAATTTTCTTTCATTCTTAGCCATTAGTTTTCGTTTGTTTTAGCTTTTATTGCTTCTTACACATCTTCTAACACCTTCTTGTTTCCTTGTGTTAGTAGGACTAAAAGTTGCATACTCTTCTTTCTCCTTACAACTATAATTCTATTGGTATCTAACCTTTTCTTTGGATTCTTAAAGCAATTAGGATGTTTTATTCTCTTTTCAACACTTGTTATCGTATACCAATAAATATTTTTCGGTCACGATGTAAGATACAAGGTAGTCTATGTTCTTTAATTATTGATGGTGATAGTCGTGTAAACTTAGTGAGTAGCTTCATTGTTGATGCACTCGATCTACCATGCCAAGAACACCCTAAGCCGTATCATCTTCAAGGGTTTAATAGCGGACCGGATATGAAGGTAACTGATAGAGTAGTGCAAATTCGAATAAAGAGAAAAACAAAACAAACCAAAATAAAGAACAAATCTAAAAATTCAGATTTGCTTATGGTGGTGGCGTCAATGGAGGAAGCTTGAATATGTGGAGATGGCGTGATGAATTGATAGTTGTTGTTTTGTCCTCGGCACCCTCTTAGACGCAATTATCTAAGCAAGCAACCTCAAGCGGCTCTAACCCACCCTCCTAAATGCAATTACCTAGGCAAGCAAGAGTGTGAAGATGATCTCCCTCACAAGAACTCGATGATCTTATGTTGAAGATGGATTCTAGACAAGTTTACTGAACACTTGCAAACGCAATGAATACTAAAATCTCCAAAGAGAACTTTTTACTAATCAATGAAATCTGAATTACAATATGGGTGGAGCCTACTTTATATAGGCCATGGAGAAGTTTTAATCCTACTAAACTTAGGAATTAAATACAATAAATAAATGCTAAAATCTAATCTCCTAATTAGATAAGTAACTTCTAATAATAAATAAATGCTAAAAATAAAATCTTAATTAAATAAATCTGATCCTAATAGATATTGCAGAATCCTATGTTGATTTAAATTACAAATAATCAAATAAAATCTTGAAAATTCGTAATTATCCAAAAATCCCGTATAGGAATTTCTGCATGCGCTGTCTTCGCTAAAATAGACCTATCTTGAGATCCAGATGTCCGATTGAGGCGTTTCAAGATGCGTTGATTTGCAGCCGGACAAGTTTTAAGAAGACATGTTGACCCATAAATGCCTGGATCCCATCCAAAAATGCTTCATAGGTTGACTGATGTTTCTGACTTGCAAAGCAGTTTCAACTTCTTTTCCAAGATGATTATTTTGACCCCTCTCATGCTCGTATCATTCCCCCACTCATCAAAAAGATTCGCCCTCGAATCTAGATCGGTAAATGGAGGAAGTTCATCAAAGTACCATAGAAGAGAAGACGTCTTGAAGGATCCTTTTGCAGAGTCTCTTTTTGCAATGTAATTTACAAGTTTCTTCTCATTGGGATCATCACGATTATTCTTTTGGTCGCAAAGTAACTCATTCTCATCTTCAAAATTGTTATTAATGCTAAAAGAGGAATAAGCATAAATAGAATTCTGAAAACATTCAATGATACCTTTTGATTGTAAGGTACCTTCGTCCGTGTTTGTCGTTTGATGATCATCTTGAATCGTAATAGTAGGTTCGTCACTGGAAACAAACACACTACTTATAATTTCTTCCTCATCAATAGGCAAGGTTAAACTCTCGATGGTATCGTCTTCCTCATGTTCTTTAGAAGAACAAATTTCTTGATCATGCTCCGAATCACGGATTTCAATATCATTAGAAGACATGAATTCAGACAACATATCTCTCAAATTTTTTTCTTGAAAATAAAACTTATCTGGACAATCATACCCTGAATGATCTAGTCGACAACAATAATGACATCGAGACCCCAAAAGGGTAAAATCCAATACGTTGTTCAATGACATCCTCAAGAATGACCTGAATCCGATACCAAATGATAGAGTAGCGCAAATTCGAATAAAGAGAAAAACAAAACAAACCAAAATAAAGAAAAAAAATCTAAAAATTCAGATTTGCTTATGGTGGTGGCGTCAATGGAGGAAGCTTGAATATGTGGAGATGGCGTGATGAATTGATAGTTGTTGTTTTGTCCTCGGCACCCTCTTAGACGCAATTATCTAAGCAAGCAACCTCAAGCGGCTCTAACCCACCCTCCTAGATGCAATTACCTAGGCAAGCAAGAGTGTGAAGATGATCTCCCTCACAAGAACTCGATGATCTTATGTTGAAGATGGCTTCTAGACAAGTTTACCGAACACTTGCAAACGCAAAGAATACTAAAATCTCCAAAGAGAACTTTTTACTAATCAATGAAATCTGAATTACAATGTGGGTGAAGCCTACTTTATATAGGCCATGGAGAATTTTAATCCTACTAAACTTAGGAATTAAATACAATAAATAAATGCTAAAATCTAACTCCTAATTAGATAAGTAACTTCTAATAATAAATAAATGCTAAAAATAAAATCTTAATTAAATAAATCTGATCCTAATAGATATTGCAGAATCCTATGTTGATTTAAATAACAAATAATCAAATAAAATCTTGAAAATTCGTAATTATCCAAAAACCTCGTATAGGAATTTCTGCATGCGCTGTCTTCGCTAAAATAGACGTATCTTAAGATCCAGATGTCCGATTGAGGCGTTTCAAGATGCGTTGATTTGCAGCCGGACAAGTTTTAAGAAGACATGTTGACCCATAAATGCCTGGATCCCATCCAAAAATGCTTCGCATGTTGACTGATGTTTCTGACTTGCAAAGCAGTTTCAACTTCTTTTCCAAGATGATTATTTTGACCCCTCTCATGCTCGTATCAGTAACCGAACGTTGTTTAATCTCTTTTACTCTTGGAAGCTATTGTGATGATGTATGGTGTGACGTGGTTCCTATGGAAGTCACCCACTTGCTATTAGGAAGACCTTGGAAAAATGATCGGGGTGTTGTCCATCGAATCAATACAAATGGATACTCGGTTGTGCACCAAGGCCAGAAGCTCTCGTTTGCTACAATAGAGCCGGAAAAAGTAGATGAAGAAATAGCAAAAGCAAAAAAACAGTGTGAGAGGATAAAACGAAAAAGATTGGAAGCGCAAAAGGCTGAATCAATTGACCACACAAAGGCAACCAACCATGAAGACATCCCAAAACCAGAAGATACACATGATTCTCATCGTACTTCTACTTCTAGCATTTGTGCAAATGTTGATATTGGAGAAGAACCATCTCCCAAACAAAAGGATTGTGATAGTGAACACATTAGACAAGATGACAATGCTTATAATCTCTCGTGTGAAGTAGTAGGTCCACTTGCTATACTCTCATCACCTCCCCACGAAGAAAGTAAGTGTAATTCTAACCCTTCATTTGATTCTTGCCCTATCATTCCGTTAGAAACACTTTCTCCTCTACAGAAATTGTACATTGATGATAAATTTTATGAGAGGGATATGGGATGTGAGATACAAAAGACTGAGAGTAAAGAGGCCGAGAGTGAAAAAAGTCAAATTAATGGCCCAAATTTGGTGAGTGAAAATACATATGAGGTAAAAGTCACACAAAGCCCAAAAGAAAAAGACAAGAAAAAGAACGTGACAAGTGATTTTGTTTTGACTAGTCATTACAAATGTTCAAGTAGTGTTGTCTTATTTTTCAGGATTTTGTTGAACCATTGAGAGGAGCTCAATTAGATCACTCCACAAACAACAAAGAAGCCTTTTCAATTGATGTTGATGATTGTTCTCTCATTGCCGATTTAGATTCGGAGACGAATCCTTTTGAGGAGTGGGGGAATGATACATGCATGAGCGGGGTTAAATTACTCATATTGGACAAGAAGCTGAATTTGTTCAATGCAAACAATAATGGCCAAAACAATGCACGCATAGGAGGTCAAAAACGATGCATCTTGGACAAGAAACTGAATCTGTTTGTGAAGTCTTGAAAGTCAGCTAACTTGCGACGAATTTTTGGATGGGATACAGGCATTTATAGGTCAACATGTCTTCTTAAAACTTGTCCGGCTGCAAATTAGCTTTCCAATGCATCTTGAAACGCCTCAATCGGACATCTGGATCTCCATATACGTCTATTTTAGCGAAGACAGCGCATGCAGAAATTCCTACACGGGATTAATACGGGATTTTTGGATGATTACGAATTTTCAAGATTTTATTTGATTATTTGTAATTTAAATCAATATAGGATTCTGCAATATCTACTAGGATCATATTTATTTGACTAGGATTTTATTTTTAGCATTTATTTATTATTAGAAGTTACTTATCTAATTAGGAGATTAGATTTTAGCATTTATTTATTGTATTTAATTCCTAAGTTTAGTAGGATTAAAACTTCTCAATGGCCTATATAAAGGAGGCTTCACCCACATTGTAATTCAAATTTCATTGATTAATAAAAAGTTCTCTTAGGAGATTTTAGTATTCTTTGAGTTTGCAAGTGTTCGGTAAACTTGTCTAGTAGCCATCTTCAACATAAGATCATCGAGTTCTTGTGAGGGAGATCATCTTCACACTCTTGCTTGCCTAGGTAATTGCATCTAGGAGGGTGGGTTAGAGCCGCTTGAGGTTGCTTGCTTAGATAATTATGTCTAAGAGGGTGTCGAGGACAAAACAACAACAATAAATCGCAAGCCATCTCCACCTTCAACCTTCACACCATCTTCCATAATTCCATAAACAAAGCTGGAATTTTC
This sequence comes from Hibiscus mutabilis, assembly GCA_019671005.1. Lineage (NCBI taxonomy): Eukaryota > Viridiplantae > Streptophyta > Magnoliopsida > Malvales > Malvaceae > Hibiscus > Hibiscus mutabilis. The sequence goes on from CM033716.1 coordinate 36,551,946, forward strand.
AGATTTGTTTTACCTTTCTCTTTCGCAATCTTTTTTAATCTTTTTATTTATATTCTTATTTCTTATCATCTAATCCTTCATCTTGTCTTTCTTTCTTTAAATTTCCAGCCTTAAATCTGAAAAATTCAAGAAAATCCCTTCTCTTTTCTCTTGAATTTTCAGATCTGCCCAAACTTCCTTGATTGAGTCTAGAGCTCCTAGTTCTTGCAACAACTTGATTGAAGGCTTCCAAATCCAAGATTGCGCTACTCTATCAGTTTGTTTTTGCAAGTGCTGATTACTTGTGCATTCAAAGTCTTCTTCAACATAAGTTCGACGAGTTCTTGTGAGGGAGATCGTCTCCACACTCTTTCTTGCCTAGATAATCGCGTCTAGGAGGGTGGGTTAGAGCCTCTTGAGGTTGCTTGCTTAGATAATTGAGTCTAAGAGGGTGCCGAGGACAAAACAGCATCAACAATTCGCAAGCCATCTTGATCTTCAACCTTCACACCATCTTTCATAATTCCATAAACAAAGCTGGAATTTTCAGATTTGTTTTATCTATCCTCATATTAATCTTTTTCAATCTTTTTACTTTTGTTCTTATTAATCATCTTCTAATTTTCCTTCTTATCTTTGTTTCTTTAAATTTCCAGCCTTGAATCTAAAAATTTCAAGAAAATCCCTTCTCTTTTCTCTTGAATTTTCAGATCTGCCCAAACTTCCTTGATTGAGTCTAGAGCTCCTAGTTCTTGCAACAACTTGATTGAAGGCTTCCAAATCCAAGATTGTGCTACTTTATCATTTGGTATCAGAGCCCTAGGATTGCTTCCAAGCCATCAAATTGAAGGTTACCACGTGCTAAAGCAACTCTATCATTTGGTATCAGATTTGGGATGATTCTTGACCAGAATTTTGGCGTTTTTCGGTGAAAAACTCGAAAATTAGGGAAAATTCGTCAACTTCAAACGAGCGAATTTTGAGCTGAAAATTTTCAGATCAGATCTACACCTTTGGAGGAGTCACCACATAAAATTTCAGAATTTTTTGACATAGGGAACACTTCGAACGAAGTAGATCAAGTTGCTACAAAATTCTAGGGTTTTGGGGTATTTCTAATTTTCTTTCATTCTTAGCCATTAGTTTTTGTTTGTTTTAACTTTTATTGCTTCTTACACATCTTCTAAAACCTTCTTGTTTCCTTGTGTTAGTAGGACTAAAAGTTGCATACTCTTCTTTCTCCTTGCAACTATAATTCTATTGGTGTCTAACCTTTTCTTTGGATTCTTAAAGCAATTAGGATGTTTTATTCTCTTTTCAACACTCGTTATCGTATACCAAATAAATATTTTTCGGTCACGATGTAAGATACAAGGTAATCTATGTTCTTTAATTATTGATGGTGACAGTCGTGTAAACTTAGTGAGCAACTTCATTGTTGATGCACTCGATCTACCATGCCAAGAACACCCTAAGCCGTATCATCTTCAAGGGTTTAATAGCGGACCGTATATGAAGGTAACCGAACGTTGTTTAATCTCTTTTACTCTTGGAAGCTATTGTGATAGAGTAGCGCAAATTCGAATAAAGAGAAAAACAAAACAAACTAAAATAAAGAACAAATCTAAAAATTCAGATTTGCTTATGGTGGTGGCGTCAATGGAGGAAGCTTGAATATATGGAGATGGCGTGATGAATTGATAGTTTTTGTTTTGTCCTCGGCACCCTCTTAGACGCAATTATCAAAGCAAGCAACCTCAAGCGGCTCTAACCCACCCTCCTAGATGCAATTACCTAGGCAAGCAAGAGTGTGAAGATGATCTCCCTCACAAGAACTCGATGTTCTTATGTTGAAGATGGCTTCTAGACAAGTTTACCGAACACTTGCAAACTCAAAGAATACTAAAATCTCCAAAGAGAACTTTTTATTAATCAATGAAATCTGAATTACAATGTGGGTGAAGCCTCCTTTATATAGGTCATGGAGAAGTTTTAATCCTACTAAACTTAGGAATTAAATACAATAAATAAATGCTAAAATCTAATCTCCTAATTAGATAAGTAACTTCTAATAATAAATAAATGCTAAAAATAAAATCCTAGTCAAATAAATCTGATCCTAATAGATATTGCAGAATCCTATATTGATTTAAATTACAAATAATCAAATAAAATCTTGAAAATTCGTAATTATCCAAAAATCCCGTATTAATCTCGTATAGGAATTTCTGTATACGCTATCTTCGCTAAAATAGACGTATCTTGAGATCCAGATGTCCGATTGAGGATTTTCAAGATGCGTTGGAAAGATAATTTGCAGCCTGACAAGTTTTAAGAAGACATTTTGACCCATAAATGCCTGGATCCCATCCAAAAATTCGTCGCAAGTTAGCTGACTTTCCAGACTTCACAAAGAGATTTAGTTTCTTGTCCAAGATGCATCATTTTTGACCTCCTATGCGTGCATTGTTTTTGCCATTATTGTTTGCATCGAAAAAATTCAGCTTCATGTCCAATATGAGTAATTTAACCCCACTCATGCATGTATCATTCCCCCACTCCTCAAAAGGATTCGTCCTCGAATCTAAATCGGCAATGAGAGAACAATTATCAACTTCAATTGAAAAGGTTTCTATGTTGTATGTGGAGTGATCTAAATGAGCTCCTCTCAGTGGTTGAACGAAATCCTGAAAAAATAAGACAACAATACTCGAACATTTGTAATGACTAGTCAAAACGAAATAACTCGTCGTGTTCTTTTTCATGTCTTTTTCTTTTGGGCTTTGTGTGACTTTTACCTCATATGTATTTTCACTCACCAAATTTGGGCCATTAATTTGACTTTTTTCACTCTCGGCCTCTTTACTCTCAGTCTTTTGTATCTCACATCCTATATCCCTCTCATAAAATTTATCATCAATGTACAATTTCTGTAGAGGAGAAAGTGTTTCTAACGGAATGATAGCACAAGAATCAAATGAAGGGTTAGAATTACACTTACTTTCTTCGTGGGGAGGTGATGAGAGTATAGCAAGTGGACCTACTACTTCACACGAGGGATTATAAGCATTGTCATCTTGTCTAATGTGTTCACTATCACTATCCTTTTGTTTGGGAGATGGTTCTTCTCCAATATCAACATTTGCACAAATGCTAGAAGTAGAAGTACGAAGAGAATCATGTGTACCTTCTGGTTTTGGGATGTCTTCATGGTTGGTTGCCTTTGTGTGGTCAATTGATTCAGCCTTTTGCGCTTCCAATCTTTTTCGTTTTATCCTCTCACACTGTTTTTTTTGCTTTTGCTATTTCTTCATCTACTTTTTCCGGCTCTATTGTAGCAAACGAGAGCTTCTGGCCTTGGTGCACAACCGAGTATCCATTTGTCAATTGATTCGATGGACAGAGCCCCGATCTTTTTTCCAAGGTCTTCCTAATAGCAAGTGGGTGACTTCCATAGGAACCACGTCACACCATACATCATCACAATAGTTTCCAAGAGTAAAAGAGATTAAACAACATTCGGTTACCTTCATATCCGGTCCGCTATTAAACCCTTGAAGATGATACGGCTTAGGGTGTTCTTGGCATGGTAGATCGAGTGCATCAACATTGAAGCTACTCACTAAGTTTACACAACTATCACCATCAATAATTAAAGAACATAGATTACCTTGTATCTTACATCGTGACCGAAAAATATTTATTGGTATACGATAACGAGTGTTGAAAAGAGAATAAAACATCTTAATTGCTTTAAGAATCCAAAGAAAAGGTTAGACACCAATAGAATTATAGTTGCAACGAGAAAGAAGAGTATGCAACTTTTAGTCCTACTAACACAAGGAAACAAGAAGGTGTTAGAAGATGTGAAAGAAGCAATAAAAGCTAAAACAAACGAAAACTAATGGCTAAGAATGAAAGAAAATTAGAAAAACCCCGAAAACCCTAGAATTTTGCAGCAAGATCTACTTCGTTCGAGGTGTTCTCGATGTCAAAAAATTCTGAAATTTTATGTGGTGACTCCTCCAAAGGTGTAGATCTGATCTGGAAATTTTCAGCTCAAAATTCGCTCGTTTGAATGACGAATTTTCCCTAATTTTTTAGTTTTTCACCCATAGGCATTAAACACTAAAGCATGCTCTCAACATCAACACATTATGATTATCAATCTAAGGCATGCTTCCTATGCGAAATAACCATTCAAGCACCAAAATGTAAATCAAACCAAATACCAGCAATTAAAGGCCATTTACAGGTCCAAAACCATTATAGAAACTTGCAGCAAGACAAGGGAGTTCAAAAACATCCTCTCCCAAGACACTTGGCTAACCCCATTGCCATTATTAGCTATGTTTTAAACTATCAAACCATACTTGAGCTTACAATCGCAACTTGGATCAAATCTTTGCTTCCTTGTTGCCGCCAACACTCTAATGATCTGCATTGTTGTAAAAGAGACGCAAGAATAAATGCCTAATGAGGGTCGCTCAAAACAAAACACAACAACAATGCATTTAAAACCATTTTGATCCACAAATCTCCAATATCATGCTCGAATCAAATATCATGCTTGAAACCACTTTTCAAAGCAAAACACATTTCATTTCTTAACATGTATCATTAGTTTCATGCATCTCAATGCAAAATCTCAAGTCTTACATACTTAGCCAACAAGCAATGCTTCCATTTTAAACCCCATGCATAATTTCACCTTATGCAAAGTTTCATGTAAAAACCACATTATTCAAACCGTTTTCGTGTATAAATCACATTATGCCAACCATCATTTAAAAGCATGATACATGTTTAGCACATACATTGGCAATATAAGTGATCCGGATAGAACTACCCATATCCTTTGGATGGCACTACCCCCATCCTTTCATGTTCGGATATGCGGACACCTTGATGACACTACCCCCATCAAGTCACATGGTGAAACTACCCTCACCATAATCTCACTTCGGCCGGGTTGCCACTACCCACATTACTCGTTGGTGATAGCACTACCCCTATCACTCGCAAACACAATAGCACTACCCATATTGTGTAACCGAAGAATTTGCAACACGTACGAATTTTGTATATTATAGTGCACTCTCATCCTATTGGTCGACTAATTATATCCAACATAGCTTATAAGCATCACCACTTGCCAATATACAATTTAAAACCATGTTAACCTAGTGTTTTTACCAATGCATCATTGAAAACATTTCCATATCCCAAATCTCATGCATTAAACCATGCAAAGCTTTTCAAAAGCATAATATATCTCATTGTCATAACAATTCTATCTCATGGGATAAATCTCATCATATTTCACATATGAAAGCATGTATTGAATAGTAGGTAACAAAACCATAATCAAAACATGAGCATGATATCTTTAAAACCATGGGAAACCAAAATCCGAGAGCAAATGTCACCATACTTACTTCCGAGCCTAGATTGGCATTTCAATCTCAATCTAAACTCCCATAAATCACTTTCAAACTTTTTAAGGCTGTAAACCACGTTTCCACTCACCGACTTCACTTCGCTTGCAAGCCGAAGCGTCAATCTAGCATCCGACACAATCGTAGCACCTCCAAACAACCCCGGATTGATCTCCCATATTTTTACCCAACCAAAACAAAGAATTAAAGCTCAATTCCACATCTAAACTCGCAGCCCACAACCTCCTCAACATTCTAGCACAATTAACAACACAACACCAACCGAAAACCATCGAAAACAAAGGCTAAATCATCCTAAATGATGGAGCCCCTATCCAACGAAATCGACACTTAAAAAACATCAATCTACATCAAATAAACACCTCTTAACATCCTTTAACTTCCAGCAACCATTAGACTCATTTATAAAGCCAAAAACCAAATATAACAACCTAGATCCATAGCAATCTAACTAGTTTTGGGTTCACTTTGATCAAAAAACTTAGCTACAATCTTTAACATCAACTTAATGTTTAAAATCATCATAATACTCAGCATTTCCAGATCCATACGAATTTAAACTAATCTCTTCATTTATTAACTCAAAAACTTCAATTAAACCAATTTCCCTTAATCATCACAACAAAACTCATTAGAAAACATTGATAAAGGATCAAGAACTTGTGAATTTCAGTAAAGAACCTTTCATTAGAGGAGGAGAACGAAACCTTACCTTTAATGGTAGCTTTCCCCTTAATTGGTTGATTTACATGAGAAAACAAAGATTAAACAATAAGGTTTTGGGTAAGAAATCATTTAGAAATCAAAGATCAATTAAAATAAGATTTACCTTCAGTTTTTGAAGAGAAGAATGGTGTTTGGATGGAAAGAAAGTTGAGAGAATTTTTTAGAGAAGAAAAGTTACGTCAAATTTGTTTTAGAGGAAATAACTCCCAATTACCTCTCCTAACCAATTTTAGTTAATTAAAACACTTTAAAATAAGCCAATTAAAGGATAAAGTCTGATATTAGACTTTAGGATTATTAGCTCCTTAAAGATTCTAAGTTCCCATCCTTTTACAAAACGGTCACTAAAACAGTTTTGATTTCTTTACAAAACAGTCACCATTTTCAAAATGTCACCCTTACTCAATTTATTTTGCAAAATTGAGTTCACAATTATTTTCAAAACATATTAAAATATTTTGGATAATTTTTCCATATTTTATTTCGACCAAAATCTATTTCTTTTAATTAATTTCCCGAAACTAGTCTAGACCGCTACTCCAGAACCGTCCGAACTAATCATATAACTTCTAGGCCCAAAATCGGGGCATTACATATATTAAAGGTATAAGGATCGTTTTGACCAATTAAAAAAATAGGGGATTGTTATGTGAAGTTTATTGGGACTGTTTTGCTATAGATTTAAATGTTAATGAACTGTATAAAAGATGTATGTGGAAATTTATGTGATTAAAGATTGTTTTTTATGTAAATAAAAGAATTTGGGGACTGTTTTGATGCATGTAAATATGTATGCAAGCATAATGGATTGATTAGGCATGGATATAAACATTTGTGGGCTGTTTGGAGTATGTAAATGTGTATATAAGAATTAGGGACTGTTTTGCATATGTGAGAACAAATATGGACCGTGTTGGATTGATAAAAATAAGGAAGGGACTGTTTTACAAGTGTAAGGGACTGTTTTGAATGTATACAAATATATTAAGGGTTGTTTTGATGTGTTTAAGTGTGTGTACCAATGTTAAGGACTGTTTAGCTTAAATATATAAGTTAGTGAGCTGTTTTGTAAGTATATGTGTGAAAATATAGATAATGGGACTGTTTTACACTAATATAAAGAATTGGACTATTTTATATCTTTGAATCTTAATGGATTGTTTTGTGTGAATTTGTATGTACATATGAATAATTAAGTAGCTTTTGCAAGTGAAAGATTGTTAGGAATGGTTCTAATACATAATTGAAATCTTCGATATGTTAGAGCAAGAAGGAGTTGAAGCAATAAAGGCAAAAGTAGACCACATAGGAGATAAGCAAAAGGGGATTTTAATTCGAGAGCAAAACTAGCTCGGAACAAACTGTGAGTGTAGTTTAAAGTCTCAGGATAGGATTGAAACTATCCCGAGCTTCTTTAATAGCTTTGTTTTACATGGTTTATTCTTTAAAATAAGTTATAAATATACTTAAGCTTGGACGCAAGGTGAGTACTTAAACTTAAAGTACCTTATGATATGCAAAAGTTGATTAAATGTATGTCTTGTTTGAAGGATATTCACATGCTCAAGTATAAGTTGATATGATAAGTTTAAGTTCTATAATGTGATCATATGAATTGAAGCAATGCTCATCTTTGATATAAATAAGATATGTTATTCGAATACCTTGATAAGGAGCTAAGCTCATTTCCGATTCTGATTTGATAAGATGTAAATGAAAAGTCTTGGTTTTGAGTCAGTCATAGGAATAGTTGACATGCCATAAAGTCCATAGAGCTCGTATTTTGGAGTGGACTATGGTCCTTATGAGGCGACGGTAGGAGGGATGTGTTGTGGTCACTTTGTGACAGTATGGGGGATTGACTGGTACTTCGAGTACTTTTGTTGGCGATGGTTGGGGATTCGTGTACCTAGGCTACTTGATTCAAGGCTATGTTAAAGACAAAATAATGAAATTTCAATGTAAATTAAAGAATTACCTTGATACCTCAAAGTTAATTAAAGGACTATTTTGATCACATATATGTATACACATAAATGTTGGGTTGTTTTGAATACATTTGAATACATGTTGGACTGTTTTGATCACATATATGTATACACATGGATGTTGGGCTGTTTTGAATACATGCTGGACTGTTTTGACGAATAGGATATGTATACAAGTGTATTGGACAATTGAGAAATATGCAGTTTTAATGCTATAAAAAGGTATAATATATGTTTTGCCTATGATATGTTTGATGTCTTAGAAGACAAGTAATTCAGGATTAGGATAACTTATGTGATAAGTAACCATGTTTAAGAGATGTCTTGTATAAGAAGAACAATGAATCCATAAGTTAATCTAATGAATCAACATGAAATCTTGCGTAATAAGTAACTAACGTTTAAATGATATTTGTGCATAATTGGGTTAAGAAATAGTTCCATATTCGAAATCTTATGGTTATGATGACTTGTAGTCGATCAATCTTGTTACTTGCCTAGATCCAATAGACTTGAAGAAAGAATAGAGTTACATCATAGATCTTTTGATTCTTGATTTTGGCTATTTAAGCTATCTCACTAAGCAATTGTTTACTCTATGCTTTCAAACATTTCAGGGTATTTTTGCATCCGAGTATCTCGAGAGCTTGGACGAGATCAAAAGGGTCAAGAAGTATGTCCGTAAACCTACTTTAAGAGCTCCTAGATGGTGGCACATAGATGTTATATATGCATAAGGCATCTAATTTATCTCTTGTGTAAAGGTCCTTAATATGTTCAATGGTTGTTTTGATTTGAGTTAATTGTTGTGATCATATGAGTGGTAGTATACATGTATACATGTGTATAGGACCTATATTATCATGTTGCTATCTATGAATGGCATTTGGATTTTATTTGGATAACGTATAACATGATATAGAAATGGCTGCATGACTCCATAAGTAATTAGAAGTCTGTAACACCCCCTTTCCCGGTAGAGAACTGGGTCTGAAAGTGCTACCTAAAACCATATTAGAGATTTGGAGATATATTCAGATTTCATAATCTTATTCGAGAAGTTTATTAAACTCTTTTTAAAGCATAGCAGAAATGTGTATTAACTGCTTATTCGATTTAGGGTCAATTTTAAACTTTTTTGAACTTAGGGACAAAATCATAATTTTTACAAATAAAGGGACTTTACTAGAATTTCTTTTACAAATCTTCAATTAAACTTATAAATTACCAATCTATGCCATTTTGTTACTAACGAAGGTCATTTACCTGTCTAATTAGACTGTACAAGTTTTAGGGACCATTTTATAAACTCCTTAAAACTGATTCTTATATATTTTAACAGAATTAACTAACTCCGTACCGACACCCTTAAGGCCGTATCGGTACGCCATGCCAATTTTTTGAGTTTTTAGATTCAAAGATAACAGCCCGTATCGATACACCTAAGCTCATATCGATACGCATTGACTAAGGTTGACCCATTTCGGTACAGCCTACAGTCGTATCGATACAATTTAATTTTCAGACCTTACTATCCAAATCCGTATCGAGACACCCCCTTCGCGTATCGTTACACCCTGTTTTACTTAGTCTAATTATACAAGGCCGTATAGATACGCCATCACCCGTACCGGTACGCCTGCCCTATAATGACAGATTTTATCTGGTTTTTAATCAATTTGACCTGTTGAACTTTGCCCAAACTTAACCAAATTTTACCAGCAAGTCTAATATCCATATTTTTAATAGCATACAAAATATTAAGGCGTTTCGGTTCCATTTACCTAGTTTCCACCTTTTAGAACATTTAAGCTCATCTTACTAGTTTAACCAATTCACAAACATATCATATTTGCCATTATTCAATTGGTCACCTTTAGGCTATTACACACACACGCGCCAAAAAGCACATACATAACATGTTTAGACCATATGCTACCTTACTAGGAGTTCAAGACAAAAGATAAGCATACATATGATTTGTAGGAGTGACTTGCAACCACAACACATGATCGAAGGCCAGAATTCTTCAAGATCCTGAAATGCATGAGACACACAAATGTTAGGCTTACATAGCCTAGTGAGGTAGTTATAACAAATGCAAATATTGATGAATAATAGGAACATCATAGCAACATGCCTGATTGACATATTTGGTGTACAAATCATACTTGTATCTCATACTTAATTCAAGTAACACATTTCCATATTCAAATTACATTCCATAATCGCATATCATCTCCTCTTGGTCATATAACAATATATTTAAGCTGAAATCATATTTCCACATAACAATTACAAATCATATTAACATATCATTTCCCTTGGACATGGTAACCAATGGATACACGGATTCCCCTATACATCACACATATCGAAAATAGGCCGTAGCTCTAGATAGTCCCTTACATAATCCATCCTTATTTCACCACACATATAGGTCATAGCCCCAGACCGTAGTCCAATCCCTTACTTAGTGAACTCGAATAACCCTATGGCATGCCAATTGTATCCAATCTCCACAAATGTCCAAGTTCACATATCATCGTCAAACTTACCATTGTGCCCGTAGGCCATACCATATCAAATCATAAATTGAGCCTTAGCTCTAAATTCATATCATAGCATAACCATATCATATCACATAACATATCATGGTATGATCACAACATATCGGATGGCATACATATGCTTGTAGACATGTTAAAGCAATATGAAGACTTACCTTGCTTACCAATAGCATCCACACATATGCTTGCTCTACTTGAGCCCTTAATCAAATGTAAACATAATCACAAAGCAAATGCAACAGGATGGCACCTAGCCTATCCCCTGACACAACTACATTCACCTTGATTTTGAAGCTTTCAAGGTTCCCGAATTACGATTCCTTGGCTCCTAGCTTTGGCTAGGGATGATGGATTGATTTCCTCCAACTCTTGAGCTAGTTCAAATTTAAAGAATTCATTAGAATTAAACCTATTAGCACACAAATGTTTTTCAAGCTTACCAAAGCTTGTAGACAACATCGAAACAAGGAAATTAGCCTACTAACACATGGGCTTGATTTAGATAATCAAAGGCTTAATTCTTGAAATTACTTCTCAAAGATCAAAGGAATCATTGAATCGATAAGGGGGTTTTACTCACCGAGTTATAGTCTTTCCAACAATGTATTGAAATTGATCAAAGGTTAAGGATTGAATTGAGGTGCTTGCTTAGCTTGAGGTTGACAGCAATGGTGCTGCTTGCTTGTTGGATAGCAAAGGGTGAGTTTAGCTTTCGGAAGATGATGGAAACAAAGATGAAAGCTTCCCTTTAGTCTTTTATTAGGGAACTTATCATTTAATCACTTTTCACCTATCCAAGGACCAATAGGGTGTTTTCCTCTAAGCAAGGGAAAGCTTATTTAATTATTTCTATCACTTCATCCCTTTCTCCTAATTCTAGGCAATTAATGGTCATTTGTTCCCTTTTTAGAGTCATCTAACGTGAGGGAGGCAAGCAAGGAGGTGACTAAGCACCTTACTCTCCATTTCCTTCAATTTGGGCCTTAAAACAATTTTGGGCAAAGGGCCGTATCGATACACTATACAACCGTATCGATATGCCTAGGCTAAAACAGGTAAGTTTTTATGGCTGTTAGACCGTATCGATACTGGTCTTACCGTATCAATACGCTTGACTTATTTTTAGCATTTTAGCTTTGCATTTCTTACAAAGAGGTCCATATATCAATTTAATGCCCCAAAACTTTCATTGATTACAAAATTGGGTACAAGGATCAAGAAATTACACATTTGGGCATGTCCGATACAGAATTTCTGTTTGCCGGAGCCTAATTCTGACTAGGCCGGTTTTTGGGATGTGACAATCCTCCTCCTTAAGAAAATTCATCCTCAAATTTTCACTCTAGTTAAACAGATGAGGGTACTGTCTCTGCATTGTCTCTTTTGGTTCCCACGTTGCTTCTTCAACTGAATGACTTCTCCAAAGGACTTTCACTAAGGGCACGGACTTATTACGAAGTCTTTTAACTTCTCGTGCGAGGATCTACATAGGTTCTGACTTGATCACATGAGAAGGATCTGACTGGTACTTCCGTAGCATAGATACGTGAAAGACATTATGAATTTGACTTAACTCTTTAGGAAGAGCAAGCCGGTAAGCAACAGGTCCAACTTTCTCGATCATCTCGAACGGTCCAATAAAACGAGGACTTAGTTTCCCCTTTTTGCCAAAATAAAGGATCTTCTTCCACGGAGATACTTTATGGAAGGCTTTCTCACCAACCTCATACTGAATGTCTCTTCTTTTTAGATCAGCATAGGCTTTCTGTCGGTCAAATGCAGCTTTGAGCTAATCACGGATAATGGTCACCTTTTTTCAGTTTCTCGAAGCAAGTGATATGATCTCGACTATGAGTTTTGAATCATATATATGAATGCCCGATCGTGATTCTAGTAAGAACTCTGCAGTGCTTTGAATGTATTCTGAAATTACTCAAACAACAATGTAAGTGGAAATAGATAAATAAGAAATAGAAATAATGGGATGAAAGATATGTAGAAAGGGTGTAGGAAGAGTGATAGTTGTGATTATGGAAGAAAAAAAAATAAAAGATGAAAATGTAGGTGAAGATGATGGGGTGTTGGCGTTAAGATGAAGAAATTCAAAGGATGGATTGTGACCCCCTAACTATAAAGAGTTAGGAACCAGCAATATAATAAAGTGGAAATGAAGTGGTAGGATATGGAACGTGACCCACTAGCTATAGATGAGCTAGGAACCAACGCTATAACAAAAGGGAAATGGATGAAGACTACAAGACTAACTTGAAGCCGATAAAGTTCCACAAGAGAACAAGAATGAAAGCAATCTTTCAAAGATGTTTTATATATTCAAAGTGTGTCTTACAATGATCCTAAAGATGCCTATTTATAGTAGAAGTAGGCAGAATATGAAAAGGTGTTACAAGAAAGATGAATGCTCATCTTAATGCACTTGAATACACATGAATGCTTTGTCCTTTCTTCTCATCTTCAAAGCTGATTAGTTTAGACAAATTGAGGTTGAATTTAGTCATATTTTCGTCCAAATTAAGAAGGACTCTTGGGCTGCCTTGTTTTGCTATCATATGAAGAGAAAGGGGATGAATGTGGACAAGGATGAATGTAGACATCCTTGCTGTCCAGCTTAAGTGCAACTCTTCATCTTCCAAGCTGATTAATATGACTTGAATGTCATAAAAGGTGAGTTTCATCCAGCCTTCATTTCATGTCTCCTCAATGAATTTTGAAACCCCACTTGAATGGTGATAACATCAACCTTGAATGCCTTGAATTTGCTGAATTAAGATGGCCATCAATTGCTTGTCTCTTGGTAGAAGATGAAAGAACTCTTCCTTGGCTCAAATTCATTCAAATCATCCATGCATAAAATTCCCGTAATAAAAATTTCAGCTTGCACTGTCTTCAGTAAATCATTCGTATCTCAAGCTCCCGATATCGGATTGAGGTGATTCAAAAGGCATTGGAAAGCTAAGAGATGGAGGAATAACGTCCAATTGATTTCTGGATCCAAACACGTCTGTATCGCATCCAGAATTGGAAGACATTCTGCTGATATTCTTGCATCTGGTAAAACCGTTCATCTTCCCTCATGCACCTAGACACAAAGGTAAACTTTATTCAATCTTTAATTGAAAACATGCATGTAAACAATTAAGAGTTAGTTTAATAAATGAGCTAGTTTGATGAATGAACTAGTTTAATTAATGAACTAACTTTATTCAATGAACTAATAATCTTGAATGAACTAGTTTAATCAATGAACTACTTAGTTAAATGAAGTGTATAACTAAATGAACTACATGTTTAAATGCAACGCATGCTTTAATGAACAACATGTTTATTGAATGCAATGAATGTTATGCAAACTTTAAATACTCATGCAAATTCATGCATAAGCAAAGTAAAGTGTTCCTCCCTTATTATTTCTTCTTTCTCACGTCCCAAGCTTGATGTAAACATATTTTCCATGGCTGCTTGGAACCCCTTGGCCCTTGCTCGAGTAATGGGGCCACCTGAGTACTTCTCTGGGTCTTTGCCATTGACGTTCATATCAGTCCCTCCCTCTTTAAGGCGATTTGTCCCCAAATCGTCATCTACATCATAAGGAGATAGGTCAGCAACATTGAAGGTTGCACTAACATTAAACTCACCTGGAAGATCTAATTGATAGGCATTGTCATTGATCTTCTTGACTATTTGGAATGGTCCATCTCCCCGAGGCATTAATTTGGACTTTCGTTGAGCCGAACCTTTCTTTCCTCATGTGCAGCCACACCCAATCCCCTGGCTCAAAGGAAATTCGCTTACGACCCCTTATTTGCTTGCTGCTCATATTGCTTGGTTCGTTTTTCAATGTTCTCCCGCACTTGTTGATGAAGCTTCTTAACAAATTCAGCTTTATTAAGTCCATCTTTATTCACAATTTGATCAGCGGGTAATGGTAACAAGTCTATCGGTGTTAATGGATTGAATCCATACACCACTTCAAAAGGCGTGCGCCCTGTAGTACTATGGATCGAACGGTTGTATGCAAACTCCACATGTGGTAAACTCTCCTCCCATGTTTTCAAATTCTTCCTAATGATGGATCAAGTAACATAGAAAGTACTCGGTTCACCACTTCAGTTTGGCCATCCGTTTGAGGGTGGCAAGTGGTGGAGAATAGTAACTTAGTACCAATCTTACTCCATAGGGCTCTCCAAAAGTGACTTAAGAACTTCACATCCCGATCAGACACAATAGTTCTTGGTATGCCATGTAACCTTAAGATTTCCCTGAAAAACAAAGTAGCAATATGTGAGGCATCATTAGTTTTGTTACAGGGAATGAAATGAGCCATTTTGGAGAATCTATCCACAACTACAAAGATGGAATCTTTTTGTTATTCTTGGTACGTGGAAGCCCTAGCACAAAATCCATTGAAATATCCATCCATGGTGCTTCGGTATGGGTAGTGGTGTGTAAAGTCCATGTGGCATGACTTTAGATTTGGCCTTCCTGCAAGTGATGCATCGCTCACACAACCTCTCCACATCTCGTTTCATTTTAGGCCAATATAGGTGCTCTTGAAGTATAGCCAAAGTCTTTGCTATCCCAAAATGTCCCATTAATCCTCCTCCATGAGCTTCCTTAGTTAGCAATTCACGCATGGAACCTTGAGGGATGCATAGTCTTCCTTCCTTAAATAGGAAACCATCATGCTTATAGTATTTTTCAATTGACCCTTTCTCACAAGCTTTGTAAATCTCTCCAAAATCAGAGTCAGAGACATATAAGTCTTTAATAAAAACAAAACCCAATAACTTAGATTCCAAAGTGTTTAAAAGAATATACCTCCGTGACAATGCATCGGCAACTATATTCTCCTTACCTTTCTTGTACTTGATAACATATGGGAAAGTTTCAAGAAACTCCACCCATTTGGCATGCCTTTTGTTGAGTTTATGCTGCCCCTGGATATGTTTCAATGCCTCATGATCAGTGTGAATGATGAACTCCTTAGGCCAAAGGTAATGTTGCCATGTTTCCATTGCCCTCACAAGAGCATACATCTCCTTGTCATAGGTAGGGTAATTAAGCGTAGCTCCACTTAATTTTTCACTGAAATAGGCTATAGGACGTCCACCTTGAGACAAAACTGCTCCAATTCCTACACCTGATGCATCACATTCAATTTCAAAAGTTAGATTAAAATCAGGTAGAGCAAGTAAAGGGGCATGTATTAAACAATCTTTAATGCTATTAAAGGACTTCTCTTGATCTTCCCCCCAAAAGAATTTAGAATTCTTCTTAATAACACTTGTTAGTGGGGCGGCTATGGTGCTGAAGTTGGGGACGAATCTTTGATAAAAACTTGCAAGTCCATGGAAGCTCCTAACTTGAGAAATGCTTGCTGGTCGTGGCCACTCTTCAATGGCTTTAACCTTCTCTTTGTCCACCTCCAAGCCTTCAGAACTCACAACGAAACCTAGGAAAACAACCCTGTCAGTACAAAATGTACATTTTTGTAAGTTAGCAAACAGTTTTTCCTTCCTCAAAACTAGCAAAACTGACCTTAAATGTTGAACATGTTCTTCCATGGTTTTACTATAGATTAGAATGTCATCAAAGTAAACCACACAAAACTTACCCAAGAATGGCCTAAGAACATGATTCATTAACCTCATAAACGTGCTTGGAGCATTAGTTAAGCCAAAAGGCATAACCAACCACTCATAAAGGCCTTGCTTAGTTTTGAATGCTGTTTTCCACTCATCACCTTCCCGCATTCGTATTTGGTGGTAACCACTTTTAAGATCAATCTTGGAAAAGAGGTTAGAACCACTAAGCTCATCTAACATGTCATCTAAGCGAGGAATAGGGTGACGATACTTTTACTTTACCGTAATTTTGTTTACCGCTCGGCAGTCCACACACATGCGCCAAGTTCCATCCTTCTTTGGCACAAGTAGAACCGCACGGCACATGGGCTAAGGCTTTCCCTCACGTAGCCTTTTGACATCAACTCAGATACTTGCCTTTGCAACTCCTTAGTTTCTTCGGGGTTGCTTGATGCACGCTGGTCGGTTTGGAATGACGGCCCGGGAACAAAGTCTATTTGATGTTCTATGCCACGAATAGGTGGCAGCCCACTTGGTATTTCCTCCGAAATAGGTCATCAAACTCCTGCAATAAAGACACAACAAAAGCAGGCAAATTTTGATCAAGGTAGTTAGTATTCAAGAAATTTTCCTTGTACATGAGCACAAGTGCTTCCTTTGCTGTCATTAAACTCTTTCAACTCTCTCTCTTTAGAAAGAATGCTGATTTTCCTTCCCTCATTTTGATCACACTCCTTTGCTTTTACCTCCATTTTGGTCTCTCTCTCTTTGGCTTTTTCAATTTTTCCTCTCAATAAAATTTGGTCTTCATGTATTTGTTTTGGAGAAAGTGGGGCTAAAGTGATCTTCTTTGCTTCATGGGTGAACGTATACCGGTTGGTATACCCGTCATGGATCACTCGCCTATCAAATTGCCAAGGCCTTCCAAGTAATAAATGGCTTGCGTGCATTGGAACGACATCGCATAATACCTCGTCTTTGTACTTCCCAATAGAGAAAACAATTCGAACTTGTTTGGTCACCTTGAGTTCTCCTCCATCGTTGAGCCATTGTAGCTTATAAGGTTGTGGATGCTTTGTTGTTGCCAAGCCAAGTGTATCTACCATTAAGGTACTAGCAACATTAGTGCAACTACCACCATCAATAATAACAAAGCATACCTTTCCTCCAACATGGCAACGAGTATGGAAGATATTTTCTCGTTGTTCATTTCCTCCAACGGATTGTACGTTTAGGGTTCTTTTGACAACAAGAACCTCTCCTTCCACACCATACTCTAATTCTTCTTCTCCATCATCTCGAAGAAGCATGGTGTTGCGGTTCGGACATTGGCTTGCAATGTGTCCACGCCCCAAACACTTAAAACATTGTATGTCACGGGAACGATTTGGAGTAGCGGTAGTCTTACCCTTGCTGGTTTCGGCAATGGGCTTACTTCCTTTCGGTGGTCCTCCTTTTTCGTGGGACGGTATTGGAGGAGTCTTCTTGTATGAACTTTGCCCCCATTTTGATGTTGAACTCCCATAAGATCGTGTGGCACCCTTTCTTTTGAGCTGTTTTTCCACTTTCATGGCCATATGCACCATGTCTTCCATCTCCACATAATGTTGCAACTCGACCACGTTCGCAATGTCCGGATTTAGTCCCGCTAGGAATCTTGCCATTGTGGCTTCTCGATCCTCGTCGATGTTGGCTCGAATCATGGACACCTCCATCTCTTTGTAGTAATCTTCAACACTTCGGTTACCTTGTGAAAGATTTTGAAGACGGTTGAATAACTCTCGATGGTAGTGGGTTGGAATGAATCGCCTTCGCATCACCGCTTTCATTTCATCCCATGTAGTGATAGGATGTTCTCCATTGCGTCTCCTACTTGATGTCAATTGATCCCACCATATTAGTGCATAATCCGTAAACTCAATGGCAGCGAGTTTTACCTTTTTAAGCTCTGAATAGTTATGGCACTCAAAAATGTGCTCAACCTTCTTTTCCCATGCAAGATAGGTTTCAGGATCCGCTCTTCCTTGAAAAGGAGGAATGGTAATCTTGATGTTGCTGAGATTATCGTCTACTCGTGGTCGAGCTCTCTGGCCTTGTTGTACCATGCTATGTTGGGATACTTGATCTTGCACATCATCTACTTCAACTTCTTCAGGATACTCCTCATTACCCTGATTAGCTTGTGAAATTTCAAGCTGGTCTATTCGCGTTCAATTAGGGCTCCAATTGCTCTTGGATCATTTTGGCCATTGCTTGAAGCATAGCCTGATTTTGCAAATTGGGAACTCCTTCACCACTATGACCAGATCTTTGTGACATGTTAGATAAAGAAACAAAAGAAATTAAACCTTACTAACACAAAATCTCACCTTTCCACTCCAAAGAAAATGCACTCACACTCGTGTTTCACTCGGGTTAGGCTTTTCCCCTTAATGCACACTCATGCCTTTTACCACTCGTGCTTTATTTTCAAGTCCTTTTGGGAACTTCCTCAAGGCTTACAAGTGTCTCGTGGACTTCGGCTGAAACAATTCTAGCTTGGTAGGAGAATGATGAATAATAAAAGGATAATGGCTTCAAAAAGAAAGAATTACTAAGAATAGGTAAAGGAATTTGTAATTCAGCAATAAGAAATGATGTATTGTAATTTTTTTTAAACAAGAATAGACTGCTTCCTCCCTCTTTAAGATTTTTTTTTGATTTTTTTTTTTTTTTTTTTTACTAACCCGGGAGAGAGAAAAATAATACGCTTACTGAATCGTCTAGGCTCTGATACCAAATGATATGATCTCGACTATGAGTTTTGAATCATATATATGAATGCCCGATCGTGATTCTAGTAAGAACTCTGCAGTGCTTTGAATGTATTCTGAAATTACTCAAACAACAATGTAAGTGGAAATAGATAAATAAGAAATAGAAATAATGGGATGAAAGATATGTAGAAGGGGTGTAGGAAGAGTGATAGTTGTGATTATGGAAGAAAAAAAAATAAAAGATGAAAATGTAGGTGAAGATGATGGGGTGTTGGCGTTAAGATGAAGAAATTCAAAGGATGGATTGTGACCCCCTAACTATAAAGAGTTAGGAACCAGCAATATAATAAAGTGGAAATGAAGTGGTAGGATATGGAACGTGACCCACTAGCTATAGATGAGCTAGGAACCAACGCTATAACAAAAGGGAAATGGATGAAGACTACAAGACTAACTTGAAGCCGATAAAGTTCCACAAGAGAACAAGAATGAAAGCAATCTTTCAAAGATGTTTTATATATTCAAAGTGTGTCTTACAATGATCCTAAAGATGCCTATTTATAGTAGAAGTAGGCAGAATATGAAAAGGTGTTACAAGAAAGATGAATGCTCATCTTAATGCACTTGAATACACATGAATGCTTTGTCCTTTCTTCTCATCTTCAAAGCTGATTAGTTTAGACAAATTGAGGTTGAATTTAGTCATATTTTCGTCCAAATTAAGAAGGACTCTTGGGCTGCCTTGTTTTGCTATCATATGAAGAGAAAGGGGATGAATGTGGACAAGGATGAATGTAGACATCCTTGCTGTCCAGCTTAAGTGCAACTCTTCATCTTCCAAGCTGATTAATATGACTTGAATGTCATAAAAGGTGAGTTTCATCCAGCCTTCATTTCATGTCTCCTCAATGAATTTTGAAACCCCACTTGAATGGTGATAACATCAACCTTGAATGCCTTGAATTTGCTGAATTAAGATGGCCATCAATTGCTTGTCTCTTGGTAGAAGATGAAAGAACTCTTCCTTGGCTCAAATTCATTCAAATCATCCATGCATAAAATTCCCGTAATAAAAATTTCAGCCTGCACTGTCTTCAGTAAATCATTCGTATCTCAAGCTCCCGATATCGGATTGAGGTGATTCAAAAGGCATTGGAAAGCTAAGAGATGGAGGAATAACGTCCAATTGATTTCTGGATCCAAACACGTCTGTATCGCATCCAGAATTGGAAGACATTCTGCTGATATTCTTGCATCTGGTAAAACCGTTCATCTTCCCTCATGCACCTAGACACAAAGGTAAACTTTATTCAATCTTTAATTGAAAACATGCATGTAAACAATTAAGAGTTAGTTTAATAAATGAGCTAGTTTGATGAATGAACTAGTTTAATTAATGAACTAACTTTATTCAATGAACTAATAATCTTGAATGAACTAGTTTAATCAATGAACTACTTAGTTAAATGAAGTGTATAACTAAATGAACTACATGTTTAAATGCAACGCATGCTTTAATGAACAACATGTTTATTGAATGCAATGAATGTTATGCAAACTTTAAATACTCATGCAAATTCATGCATAAGCAAAGTAAAGTGTTCCTCCCTTATTATTTCTTCTTTCTCACGTCCCAAGCTTGATGTAAACATATTTTCCATGGCTGCTTGGAACCCCTTGGCCCTTGCTCGAGTAATGGGGCCACCTGAGTACTTCTCTGGGTCTTTGCCATTGACGTTCATATCAGCAAGTCAGGGCCTAACACCTTGCCTTCACCAAGCTCAGTCTAACAGAGAGGGGTTCTACATCTCCTCCCGTAAAGGGCTTCATAGGGTGCCATTTGAATCGAGGCTTGGTAGCTATTGTTGTAAGCAAATTCCACCAAAGGCAAAGATTTCTCCCACGTATTTCTGAAGTTAATAACACATGCTCATAGCATATCTTTCAGAATCTGAATAACCTTTTCGGATTGACCATTGGTCTGAGGATGGAAAGTAGTGCTTAGGTGCACTCGAGTTCCCAAAGCCTCTTGTAGGGTCCTCCAAAATCGAGATGCAAAGCCTGGATCACGATCGAAAATAATGGACATAAGAACTCCATGCAAATGGATAACTTCCCGAATGTATAACTTTGCTAGCTTAGGCAAATCGAAGTCCATTCTTATCGGAATGAAATGAGAAGATTTGGTGAATTGGTCCACAATGACCCAAATAACATCATTTTTCTTCGGTGTCACCGGCAAGCCACTTACGAAGTCTGTCATAATATGTTCTCATTTCCATTGTGGAAGCTCGGTAGGTTGCAAAAGACCAGTAGGCACCTTGTTCTCGACTTTAACTTGTTGACAGGTCAAACATCTTGCCACAAAGTCTGTGATCTCATCCTTCATGCTGGACCACCAATACAACTCTTTTAGATCCTTATACATCTTAGTAGCTCTAGGATGAATAGAGAAAATACCCAAATGAGCTTCCTTCAGGATTTGATCCCGAAGGTCATCGTCGGGGAAACAGATACGGTTTTGGAAACACAACAGCCCTTCAGAATTCATAGCAAAATTAGGATCTGGCTTATCCTTGATCTTTTAAATACGAGTTCGCAACTTCTCATCATACTCCTGGAGTGCTTTGATTCGAGACACAATGGTTGACTGAATTCTCAATTCAACCAATAATTTGCCATGCTTCTTGAGCCGAAAGTGAGCATTCAAACACTTCGAAGAGGGAGTAGGTTTCTGACTAATAGCATCTGCTACGATATTGGCTCTACCGGGGTGGTAGTCAATAACCAAGTCATAGTCTTTCAAAAGCTCCATCAACCGTCATTGACGAAGATTCAACTCTTTCTAAGTCAGAAGATACTTTAGACTTTTGTGATTAGTGTACAAGTAAACACTTCTCACCAAAAAATATAGGGCCTCCAGATCTTCAAGGCAAACACAATGGAGTCCAACTCCAAATAATGTGTCAGATAGTTCAGCTCATGTGGTTTAAGCTAATGTGAGGCATAGGTAATGACTTTTCCTTCTTGCATAAGTACAAAGCCTAGTCCCAGGTGGAATGCATCATTGTATATAGTGAAGTCTTTACCTGACTCAAGTTGCACCAAAATAGGGCATGGGTTAGGACTTGCTTGAGCTGATCAAAACTCCTTTGTTGCTCGGTTGTCCATACAAAAGGGGTTTCCTTATGGAGAAGCTTCTTCAAGGGTGCAGCAATCATCGAGAACCCTTTGATGAATCTATGATAGTAGCCTGCAAGGCCCAAAAAGCTATGAACTTCTCCAACATTCTTCGGAGGAATCCAGTCAAGGATCGCCTGACTTGAATTCCTGCAGAAGAGATCACATGTCCCAGAAAGGATACTTCAGATAACCATAACTCATATTTGCTGAATTTAGCATACAATTGTTTCTCTCGGAGAGTCTGAAGCACAATCCAGAGATGTTCTTCATGAGTGTCTTTGGAGTAAATCAAGATGTCATTTATGAACACAACCACAAACTTGTCTAGATAGGGCTGGAATACACAATTCATCAAATCCATGAAAGCTGCAGGTGAATTGCTAAGCCCAAAAGGCATTACCAAGAACTCATAGTGGTTGTATCTAGTTCGAAAGGCAGTCTTTGGAATGTTAGACTCCTTCATTAACATTTGATAGTATCTGGATCGCAGGTCTATCTTAGAGAAGATAGAAGCACCTTTCGACTGATCGAAGAGGTCATCAATCCTCGATAACGGATACTTGTTCTTGATTGTTACCCTATTCAGTTGACAATAGTCAATGCATACTCGCATCAATCCACTTTCTTCTTGACAAACAAAATCGATGCTCCCCAGGGTGAGGAACTCGTCGAATGAATCCTTTATCTAGAAGATCTTGGACTTGGGCCATTAACTCTTTTAACTCAACTGGAGCCATTCGGTATGGATTAATCGATATGGTTGTGGTCCCCGGTTGCAGTTCGATTCCAAATTCCACTTCTCGGGTCGGAGGGAGTCCCGAAAGTTCATCAGGAAACACATTAGGAAACTCTTTCACTACCAGCACATTTTCGATCTTTGCATCCTCCTTAGATTCCATAGCACACATGCTGACATCCTTAGGCTCGGGTTTGGCATTGATCAAAGCTATGATCCCCTTGCCAAGTCCCATGAACATACAACTTCTTCTTCGAACAATCTACCCAAGCTTGATGCTCAGCTAGCCAATCAAGGCCTAAGATGAGATCGAACTCATAGAAAGGCAAGACCATCAAGTCAGCCAGAAATAGGATCCCTTGGATCCTAAAAGGACAATCTTTACAAATCAATCGAATAACCACACTATCTCCTAGTGGGTTAGAGACGTCTATCGTTGGGTACGGACATTCTTAAATCTAACCACACAGGAAAGGTTAGATCGTGCCAATTGCAAGTAACAGATATCATACACAAATAAACTACTAGGTGACATATGCAGATGCATACTCATAACAAACTTCAGTTTAGTCCAAGAATTGACTAAACCTAGGCTCTAATACCACAAATGTAACACCCCTTCTCGGCCTGGTAGAGAACCGGGTCAGAAAGTGCTACCGAAAAACATATTAGAGATTCAAAGATATATTCAGAGTTTAGAATATTATTCGAGAACTTTATTAAACTCTTTTTAAAGCATAGCAGATCTGTGTATTAACTGCTTATTCGATTTAAGGTTAATTTTAAACTTTTTCAAACTTAGGGACTAAATCATAATTTTTACAAATTAAGGGACTTTACTAGAATTTCTTTTACAAATCTTCAACTGAACTTATCAATTACCAATTTGTGCAATTTGTTTACTAACGAAGGTCATTTACTTGTCCAATTAGACTGTACAAGTTTTAGGGACCATTTTGTAAACTCCTTAAAATTGATTCTTATAAATTTTAACAGAATTAACTAACTCTGTACCGATACTCTTAAGGCCGTATTAGTACACCAGGCTAAATTTTTGAGTTTTCAGATTCAAGGATAACAACCTGTATCGATACACCTAAGCTCGTATCGATACGTGTTGACTAAGGTTGACCCATTTTGGTACAGCCTACAGTCGTATCGATACAATTTAATTTTAAGACCTTACTGTCCAAATCTGTATCGAGACACCCCCTTTGCGTATCGATACGCCTTGTTTTACGTAGTCTAATTATTAAAGGCCGTATCAATATGCCATCACCCATACTGATACGCTTGCCCTGTAATGACAGATTTTATCTGGTTTTAATCAATATTACCTATTGAACGTTGCCCAAATTTTACCAGCAAGTCTAATATTCATATTTTTAATGGCATACAAAATATTAAGGCATTTTGGATCCATTTACCTAGTTTCCACCTTTTAGCACATTTAAGCTCATCCTACTAGTTTATCCAATTCACAAACATATCATATTTTCCATTATTCGATTGGTCACCTTTAGGCTATTACACACACCAAAAATCACATACATAACATGTTTAGACCATATACCACATTGCTAGGAGTTCAAGACAAAAGATAAGCATACATATGATTTGTAAGAGTGACTTGCAACTGCCACACACGATCGAAGGGTGGAATTCTTCAAGATCCTGAAATGCATGAGACACACAAATGTTAGGCTTACATAGCCTAGTGAGGTAGTTATAACAAATGCAAATATTGATGAATAATAGGAACATCATAGCAACATTCCTGAATGACATATTTGGTGTACAAATCATACTTGTATCTCACGGTTAATTCAAGTAACACATTTCCATATTCAAATTACATTCCATAATCGCATATCATCTCCTCTAGGTCATATAACAATATATTTAAGCCGAAATCATATTTCCACATAACAATTACAAATCATATTAACATATCATTTCCCTTGGACATGGTAACCAATGGATACACAGATTCCCCTATACACCACACATATCGAAAATAGGCCGTAGCCTTGAGCTGTAACTCTAGATAGTCCCTTACACAATCCATCCTTATTTCACCACACATATAGGCCGTAGCCCCGGACCGTAGTCCAATCCCTTACTTAGTGAGCTCGAATAACCCTATGGCATGCTAATTGTATCCAATGTCCAAGTTCACATATCATCATCAAACTTACCATTGTGCCCGTAGGCCATACCATATCAAATCATAAATTGAGCCTTAGCTTCAAATTCATATCATAGCATAACCATATCATATCAGATAAAATATCATGGTGTGGTCACAACATATCAGGTGGCACACATACGCTCGTAGACATGTTAAAGCAATAGGAAGACTTACCTTGCTTACCAATAGCATCCACACATATTCTTGCTCTACTTGAGCCCTTAATCAAATGCAAACATAATCACAAAGCAAATGCAATAGGATGGCACCTAGCCTATCCCTTGAGACAACTATACTCACCTTTATTTTGAAGCTTTTGAGGTTCCTGAATTACGATTCCTTTGCTCCTAGCTTTGGTTAGGGATGATGGATTGATTTCCTCCAACTCTTGAGCTAGTTGAAATTTAAAGAATGCATTAGAACTAAACCTGTTAGCTCACAAACATTTTTCAAGCTTACCAAAGCTTGTAGACAACATCGAAACAAGGAAATTAGCCTACTAACACATGGGCTTGACTTAGATAATCAAAGGCTTAATTCTTGAAATACTTCTCAAAGATAAGGGGTTTTACTCATTGAGTTATAGGCTTTGCAACGACGTATTGAAATCGATCAAAGGTTGAGGATTGAATCGAGGTGCTTGCTTAGCTTAAGGTTGAAGACAACAATGGTGGTGCTTGCTTGTTGGATGGCAAAGGTTGAGTTTAGCTTTTGGGAGATGATGGAAACAAAGATGAAAACTTCCCTTTAGTCTTTTATTAGGGAACTTATCATTTAATCACTTTTCACCTATCCAAGGACCAATAGGTGCTTTCCTCTCAGCAAGGGAAAGCTTATTTAATTATTTCTATCACTTCATCCCCTTTTTCCCAATTCTAGGCAATCAATGGTTATTTGTTCCCTTTTTAGAGTCATCCCATGTGAGGGAGGCAAGCAAGGAGGTGACTAAACACCTTACTCTCTATTTTCTTCAATTTGGGCCTTAAAAGAGTTTCGGGCAGAGGGTCGTATCGATACATTATATAGTCGTATCGATACACGTAATCTAAAATAGGTAAGTTAGTTATGGCTGTTAGACCGTATCGATATTGGTAGCAATAAAATTGGGTACAAGGATCAAGAAATTACACATTTAGGCATGTTCGATACAAAATTTCCGTTCACCGGAGCTTAATTCCGACTAGGCCATTTTTTCAGATGTGACAAAGTCATTGCCATGTCTAGGTGACCTTAGAAGTCTTGAATTACATGGATATGATGCTTGTTAGTAGTTTGAATGCGACATATAAGATTGATATGCAATGTAATCTTGCAACTTAGTTAAGGGGATTACATGGAGTGAAAATAAGTTCTGATTGAGAGTTCGAATGATGTCATGGTAAGGGTTTAAAGCATGCATGATCTTGCAATTAGGTCATAGTATATAAATTAGTGCAACCTAAAGAAATCCCATGTCCTAAAAGTATGCCCTATTGATAGAGTAGCGCAATCTTGGATTTGGAAGCCTTCAATCAAGTTGTTGCAAGAGCTAGGAGCTCTAGACTCAATCAAGGAAGTTTGGGCAGAACTAAAAATTCAAGAGAAAAGAGAAGGGATTTTCTTGAAATTTTCAGATTCAAGGCTGGAAATTTAAAGAAAGAAAGACAAGATGAAGGATTAGATGATAAGAAATAAGAATATAAATAAAAAGATGAGAAAAGATTAAGAAGAAGATAGGTAAAACAAATCTGAAAATTCCAGTTTTGTTTATGGAATTATTGAAGATGGTGTGAAGGTTGAAGATGGCTTGCGAATTGTTGATGTTGTTTTGTCCTCGGCACCCTCTTAGACTCAATTATCTAAGCAAGCAACCTCAAGCGGCTCTAACCCACCCTCCTAGACGCGATTATCTAGGCAAGCAAGAGTGTGAAGATGATCTCCCTCACAAGAACTCGTCGAACTTATGTTGAAAAAGACTTCGAAGGCACAAGTAATCAGCACTTGCAAAAACAAACTCACTAAATATTTCATAAATCAAAGAAAATCTCTCTTACAATGATGGAGGCTTCATCCATTTATAGGTGAAGGATAGACAAAGTAATTTAACTTCTACTAAAACAAGGAAAACCTAATCTAATTAAAAATAATAAAAAAATAACAGCCTTTAAACTCCTTGTGCTTGTGTGGCAAGGAATAGGGTGATAAGGCAAGTATATAAAACCCTAAAAACATCATTTAAATGTTAATAATTAGGTTGGGTTAAGTTTAATTAGTCCAAAGCCTTATATGTTAGCTTTTGGGCTGAATTTTACAAAATCTCGTAATAATCCCGTATCCAATTTTCTGCATGCGCAGTCTTCAGTAAATTGGACGTATCTTGAGTTCCCGATGTCCGATTGACGCGTTTCAAGATGCGTTGGAAAGATAACTGAATGACGGGCAATTTGTTAGGAGACAACTCGACCCAGAAATGCCTGGATCCCATCTGAAAACTCGTCGCAAGTTAGCTGACTTTGCAGACTTCACAAACAGATTCAGTTTCTTGTCCAAGATGCATCGTTTTTGACCTCCTATGCGTGCATTGTTTTGGCCATTATTGTTTGCATCGAAAAAATTCAGCTCTTTGTCCAATATGAGTAATTTAACCCCGCTCATGTATGTATCACCTGTTTTAGATAGTTTTTGGGTAGCCTCAAGTGCTATTTGGATCGTATCAAACATTTGTATATGCTTAACATGGTTGTCTATTGTTCAAACCCTTGTAAATGCTTTGTTTGAATCGATTTTTGTTTGAATCTTATGAAATTGTTGATAATGAATCTCATATGTTCAAAGCCTTGTTCGAACCTTGTTCCCCAATGTATACAATCATGGTCCATCTCCTTGTCTCGAATGGAATTAAAGTAAATATATGTTTCAAACATAGATTAAAAGACCCTATTTGGTTAAATCTAATTGGTAGTAATAAAATATGATAATAAATAAGAGTAGGGCCCTAAGGTATCTCACTTTCGAATGACTTGAATTCAACCAAGTTGGTCTGCCTTGCTACGAGTCTAATCTAAAATTACCCTTGTGATCAAATGAACATTTTTAGTCCCTAAAAATGTTAAAAATGGTCTTTATCCTTAATAGTATGCCTTGAATGCTCATATTTGTTGATCGTTTGTTTGTGTTTGTTTTAAAACACTTCTTAATTCGGTTTACTCCTAAGATGGGTTAGGGGTGTTACATGAGATATAAGAATGTTTGGAAGGTGTTTGTGGGTATGTTTTGATGTGGTTCGAATGTTAGAATCGCTGGTTTGACGTTAGGAGTTGGTAGAGTGAAGTTTGGTGATGATTTTGGTAGTTTCGGCTAGTTTTTAGATGGTTTGTGTTAAGGATGCAGGGGATCCTTGTTTAGCAACAAGTTGAATGCATAATGATGTATTTTTCCTCTGGTTTTATGTGATTAAAACATGGGACGATCAAGGCAAGGTTGCCTAGTTGCGTATGCTGCTTATCGGTGGCTCGATTCGCGGTGGCAAGTAAGGCGAGGTGTATCGGCGAGTGTTTAAACACGTTAAAGCTCTTTAAAAGGGTTTAATCGATGGATCATAGGGGTTTAGTTATAGCCTAACAAGTTTAACTAAGCTCAAGCATAAGTTTCTCTTACCTCACTTGATTATTGGTTTTGATATGAGCTTGAGGATTTCATGTTTTTGGAATAAACATGGTTGGTTTACTTGCTGTAAATGCATCGTGTTAGATTAACATGAAATGTTTAAACAAGTAATGAATTCCTATGAGCATTGAGATTTGTTCCTTGAAAGGTATGTGTTGTTGCCTTTGGCAATGTGGCTTTGCATTGGAAAATAGTAAGTAAATGTATTTGAAAATGATATATTGGCTATGTGATGTATTGTGAAAGTGTCAGATATAGTTGGCTAACCATAGGATTAAAGTGCACTATAATATATACAAAATCAATCGTGCCATGGTCCTTAAGGAAAAGCGGTTTAACTAAGCTACTCAGACTATTGGGTTATCACTTGGGTTTGCGGTTTAATTAGGCAGCCCATTGTGATGGTATATTGCGGTTTAACTAGGCAAGGTATGAGATTTGGTGGAGGTGAGCCCACCATGAGAAATCTGTGTATCCGAACATGTATGGATAGAGGTAGTACCATCCAAGGATAGAGGTGAGTCTATCCGGGTCACTCTAAATGCCAATATATGAGAATATATGTAATTAAAGAGTTCGTAAATGATTTGATGCATATGGTTGTTATGCATGATTTGTTGTGGAAACAAATGAAAATAATGCTTGGGTAGTAAAGCATGTTTTGAAAACAAGATGGTTTATGGTTTTCAAATGGTCTTTACTCACGTGTGTAATGCTTGGGAAGTAAGCATGTTTTGATAACAAAAGGCTAAAATGGTTTTTCAAACGGTTTACAGTTGCATCAATTTTGTTTATGAGTATCCTCACTAAGCATTTGTGCTTACGCTCTCTTTTTTCATTGATGCAGAGCAATAGAGTTGAGGGGCAGCATTGGTTTGACAAGAAAGGTCCAAGATCAAGATATTTGCTTAAGTATGAAACCCGGTTTTAAATTCGGTTAATAAGGCAATGTGTTTACCATGTTTTAGGGGATTTGTAATCTGGATTTTTGGTTGTTTGTGATGGTTTATTCGCTGTGATTTATTAGTCTTTGAGCTTGGTTTTGAGACATGATTTGTTGATGCCTTGCAAGCATGATATTATGCCGTGTGTTTTCCTTTGGTTGCATAATTGCCTATTATGCTTTTGATCATGCTTATGGCGTAGATATCTAGTCTTAAATGATGATAGAAGAGTGTTGATGCCATGTCTATACTGAGATATGCCTTGAGACTCTTTTTGAATGTTGAGTTGGTCAAAATATAGGAAGCATGCCTCTAGAAATGTGATTGAAGTTCCTCATAGTGTATTGATCATGTTACGCGATGTTTATAGCATGGTCTAATCCTTGGATTAGTTGTATGTATGTTTACGTTGAGTTAAGGCATGTATGAATCCATATTCGAAAGAAAAACTAGCAAATTGGGACATTATAGGTCTAGGTGTATTGGTACGCGTGTCCTTGTACCGAAACAGACAAGTCTATTTTGAGGGTGTGTTTCAGTACTCGAACAACCGTACCATTACGGGCTTATGTATTTTGGTTGGGCGTTTTGATACTCGAATAAAGTGTTTTGGTACGGGTTTGAGCTACTAGAATATAGAATTTTGAAATGGTGTAAGTGTACCGATACACCTATTCGTGTACCGATACAGGGTGTCTAGTCGAAACACTCAAGTGCATACATACATACATACATACATACATACATACATACATACATACATACATACATACATACATACATACATACATGCTCCCACCGCCACCATCAAATTCATCCTATCTTGTTTTCTACATCAAGATCATGCTTTATTATCGGTTTGCTGAACGTAGAGTTTGAGGTTTTCTCGGATCATATTAGTGAGTTTGCTAGATTAATTGTGATCTAGAGGGTTCCTAGATTTTGAGGTAATTCTTGGTTCTCGGCTTCCGTATCAATTGGTAATCAGAGCCTTGGTTTAGGTGTTTAAAACAACTATCTTTTACTGTTTTTTTAGTAGTTGAGAAAAAAATATATAATTCTCTATATAGATCCTAGTTTTAATATTTTATTCCTGGAGACATCTCAAGAGACTTGAAGGTTGTGATCAACAAATTTTAAGATTCGGGACAAATCGTTTTCAACAGGGGAGAATGATACATGTATGGGGGCTAAAATGATGCATTGTAGCCAAAGAGTTGAAGCTGTTTTATAAGTCTGGAATTTCAGCCGACTTCCATCGAATTTTCGGATGGGATCCAGGCACTTCTGAGTCTACATGTCTTCTTCAAACATATTTGTATGTCTCTTAGCTTTCCAACGCATCTTGAAACGCATCAATTCGACGTCGGGAGCTCAAGTTATGTCCGTTTTAGTGAAGACTATGCGAGCAGAAATCTCTATACGGATTTATTACGGGAAATATTATTTATTACGATTTTTTAATAATTTTATTGATTATTTGTACTTAAATTTAATCTAGGATTCTTTATGAAGATATTTAGATGATTTAGGATTAGATTTGTTATTTATTTATTAGTTTTTTAGGTTAGATAAAATATGTTTATTTATTTTATTATTATGTTTACTTTTCCTAATTTAAGTTGAACTTTTCATTTGTAGCCTATTTAAAGGCATATTTGCTTTATTAATAAGAACAACATCATGAGTTTATGAGTTGCAAAAACCTTTGGCCATGGGCCATTTTATTTTCAAGGTAGATAGATTTGCCTTGTTATTTTTTGTATCAGAAGTCTTCTTCAACGTAAGTTCGTCAAGTTCTTGTAATGGAGATCATCTTCACACTCTTGCTTGCCTAGGTAATTGCATCTAGGAGGGTGGGTTAGAGCCGCTTGAGGTTGCTTGCTTAGATAATCGCGTCTAAGAGGGTGCCGAGGAAAAATATCCTACAACATCTATCTCGTCATCATCCATTCATCGGAGAGATTCGTGCCTTTTGCAGGTGTTTGCCTATTCAATTGCGATTAGGAGGGTGCCAAGGACAAATCTATCCAACACCGCCACCATCAAATTCATCCTATCTTGTTTTCTACATCAAGATCATGCTTTATTATCGGTTTGCTGAACGTAGAGTTTGAGGTTTTCTCGGATCATATTAGTGAGTTTGCTAGATTAATTGTGATCTAGAGGGTTCCTAGATTTTGAGGTAATTCTTGGATCCCGGCTTCCGTATCAATTGGTAATCAGAGCCTTGGTTTAGGTGTTTAAAACAACTATCTTTTACTGTTTTTTTAGTAGTTGAGAAAAAAATATATAATTCTCTATATAGATCCTAGTTTTAATATTTTATTCCTGGAGACATCTCAAGAGACTTGAAGGTTGTGATCAACAAATTTTAAGATTCGGGACAAATCGTTTTCAACAGGGGGAGAATGATACATGTATGGGGGGCTAAAATGATGCATTGTAGCCAAAGAGTTGAAGCTGTTTTATAAGTCTGGAATTTCAGCCGACTTCCATCGAATTTTCGGATGGGATCCGGGCACTTCTGAGTCTACATGTCTTCTTCAAACATATTTGTATGTCTCTTAGCTTTCCAACGCATCTTGAAACGCATCAATTCGACGTCGGGAGCTCAAGTTATGTCCGTTTTAGTGAAGACTATGCGAGGAGAAATCTCTATACGGATTTATTACGGGAAATATTATTTATTACGATTTTTAATAATTTTATTGATTATTTGTACTTAAATTTAATCTAGGATTCTTTATGAAGATATTTAGATGATTTAGGATTAGATTTATTTATTTATTATTTTTTTAGGTTAGATAAAATATGTTTATTTATTTTATTATTATGTTTACTTTTCCTAATTTAAGTTGAACTTTTCATTTGTAGCCTATTTAAAGGCATATTTGCTTTATTAATAAGAACAACATCATGAGTTTATGAGTTGCAAAAACCTTTGGCCATGGGCCATTTTATTTTCAAGGTAGATAGATTTGCCTTGTTATTTTTCGTATCAGAAGTCTTCTTCAACGTAAGTTCGTCAAGTTCTTGTAATGGAGATCATCTTCACACTCTTGCTTGCCTAGGTAATTGCATCTAGGAGGGTGGGTTAGAGCCGCTTGAGGTTGCTTGCTTAGATAATCGCGTCTAAGAGGGTGCCGAGGACAAAATATCCTACAACATCTATCTCGTCATCATCCATTCATCGGAGAGATTCGTGCCTTTTGCAGGTGTTTGCCTATTCAATTGCGATTAGGAGGGTGCCAAGGACAAATCTATCCAACACCGCCACCATCAAATTCATCCTATCTTGTTTTCTACATCAAGATCATGCTTTATTATCGGTTTGTTGAACGTAGAGTTTGAGGTTTTCTCGGATCATATTAGTGAGTTTGCTAGATTAATTATGATCTAGAGGGTTCCTATATTTTGAGGTAATTCTTGGATCCTGGCTTCCGTATCAGTAGTATATCTAGGATTTCTACAAGTATGCAAGATACGGTGCTGAGATTATACGTACGAAGAAAGAAAAATGTCAAATATTAGTTGATGGCCTCTATGACGAACTGCGTCCTCTCTTCACCATCTTGGAGTTAGAAGACTTCCAAAGTTTGGTTAATCGAACCATTGCTGCCAAAGGCTTTCGAAAAAAGGAAAGGGAACTAGGCCCGATCTGATAAGAGGTTCCGAGATGATTCCAAGCCACTCACATCTCAGAAGAATGGTAGACAGTGGGACCAGAAGTCTACTACCTTTCAACAGCTACCACGATCCGGTTATGTACCACAGTTCCAGTCTGTAGGAACATGTGTTGCTCGCACAGCTTCAGTAGACAGTACAAGTGGTTATGTTAAAGGTTCCCAGATCCCTCTGTGTAGTTTCTGCCAAAAGAGGCACCCAAGGCAGTGCCGCAGACAGTCTGGATCCTGCTATCTCTGTGGGGAGTCTGGCCACGTTATTTGACAGTGCCCACAGAATCCGCACGCTTCTACCAATGTAGCTTCTCAAAACAACCCTAGCAAAGGAAGATGAGCAAAGCAAGTGCAAACTAGATCAACGGGGAGACCTCGTAACACCAATGCCCCTCCAGCTAATCATGACCCTCAAACTTCAACCCAGATGTACCATGTTCGGGGTCGTGAGCAGGAGGCTGATCCTGATGTGATTGCAGGTATGGTGGAATTATGTTATGATCTTGTTTATGCTTTAATAGATCCGGGCTCTACGCATTCTTTCATTAGTGAACCTTTGATTGCAAAGTATGCCTTAGAATCAAAAGCGGTCACTTCCAGTATTGTTATCTCTAACATGCTAGGAGATAGTATGGTTATTCAATGAATCTATAAAGCTTGTCCTCTAAGGATCCAAGGGATCCCATTTCCAGCCAATATGATGGCCCTACCTTTTTATGATTTCGATCTCATTCTAGGCCTTGATTGGCTAGCTAAACACCAAGCATGGGTGGACTGTTATAAGAAGAAGTTATATCACTGTGGAGTCAGAAAAGAAAGCATAACCTTGATGAAATCTGAACCCAAGCCTAAGAAGACTCTCATGTATGCCATGAAAGATCTAAAACTTGAAAATGTACATGTTGTGAAAGAATTCTCTGAGGTGTTTCCTAATGAACTTTTGGGACTCCCTCCCACTCGAGAAGTGGAATTCGGGATAGAAGTGCAGCCTGGGACTACTCCAGTCTCTATCACTCCATATATAATGGCTCCGGTGGAGTTAAGAGAGCTAAATGCCCAAATCCAAGACCTTTTGGATAAGGGATTCATTCGACCGAGTTTCTCACCCTAGGGAGCACCGGTGTTGTTCGTTAAGCAGAAGGATGGGTCGATGCGCCTATGCATTGACTATCGTCAGTTGAACAAGGTGGCAATTAAGATCAAGTATCCATTACCGAGAATCGATGACCTTTTTGATCAGTTGAAAGATGCTTATGTGTTTTCCAATATAGATCTCCAATCTGGATATTACCAAATTCTAGTGAAAGAGTCTGATGTCCAAAGACTGCCTTCCGAACCAGATATGGCCACTATGAATTTCTCTAGTGATGTCAAATGTACCTACAGCTTTTATGGACTTGATGAATCGTGTATTCTGACCCGACCTTGATAAATTCATGGTTGTCTCCATAGATGACATCTTAATCTATTCCAAAGATTCTGCCACCCATAGGGAACATCTCAAGATTGTACTCCAGATTCTCCAAGAGAAACAATTATGTGTCAAGTTCAGCAAATGTGAATTATGGATATTCGAAGTATCCTTTCTTGGCCATGTGATCTCTTCTGCGAGAATTCAAGTTGACCCAAAGAAGATTCAAGCAATCCTTGATTGGATTCCTCTGAAGAATGTTGGAGAAGTTCATAGTTTTTTGGGCCTTGCAGGCTACTACCGTAGATTCGTTAAGGGATTCTCATTTATCGCTACCCCCTTGAAGAAACTCCTCCACAAGGACACTCCATTTGTGTGGACAGTAGATCAACAAAGGAGTTTTGATTAGCTTAAGCAAGTCCTTACTCATGCTCCTGTTTTGGTGTGCAACCTGAGTCGGGTAAAGACTTCACAGTGTATAGTGATGCACCCCACCTGGGATTAGGTTGTGTACTGATGCAAGAAGGAAAAATCATAGTGATACGGAAGCCAGGATCCAAGAATTACCTCAAAATCTAGGAACCCTCTAGATCACAATTAATCTAGCAAACTCACTAATATGATCCGAGAAAACCCCAACTCCACGTTCAGCAAACCGATAATAAAGCATGATCTTGATGTAGAAAACGAGATAGGATGAATTTGACAGTAGCAATGTTGGATAGATTTGTCCTTGGCACCCTCCTAATTGCAATTGAATAGGCAAACACCTGCAAACGGCATGAATCTCTCTGATGAATGGATGATGACGAGATAGATGTTGTAGGATATTTTGTCCTCGGCACCCTCTTAGACATGATTATCTAAGCAAGCAACCTCAAGCGGCTCTAACCCACCCTCCTAGATGCAATTACCTAGGCAAGCAAGAGTGTGAAGATGATCTTCATCACAAGAACTTGACGAACTTACGTTGAAGAAGACTTCTGATACGAAAAATAACAAGGCAAATCTATCTACCTTGAAAATAAAATGGCCCATGGCCAAAGGTTTTTTGTAACTCAAAACTTCATGATGTTCTTCTTATTAATGAAGCAAATATACCTTTAAATAAGCTACAAATAAAGAGTTCAACTTAAATTAGGAAAAGTAAACATAATAATAAAATAAATAAACATATTTTATCTAACCTAAAAAACTAATAAATAACTAACAAATCTAATCCTAAATCATCTAAATATCTTCATAAAGAATCCTAGATTAAATTTAAGTACAAATAAATAATAAACTTATTGAAAATTCGTAATAAATAATATTTCCCGTAATAAATCCGTATAGAGATTTATGCTCGCATAGTCTTCACTAAAACAAACATAACTTGAGCTCCCGATGTCAAATTGATGTGTTTCAAGATGCGTTGGAAAGATAAGAGACATACGAATATGTTTGAAGAAGACATGTAGACTCAGAAGTGCCCGGATCCCATCCGAAAATTCGATGCAAGTCGGCTGAAATTCCAGACTTATAAAACAGCTTCAACTCTTTGGCTACAATGCATCATTTTAGCCCCCCATACATGTATCACATAGCTTATGCTTCACGTCAACTCAAACCTCATGAATTGAACTATATATGGAATTAGCTGTTGTAGTTTTCGCCTTGAAGATTTTGAGACACTATCTGTATGGTGAAAAGTGTTATTTTTACATTGATCACAAAAGTTTGAAGTATCTTTTCACTCAGAAAGAGCTGAATCTCCGTCATTGTAGGTGGATGGAACTTCTGAAAGATTACAACTTGCCTATTGATTACCCATCCTAGTAAAGTCAATGTCGTAGCTGATGCTCTTAGTCGGAAACCTACCCCCTCTACGAGATATTTGAACGCTCACTTCTGACTCAAGAAGCATTGCAAGTTGTTGGCCGAACTGAGATTTCAGTCAACCATTGTATCCCGAATCAAAGTACTCTAAGAAAATGATAAGGAGTTGCGGCCTCTCATTGCTAAGCTTAAGGATAATACAAATCCTGACTTTGCTACGAATTTCGAAGGCTTGTTATGTTTCCACATAAGCATCTGTGTGCACGTTGATGATGATATTTAGAATCAGATTTTGAGTGAAGCTCATTCTATCCCCTTCTCTATTCATTCGAAAGCTATTAAAATGTACAAAGATCTAAATAAGCTATATTGGTGGTCCGAAATGAAGAATGAGATCACAGACTTTGTGACTAGGTGTTTGACTTACCAATGAGTCAAAGCTGAGCACAAAGTGCCTACTGGTTTTCTGTAGCCTATCGAGCTTCCACAGTGGAAATGGGAGCGTATTACAATGGACTTTGTAAGTGGCCTACCTATGACACCGAAGAAGAATAATGTTGTTTGGGTCATTGTGGATAGATTTACTAACTCCGCTCATTTCCTGCCGGTGAGAATGGATTTCAGTTTGCCTAAGCTTGCAGAGTTGTATATCCGTGAAGTCATTCGGTTACACGGAGTCCCTGTGTCTATTATCTCCGATTGTGACCCTCGATTTGCAGCTCGGTTTTGGAGGACCATACACGAGGCCTTGGGAACACGAGTGCACCTTAGCACTGCTTTCCATCCTCAAACTGATGGCCAATCCGAGAGAGTTATTCAGGTAACTCTAAACCCTCCTTTGAATTGTGTGTCTAAATGTTTTGTGTCAATCTCAATTCTTCCTTTTAGATTCTAGAAGATATGCTCCGAGCTTGTATCATCGACTTTGGGAATACATGGAAGAAATCCCTACCTGATATGATCTCGACTATGAGTTTTGAATCATATATGTGAATGCCCGATCGTGATTCTAGTAAGAACTCTGCAGTGCTTTGAATGTATTCTGAAATTACTCAAACAACAATGTAAGTAGAAATAGATAAATAAGAAATAGAAATAATGGGACGAAAGATATGTAGAAGGGGTGTAGGAAGAGTGATAGTTGTGATTATGGAAGAAAAAAAAATAAAAGACGAAAATGTAGGTGAAGATGATGGGGTGTTGGCGTTAAGATGAAGAAATTCAAAGGATGGATTGTGACCCCCTAACTATAAAGAGTTAGGAACCAGCAATATAATAAAGTGGAAATGAAGTGGTAGGATATGGAACGTGACCCACTAGCTATAGATGAGCTAGGAACCAACGCTATAACAAAAGGGAAATGGATGAAGACTACAAGACTAACTTGAAGCCGATAAAGTTCCACAAGAGAACAAGAATGAAAGCAATCTTTCAAAGATGTTTTATATATTCAAAGTGTGTCTTACAATGATCCTAAAGATGCCTATTTATAGTAGAAGTAGGCAGAATATGAAAAGGTGTTACAAGAAAGATGAATGCTCATCTTAATGCACTTGAATACACATGAATGCTTTGTCCTTTCTTCTCATCTTCAAAGCTGATTAGTTTAGACAAATTGAGGTTGAATTTAGTCATATTTTCGTCCAAATTAAGAAGGACTCTTGGGCTGCCTTGTTTTGCTATCATATGAAGAGAAAGGGGATGAATGTGGACAAGGATGAATGTAGACATCCTTGCTGTCCAGTTTAAGTGCAACTCTTCATCTTCCAAGCTGATTAATATGACTTGAATGTCATAAAAGGTGAGTTTCATCCAGCCTTCATTTCATGTCTCCTCAATGAATTTTGAAACCCCCACTTGAATGGTGATAACATCAACCTTGAATGCCTTGAATTTGCTGAATTAAGATGGCCATCAATTGCTTGTCTCTTGGTAGAAGATGAAAGAACTCTTCCTTGGCTCAAATTCATTCAAATCATCCATGCATAAAATTCCCGTAATAAAAATTTCAGCCTGCACTGTCTTCAGTAAATCATTCGTATCTCAAGCTCCCGATATCGGATTGAGGTGATTCAAAAGGCATTGGAAAGCTAAGAGATGGAGGAATAACGTCCAATTGATTTCTGGATCCAAACACGTCTGTATCGCATCCAGAATTGGAAGACATTCTGCTGATATTCTTGCATCTGGTAAAACCGTTCATCTTCCTCATGCACCTAGACACAAAGGTAAACTTTATTCAATCTTTAATTGAAAACATGCATGTAAACAATTAAGAGTTAGTTTAATAAATGAGCTAGTTTGATGAATGAACTAGTTTAATTAATGAACTAACTTTATTCAATGAACTAATAATCTTGAATGAACTAGTTTAATCAATGAACTACTTAGTTAAATGAAGTGTATAACTAAATGAACTACATGTTTAAATGCAACGCATGCTTTAATGAACAACATGTTTATTGAATGCAATGAATGTTATGCAAACTTTAAATACTCATGCAAATTCATGCATAAGCAAAGTAAAGTGTTCCTCCCTTATTATTTCTTCTTTCTCACGTCCCAAGCTTGATGTAAACATATTTTCCATGGCTGCTTGGAACTCCTTGGCCCTTGCTCGAGTAATGGGGCCACCTGGGTACTTCTCTGGGTCTTTGCCATTGACGTTCATATCACTACCTTTAGTCGAGTTTGCATACAACAACAGTTACCAAGTTTCAATCCAAATGGCTTCGTACGAAGCTCTATATAGAAGGAGATGTAGAACTCCTCTTTGCTAGACCGAACTCGGTGAAGGTAAGATGCTAGGTCTTGACTTACTTTAGGAGACCAAAGAAAGGACAACCATTATCTGTGATGGGCTTAAGGCTGCCTTTGATCGACATAAATCATATGCTGATTTGAAAAGAAGAGATATCCAGTACGAGGTTGGTGAGAAGGCCTTCCTCAAGATATCTTCGTGGAAAAAGATCCTTTGTTTCGGCAAAAAGAGGAAGCTAAGCCCCCGTTTCATTGGCCAATTTGAAGTGATTGAAAGAGTTGGACCTGTAGCATACCGATTAGCTCTTTCGAGGAGTTAAGTCAGATTCACAACATCTTCCACGTATCTATGTTATGCAAGTACCGGTCAGATCCATCCCACGTGATCGAGCCGGAGTCTATGGAGATTCAATCCAACTTGACGTACAAGAAAAAACCTATACAGACCCTTGCTCGAGAAGTTAAATGACTTCGTAACAAGTCTATGCCCTTAGTGAAAGTTCTATGGAGAAGTCATTCTGTTGAAGAGGCAACGTGGGAACCTGAAGAGACAATGCAAAAGCAGTACCCATATCTTTTTGCTTGATATGAAAATTCGAGGACGAATTTTCTTAAGGGGGAAGAGTTGTCACATCCTGAAAACCGTCCTAGTCAAAATTAGGTTCCGGTGACCGGAAGTTTTGAATCCGATATGTAAAATGTTGTAATGAATGACCATTGTACCCCTATTTTGTAATGAGATCACAAATTGGTCCTATTTGAGTAAGTGGACTTCCTTGTATGAAATTTGAAGCCCAAAATGCAAATTTTGAGCAAGGCGTATCGATACGGTCAAGCCAGTATCGATACGGCCCAACTGTCAATAACTAACTTATCTATTTGGGCATGATCGTATTGATACGGTCACAAGCGTATTGATACGGTTCCCTATTTTGAATATGTTTGAAGCCCAATCTAAAGGGGAATTGAAGCAAGGTGCTTACTCACCTCCTTGCTTGGCATCCCCCACGTGAAAGTCACCAGAAAAGGGTGACTAATGACATAAAGGGCAAAGGATTGATAGAAGATGAGGTTGGGCTTAGCAAACCCCCATACAAAGGAAATGTTTTTATTGGCCAAATAGAAGGTGGACAATGATTAAAGAGATTGAATGGGTTTTAAAATGAATAAGTGGAAAGAAAATCTTTCATTCTCCTATTTTGGACCCCAACAACCAATCTCATCTTCTACCATCAAAGGAAGCACACACCTTCATTTCTATCATCAACCTCAAGCTAAGCTAGCACCTCGATGCAATATTTGATCTTTGTTCGAATCTGATATAACATTTCGATCCAATCTTCTATTGAAGTTTAGTTTCAAAATTAGGTCTTCCAGTTCAAGTAGAAACCCCATGAATTAGGAATTTGATTTTGTTAATTCGATGTTGTCCCTAAGCTCCGGTAAGTTCGAAATATGTTTCTGAATCCTTAATTTGAATTCTAATATAATCCTAACTTTGTGCTAGCTCAAGTGTTGGAGAAAGACCCCTTGTCATCTCCAAAGGAACCTAGGCACAACGGAATTGTAATTCGAGAGCCTCGTAATCAAGGTGAGTGTAGTCGAGTCAAGAGATAAGCTAGGTGCCATCCCGTTGCATTCGATTTATGATTTTTGATATTTATGTGTTGAAGCTCAAATAGAGCAAGCTAGTGTGGATGCCTACGTTAAGCATGGTAAGTCTTGATTTGTTTGATATGCCATGAATTCATATGTGACAATTGAGAATATGTCATGACAATGGAATTAATGTAAATATGCTATGAAATTGAGATTGATTTGAGCATGCCATAATAAGATATGACACGAATATGTGATGATATGTACATGGAGCTATGGCTCATTTCTGTTTTCGATATATTGTGGCCTAAGGGCATAAACGTGGGAAAAATGATGAAATATATGTAACCTTGGACATTTGTGAGTTTTGGATACAACTGGCATGCCATAGGATTATTTGAGCTCGTATAAGTAAGGGTGGACTACGGTCCGAGGCTACAGCCTATATATAGGGGAAATAAGGATGAATTGTGTAAGGGACATTCCGGAGCTACAACTCAAGGCTACGACCTATTTCTGATACGTGTTCGTGTAAAGGGGAATCCGAGTATCCATTTGTTACATTGTCCAAGGGATTAATATGTATACAAGCTTTAATCTGATTATATGAAATTATGATAAAGAACCTAAGTATGAACTATGTGACTAAAAGAATGTGATCATGATGTTTACGTATGCGAATATACCATTCATGTTCATAGCATGCCTTATATGTTATCGTTGTTGTTTATGTGTCTATGACTACATCACTAGGCTAAATAAGCCTAACATGTGTGTGTGTCCCATGTATTTTAGGATCTTGAGATCTTCCGAGCTCGATCGTGTAATCTCCCGATTGCAAGTCACTTCTGCAAGTTATATGTATGCTACTTTGTTTTAGAACTCCTAGTAAGGTGGCATAAGGTCTAAACCTATTTTAATGGCCTATTTTGATATGTTTGTAATAGCCCAATAGAGCCTAAGTAATGTATGTGTAATATGATACGTTTTGGGGTTGGTAACCTAGTTAAAATGAGCTTAAATACACTAATTGGTAAAATCCTAGTAAACAAATTTGAAATGCTTTAAAAATTTGCATACTATTAGAATTATAGTTTAATGGATTGCTGGTAAAATTTGGTAATATTTGGACAACGTTTACTAGGCTAACTCGAATAAAAACCAGTAAAATTCTGTCGTTACAGGTCAATGTGTATCGATACGGTTAATGGCGTATCGGTATGTCTAGGCATAAATTGGCTTAATGAAGCAGGGAGTATTGATACGCCTTAGCCGTATTGATACAGATTTTGGTCACTAGATTTTGGTTTGGAAAACGATATCGATACAATTTAAAGAGTATTGGTACGGGGTCAACGCGGTCAACGGGTATCGGTACGGGGTCAACGCGGTCAACCTGTGTAACATCCTAGATCGCAGGTTAAATTAATGTTATGATAATCCTTATATAGAGTAGTTGTATGATTATTAAAAGTTTATGAGGGACCAAATTGAATCCTACGGAACTAGGAAGGTGAAAACCGAAAATGGACTAAATAGTTTGAATTATAATGTTTTGGCTCCATGGTTCTTGAACATGTGGATTGTTATCACATTCACATGAAAACAAACAAATACTTTGGATCTTCTTCATTGTCCTCTTAGCCGAAATAAGAGATAGAGAGAGAGGGAGAAGAAAATCCACCATGGCTTTAGCTTGTTAAGATTTCGGTTGAACTTGATGCTTGATTTGGGAATTGTTTATCAAAGGAAGTAAGTCCTTATAATCCTCTTTAGAACTAGAAATTTAGAGTTAGATTGTTTGGATTTTGAATCTTACGTGATGAGAAATGTTATGTTATTAGGCCTTGATTATTAGTTCAAGGGTTATATTACTTGCATGTTTGAAAGAGTGGTTATATTACTTGCATGTTTGAAAGAGTGGTTGATGGTAGTAACTATAGAAGCCGAAGATGTTAGTTGAAGCATTGATGTGTATATCGAATATATATTGATATGTTTATCTAGACATTTAAAATTTATGAATGCTGGAAATTAGAAGATTTAACTAGTATATATATACGTATAGAACTGAAGCTATTTGAAATTGTTGCAACATGCTTATTGGCTAATTTGTTGGTAACACTATACCTGAATTAAGGGATTATTTGAATAGATTTCAATAACATGTAAGCAATCTAATTTAATAGGATTATTCCCTGCTTTAAATAGGACAGTCCGGAGACTGGTTTGTTGCTATTCGATTTGGCTATGTTAGTATTAGGGGCCACTATGGTGTTAAATTGATAATTTCTAGTTTTGGATAAATGGCTATATAAAAATTTAAGTTAATACTCGATAGAAAGATGGCTAACTTGGCATAAAAGAGCACAAAAGTGCAATAGGGGCAGAT
The DNA here is from genome assembly GCA_019671005.1 of Hibiscus mutabilis. Taxonomy (NCBI): domain Eukaryota; kingdom Viridiplantae; phylum Streptophyta; class Magnoliopsida; order Malvales; family Malvaceae; genus Hibiscus; species Hibiscus mutabilis. The sequence goes on from CM033716.1 coordinate 36,595,386, forward strand.
TCGAATTGACTAAGAGCTAGAGGAGGAGGGGGCTTCTTCGATGATATGATCAATACTTTAAATTGTTATTGTGATCTCTATGAGATTAAATTTCCGTTTAGAGGCATTAGAGAATTTTGTCTTAGAGACTTGGTTAAGCTCGTTTATGTTTTAATAGACAATCGGATGATGGTGATTAGATTCTAATATCTTGATAAATCCTTGTCATATTTAGACAACGAGAATTGTGATAAGGAAGACGAGAGGAAGAAAGAGGTCACAATCCATGACCAATAGTAGCTCAGAGTATATGTGAGTGTAACCTGTATTTTAAGTAATTTATTTGTTTATGAAAGTTAATTTGTTCGAATGCTCAAGGAGGCTTCATTGCCTTACTTGTTTATGCTTGCTTGAGACATTGGGAGGTAAGTGCCAAGGTAAGGTGTATGCTAAATTTTTAGAGTCATGCATTGCTTATAAGTAGATGAAATATGCTTCATGTGGCATCCTGAATGTTGAGCTTTCATAGTGTACTGAGATTAAGATCATCGAGTTGATAAGGTCCCTTAGAGAGTATTAACTAGTGTTGAGTTAGTTGGATTGGCATGCCAATAGTGTGTCCTGAGCTCAGCCTGGAAAATTTGGACTACGGTCCCCTGATAGGTACAAGTGTACCCCTGAACAATATAATTGAGATCCAAGTTCAATGGTATGAAATGGCCATTGCCCGACACTGTGTCTAATGATATCGAAATTTAGAACAATTAAGCAAAATTGTATGATTCAACTAAGGTTGACTGTATTATGTTGTTGATAAAAGAATAAACTATATAGTTAACCAACTCAAAGGAGTTGCCTGACAATGAAATTTGTACCTCTAAGACCTGTTGACTGACTAAACTAAATTGAGTCTATTGTGACATATAGTTGATTATTTGTTAAACTTGCATCTTGGATCAATATTGGCTAGGGCGAAGGATAATTTCGAGTATTACCTGCCTTGATGTGAATGTTTATAACCTGAATTAAATTGTTACATTATACTTTCTTGTATTTTAATCGAGGCTTCTATCCTTACTACTCATCCTGTTTCATTTTCTACAAGATAGTAGATTGCCATATCAAGTTTAGGAGGTTAAAGCAAGGTCACCAGTAGCATAAAATGTATGTTTGCTGTTAAGCTACACTCCTAGAAGGTGGCACTAGTACTAAGTTATGCTTATGTCAGTTCGAACTCTAAGGGGGTTGTATATATATTAAGTTCGACTAAGATCTTGTTTATCATAAGATTTATTGATGTGGCAATGGTTGTTTAATCTTGATTGATTTTGGTTGGTAGTTCTGCATTAATTTGGATGTTTGGGAGCTTATTAATGAATGCTTGATGACGAGATGCTATAGTTGTTGTTGTTGTGTATATGTGATTTGGTATGCTTGTCCCTTTAATGGATTGAAAAACAATGAATTTGGTAGGACAGATTCATTCCTAGGGCCAACAAAATAGAAATTCTGCATGCATATTATACTTGAGTTGATCTCTAACAATAATAAATTGGGACCCTAATAGAAAATGCACAATCTTAAGCATCATGGGCATGCCTAGTTCGAATGTTTGCCAAGTAGAATGATATGTTTTAATTTGTTATAATCATTGATTCATATTTTATTTGAATCCAAGTTGAGTTTATCTTTATATGCTTTCTATGCTTTGTTCGAATGAATACAATTGTTATATCTTGTGAAAACCCTGATTAAGATTCTAAATCCTAAGGTTTAAAAGTTCATTCTTAAGACCTTACATGATTTTCATACTAACTTGTCAGACAAGTTAGTTTGTCTACTCCTAGTTGTAGTAGTAACCTCTAGGCCTGGGTATGGGTATTACAAATTAGTAATCAGAGCTAAGGTTTAGTCGATCCTAAGACTAAATCAGTTTATGTTGTGTTAATTGTCATTTAAAGTGCCACCTAGGAGTTAAATAAATGTTCTTATGACATTGTCTGATTAAATCTCCTTTAAATGTTAATTTCAAATGTCTGAGACACATCTTGCCTGGTATGGAAATATCCCGGCTGGCTCCTGCAATGAAGGGGGAGTGTTAGACTGAATCAGGATCAAGTAGATCCTCAAAATGCTGCAAAACCATAGCTTGAGGCTCCTCAGATAAATCAATTCCAAAAGGAATGTTTTCTCAGCATGACTGAGATGTTTAATCAATTCATCACTACTATGAAACAAAATGATCCCCCTGCACCTGCAGTGAGTCAGTCGAAAGCCCCTATCGATAAATTGGCTCAGCATTGAGCCTATACTTTTGCGGGATCCGATGAAGAAAACTCGTTAGCAGCAGAATACTGGCTAGAAACTACCATTAGGATCTTAACCAAACAACTTCAATGTCCTGATGCTCATAAATTGGAGTGTGCGGTGGCCTTACTTGCTGACGAAGATTTAAACTGGTGGGAAACTACCATCCTTATTGTTTCGAAAAATTCTGTCACTTGGGAATTTTTCTTCAAGGAATTCTGGAAGAAATATGTGAGTGAACATTATCTAGCCGAAAGAATGAGACGTTTCTTGCATCTCAAGCAAGGTGGAAGACATGTAGAACAATACATCAGTGAATTCTGTAAATATTGCAAGTATGGAGCTGAATATGTTAAAAAGTTGGAGGACAAATGCAGGATGTTTATTGAAGGATTGAATGATGAGTTGAGCCCGATGTTCATAGCCCTCGGAATAACTGATTTTCAAGACTTAGTGAATCGAGTCATTACCACGGAGTCTCGAATGAAAGCGGCTGATAAAAGAAGAAAGTATTTTTCTAAGAAAGATAAAAGATCCCGAAGTGATAACAAATCTCTATAGCCTTCAAAGAAATCGAAAGGCCAAGGAGGGAGCTATTCGAACCAAGTTACTTAACCAAGGGGTAACTTCATTCTGAAGCCTCAAACTGTAATAAAATCTTTTGCTCCAACAATCTCCATTAAGTAGCTCGAGAAACTCGGGCAGGGAACCTCAGTCTCGACACAGTAACATCTATCGAAACTATCATTCTGGTCAGTGCAGGAGACAATCAAATGCTTGTTTCCGATGTGGAAGTATGGATCACTATGTCTAAGATTGTCCTTAACCTTTTGACAAGCCTCTGTTAAGGTGGCCTCCAATTCAAATCAAGTTCCCTCTCCTAAGGGAAAAGGGTCGAGACAAGCTCAATCAGGGAACTCAGGAAGATCTCGGGGTCAGGCTATTACTACCACTCATCAAGAGTCCTGGGCCCCTACTCGTATGTATCACATTCGAAGTTGTGAGGATGAAGGGGCATCTGATGTTATAGAAGGTTCTGTTGAGCTAAATAATAGTCATGTATATGCTTTAATTTATCCGGGACCTACCCATTCTTTTATCCATTTTCCTTTAGTTGAAAAGTTGAATCTAAATTCTAAGATTGTTGATCAAGAACTCCTAGTTTGAGCCCTGTAGGAAAATGCATGACCTTAAATGTTCTTTGTAGGGACTGTCCTTTATTTATTCAAAACATTCCTTTCTCTATTAATCTTTATGTACTGCCCTTCTGTGAGTTCGATTTAATCCTAGATTTGGACTGGTTAAGAAAACATCGGGCTTGGGTAGATTGTAACAAAAGAAAGCTTTATCTACGGGGTTTGGGAAAAGAATCAATATCCTTAATCCATCAAAATTCCAAAAGGGAGAATCCAGTATTATGTAATATACTCAGAAATGTTAAAACCGAGCCTGATATAAATTCAATTATGACTGTATCTGAAATTCTCGATGTTTTTCCTGAGGAGCTTTCGGGGCTGCCATGGGCTCGAGAAGTGGAATTCAAAATCAAAATTCAACCGGGAATCTATCCTATATCTATTACCCTTTAAAATGGCTCATGTTGAATTAAAAGAGCTTCAGAAGCAATTGCAAGATAAGGGATTCATTCGACCAAGCTCATCTCCGTAGGGAGCCCCGGTACTCTTTGTCAAGAAGAAAGATGGATCAATGAGGTTGTGCATAGACTATCGGCAACTTAATCAAGTCACAATTAAGAATAAGTACACGCTTCTAAGAATTGAAGATTTGTTTGATCAACTAAAAGGTGCTTCAGTATTTTCTAAGATTGACCTTAAATCGGGGTACTATCAAATGAAAGTAAAAATGTATGACACTCCCAAAATTGCCTTTAGAACTCGATATGGCCATTACGAGTTCCTAGTAATGCCATTTGGTTTGACAAACGCCCTTGCTACATTTATGGACCGTATGAATCGAGTCTTTAAACCCTATTTGGATAGATTTGTAGTGGTCTTCATTGGCGATATTCTGGTTTATATTGCAGAATAAAGAGGAGCACTCAAGACATCTCAGAATTGTTCTTCAAACCCTTAGAGAAAATAGACTCTATGCCAAATTCAACAAGTGTGAATTTTGGTTACCTAAAGTCTCCTTTCTTGGACATGTAATTTCTGCCGAATGGATCAAAGTTGACCCTAAAAAGATTCAATCTGTGCTTGAATGGAGATCCCCGAAGAACGTTGGGGAAGTTTGAAACTTCCTTGTCTTGGCCGATTACTACCGAAGATTTGTTAAGGGCTTTTCCATTTTAGCCGCACCTTTGACTAAACTCCTTTGTAAAGATACACCATTTGTTTGGTCTGAAAAACAACAAAGGAGCTTTGACCAGTTGAAAGAAGTTCTTACCCCGAGCTCTAGTTTTGACTCAACCAGAATCGGGAAGATAATACACCGTGTTTATTGATGCATCCCATTTGGACTTGGGATGTGTTCTAATGCAAGGGGATAAGGTGGTGGCGTATGCTTCCCAACAATTAAAGTCTCATGAACTAAACTATCAAACTCATGATTTGGAGCCTGCTGCGGTAGTTTTTACTTTATAAATCTGGCGACATTACCTGTTCGGAGAAAGATGCTATTTGTACACCAATCACAAGAGCGTGAAATATATCTTGACTCAAAAGGAACTTAACCTCAGGCAAAGGAGATGGATTGAACTCCTTAAAGACTATGATTTAATCATAGATTATCATCCGAGGAAATCCAATGTTGTGGCTGATACACTCAGTCGGCAACATTCCCATGGTAAGAATTCGATCTAATTAACCTTCCCCTAGTCTTATTCGATTTTATAGCTTATATGTGTCATCTAAAACATTTCCTTGTAAACTAATGTAGATTCATCATCCATCAATGCCCACTTTCGAATGATTATAAAGAAAGGGACCCTAGCTTCCATTCGAATCCAGTATGAGATTTTATCAAGAATCCGAATGTTACAATAATCTGATCCTGAACTACGCGGAATTAAGCTCAAACTGAATGAAAACTCTGAATCAAAATTTTCTCTAAAAGAGGATGTATTACTCTATTTCAGGAATAGGATGTGTGTTCCTAATGATTCAGAATTAAGAAAAGAAATTCTACATGAAGCCCACAACAGTTCTTTCTCAATACATCCCGGTTCAGTGAAGATGTATAAGGACCTAAAGAGTCTTTATTGGTGGCCCGGAATGAAGTCTGTTGTTACCGACTTTGTTTCTAAATGTCTGGTATGTCAAAAGGTGAAAGCCGAACATCAAGTTCCTTCGGGACTTTTACAACCCATTGAAATTTCGTAATGGAAATGGTAACAAATAACGATGGATTTTGTTAGTTGTCTACCATTGTCTCCTAGGAAGAATGATGCAATCTGCGCAATTGTAGATAGATTTTCAAAGTCTGCCCACTTCATCACTGTTTGAATGAGCGCGAGTCTAGACCAGTTAGCCGAACTGTATATCCGAGAGATTATTAGACTTCATGGCATTCCTACTTCAATAATCTCTGACCGGGACTCTAGATTTACTTCTAGATTCTGGAAATTCTTACAAAAAGCCCTTGGGACTAGAACCAATCTCAGTATAACATTTCACCCTCAATCGGATGGGCAATCTGAAAGAAATATACAAGTCTTGGAGGACATGCTTCGGGCATGTATAATTTATATTGGGAAAAATTAGGAGAAGGCCTTACCCTTGGCCAAATTTTCATACAACAACAGTTACCATTCTTCTATCAAAATGGCTCCCTTTGAAGCCCTGTATGGAAGAAAATGTAAAACTCCCATTTGTTGGTCAGAATTGGGAGAACACAAAACTTTGGGACCTCAATTGCTTCGTGAAACAGAAGAATTTGTACAAATTATTTGTAGACAGTTAAGGGAAGCTTTTGATCGGCAGAAAGCCTATGCTGACCGAAAAAGAAAGGACATTCAACATCAGGTAGGAGACAAGGTGTTTCTCAAGGTATCTCCTTGGAAGAAAGTATTCCGATTTGGAAAGAAAGGAAAGCTTAGCCTCTGATTTATTGGACCTTTCGAAATTATCGAAAAGGTTGGTCATGTTGCTTACCGGTTAGCTTTTCTAGAAGAATTCAGTAAGATACACAATGTATTCCATGTTTCAATGCTATGTAGCTATCGGTCTGATCCTTCTCACAATCTCAAGCCAGAAGAAGTAGAATTAAACCCGGATCTATCTTATGATGAAGAACCGATCCAGATTCTTGATCGAGAAGAAAGAAGGCTACAAAACAAAACCATCTCTTTAGTCAAAGTTCTGTGGAGGAATCGTTGGAATAATGAAGCAACTTGGGAGTCTAAATCTTCTTTGAGGGAACAATATCCCCATCTTTTTCTTTCAGGTAAATTCGGGGATGAATTTCCCTTAAGGGGAGAGGGATTTGTAACATCCTAGATCGCAAGTTAAATTAATGTTATGATACTCATTATATAGAGTAGTTGTATGATTATTAAAAGTTCATGAGGGACCAAATTGAATCCTACGAAAGTAGGAAGGTAAAAACCGAAAATGGACTAAATAGTTTGAATTATAATGTTTTTGTTTTGCATGGCAATTTTAAAGTTAAAAGTGGCTTGATGAAGTGGCTCCATGGTTCTTGAACATGTGGATAGTTATCACATTCACATGAAAACAAACAAATACTTTGGATCTTCTTCATTTTCCTCTTAGCCGAAATAAGAGATAGAGAGAGTGGGAGTAGAAAATCCATCATGGCTTTAGCTTGTTAAGATTTCGGTTGAACTTGATGCTTGATTTGTGAATTGCTTATAAAAGGAAGTAAGTCCTTCTTATAATCCTCTTTAGAACTAGAAATTTAGAGTTAGATTGTTTGGATTTTGAATCTTACGTGATGAGAAATGCTATGTTATTAGGCCTTGATTGTTAGTTCAAGGGTTATATTGCATGCATGTTTGATATGTATATCGAATATATATTGATATGTTTATCTAGATGTTTAAAATTTATCAATGCTGGAAATTAGAAGATTTAACTAGTATATATATGTATGTATGTATAGAACCAAAGTTATTTGAAATTGTGCCAGCATGCTTATTGGATAATTTGTTGGTAACACTATACCTGAATTAAGGGATTATTTGAATGGATTTCAATAACATGTAAGCAATCTAATTTAATAGTATTATGCCCTATTTTAAGCAGGACAGTCTGGAGACTGGTTTGTTGCTATTCAATTTGGCTATGTTAGTTTTAGGGGTCACTATGGTGTTAAATTGATGATTTCTAGTTTTGGATAAATGGATATATAAAAATTTAAGTTAATACTCGATAGAAAGATGGCTAATTTGGCATAAAAAGAGCACCTAAGTGCAATAGAGGTAGATTCGAATTGACTAAGAGCTAGAGGGGGAGGGGGCTGCTTTGATGATATGATCAATGCTTTAAATTGTTATTGTTACATCTATGAGATTAAATTTCTGTTCAGAGGCATTGGAGAATTGTGATAAGGAAGACGAGAGGGAGAAAGAAGTCATACTCCACGATCAATAGTAGCTCGAAGTACATGTGAGTGTAACCTGTATTTTAAGTAATTTATTTGTGTATGAAAGTTAATTTGTTCAAATGCTCAAGGAGGCTTCATTGCCTTACTTGTTTATGCTTGCTTGAGACCTTGGGAGGTAAGTGCCAAGGTAAGGTGTATGTTAAATTTTTAGAGTCAGACATTGCTTATAAGTAGATGAAATATGCTTCATGTGGCATCCTGAATGTTGAGCTTTCATAGTGTACTGAGATTAAGATCATCGAGTTGATAAGGTCCCTTAGAGAGTATTAACTAGTGTTGAGTTAGTTGGATTGGCATGCCAATAGTGTGTCCTGAGCTCAGCCTGGAAAATTTGGACTACGGTCCCCTGATAGGTACAAGTGTACCCCTGAACAATATAATTGAGATCCAAGTTCAATGGTATGAAATGGCCATTGCCCCACACTATGTCTAATGATATCGAAATTTAGAACAATTAAGCAAAATTGTATGATTCAACTAAGGTTGATTGTATTATGTCATTGCTAAAAGAATAAACTATATAGTTAACCAACTCAAAGGAGTTGTCTGACAATGAAATCTGTACCTCTGAGACCTATTGACTGACTAAACTAAATTGAGTCTATTGTGACATGCTGCTGATTATTTGTTAAACTTGCATCTTGGATCGATATTGGCTAGGGAGAAGGATAATTTCGAGTATTACCTGCCTCGATGTGAATGTTTGTAACCTGAACTATTGTTACATTATACTTTCTTGTATTTTAATCGAGGCTTATATCCTTATTACTCACCTTGTTTCATTTTCTACAGGATAGTAGATTGACATATCAAGTTCATGAGGTTAAAGCAAGGTCACCAGTAGCATAAAATGTATGTTTGTTGTTAAGCTACACTCCTAGAAGGTGGCACTAGTACTAAGTTATGCTTATGTCAGTTCGAACTCTAAGGGTGGTTGTATATATATATATATTAAGTTCGACTAAGATCTTCTTTATCATAAGATTTATTGATGTGGCAATGGTTGTTTAATCTTGATTGATTTTGGTTGGTAGTTCTGCATTAATTTGGATGTTTGGGAGCTTATTAATGAATGCTTGATGACGAGATGCTATAGTTGCTGTTGTGTATATGTGATTTGGTATGCTTATCCCTTTAATGAATTGAAAAGCAATGAATTTGGTAGGACAGATTCATTCCTAGGGTCAACACAATAGAAATTCTGCATGCATAATATTCTTGAGTTGATCTCTAACAATAATAAATTGGGACCCTAATAGAAAATGCACAATCTTAAGCATCATGGGCATGCCTAGTTCGAATGTTTGCCAAGTAGAATGATATATTTTAATTTGTTATAATCATTGATTCATATTCTATTTGAATCCAAGTTGAGTTTATCTTTATATTCTTTGTTCGAATGAATACAATTGTTATATCTTATGAAAACCATGATTAAGATTCAAAATCCTAAGGTTTAAAGGTTCATTCTTAAGACCTCACATGATTCGCATACTAACTTGTTAGACAAGTTAGTTTGTCTACTCCTAGTTGTAGTAGTAACCTCTAGGCCTGGGTATGGGTATCACAATCTGTAAATCTAGAAATCTCTGAATTAGGCTTAGTGTATCGATACGGTTCAAAGGGTATCGATACGGCATTAGTTAATTCGGTTAAGAATGCTTAAAATAAACCTTGAACTGTTTACAGAATAGTCACTAAATCCTATGAAGGTTAATCCGATGGGTAAATGAACACTGTTAATAACGAAATTTCACAGGTTAATAATTGGTAAATTTAATTGAAGGTTTGTAAAAGAAATTATGATAAAGTCCCTTAATTTATAAAATCTGTAATTTAGTTCCTAAGTTTGTAAAGGTTTAAAATTGACCCCCAATTGAATAGTTTGTTGATAGTTAGGTTGATGAGTCTTAAAAGGATGATAATAAACATCTCGAATAAGTTCATAACTCTGACTAAAGCCTCCAAACTTCGAATATGCTTTTTGGTAACACTTTCTAGACCGGTTCTCTACTAGACTGGGAAGGGGGTGTTACAGATGACTTTTTGGAGACCCAAAAAAATGGTGGTGTAAGCAAGGTAGCTTGTGTAGGTTAGCGTCGAGACGTATGGGGTATGACTCCAGATTCTGTTGTCATGGATTAGATGTTTTGCTTGATCAATTATGTGAGGCAGTTGTGTTTTCAAAGATTGATTTGGGATTAGGGTATTATCAGTTGAAGGTTAGGATGCAGATGTGCCAAAAACTACTTTTCGCACGAAATATGGACATTATGAGTTTTTGAGTGATGTCGTTTGGTTTAACAAAAGCCCAACTGCTTTCGTGGATATGACAGATAATGTGTTCCATAAATATCTCAAGTAATTTGTGGTTGTGTTATCGATGATGTCCTTGTGTGCTCCAGGAGTGAGGAGGGACATGAACACCAATTGTTGTCTGTGTTACGAGTTTTGAAGGATCATCAGTTGTTTTCTAAGTTGGCTAAGTATTATTTTTGGCTTAGAGAAGTGATGTTCTTGGTCTTGTGGTGATGTCCTTGTGTGCTCCAGGAGTGAAGAGGGACATGAACAACAATTGTTGTTTGTGTTACGAGTTTTGAAGGATCATCAGTTGTTTGCTAAGTTGGCTAAGTATTATTTTTGGCTTAGAGAAGTGATGTTCTTGGTCTTGTGGTTTCAGTGGTATCTGAGGTTATTCTTAATTGGAAACAACCTAAGTCGGTATCTGAGGTTCATAGTTTTCTTGGATTGGCCGATTATTACCAACATTTTGCGGATGGGTTTTCTAGTGTTGCTGCTCCATTGACAAAGTTGTTGCAAAATAATGTTCCTTATGCCTTGTGTGTGGACGGAGAGTCACCAACGTGGTTTTGATAAGTTGAAAGAGATTTTGGCTCATGCTCCTACCTTGTTTCAACTTGAGTCTGGTAAGGAGTTTGTAGTCTACAGTGATGCGTCCTATGTTGGTTTGAGTTATGTGTTGATGCAACACGGTAGGGTTGTGGCTTATACATCAAGGCAATTGAAAGTTCATGAGTGCAACTACCCGACTCACGGTTTTTGCTTTGACGATTTGGCAGCATTATGTTAATGATGATAAGTGTGTCATTTGCACATATCATGAGGGTTTGAAGTATCTGATATCTCAAAAGAAGCTGGATCTTGGGCAACGAAAGTGGATTGTGTTGCTTATATGTGATTTGTCAATCGAGTATCATCCTAGAAAAGCTAGTGTGGTAGCAGACGTGTTGTGTCTTAAGGCTGTTGTGAGGCTTAGGGTGATGTTTCAATGTTGAGCGAGACGTGAAGAGGTGGTTCATTGGCTGGATTGCAAATAAGCATGTGTTGTCTCAAATGATTAAGCGAAACAATTGTATGTTAATTCTTTGGTTTCGCATGTTAAGGATACTTTAGATGGCAATTTGACAGATTTTCATTTTGATGATGATGGGGTTTTGTGCTTTAAGGTCGAATAGTGGTGCTAGAAGATTCGGAGTTGAGGCGCACTATTTCAGTTGAGACTCATTTCAATCCTTTTGTTATGCATCCTAGTGGTACAAAAATGTATCCGGATTTGAAGGAGTTGTATTATTGGGTTGGCTTGAAGAAGGATGTGGCCGAGTTTGTTTCTCGTTGCATGATTTGTTTGCGGGTTAAGGCTGAACATCAGTTTCCTTTTGGGTTGTTGCAACCTGTTCAAATTCTGGAATAGAAATGGGAAAAGATCACCATAGATTTTGCGACGAGCTTATCTTTGACACCGTCCAAAATGGTTTGGATATGGATGACTGTTGATCGTTTCTTGAGGTGTGCGCATTTTCTTACGGTGCATACGATATATACGTTGGACAAGTTGGAGATTATGTATATTGTTGGGTTATAAGGTTGCATAGGGTTCCTAAGTCAATTATATCGGATGGGGATCTGCATTTTACATCAAGGTTGGGGTAGTCTATAGACAACTTTGTGTACAAGACTTAGTTTCAGTGCGTCTTATCATCCTCAGACATATGGACAGTTTGAATGTGTTATTCAAATTTTGGGGGTTATGTTAAGGTGTTGTATAATTGTGTTTAAAGGACATGAGATAGCTCTTCCAAAGCAAGCGAGCCAAAATAGATAAAGGATCGTCTTAGTGTCTGCCAGTTTTATGAAGTATACATAAAGGAATCAGCTCAATGATCACCGCTTCCAAAGCAAGTGAGCCAAAATACGCAAAGGGTCGTTTGAGCGTCTGCCACTTTCAAGAAGTGCACATAAAGGAATCAGTTCAACGATCACCGCTTCCAAAGTATATACACCAATGACAAATTAACAAGGTTGCCCAAAACTCAATAAAATATATGTAATAGCTAGATCTATCTCAACAATGAAGGTTGCCCACAAGTGCATCACATACTAAACAAAAAAATTACTCTCCCGAGTCCATTTTCAGAAGAAGGCGAAACTCTTTTTCAATGACACCACATAAAAACCAGCAACATACAAAATGAAATATTGCAACAAACAATAGAAAAAAGCAACACAAATCTAGAATTAAAGAGGTAAGATGACGTAACGACAATATCATGCTAGATAATCATATCTTACCCAACCGCTCTACAAAATCAACATTCCGAGCGCAATATCTAAGAATATCGCAAATAAACTAATGGTAATAAAAAAGGAGATGGTAAAAAAGCTTCCCAATTAAGGTCAAAAGAAAACTAAAAAAATAATCTTTTAGCCCCTAGAAGAGGCTACCTTCATTGTTAAGTGTGAAAAAGTACTGTATTTTCTACCCTTTCACTCATGATTATTGTTAGACTTAGGCTCATTTTAGGTGCATTTGCAGGCACTCATGCATAATTTCCTAGTTTCCTTGATTCATGAGCTTGGTATTACATTTTGTTGGTTTTTCGTGGAAAAGTCACTACTTTGGTGTTTTATTTTGTGCAGGTTAGGATTGCGGTGGCAAAGTGCAAATTGTCGAGGCAATTCAAGAGAATAAGGAAGGACTTGCTGAACCAGTTGCCCAGGCAATTTGAGAAAAATCTGCCTAGCTGTGGATAATAATCGAAATTCAAGGGATAACTCTCCCAAAATCTGGATTTACAAGAGGAATTTGATGGAGAAAAAGACTTCAATTATTGAGGAGTTCTTGGAGATCAAAGAGAGATTAAATTCCAAGAGTTTAGGAGAAGTTTTTGGAGGAATAAAAAATATAATAAAAATATATCTATTTCTTTTATTCTATTTAATTCCAACTTAACTTCCTTCTCAAGAAAGACTTTGACCTAGCCATCTTCTATATGAAGAAGCCCTAGCCGCCTACTTTAAGGAGAGTTCGATTGGAGAGTTCGACTTGGAGAAAAAACTAGGGTTGTTCAACATCTTTTTCTTCTTTCTTCTTTATTCCATTCGATTCATGTCTGGGAGTTTTTCCTTTGTATATCTTTCGAACCCAACCATGAATTGATGTAAATTGGTTTGGGTTATTGTGGTTGTGAGAACGATTGGATTTGTTTAGGTATTTAAGTTTGCAATTTTAATTCAAAGTTTGTTCATTCTTGGTTCTTAATTTTGTGAGTGAATTGGGGGAAGATCTCGTGAATTCAGCCATTTATCTAATATCGGGAGAGTTAGATTCATGAAACGAATGAGCATGGTCTTTATTCAATCAATCGATGGTGAAGACTAATTCAACTTAGGGATAAGTTGTGAATTTCAATGGCTAAAAGGAGTGAAAGATAGGTTGTTATCCACCCTTGGTTCACGCATGGATGTATTATCAAGGCATGCACAATTAACAGTGTTTTGAGTTAGGGATAACGAGAAACCATTGAAGAATGCTTTGCCGAACTTTGAAGGTTGTCGCCCAATTGCCCAGGCAATCGCTCCATTCCCAATTACCCAGGCAATCCGACTAGATTCAATTGAAGAGTAATTGAGCTACTCTAGCACTCAATTACCACGGCGATCCATTCGACTATCACTCCAGGACTCACGATAACCCGACCTACTCTCTTAAATCGATCACTCTTTTCTATTTTCTTTATTTTACTTGATATTCATTTCTATCAATATATTTGTTTTCTAACTTAAGCTAAGTGGCCCAAACCAATCCTTGTAGATACGATACTCGATACTTATCATATCACTTTATTACTTGGGATGTGTATACTTGCACAGTTTGCATTGCAGTAAAAACACGCAACAAGTTTTTTGCGCCGTTGTCGGGGATTGGCAATTGGTGTTAGTTGTTTTTGTTATTGCATTCTTTCTTATTATTTTACTAACTTTTCTTTTTGTTTGTTTTATCAAAAAAGATTCAGGTGCGCTACAAGTTAAGGGACATCAACATGTCGGGAAATAAAAGCCGATCTATTCGAGAGTTGATGATGGAAGATAGGAACAATCCAATCAAGAGTTTCTTACACTCACTGATGATTACCTATACCAACCGAGAAAAGCCTATATCATGGAAAACTCGTCCGCTTGTTGTGAAGAACATCATGTGTTTGAAGATTGCCCTTGCAATCCCAAAGCATATGGCTACAAGGAGGACCATAGATGGAACCAGCAGCAAAATCCTTCATGGTATGATCAAAAAGCTCAAAAAAAATTTTACCATGACAATTTTGCCGTAGCAACAGATATGCCATGGCAATATAGTCATTTTCAAGAGCATTCAAATTCCTTGGAGGAAACGTTGCTAGCTTCCTTGGCTAAACTTAACGGATCAATTGAAGAGATTCGAGAGCTATCAAAGTCCATGGATACGAGGATAACTCAGTGGGATGAACCCTTGAGGGATTTGGAAGATCAATTGAGGAGATCCACATATGCCCAAGAGCAATACAAGGAGAGATCCCCGATGTGTGAGGATCAATTAAAACCTCCAAGTCGAGAGCCTGCCAATGAGAAAGACTATAATGCCCTAAATCCTAGCCTAGTAGTATTGAAACTAATTACCTGAATTGAACTTGTAATTAAGCTAATTAGGATAGTTAAGGACTTAATTGAAATATAGAAAGAATTAGTGATCAATTTTAGGGTGATCAAACCGAATTAAAATAGGAATTGAGAGATTTCATGCAAAAAACCTATATTCCCCAAATACCCTTGTTTAAGCCTTGATTGATGATTATTTTAAGGGTAATTTAGGCAATTCCTAAATCCATTAACTTGTGTCATCTTCTTCTTCAATCCTTCTTCCTCATTACCGAATGGAAGAGAAAATAGAGAGAGTGAGAGAATTTGAAGAAAACACTATTGATGCTAGGAATTAAAGCTTGCATGAGTAGGATTATCCATGAAAATTGAGCTAGAAGGCAAAGTAAGTTCACTCTTGCCATTGATTCATTCGAATATATGATAAGATGGATTGAATTGTGTTGTTGATGCTTATGGATAAAATTAGCTACTGTATAAGCTTGATTGGTACTTGAATTGACGTTGTAGTTAAGTGAATTGAAAGAATGAACCATGGATAACATGTTGAAATGTACAAACATAGAATTGGTATGTATAGCATGCTAGCCGAATTGATTTAGTAGGCAAATTGAGATAATTGATGTGTTAAATAAATAGGAGGAGATGCTAACATGAAATCACCTAATAGAATTGTATAAAAATCTATGATTGAGGCCTTGATCAAGTTATATTGATAATTGGATTGAAGAACTTGAACTGATAAGGAAAATAGTCACATTTGTTGCTATAAGGTTGATTAGGGACTGTTTCGAATGAATTAGGAAGTTTAGGATTAAATTGGATATAAATAAGGGCTGGTAAAGTTAGCTAAAAACAGGGGAGAACTTAAATTGAGTGTTTAATAAGTTGTATGGCTTGATCAATAAGAAACAAATAGCTTTAAAGTGACTAGTTGGCAGATTAGTGAACTAAGGACCACTCTGGAATAATGGCTAAATTAAGGACTAAAATGGACTGTTTAGGGGTTAATCTCAGCATGTAAAAACAAGAGAAAAACACGGTGATACTAAGGTAAAAAGGACTGATTTGAACTTGTAAGGTTCATAGAGTAATTAGCTCACTAAAGTGAACCTAATTGTAAACTGGCAGATTCAATACTGGAAATTTGACCTGTCTTTCACTAAAAAACTATATTGATCTAGAAAGGCTAAAAATATGAGACATATATGGTTGAATAGATAATTGAATTATCTTTCCAACGGTGTAAACCAATTGAAATTTTGATGTATAGATTAAAAGATATAGGCAGATTAGTGAAGGGTATGCAAACTGCCAAAAGCTGAAAAACAGTTTAATGCTTGTATTGTAAGTGTGCCTGATTGTATAAGTTGATTGATGTAAGGGACACTAATGTGTTGTTTCTATGATCTTGTATGATTGGCTGGTTAGAACAAGGAGTAGAAGACTTGGTTGAAGAAGATAGGATTGATCAAGTCAAAGGGAAAGCAAAGGGGATTGTCATCAAAGATCGATAGCTTAAGCTTGGAGTTTTGTGTGTAGTCTTACTTAGGGTTGGGACTAGTATCTTACCCAACAGTCCATGTCTAAATTCTTGCCTGATAAATGATATTATGAAATGAACTTAATCCATATTTGGTAAACCAATTTAAGGGAAGAATGGACTAAATGGAAACTTGGTTATACATGATAGCTAGTGAAATTGTAACATAAAATAATTGCTTGAACACCTACCTTGTATTGTGACTATTCGAAAAGGATTAGTATAATCCTTGTGTGATGCTTGTTGATGCTTGAATGTGAGTATGCTGGAAATTCTTGAAACCTTGCAAAATGAACTAGGATTCACTTGGCTTAGAGACTTGAAATGGACTTGACCTAAAAGATTCAAGCATCAACAAGCATCAAACAAGAATTATACTAATACTTTTCGAACAGTCACAATACAAGGTAGGTGTAAACCAATTGATTCTTGTTGATGCTTGAATGTGAGTATGCTTGATGCTTAATCACTTGATGTGTGATTGCTTTAACTAAAAGATTCAATAAGCCCTTGGTTGTTAGTCGGTTTAGGTAGAACAGCATGCCTTAGAGTCTAGAGCTCGACTTGTTTAGGTGCTTTGTGTACCATCTTGCTTGGTGTTATAGACACCTTCTTGTTAGATGCCGTGGGCATCATCTTGCTAGGTACTTTGTGTACCCACTTGTGTGGTGTTGTGGACACCATCTTGTTTAGGTACTTTGTGTACCCACTTGAGACTTGATTACCTAGTCCCATTATCTACCAAGGCAAAACAAAATTAATAAGTTGTAATAAGACATGTTAACATGATAATGATGAGCAAACTTGACTCTTGTTAATGAGCTGGTAATGAAATGGAATTACATGAAAGAAATGATACACATGTTATCTTGAATTGCTCATTACTTGAAAGATAAGTCACAAGATAATAAGGACCGTATTCGAATTAGATTGGGTGATCTCTATGTTGATTTGATGATCTTGTCTATCAATGCTTGTTTGGTTAAATTAGTACTTGAACATGACTACTTGCTTGGTTGTATTATGTAAATTCCCGAAATGGAACTTTTTGCTTGCTTATTCAAAAGTTGCTTTGTGAACTATCTAGGTCTTGCTTAATCTTGATTGAAGCCTAGCTAAGTTAATGATATGAACGTCAATGGCAAAGACCCAGAGAAGTACCCAGGTGGCCCCATTACTCGAGCAAGGGCCAAGGGGTTCCAAGCAGCCATGGAAAATATGTTTACATCAAGCTTGGGACGTGAGAAAGAAGAAATAATAAGGGAGGAACACTTTACTTTGCTTATGCATGAATTTGCATGAGTATTTAAAGTTTGCATAACATTCATTGCATTCAATAAACATGTTGTTCATTAAAGCATGCGTTGCATTTAAACATGTAGTTCATTTAGTTATACACTTCATTTAACTAAGTAGTTCATTGATTAAACTAGTTCATTCAAGATTATTAGTTCATTGAATAAAGTTAGTTCATTAATTAAACTAGTTCATTCATCAAACTAGCTCATTTATTAAACTAACTCTTAATTGTTTACATGCATGTTTTCAATTAAAGATTGAATAAAGTTTACCTTTGTGTCTAGGTGCATGAGGGAAGATGAACGGTTTTACCAGATGCAAGAATATCAGCAGAATGTCTTCCAATTCTGGATGCGATACAGACGTGTTTGGATCCAGAAATCAATTTGACGTTATTCCTCCATCTCTTAGCTTTCCAATGCCTTTTGAATCACCTCAATCCGATATCGGGAGCTTGAGATACGAATGATTTACTGAAGACAGTGCAGGCTGAAATTTTTATTACGGGAGTTTTATGCATGGATGATTTGAATGAATTTGAGCCAAGGAAGAGTTCTTTCATCTTCTACCAAGAGACAAGCAATTGATGGCCATCTTAATTCAGCAAATTCAAGGCATTCAAGGTTGATGTTATCACCATTCAAGTGGGGGTTTCAAAATTCATTGAGGAGACATGAAATGAAGGCTGGATGAAACTCACCTTTTATGACATTCAAGTCATATTAATCAGCTTGGAAGATGAAGAGTTGCACTTAAGCTGGACAGCAAGGATGTCTACATTCATCCTTGTCCACATTCATCCCCTTTCTCTTCATATGATAGCAAAACAAGGCAGCCCAAGAGTCCCTTAATTTGGACGAAAATATGACTAAATTCAACCTCAATTTGTCTAAACTAATCAGCTTTGAAGATGAGAAGAAAGGACAAAGCATTCATGTGTATTCAAGTGCATTAAGATGAGCATTCATCTTTCTTGTAACACCTTTTCATATTCTGCCTACTTCTACTATAAATAGGCATCTTTAGGATCATTGTAAGACACACTTTGAATATATAAAACATCTTTGAAAGATTGCTTTCATTCTTGTTCTCTTGTGGAACTTTATCGGCTTCAAGTTAGTCTTGTAGTCTTCATCCATTTCCCTTTTGTTATAGCGTTGGTTCCTAGCTCATCTATAGCTAGTGGGTCACGTTCCATATCCTACCACTTCATTTCCACTTTATTATATTGCTGGTTCCTAACTCTTTATAGTTAGGGGGTCACAATCCATCCTTTGAATTTCTTCATCTTAACGCCAACACCCCATCATCTTCACCTACATTTTCATCTTTTATTTTTTTTTCTTCCATAATCACAACTATCACTCTTCCTACACCCCTTCTACATATCTTTCATCCCATTATTTCTATTTCTTATTTATCTATTTCTACTTACATTGTTGTTTGAGTAATTTCAGAATACATTCAAAGCACTGCAGAGTTCTTACTAGAATCATGATCGGGCATTCACATATATGATTCAAAACTCATAGTCGAGATCATATCATTTGGTATCAGAGCCTAGACGATTCAGTAAGCGTATTATTTTTCTCTCTCCCGGGCTAGTAAAAAAAAATCAAAAAAAATAAAAAAAAAAATCTTAAAGAGGGAGGAGGCAGTCTATTCTTGTTTAAAAAAAATTACAATACATCATTTCTTATTGCTGAATTACAAATTCCTTTACCTATTCTTAGTAATTCTTTCTTTTTGAAGCCATTATCCTTTTATTATTCATCATTCTCCTACCAAGCTAGAATTGTTTCAGCCGAAGTCCACGAGACACTTGTAAGCCTTGAGGAAGTTCCCAAAAGGACTTGAAAATAAAGCACGAGTGGTAAAAGGCATGAGTGTGCATTAAGGGGAAAAGCCTAACCCGAGTGAAACACGAGTGTGAGTGCATTTTCTTTGGAGTGGAAAGGTGAGATTTTGTGTTAGTAAGGTTTAATTTCTTTTGTTTCTTTATCTAACATGTCACAAAGATCTGGTCATAGTGGTGAAGGAGTTCCCAATTTGCAAAATCAGGCTATGCTTCAAGCAATGGCCAAAATGATCCAAGAGCAATTGGAGCCCCTAATTGAACGAATAGACCAGCTTGAAATTTCACAAGCTAATCAGGGTAATGAGGAGTATCCTGAAGAAGTTGAAGTAGATGATGTGCAAGATCAAGTATCCCAACATAGCATGGTACAACAAGGCCAGAGAGCTCGACCACGAGTAGACGATAATCTCAGCAACATCAAGATTACCATTCCTCCTTTTCAAGGAAGAACGGATCCTGAAACCTATCTTGCATGGGAAAAGAAGGTTGAGCACATTTTTGAGTGCCATAACTATTCAGAGCTTAAAAGGTAAAACTCGCTGCCATTGAGTTTACGGATTATGCACTAATATGGTGGGATCAATTGACATCAAGTAGGAGACGCAATGGAGAACATCCTATCACTACATGGGATGAAATGAAAGCGGTGATGCGAAGGCGATTCATTCCAACCCACTACCATCGAGAGTTATTCAACCGTCTTCAAAATCTTTCACAAGGTAACCGAAGTGTTGAAGATTACTACAAAGAGATGGAGGTGTCCATGATTCGAGCCAACATCGACGAGGATCGAGAAGCCACAATGGCAAGATTCCTAGCGGGACTAAATCCGGACATTGCGAACGTGGTCGAGTTGCAACATTATGTGGAGATGGAAGACATGGTGCATATGGCCATGAAAGTGGAAAACAGCTCAAAAGAAAGGGTGCCACACGATCTTATGGGAGTTCAACATCAAAATGGGGGCAAAGTTCATACAAGAAGACTCCTCCAATACCGTCCCACGAAAAAGGAGGACCACGAAAGGAAGTAAGCCCATTGCCGAAACCAGCAAGGGTAAGACTACCGCTACTCCAAATCGTTCCCGTGACATACAATGTTTTAAGTGTTTGGGGCGTGGACACATTGCAAGCCAATGTCCGAACCGCAACACCATGGCTTCTTCGAGATGATGGAGAAGTTGAATCGGAACAAGAAGAGGATGAGAATGAAGATGTTGCCATCAAGAAGAAGAATTAGAGTATGGCGTGGAAGGAGAGGTTCTTGTTGTCAAAAGAAGCCTAAACGCATAATCCGTTGGAGGAAATGAACAACGAGAAAAATATCTTCCATACTCGTTGCCATGTTGGAGGAAAGGTATGCTTTGTTATTATTGATGGTGGTAGTTGCACTAATGTTGCTAGTACCTTAATGGTAGATACACTTGGCTTGGCAACAACAAAGCATCCACAACCTTATAAGCTACAATGGCTCAACGATGGAGGAGAACTCAAGGTGACCAAACAAGTTCGAATTGTTTTCTCTATTGGGAAGTACAAAGACGAGGTATTATGCGATGTCGTTCCAATGCACGCAAGCCATTTATTACTTGGAAGGCCTTGGCAATTTGATAGGCGAGTGATCCATGACGGGTATACCAACCGGTATACGTTCACCACCCATAGAAGCAAAGAAGATCACTTTAGCCCCACTTTCTCCAAAACAAATACATGAAGACCAAATTTTATTGAGAGGAAAAATTGAAAAAGCCAAAGAGAGAGAGACCAAAATGGAGGTAAAAGCAAAGGAGTGTGATCAAAATGAGGGAAGGAAAATCAGCATTCTTTCTAAAGAGAGAGAGTTGAAAAAGAGTTTAATGACAGCAAAGGAAGCACTTGTGCTCATGTACAAGGAAAATTTCTTGAATACTAACTACCTTGATCAAAATTTGCCTGCTTTTGTTGTGTCTTTATTGCAGGAGTTTGATGACCTATTTCCAGAGGAAATACCAAGTGGGCTGCCACCTATTCGTGGCATAGAACATCAAATAGACTTTGTTCCCGGAGCCGTCATTCCAAACCGACCAGCGCATCAAGCAACCCGAAGAAACTAAGGAGTTGCAAAGGCAAGTATCTGAGTTGATGTCAAAAGGCTACGTGAGGGAAAGCCTTAGCCCATGTGCCGTGCGGTTCTACTTGTGCCAAAGAAGGATGGAACTTGGCGCATGTGTGTGGACTGCCGAGCGGTAAACAAAATTACGGTAAAGTATCGTCACCCTATTCCTCGCTTAGATGACATGTTAGATGAGCTTAGTGGTTCTAACCTCTTTTCCAAGATTGATCTTAAAAGTGGTTACCACCAAATACGAATGCGGGAAGGTGATGAGTGGAAAACAGCATTCAAAACTAAGCAAGGCCTTTATGAGTGGTTGGTTATGCCTTTTGGCTTAACTAATGCTCCAAGCACGTTTATGAGGTTAATGAATCATGTTCTTAGGCCATTCTTGGGTAAGTTTTGTGTGGTTTACTTTGATGACATTCTAATCTATAGTAAAACCATGGAAGAACATGTTCAACATTTAAGGTCAGTTTTGCTAGTTTTGAGGAAGGAAAAACTGTTTGCTAACTTACAAAAATGTACATTTTGTACTGACAGGGTTGTTTTCCTAGGTTTCGTTGTGAGTTCTGAAGGCTTTGAGGTGGACAAAGAGAAGGTTAAAGCCATTGAAGAGTGGCCACGACCAGCAAGCATTTCTCAAGTTAGGAGCTTCCATGGACTTGCAAGTTTTTATCAAGATTCGTCCCCAACTTCAGCACCATAGCCGCCCCACTAACAAGTGTTATTAAGAAGAATTCTAAAATTTTTTGGGGGAAGATCAAGAGAAGTCCTTTAATAGCATTAAAGATTGTTTAATACATGCCCCTTTACTTGCTCTACCTGATTTTAATCTAACTTTTGAAATTGAATGTGATGCATCAGGTGTAGGAATTGGAGCAGTTTTGTCTCAAGGTGGACGTCCTATAGCCTATTTCAGTGAAAATTAAGTGGAGCTACGCTTAATTACCCTACCTATGACAAGGAGATGTATGCTCTTGTGAGGGCAATGGAAACATGGCAACATTACCTTTGGCCTAAGGAGTTCATCATTCACACTGATCATGAGGCATTGAAACATATCCGGGGCAGCATAAACTCAACAAAAGGCATGCCAAATGGGTGGAGTTTCTTGAAACTTTCCCATATGTTATCAAGTACAAGAAAGGTAAGGAGAATATAGTTGCCGATGCATTGTCACGGAGGTATATTCTTTTAAACACTTTGGAATCTAAGTTATTGGGTTTTGTTTTTATTAAAGACTTATATGTCTCTGACTCTGATTTTGGAGAGATTTACAAAGCTTGTGAGAAAGGGTCAATTGAAAAATACTATAAGCATGATGGTTTCCTATTTAAGGAAGGAAGACTATGCATCCCTCAAGGTTCCATGCGTGAATTGCTAACTAAGGAAGCTCATGGAGGAGGATTAATGGGACATTTTGGGATAGCAAAGACTTTGGCTATACTTCAAGAGCACCTATATTGGCCTAAAATGAAACGAGATGTGGAGAGGTTGTGTGAGCGATGCATCACTTGCAGGAAGGCCAAATCTAAAGTCATGCCACATGGACTTTACACACCACTACCCATATAGAAGCACCATGGATGGATATTTCAATGGATTTTGTGCTAGGGCTTCACACGTACCAAGAATAACAAAGATTCCATCTTTGTAGTTGTGGATAGATTCTCCAAAATGGCTCATTTCATTCCCTGTAACAAAACTAATGATGCCTCACATATTGCTACTTTGTTTTTCAGGGAAATCTTAAGGTTACATGGCATACCAAGAACTATTGTGTCTGATCGGGATGTGAAGTTCTTAAGTCACTTTTGAGAGCCCTATGGAGTAAGATTGGTACTAAGTTACTATTCTCCACCACTTGCCACCCTCAAACAGATGGCCAAACTGAAGTGGTGAACCGAGTACTTTCTATGTTACTTTGATCCATCATTAGGAAGAATTTGAAAACATGGGAGGAGAGTTTACCACATGTGGAGTTTGCATACAACCGTTCGATCCATAGTACTACAGGGCGACGCTTTTTTGAAGTGGTGTATGGATTCAATCCATTAACACCGATAGACTTGTTACCATTACCCGCTGATCAAATTGTGAATAAAGATGGACTTAATAAAGCTGAATTTGTTAAGAAGCTTCATCAACAAGTGCGGGAGAACATTGAAAACGAACCAAGCAATATGAGCAGCAAGCAAATAAGGGTCGAAGCGAATTTCCTTTGAGCCAGGGGATTGGGTGTGGCTGCACATGAGGAAAGAAAGGTCCCGGCTCAACGAAAGTCCAAATTAATGCCTCGGGAGATGGACCATTCCAAATAGTCAAGAAGATCAATGACAATGCCTATCAATTAGATCTTCCAGGTGAGTTTAATGTTAGTGCAACCTTCAATGTTGCTGACCTATCTCCTTATGATGTAGATGACGATTTGGGGACAAATCGCCTTAAAGAGGGAGGGACTGATATGAACGTCAATGGCAAAGACCCAGAGAAGTACCCAGGTGGCCCCATTACTCGAGCAAGGGCCAAGGAGTTCCAAGCAGCCATGGAAAATATGTTTACATCAAGCTTGGGACGTGAGAAAGAAGAAATAATAAGGGAGGAACACTTTACTTTGCTTATGCATGAATTTGCATGAGTATTTAAAGTTTGCATAACATTCATTGCATTCAATAAACATGTTGTTCATTAAAGCATGCGTTGCATTTAAACATGTAGTTCATTTAGTTATACACTTCATTTAACTAAGTAGTTCATTGATTAAACTAGTTCATTCAAGATTATTAGTTCATTGAATAAAGTTAGTTCATTAATTAAACTAGTTCATTCATCAAACTAGCTCATTTATTAAACTAACTCTTAATTGTTTACATGCATGTTTTCAATTAAAGATTGAATAAAGTTTACCTTTGTGTCTAGGTGCATGAGGGAAGATGAACGGTTTTACCAGATGCAAGAATATCAGCAGAATGTCTTCCAATTCTGGATGCGATACAGACGTGTTTGGATCCAGAAATCAATTGACGTTATTCCTCCATCTCTTAGCTTTCCAATGCCTTTTGAATCACCTCAATCCGATATCGGGAGCTTGAGATACTTAATGATTTACTGAAGACAGTGCAGGCTGAAATTTTTATTACGGGAATTTTATGCATGGATGATTTGAATGAATTTGAGCCAAGGAAGAGTTCTTTCATCTTCTACCAAGAGACAAGCAATTGATGGCCATCTTAATTCAGCAAATTCAAGGCATTCAAGGTTGATGTTATCACCATTCAAGTGGGGGTTTCAAAATTCATTGAGGAGACATGAAATGAAGGCTGGATGAAACTCACCTTTTATGACATTCAAGTCATATTAATCAGCTTGGAAGATGAAGAGTTGCACTTTAACTGGACAGCAAGGATGTCTACATTCATCCTTGTCCACATTCATCCCCTTTCTCTTCATATGATAGCAAAACAAGGCAGCCCAAGAGTCCTTCTTAATTTGGACGAAAATATGACTAAATTCAACCTCAATTTGTCTAAACTAATCAGCTTTGAAGATGAGAAGAAAGGACAAAGCATTCATGTGTATTCAAGTGCATTAAGATGAGCATTCATCTTTCTTGTAACACCTTTTCATATTCTGCCTACTTCTACTATAAATAGGCATCTTTAGGATCATTGTAAGACACACTTTGAATATATAAAACATCTTTGAAAGATTGCTTTCATTCTTGTTCTCTTGTGGAACTTTATCGGCTTCAAGTTAGTCTTGTAGTCTTCATCCATTTCCCTTTTTTGTTATAGCGTTGGTTCCTAGCTCATCTATAGCTAGTGGGTCACGTTCCATATCCTACCACTTCATTTCCACTTTATTATATTGCTGGTTCCTAACTCTTTATAGTTAGGGGGTTACAATCCATCCTTTGAATTTCTTCATCTTAACGCCAACACCCCATCATCTTCACCTACATTTTCATCTTTTATTTTTTTTTCTTCCATAATCACAACTATCACTCTTCCTACACCCCTTCTACATATCTTTCATCCCATTATTTCTATTTCTTATTTATCTATTTCTACTTACATTGTTGTTTGAGTAATTTCAGAATACATTCAAAGCACTGCAGAGTTCTTACTAGAATCACGATCGGGCATTCACATATATGATTCAAAACTCATAGTCGAGATCATATCAGTTAATTTTGACTAAAATGAACAAAATACACCTAAAGCTAATAATCTAGATAACTTGCTAGATCTAAGTGCTACCTCACTAAGTAAATTATGTACTTACCACTCTCGTTTTTCCTTCTTTCCAAACCACAGGTCCTAAAGTGATCAAAGTTTCTCATTCTAGAGCCGAGACATTACACAAGTGAAGTTGGAAAGTATGGCTTACTTCTATTTTGTTACACTCCTAGTTGGTGGCTAGATTATCTAAGTTCATGCATTTTGAGTTGTAAATAACATGTATGTAAAACTTGATTATGTGTATTAACCTTAATGGCACTTTTTGATTGTATATAAATGTGTTAAGTTATGGTATTTTGTATGAATCTTGTTGTCTTGTTAAATGAATGAATGATCTTGAACTTGCCTAAGCTATTGTATTCGAATGATGTAGGTGAACTAATGAAATGAACTTGTTAAATTGTATTTAGAACATATCTAGTATAAATTGTATTTAGAACTAATCTAAATCGAAAGAAGATTATAGTTCAATAAATTGTAATGGTGTAATGCTGCGCATATGAGAAATGAACGTAGAGAACTTAATTTTTGTTAATGAATGTATAGAATACTAGATAATGAATGAAACTAGCTTGATGAACGGTTGATCATATAGGGTAGTGTTCGAATTGTACCTTGACTCCCAAGTTAATGGTTTAGATTGCTTATGAGTAATGAATGAAGCTAAGTTAAAATGGTTAATTGAGATTGTTATCTAGTTAGCCGAATAGTACCTTGATCAATAAGCTAAATGGATGGCTAATCTTCTTGTCCAGTGGTCGAATGGTGTCTTGTACCTTAAGTTAATAGAAAAATTTTGATCGGCCCCTAATATTGTAACTTATAACTTAATGGATAACTTGATTAACCTTGTTTCTTATCCCGGTAACGCTCCTTGCTCCTAACACGGGCTAAGGGTGTTACATGAATGGTAATCAGAGCTAAAGGCTTAGATCCTAGGACTAAACTGAGTCTGTATGCATTATATAGGGTTGAATTGTGCCACCTAGGAGTTGTATCTTAATATGCTTGTGTTCTTGCTTATTTAACTCCTTCATGTTTACCCAATCGTAGTATGTCCAAGACGAGACTTGGCTGGGACGATGAAAGTCCTGTAGGCTCCTCAAATGAAGGAGATAGCGTGAGGATGGAAACGAATCCTCAAAGACAAAATGAGCCTCGAGAACCCGTTCAACCTCGAGAACGTTCTCAACCTCAGCAAGAAGTTCCTGCTATCCAAGTTGTCCAAAGAGAATGTCTCCTTAGCATGAAGGAGATGCTCGATCAACTGCTATTGAACCTTAAACAAGATCATCCTGCTGTTGCTGCACCAAGCAGAGCTCCTATCGATAAACTTGACCAACACCGAGCCTATACCTTTACCGGTGCTAATGGGGAGAAACCCGAAGATGCAGAATACTAGCTAGAACGTACAACTCAAATCCTGACCAAACAATTGCAATGCTCAGATGAGCACAAACTTGAATGTGCTATAGCACTCTTAGTTGACGAAGCCTTGAATTGGTGGGAAACCACAACCCTGACTGCTCCTGCTGACTCGGTCACCTGTAAATTCTTTATTGAAGAATTCAAGAAGAAATACATCAACGAGCAATATCTAGCCAAGAGTAGGAAACGTTTCTTGTACCTCAAGCAAGCTAACAGGCCCATTGAACAATATGTTGCTGATTTTTGCAAATATTACAAGTACTGCTCGGAGTATATCAAGACTGAAAAAGATAAGTGCCAGATGTTTATCGATGGCTTGAACGATGAACTGAGTCCTATGTTCATAGCTTTAGGGATTACGAACTTCCAAACTCTTGTCAATTGAGCCATTGCAACCGAGGCAAAAATGAAAGATGCGGAAAGAAGAATGGGTGGTAACCGAAGTGATAAGAAGCACAAACATGATGATAAGCCCCATTGGCAATCCAAGAAAGCCAAATTTCATAAAGAAAGCTCCTTGACTTATACTCCTGCTCCGAAGAGCAATTATATGTCGAGACCTCAATCGGTGAACAAGCCTCCAGCCCCGGTTATCTCTGTCAATAGCACGGGAAATTCTAGAAAGATCCCAACTTGTAAATTTTTCCAAAAGCTTCACCATGGTGATACATGCATGAGTGGGGTTAAATTACTCATATTGGATAACAAGCTGAATTTGTTCGATGCAAACAATAATGGCCAAAACAATGCACGCATAGGAGGTCAAAAACGATGCATCTTGGACAAGAAACTGAATCTGTTTGTGAAGTTTGGAAAGTCAGCTAACTTACGATTTGTTAATTAAGAATTTTTGGATTGGGATCCAGACATTTGGTGGGTCAACATGTCTTCTTAAAACTTGCCCGTCTACAAATTATCTTTCCAACGCATCTTGAAACGCCTCAATCGGACATCTGGATCTCAAGATACGTCTATTTTAGCGAAGACAGCGCATGCAGAAATTTCTATACGGGATTAATACGGGATTTTTGGATAATTACGAATTTTCAAGATTTTATTTGATTATTTGTAATTTAAATCAATATAGATCTTGCAATATCTATTAGGATCAGATTTATTTGACTAGGATTTTATTTTTAGCATTTATTTATTATTAAAATAGTTACTTATCTAATTAGGAGATTAGATTTTTAGCAATTATTTATTGTATTTAATTCCTAAGTTTAGTAGGATTAAAACTTCTCCATGACCTATATAAAGGAGGCTTCACCCATATTGTAATTCAGATTTCATTGATTAATAAAAAGTTCTCTTTGGAGATTTTAGTATTCTTTGAGTTTGCAAGTGTTCGATAAACTTGAAAAAAAGCCATCTTCAACATAAGAAATCATCGAAGTTCTTTGAGGGAGATCATCTTCACACTCTTGCTTGCCTAGGTAATTGCATCTAGGAGGGTGGGTTTATAAAAAAATTTTGAGGTTGCTTGCTTAGATAATTGATCTAAGAGGGTGCCTTTTTTACAAAACAACAACTATCAATTCATCACGCCATCTCCACATATTCATTTTCCTGAAATTTATTCTAACCACCACCATAAGCAAATCTGAATTTTAAGATTTGTTATTTATTTTGGTTTGTTTTGTTTTTCTCTTTATTCTAATTAAGCTATTCTATCATTTGGTATCAGATTTGGGACGATTCTTGACAATAATTTTTTTACTTTTTGGGTGAAAAATTCAAAAAAATTAGGGAAAATTCGTCAAATTCAAACGATATCAATTTTTGAGCTGAAAATTTCTAGATCAGATATACACCTTTTTGAGGAGTCACTTTACATAAAATTTCATATTTTTTTTGACATCGGGAACATTAAGAATCATGAAGAAGTAGATCTGTTGCAAAATTGATATGATCTCGACTATGAGTTTTGAATCATATATGTGAATGCCCGATCGTGATTCTAGTAAGAACTCTGCAGTGCTTTGAATGTATTCTGAAATTACTCAAACAACAATGTAAGTAGAAATAGATAAATAAGAAATAGAAATAATGGGATGAAAGATATGTAGAAGGGGTGTAGGAAGAGTGATAGTTGTGATTATGGAAAAAAAAATAAAAGATGAAAATGTAGGTGAAGATGATGGGGTGTTGGCGTTAAGATGAAGAAATTCAAAGGATGGATTGTGACCCCTAACTATAAAGAGTTAGGAACCAGCAATATAATAAAGTGGAAATGAAGTGGTAGGATATGGAACGTGACCCACTAGCTATAGATGAGCTAGGAACCAACGCTATAACAAAAAGGAAATGGATGAAGACTACAAGACTAACTTGAAGCCGATAAAGTTCCACAAGAGAACAAGAATGAAAGCAATCTTTCAAAGATGTTTTATATATTCAAAGTGTGTCTTACAATGATCCTAAAGATGCCTATTTATAGTAGAAGTAGGCAGAATATGAAAAGGTGTTACAAGAAAGATGAATGCTCATCTTAATGCACTTGAATACACATGAATGCTTTGTCCTTTCTTCTCATCTTCAAAGCTGATTAGTTTAGACAAATTGAGGTTGAATTTAGTCATATTTTCGTCCAAATTAAGAAGGACTCTTGGGCTGCCTTGTTTTGCTATCATATGAAGAGAAAGGGGATGAATGTGGACAAGGATGAATGTAGACATCCTTGCTGTCCAGTTTAAGTGCAACTCTTCATCTTCCAAGCTGATTAATATGACTTGAATGTCATAAAAAGGTGAGTTTCATCCAGCCTTCATTTCATGTCTCCTCAATGAATTTTGAAACCCCACTTGAATGGTGATAACATCAACCTTGAATGCCTTGAATTTGCTGAATTAAGATGGCCATCAATTGCTTGTCTCTTGGTAGAAGATGAAAGAACTCTTCCTTGGCTCAAATTCATTCAAATCATCCATGCATAAAATTCCTGTAATAAAAATTTCAGCCTGCACTGTCTTCAGTAAATCATTCGTATCTCAAGCTCCCGATATCGGATTGAGGTGATTCAAAAGGCATTGGAAAGCTAAGAGATGGAGGAATAACGTCCAATTGATTTCTGGATCCAAACACGTCTGTATCGCATCCAGAATTGGAAGACATTCTGCTGATATTCTTGCATCTGGTAAAACCGCGTTCATCTTCCTCATGCACCTAGACACAAAGGTAAACTTTATTCAATCTTTAATTGAAAACATGCATGTAAACAATTAAGAGTTAGTTTAATAAATGAGCTAGTTTGATGAATGAACTAGTTTAATTAATGAACTAACTTTATTCAATGAACTAATAATCTTGAATGAACTAGTTTAATCAATGAACTACTTAGTTAAATGAAGTGTATAACTAAATGAACTACATGTTTAAATGCAACGCATGCTTTAATGAACAACATGTTTATTGAATGCAATGAATGTTATGCAAACTTTAAATACTCATGCAAATTCATGCATAAGCAAAGTAAAGTGTTCCTCCCTTATTATTTCTTTTTCTCACGTCCCAAGCTTGATGTAAACATATTTTCCATGGCTGCTTGGAACTCCTTGGCCCTTGCTCGAGTAATGGGGCCACCTGGGTACTTCTCTGGGTCTTTGCCATTGACGCTCATATCAGTCCCTCCTCTTTAAGGCGATTTGTCCCCAAATCGTCATCTACATCATAAGGAGATAGGTCAGCAACATTGAAGGTTGCACTAACATTAAACTCACCTGGAAGATCTAATTGATAGGCATTGTCATTGATCTTCTTGACTATTTGGAATGGTCCATCTCCCCGAGGCATTAATTTTGACTTTCGTTGAGCCGAACCTTTCTTTCCTCATGTGCAGCCACACCCAATCCCCTGGCTCAAAGGAAATTCGCTTACGACCCTTATTTGCTTGCTGCTCATATTGCTTGGTTCGTTTTTCAATGTTCTCCCAAGACTTGTTGATGAAGCTTCTTAACAAATTCAGCTTTATTAAGTCCATCTTTATTCACAATTTGATCAGCGGGTAATGGTAACAAGTCTATCGGTGTTAATGGATTGAATCCATACACCACTTCAAAAAGGCGCGGCGCCCTGTAGTACTATGGATCGAACGGTTGTATGCAAACTCCACATGTGGTAAACTCTCCTCCCATGTTTTCAAATTCTTCCTAATGATGGATCAAGTAACATAGAAAGTACTCGGTTCACCACTTCAGTTTGGCCATCCGTTTGAGGGTGGCAAGTGGTGGAGAATAGTAACTTAGTACCAATCTTACTCCATAGGGCTCTCCAAAAGTGACTTAAGAACTTCACATCCCGATCAGACACAATAGTTCTTGGTATGCCATGTAACCTTAAGATTTCTGAAAAAACAAAGTAGCAATATGTGAGGCATCATTAGTTTTGTTACAGGGAATGAAATGAGCCATTTTGGAGAATCTATTCACAACTACAAAGATGGAATCTTTGTTATTCTTGGTACGTGGAAGCCCTAGCACAAAATCCATTGAAATATCCATCCATGGTGCTTCCGGTATGGGTAGTGGTGTGTAAAGTCCATGTGGCATGACTTTAGATTTGGCCTTCCTGCAAGTGATGCATCGCTCACACAACCTCTCCACATCTCGTTTCATTTTAGGCCAATATAGGTGCTCTTGAAGTATAGCCAAAGTCTTTGCTATCCCAAAATGTCCCATTAATCCTCCTCCATGAGCTTCCTTAGTTAGCAATTCACGCATGGAACCTTGAGGGATGCATAGTCTTCCTTCCTTAAATAGGAAACCATCATGCTTATAGTATTTTTCAATTGACCCTTTCTCACAAGCTTTGTAAATCTCTCCAAAATCAGAGTCAGAGACATATAAGTCTTTAATAAAAACAAAACCCAATAACTTAGATTCCAAAGTGTTTAAAAGAATATACCTCCGTGACAATGCATCGGCAACTATATTCTCCTTACCTTTCTTGTACTTGATAACATATGGGAAAGTTTCAAGAAACTCCACCCATTTGGCATGCCTTTTGTTGAGTTTATGCTGCCCCGGATATGTTTCAATGCCTCATGATCAGTGTGAATGATGAACTCCTTAGGCCAAAGGTAATGTTGCCATGTTTCCATTGCCCTCACAAGAGCATACATCTCCTTGTCATAGGTAGGGTAATTGCGTAGCTCCACTTAATTTTTCACTGAAATAGGCTATAGGACGTCCACCTTGAGACAAAACTGCTCCAATTCCTACACCTGATGCATCACATTCAATTTCAAAAGTTAGATTAAAATCAGGTAGAGCAAGTAAAGGGGCATGTATTAAACAATCTTTAATGCTATTAAAGGACTTCTCTTGATCTCCCCCAAAAGAATTTTAGAATTCTTCTTAATAACACTTGTTAGTGGGGCGGCTATGGTGCTGAAGTTGGGGACTAATCTTCGATAAAAACTTGCAAGTCCATGGAAGCTCCTAACTTGAGAAATGCTTGCTGGTCGTGGCCACTCTTCAATGGCTTTAACCTTCTCTTTGTCCACCTCCAAGCCTTCAGAACTCACAACGAAACCTAGGAAAACAACCCTGTCAGTACAAAATGTACATTTTTGTAAGTTAGCAAACAGTTTTTCCTTCCTCAAAACTAGCAAAACTGACCTTAAATGTTGAACATGTTCTTCCATGGTTTTACTATAGATTAGAATGTCATCAAAGTAAACCACACAAAACTTACCCAAGAATGGCCTAAGAACATGATTCATTAACCTCATAAACGTGCTTGGAGCATTAGTTAAGCCAAAAGGCATAACCAACCACTCATAAAGGCCTTGCTTAGTTTTGAATGCTGTTTTCCACTCATCACCTTCCCAAGATTCAGATTTGGTGGTAACCACTTTTAAGATCAATCTTGGAAAAGAGGTTAGAACCACTAAGCTCATCTAACATGTCATCTAAGCGAGGAATAGGGTGACGATATTTTTACCGTAATTTTGTTTACCGCTCGGCAGTCCACACACATGCGCCAAGTTCCATCCTTCTTTGGCACAAGTAGAACCGCACGGCACATGGGCTAAGGCTTTCCCTCACGTAGCCTTTTGACATCAACTCAGATACTTGCCTTTGCAACTCCTTAGTTTCTTCGGGTTGCTTCGCACGCTGGTCGGTTTGGAATGACGGCCCGGGAACAAAGTCTATTTGATGTTCTATATGAATAATAGGTGGCAGCCCACTTGGTATTTCCTCCGAAATAGGTCATCAAACTCCTGCAATAAAGACACAACAAAAGCAGGCAAATTTTGATCAAGGTAGTTAGTATTCAAGAAATTTTCCTTGTACATGAGCACAAGTGCTTCCTTTGCTGTCATTAAACTCTTTTTCAACTCTCTCTTTAGAAAGAATGCTGATTTTCCTTCCTCATTTTGATCACACTCCTTTGCTTTTACCTCCATTTTGGTCTCTCTCTCTTTGGCTTTTTCAATTTTTCCTCTCAATAAAATTTGGTCTTCATGTATTTGTTTTGGAGAAAGTGGGGCTAAAGTGATCTTCTTTGCTTCATGGGTGAACGATACCGTTGGTATACCCGTCATGGATCACTCGCCTATCAAATTGCCAAGGCCTTCCAAGTAATAAATGGCTTATGTGCATTGGAACGACATCGCATAATACCTCGTCTTTGTACTTCCCAATAGAGAAAACAATTCGAACTTGTTTGGTCACCTTGAGTTCTCCTCCATCGTTGAGCCATTGTAGCTTATAAGGTTGTGGATGCTTTGTTGTTGCCAAGCCAAGTGTATCTACCATTAAGGTACTAGCAACATTAGTGCAACTACCACCATCAATAATAACAAAGCATACCTTTCCTCCAACATGGCAACGAGTATGGAAGATATTTTCTCGTTGTTCATTTCCTCCAACGGATTGTACGCTTAGGCTTCTTTTGACAACAAGAACCTCTCCTTCCACGCCATACTCTAATTCTTCTTCTTCGATGGCAACATCTTCATTCTCATCCTCTTCTTGTTCCGATTCAACTTCTCCATCATCTCGAAGAAGCATGGTGTTGCGGTTCGACATTGGCTTTGCAATGTGTCCACGCCCCAAACACTTAAAACATTGTATGTCACGGAACGATTTGGAGAAGGTAGTCTTTACCTTGCTGGTTTCGCAATGGGCTTACTTCCTTTCGGTGGTCCTCCTTTTTCGTGGGACGGTAATGGAGGAGTCTTCTTGTATGAACTTTGCCCCCATTTTGATGTTGAACTCCCATAAGATCGTGGCACCCTTTCTTTTGAGCTGTTTTTCCACTTTCATGGCCATATGCACCATGTCTTCCATCTCCACATAATGTTGCAACTCGACCACGCTCGCAATGTCCGGATTTAGTCCCGCTTAGAATCTTGCCATTGTGGCTTCTCGATCCTCGTCGATGTTGGCTCAATCATGGACACCTCCATCTCTTTGTAGTAATCTTCAACACTTCGGTTACCTTGTGAAAGATTTTGAAGACGGTTGAATAACTCTCGATGGTAGTGGGTTGGAATGAATCGCTTCGCATCACCGCTTTCATTTCATCCCATGTAGTGATAGGATGTTCTCCATTGCGTCTCCTACTTGATGTCAATTGATCCCACCATATTAGTGCATAATCCGTAAACTCAATGGCAGCGAAGTTTTACCTTTTAAGCTCTGAATAGTTATGGCACTCAAAAATGTGCTCAACCTTCTTTTCCCATGCAAGATAGGTTTCAGGATCCGTTCTTCCTTGAAAAGGAGGAATGGTAATCTTGATGTTGCTGAGATTATCGTCTACTCGTGGTCGAGCTCTCTGGCCTTGTTGTACCATGCTATGTTGGGATACTTGATCTTGCACATCATCTACTTCAACTTCTTCAGGATACTCCTCATTACCCTGATTAGCTTGTGAAATTTCAAGCTGGTCTATTCGTTCAATTAGGGCTCCAATTGCTCTTGGATCATTTTGGCCATTGCTTGAAGCATAGCCTGATTTTGCAAATTGGGAACTCCTTCACCACTATGACCAGATCTTTGTGACATGTTAGATAAAGAAACAAAAGAAATTAAACCTTACTAACACAAAATCTCACCTTTCCACTCCAAAGAAAATGCACTCACACTCGTGTTTCACTCTGGGTTAGGCTTTTCCCCTTAATGCACACTCATGCCTTTTACCACTGTGCTTTATTTTCAAGTCCTTTTGGGAACTTCCTCAAGGCTTACAAGTGTCTCGTGGACTTTGGCTGAAACAATTCTAGCTTGGTAGGAGAATGATGAATAATAAAAGGATAATGGCTTCAAAAAAAAGAAAGAATTACTAAGAATAGGTAAAGGAATTTGTAATTCAGCAATAAGAAATGATGTATTGTAATTTTTTTAAACAAGAATAGACTGCTCCTCCCTCTTTAAGATTTTTTTTTTTTTTTTTTTTTTTTGATTTTTTTACTAACCCGGAGAGAGAGAAAATAATACGCTTACTGAATCGTCTAGGCTCTGATACCAAATGATATGATCTCGACTATGAGTTTTGAATCATATATGTGAATGCCCGATCGTGATTCTAGTAAGAACTCTGCAGTGCTTTGAATGTATTCTCAAATTACTCAAACAACAATGTAAGTAGAAATAGATAAATAAGAAATAGAAATAATGGGATGAAAGATATGTAGAAGGGGTGTAGGAAGAGTGATAGTTGTGATTATGGAAGAAAAAAATAAAAGATGAAAATGTAGGTGAAGATGATGGGGTGTTGGCGTTAAGATGAAGAAATTCAAAGGATGGATTGTGACCCCTAACTATAAAGAGTTAGGAACCAGCAATATAATAAAGTGGAAATGAAGTGGTAGGATATGGAACGTGACCCACTAGCTATAGATGAGCTAGGAACCAACGCTATAACAAAAGGGAAATGGATGAAGACTACAAGACTAACTTGAAGCCGATAAAGTTCCACAAGAGAACAAGAATGAAAGCAATCTTTCAAAGATGTTTTATATATTCAAAGTGTGTCTTACAATGATCCTAAAGATGCCTATTTATAGTAGAAGTAGGCAGAATATGAAAAGGTGTTACAAGAAAGATGAATGCTCATCTTAATGCACTTGAATACACATGAATGCTTTGTCCTTTCTTCTCATCTTCAAAGCTGATTAGTTTAGACAAATTGAGGTTGAATTTAGTCATATTTTCGTCCAAATTAAGAAGGACTCTTGGGCTGCCTTGTTTTGCTATCATATGAAGAGAAAGGGGATGAATGTGGACAAGGATGAATGTAGACATCCTTGCTGTCCAGTTTAAGTGCAACTCTTCATCTTCCAAGCTGATTAATATGACTTGAATGTCATAAAAGGTGAGTTTCATCCAGCCTTCATTTCATGTCTCCTCAATGAATTTTGAAACCCCACTTGAATGGTGATAACATCAACCTTGAATGCCTTGAATTTGCTGAATTAAGATGGCCATCAATTGCTTGTCTCTTGGTAGAAGATGAAAGAACTCTTCCTTGGCTCAAATTCATTCAAATCATCCATGCATAAAATTCCTGTAATAAAAATTTCAGCCTGCACTGTCTTCAGTAAATCATTCGTATCTCAAGCTCCCGATATCGGATTGAGGTGATTCAAAAGGCATTGGAAAGCTAAGAGATGGAGGAATAACGTCCAATTGATTTCTGGATCCAAACACGTCTGTATCGCATCCAGAATTGGAAGACATTCTGCTGATATTCTTGCATCTGGTAAAACCGTTCATCTTCCTCATGCACCTAGACACAAAGGTAAACTTTATTCAATCTTTAATTGAAAACATGCATGTAAACAATTAAGAGTTAGTTTAATAAATGAGCTAGTTTGATGAATGAACTAGTTTAATTAATGAACTAACTTTATTCAATGAACTAATAATCTTGAATGAACTAGTTTAATCAATGAACTACTTAGTTAAATGAAGTGTATAACTAAATGAACTACATGTTTAAATGCAACGCATGCTTTAATGAACAACATGTTTATTGAATGCAATGAATGTTATGCAAACTTTAAATACTCATGCAAATTCATGCATAAGCAAAGTAAAGTGTTCCTCCCTTATTATTTCTTCTTTCTCACGTCCCAAGCTTGATGTAAACATATTTTCCATGGCTGCTTGGAACTCCTTGGCCCTTGCTCGAGTAATGGGGCCACCTGGGTACTTCTCTGGGTCTTTGCCATTGACGTTCATATAAAAAATTCTAGGGTTTTCGGGGTTTTTCTAATTTTCTTTCATTCTTAGCCATTAGTTTTCGTTTGTTTTAGCTTTTATTGCTTCTTACACATCTTCTAACACCTTCTTGTTTCCTTGTGTTAGTAGGACTAAAAGTTGCATACTCTTCTTTCTCCTTGCAACTATAATTCTATTGGTGTCTAACCTTTTCTTTGGATTCTTAAAGCAATTAGGATGTTTTATTCTCTTTTCAACACTCGTTATCGTATACCAATAAATATTTTTCGGTCACGGTGTAAAATACAAGGTAATCTATGTTCTTTAATTATTGATGGTGATAGTCGTGTAAACTTAGTGAGTAGCTTCATTATTGATGCACTCGATCTACCATACCAAGAACACCCTAAGCCGTATCATCTTCAAGGGTTTAATAGCGGACCGGATATGAAGGTAACTGAACGTTGTTTAATCTCTTTTACTCTTGGAAGCTATTGTGATGATGTATGGTGTGACGTGGTTCCTATGGAAGTCAAACTTGCTATTAGGAAGACCTTGGAAAAATGATCGGGCGCTGTCCATCGAATCAATACAAATGGATACTCGGTTTGTGCACCAAGGCCAGAAGCTCTCGTTTGCTACAATAGAGCCGAAAAAGTAGAGATGAAGAAATAGCAAAAGCAAAAAAAAACAGTGTGAGAGGATAAAAAAAAAAAGATTGAAGCGCAAAAGGATGAATCAATTGACCACACAAAGGCAACCAACCATGAAGACATCCCAAAACCAGAAGGTACACATGATTCTCTTCGTACTTCTACTTCTAGCATTTGTGCAAATGTTGATATTGGAGAAGAACCATCTCCCAAACAAAAGGATAGTGATAGTGAACACATTAGACAAGATGACAATGCTTATAATCCCTCGTGTGAAGTAGTAGGTCCACTTGCTATACTCTCATCACCTCCCCACGAAGAAAGTAAGTGTAATCCTAACCCTTCATTTGATTCTTGTCCTATCATTCCGTTAGAAACACTTTCACCTCTACAGAAATTGTATATTGATGATAAATTTTATGAGAGGGATATGGGATGTGAGATACAAAAGACTGAGAGTAAAGAGGCCGAGAGTGAAAAAAGTCAAATTAATGGCCCAAATTTGGTGAGTGAAAATACATATGAGGTAAAAGTCACACAAAGCCCAAAAGAAAAAGACAAGAAAAAGAACGTGACGAGTGATTTTGTTTTGACTAGTAATTACAAATGTTCGAGTAGTGTTGTCTTATTTTTTCAGGATTTTGTTGAACCATTGAGAGGAGCTCAATTAGATCACTCCACATACAACAAAGAAGCCTTTTCAATTGAAGTTGATGATTGTTCTCTCATTGCTGATTTAGATTCGAGGACGAATCCTTTTGAGGAGTGGGGGAATGATACATGCATGAGCGGGGTTAAATTACTCATATTGGACAAGAAGCTGAATTTGTTCGATGCAAACAATAATGGCCAAAACAATGCACGCATAGGAGGTCAAAAACGATGCATCTTGGACAAGAAACTGAATCTGTTTGTGAAGTTTGGAAAGTCAGCTAACTTGCGACGAATTTTTGGATGGGATCCAGACATTTATGGGTCAACATGTCTTCTTAAAACTTGCCCGTCTACAAATTATCTTTCCAACGCATCTTGAAACGCCTCAATCGAACATCTGGATCTCAAGATACGTCTATTTTAGCGAAGACAGCGCATGCAGAAATTTCTATACGGGATTAATACGGGATTTTTGGATAATTACGAATTTTCAAGATTTTATTTGATTATTTGTAATTTAAATCAATATAGGATTCTGCAATATCTATTAGGATCAGATTTATTTGACTAGGATTTTATTTTTAGCATTTATTTATTATTAGAAGTTACTTATCTAATTAGGAGATTAGATTTTAGCATTTATTTATTGTATTTAATTCTTAAGTTTAGTAGGATTAAAACTTCTCCATGACCTATATAAAGGAGGCTTCACCCATATTGTAATTCAGATTTCATTGATTAATAAAAAGTTCTCTTTGGAGATTTAGTATTCTTTGAGTTTGCAAGTGTTCGATAAACTTGTCTAGAAGCCATCTTCAACATAAGATCATCGAGTTCTTGTGAGGGAGATCATCTTCACACTCTTGCTTGCCTAGGTAATTGCATCTAGGAGGGTGGGTTAGAGCCGCTTGAGGTTGCTTGCTTAGATAATTGCGTCTAAGAGGGTGCCGAGGACAAAACAACAACTATCAATTCATCACGCCATCTCCACATATTCAAGCTTCCTCCATTGACGCCACCACCATAAGCAAATCTGAATTTTTAGATTTGTTCTTTATTTTGGTTTGTTTTGTTTTTCTCTTTATTCTAATTTGCGCTATTCTATCATTTGGTATCAGATTTGGGACGATTCTTGACAAGAATTTTATATTTTTTTGGGTGAAAAACTCAAAAATTAGGAAAATTCGTCAAATTCAAACGAGCGAATTTTGAGCTGAAAATTTCCAGATCAGATCTACACCTTTGGAGGAGTCACCACATAAAATTTCAGAATTTTTTGACATCGGGAACACCTCGAACGAAGTAGATCAAGTTGCTGCAAAATTCTAGGGTTTTCGGGGTTTTCTAATTTTCTTTCATTCTTAGCCATTAGTTTTCGTTTGTTTTAGCTTTTATTGCTTCTTACACATCTTCTAACACCTTCTTGTTTCCTTGTGTTAGTAGGACTAAAAGTTGCATACTCTTCTTTCTCCTTGCAACTATAATTCTATTGGTGTCTAACCTTTTCTTTGGATTCTTAAAGCAATTAGGATGTTTTATTCTCTTTTCAACAACACTCGTTATCGTATACCAATAAATATTTTTCGGTCACGATGTAAGATACAAGGTAATCTATGTTCTTTAATTATTGATGGTGATAGTCGTGTAAACTTAGTGAGTAGCTTCATTGTTGATGCACTCGATCTACCATGCCAAGAACACCCTAAGCCGTATCATCTTCAAGGGTTTAATAGCGGACCGGATATGAAGGTAACTGAACGTTGTTTAATCTCTTTTACTCTTGGAAGCTATTGTGATGATGTATGGTGTGACGTGGTTCCTATGGAAGTCACCCACTTGCTATTAGGAAGACCTTGGAAAAATGATGGGCGCTGTCCATTGAATCAATACAAATGGATACTCGGTTTGTGCACCAAGGCCATAAGCTCTCGTTTGCTACAATAGAGCCGAAAAAAAGTAGATGAAGAAATAGCAAAAGCAAAAAAACAGTGTGAGAGGATAAAACAAAAAGATTGAAAGCACAAAAGGTTGAATCAATTGACCACACAAAGGCAACCAACCATGAAGACATCCCAAAACCAGAAGGTACACATGATTCTCTTCGTACTTCTACTTCTAGCATTTGTGCAAATGTTGATATTGGAGAAGAACCATCTCCCAAACAAAAGGATAGTGATAGTGAACACATTAGACAAGATGACAATGCTTCTAATCCCTCATGTGAAGTAGTAGGTCCACTTGCTATACTCTCATCACCTCCCCCACGAAGAAAGTAAGTGTAATTCTAACCCTTCATTTGATTCTTGTCCTATCATTCCGTTAGAAACACTTTCTCCTCTACAGAAATTGTACATTGATGATAAATTTTATGAGAGGGATATGGGATGTGAGATACAAAAGACTGAGAGTAAAGAGGCCGAGAGTGAAAAAAGTCAAATTAATGGCCCAAATTTGGTGAGTGAAAATACATATGAGGTAAAAGTCACACAAAGCCCAAAAGAAAAAGACAAGAAAAAGAACGTGATGAGTGATTTTGTTTTGACTAGTCATTACAAATGTTCGAGTAGTGTTGTCTTATTTTTTTCAGGATTTTGTTGAACCATTGAGAGGAGCTCAATTAGATCACTCCACATACAACAAAGAAGCCTTTTCAATTGAAGTTGATGATTGTTCTCTCATTGCTGATTTAGATTCGAGGACGAATCCTTTTGAGGAGTGGGGGAATGATACATGCATGAGCGGGGTTAAATTACTCATATTGGACAAGAAGCTGAATTTGTTCGATGCAAACAATAATGGCCAAAACAATGCACGCATAGGAGGTCAAAAACGATGCATCTTGGACAAGAAACTGAAATCTGTTTGTGAAGTCTAGAAAGTCAGCTAACTTGCGACGAATTTTTGGATGGGATCCAGGCATTTATGGGTCAACATGTCTTCTTAAAACTTGTCCGGCTGCAAATTAGCTTTCCAACGCATCTTGAAACGCCTCAATCGGAAATTTGGATCTCAAGATACGTCTATTTTAGCGAAGACAACACATGCAGAAATTTCTATACGGGATTAATACGGGATTTTTGGATAATTACGAATTTTCAAGATTTTATTTGATTATTTGTAATTTAAATCAATATAGGATTCTGCAATATCTATTAGGATCAGATTTATTTAACTAGGATTTTATTTTTAGCATTTATTTATTATTAGAAGTTACTTATCTAATTAGGAGATTAGATTTTAGCATTTATTTATTGTATTTAATTCCTAAGTTTAGTAGGATTAAAACTTCTCCATGGCCTATATAAAGGAGGCTTCACCCACATTGTAATTCAGATTTCATTGATTAGTAAAAAGTTCTCTTTGGAGATTTTAGTATTCTTTGAGATTGCAAGTGTTCGGTAAACTTGTCTAGAAGCCATCTTCAACATAAGATCATCGAGTTCTTGTGAGGGAGATCATCTTCACACTCTTGCTTGCCTAGGTAATTGCATCTAGGAGGGTGGGTTAGAGCCGCTTGAGGTTGCTTGCTTAGATAATTGCGTCTAAGAGGGTGCCGAGGACAAAACAACAACTATCAATTCATCACGCCATCTCCACATATTCAAGCTTCCTCCATTGACGCCACCACCATAAGCAAATCTGAATTTTTAGATTTGTTCTTTATTTTGGTTTGTTTTGTTTTTCTCTTTATTTGAATTTGCGCTACTCTATCATTTGGTATCAGATTTGGGACGATTCTTGACAAGAATTTTGGCGTTTTGGGTGAAAAACTCAAAAATTAGGGAAAATTCGTCAAATTCAAACGAGCGAATTTTGAGCTGAAAATTTTCAGATCAGATCTACACCTTTGGAGGAGTCACCACATAAAATTTCAGAATTTTTTGACATCGGGAACACCTCGAACGAAGTAGATCAAGTTGCTGCAAAATTCTAGGGTTTTCGGGTTTTTCTAATTTTCTTTCATTCTTAGCCATTAGTTTTCGTTTGTTTTAGCTTTTATTGCTTCTTACACATCTTCTAACACCTTCTTGTTTCCTTGTGTTAGTAGGACTAAAAGTTGCATACTCTTCTTTCTCCTTGCAACTATAATTCTATTGGTGTCTAACCTTTTCTTTGGATTCTTAAAGCAATTAGAATGTTTTATTCTCTTTTCAACACTCGTTATTGTATACCAATAAATATTTTTCGGTCACGATGTAAGATACAAGGTAATCTATGTTCTTTAATTATTGATGGTGATGGTCGTGTAAACTTAGTGAGTAGCTTCATTGTTGATGCACTCGATCTACCATGCCAAGAACACCCTAAGCCGTATCATCTTCAAGGGTTTAATAGCGGACCGGATATGAAGGTAACCGAACGTTGTTTAATCTCTTTTACTCTTGGAAGCTATTGTGATGATGTATGGTGTGACGTGGTTCCTATGGAAGTCACCCACTTGCTATTAGGAAGACCTTGGAAAAATGATCGGGGCGCTGTCCATCGAATCAATACAAATGGATACTCGGTTGTGCACCAAGGCCATAAGCTCTCGTTTGCTACAATAGAGCCGGAAAAAGTAGATGAAGAAATAGCAAAAGCAAAAAAACAGTGTGAGAGGATAAAATGAAAAAGATTGAAGCGCAAAAGGTTGAATCAATTGACCACACAAAGGCAACCAACCATGAAGACATCCCAAAACCAGAAGGTACACATGATTCTCTTCGTACTTCTACTTCTAGCATTTGTGCAAATGTTGATATTGGAGAAGAACCATCTCCCAAACAAAAGGATAGTGATAGTGAACACATTAGACAAGATGACAATGCTTATAATCCCTCTCATGTGAAGTAGTAGGTCCACTTGCTATACTCTCATCACCTCCCCACGAAGAAAGTAAGTGTAATTCTAACCCTTCATTTGATTCTTGTCCTATCATTCCGTTAGAAACACTTTCTCCTCTACAGAAATTGTACATTGATGATAAATTTTATGAGAGGGATATGGGATGTGAGATACAAAAGACTGAGAGTAAAGAGGCCGAGAGTGAAAAAAGTCAAATTAATGGCCCAAATTTGGTGAGTGAAAATACATATGAGGTAAAAGTCACACAAAGCCCAAAAGAAAAAGACAAGAAAAAGAACGTGACGAGTGATTTTGTTTTGACTAGTCATTACAAA
This sequence comes from Hibiscus mutabilis, assembly GCA_019671005.1. NCBI lineage: Eukaryota > Viridiplantae > Streptophyta > Magnoliopsida > Malvales > Malvaceae > Hibiscus > Hibiscus mutabilis. The sequence continues at coordinate 36,639,292 of CM033716.1, forward strand.
TGTTCGAGTAGTGTTGTCTTATTTTTTTCAGGATTTTGTTGAACCATTGAGAGGAGCTCAATTAGATCACTCCACATACAACAAAGAAGCCTTTTCAATTGAAGTTGATGATTGTTCTCTCATTGCTGATTTAGATTCGAGGACGAATCCTTTTGAGGAGTGGGGAAATGATACATGCATGAGCAGGGTTAAATTACTCATATTGGACAAGAAGCTGAATTTGTTCGATGCAAACAATAATGGCCAAAACAATGCACGCATAGGAGGTCAAAAACGATGCATCTTGGACAAGAAACTGAATCTGTTTGTGAAGTCTGGAAAGTCAGCTAACTTGCGACGAATTTTTGGATGGGATCCAGGCATTTATGGGTGAACATGTCTTCTTAAAACTTGTCCGGCTGCAAATTAGCTTTCCAACGCATCTTGAAACGCCTCAATCGGATATTTGGATCTCAAGATACGTCTATTTTAGCGAAGACAACACATGCAGAAATTTCTATACGGGATTAATACGGGATTTTTGGATAATTACGAATTTTCAAGATTTTATTTGATTATTTGTAATTTAAATCAATATAGGATTCTGCAATATCTATTAGGATCAGATTTATTTGACTAGGATTTTATTTTTAGCATTTATTTATTATTAGAAGTTACTTATCTAATTAGGAGATTAGATTTTAGCATTTATTTATTGTATTTAATTCCTAAGTTTAGTAGGATTAAAACTTCTCCATGGCCTATATAAAGGAGGCTTCACCCACATTGTAATTCAGATTTCATTGATTAATAAAAAGTTCTCTTTGGAGATTTTAGTATTCTTTGAGTTTGCAAGTGTTCGATAAACTTGTCTAGAAGTCATTTTCAACATAAGATCATCGAGTTCTTGTGAGGGAGATCATCTTCACACTCTTGCTTGCCTAGGTAATTGCATCTAGGAGGGTGGGTTAGAGCCGCTTGAGGTTGCTTGCTTAGATAATTGCGTCTAAGAGGGTGCCGAGGACAAAACAACAACTATCAATTCATCACGCCATCCCACATATTCAAGCTTCCTCCATTGACGCCACCACCATAAGCAAATCTGAATTTTTAGATTTGTTCTTTATTTTGGTTTGTTTTGTTTTTCTCTTTATTTGAATTTGCGCTACTCTATCATTTGGTATCAGATTTGGGACGATTCTTGACAAGAATTTTGGCGTTTTTGGGTGAAAAACTCAAAAATTAGGGAAAATTCGTCAAATTCAAACGAGGGAATTTTGAGCTGAAAATTTTCAGATCAAATATACACCTTTGGAGGAATCACCACATAAAATATCAGAATTGTTTGACATCGGGAACAGCTCGAACGAAGTAGATCAAGTTGCTGCAAAATTCTAGGGTTTTCGGGTAATTTTCTTTCATTCTTAGCCATTAGTTTTCGTTTGTTTTAGCTTTTATTGCTTCTTACACATCTTCTAACACCTTCTTGTTTCCTTGTGTTAGTAGGACTAAAATTTGCAAACTCTTCTTTCTCCTTGCAACTATAATTCTATTGGTGTCTAACCTTTTCTTTGGATTCTTAAAGCAATTAGGATGTTTTATTCTCTTTTTAACACTCGTTATCGTATACCAATAAATATTTTTCGGTCCCGATGTAAGATACAAGGTAATCTATGTTCTTTAATTATTGATGGTGATAGTCGTGTAAACTTAGTGAGTAGCTTCATTGTTGACGCACTCGATCTACCATGCCAAGAACACCCTAAGCCGTATCATCTTCAAGGGTTTAATAGCGGACCGGATATGAAGGTAACCGAACGTTGTTTAATCTCTTTTACTCTTGGAAGCTATTGTGATGATGTATGGTGTGACGTGGTTCCTATGGAAGTCACCCACTTGCTATTAGGAAGACCTTGGAAAAATGATCGGGGCGCTGTCCATCGAATCAATACAAATGGATACTCGGTTGTGCACCAAGGCCATAAGCTCTCGTTTGCTACAATAGAGCCGGAAAAAGTAGATGAAGAAATAGCAAAAGCAAAAAAACAGTGTGAGAGGATAAAACAAAAAAGATTGGAAGCGCAAAAGGTTGAATCAATTGACCACACAAAGGCAACAAACATGAAGACATCCCAAAACCAGAAGGTACACATGATTCTCTTCAGTACTTCTACTTCTAGCATTTGTGCAAATGTTGATATTGAGAAGAACCATCTCCCAAACAAAAGGATAGTGATAGTGAACACATTAGACAAGATGACAATGCTTATAATCCCTCGTGTGAAGTAGTAGGTCCACTTGCTATACTCTCATCACCTCCCCACGAAGAAAGTAAGTGTAATTCTAACCCTTCATTTGATTCTTGTCCTATCATTCCGTTAGAAACACTTTCTCCTCTACAGAAATTGTACATTGATGATAAATTTTATGAGAGGGATATGGGATGTGAGATACAAAAGACTGAGAGTAAAGAGGCCGAGAGTGAAAAAAGTCAAATTAATGGCCCAAATTTGATGAGTGAAAATACATATGAGGTAAAAGTCACACAAAGCCCAAAAGAAAAAGAAAAGAAAAGGAACGCGACGAGTGATTTTGTTTGACTAGTCATTACAAATGTTCGAGTAGTGTTGTCTTATTTTTTCAGGATTTTGTTGAACCATTGAGAGAAGCTCAATTAGATCACTCCACATACAACAAAGAAGCCTTTTCAATTGAAGTTGATGATTGTTCTCTCATTGCTGATTTAGATTCGAGGACGAATCCTTTTGAGGAGTGGGGAAATGATACATGCATGAGCAGGGTTAAATTACTCATGTTGGACAAATAGCTGAATTTGTTCGATGCAAACAATAATGGCCAAAACAATGCACGCATAGGAGGTCAAAAACGATGCATCTTGGACAAGAAACTGAATCTGTTTGTGAAGTCTGGAAAGTCAGCTAACTTGCGACGAATTTTTGGATGGGACCCAGGCATTTATGGGTCAACATGTCTTCTTAAAACTGGTCCGGCTGCAAATCAGCTTTGCAACGCATCTTGAAACGCCTCAATCGGACATTTGGATCTCAAGATACGTCTATTTTAGCGAAGACAACACATGCAGAAATTTCTATACGGGATTTTTGGATAATTACGAATTTTCAAGATTTTATTTGATTATTTGTAATTTAAATCAATATAGGATTCTGCAATAGGATCAGATTTATTTAACTAGGATTTTATTTTTAGCATTTATTTATCATTAGAAGTTACTTATCTAATTACGAGATTAGATTTTAGCATTTATTTATTGTATTTAGTTCCTAAGTTTAGTAGGATTAAAACTTCTCCATGGCCTATATAAAGGAGGCTTCACCCACATTGTAATTCAGATTTCATTGATTAATAAAAAGTTCTCTTTGGAGATTTTAGTATTCTTTGAGTTTGCAAGTGTTCGATAAACTTGTCTAGAAGTCATCTTCAACATAAGATCATCGAGTTCTTGTGAGGGAGATCATCTTCACACTCTTGCTTGCCTAGGTAATTGCATCTAGGAGGGTGGGTTAGAGCCGCTTGAGGTTGCTTGCTTAGATAATTGCGTCTAAGAGGGTGCCGAGGACAAAACAACAACTATCAATTCATCACGCCATCTCCACATATTCAAGCTTCCTCCATTGACGCCACCACCATAAGCAAATCTGAATTTTTAGATTTGTTCTTTATTTTGGTTTGTTTTGTTTTCTCTTTATTCTAATTTGCGCTACTCTATCATTTGGTATCAGATTTTTGGGACGATTCTTGGAGATCATCAAGAATTTTGGCGTTTTTGGGTGAAAAACTCAAAAATTAGGGAAAATTCGTCAAATTCAAAACGAGCGAATTTTGAGCTGAAAATTTTCAGATCAGATATACACCTTTGGAGGAGTCACACATAAAATTTCAGAATTTTTGACATCGGGAACACCTTCAACGAAGTTCAAGTTGCTGCAAAATTCTAGGGTTTTCGGGGTTTTTCTAATTTTCTTTCATTCTTAGCCATTAGTTTTCGTTTGTTTTAGCTTTTATTATTTCTTACACATCTTCTAACACCTTCTTGTTTCCTTGTGTTAGTAGGACTAAAAGTTGCATACTCTTCTTTCTCCTTGCAACTATAATTCTATTGGTGTCTAACCTTTTCTTTGGATTCTTAAAGCAATTAGAATGTTTTATTCTCTTTTCAACACTCGTTATTGTATACCAATAAATATTTTTCGGTCACGATGTAAGATACAAGGTAATCTATGTTCTTTAATTATTGATGGTGATGGTCGTGTAAACTTAGTGAGTAGCTTCATTGTTGATGCACTCGATCTACCATGCCAAGAACACCCTAAGCCGTATCATCTTCAAGGGTTTAATAGCGGACCGGATATGAAGGTTTTTGAACGTTGTTTAATCTCTTTTACTCTTGGAAGCTATTGTGATGATGTATGGTGTGACGTGGTTCCTATGGAAGTCACCCACTTGCTATTAGGAAGACCTTGGAAAAATGATCGGGGCGCTGTCCATCGAATCAATACAAATGGATACTCGGTTGTGCACCAAGGCCATAAGCTCTCGTTTGCTACAATAGAGCCGGAAAAAGTAGATGAAGAAATAGCAAAAGCAAAAAAACAGTGTGAGAGGATAAAACAAAAAAGATTGGAAGCGCAAAAGGTTGAATCAATTGACCACACAAAGGCAACCAACCATGAAGACATCCCAAAACCAGAAGGTACATTTGATTCTCTTCGTACTTCTACTTCTAGCATTTGTGCAAATGTTGATATTGGAGAAGAACCATCTCCCAAACAAAAGGATAGTGATGGTGAACACATTAGACAAGATGACAATACTTCTAATCCCTCATGTGAAGTAGTAGGTCCACTTGCTATACTCTCATCACCTCCCCACGAAGAAAGTAAGTGTAGTTCTAACCCTTCATTTGATTCTTGTCCTATCATTCCGTTAGAAACACTTTCTCCTCTACAGAAACTGTACATTGATGATAAATTTTATGAGAGGGATATGGGATGTGAGATACAAAAGACTGGGAGTAAAGAGGCCGAGAGTGAAAAAAGTCAAATTAATGGTCCAAATTTGGTGAGTGAAAATACATATGAGGTAAAAGTCACACAAAGCCCAAAAGAAAAGGACAAAAAAGATTTCTTGACGAGTGATTTTGTTTTGACTAGTCATTACAAATGTTGAGTAGTGTTGTCTTATTTTTTTCATGATTTTGTTGAACCATTGAGAGGAGCTCAATTAGATCACTCCACATACAACAAAGAAGCCTTTTCAATTGAAGTTGATGATTGTTCTCTCATTGCTGATTTAGATTCGAATTTCTAATCCTTTTTGAGGAGTGGGGGAATGATACATGCATGAGCAGGGTTAAATTACTCATATTGGACAAGAAGCTGAATTTGTTCGATGCAAACAATAATGGCCAAAACAATGCACATAGGAGGTCAAAAACGATGCATCTTGGACAAGAAACTGAATCTGTTTGTGAAGTCTGGAAAGTCAGCTAACTTGCGACGAATTTTTGGATGGGATCCAGGCATTTATGGGTCAACATGTCTTCTTAAAACTTGTCCGTCTGCAAATTATCTTTCCAACGCATCTTGAAACGCCTCAATCGGACATCTGGATCTCAAGATACGTCTATTTTAGCGAAGACAAGCGCATGCAGAAATTTCTATACGGGATTAATACGGGATTTTTGGATAATTACGAATTTTCAAGATTTTATTTGATTATTTGTAATTTAAATCAATATAGGATTCTGCAATATCTATTAGGATCAGATTTATTTAACTAGGATTTTATTTTTAGCATTTATTTATTATTAGAAGTTACTTATCTAATTAGGAGATTAGATTTTAGCATTTATTTATTGTATTTAATTCCTAAGTTTAGTAGGATTAAAACTTCTCCATGGCCTATATAAAGGAGGCTTCACCCACATTGTAATTCAGATTTCATTGATTAATAAAAAGTTCTCTTTGGAGATTTTAGTATTCTTTGAGTTTGCAAGTGTTCGATAAACTTGTCTAGAAGCCATCTTCAACATAAGATCATCGAGTTCTTGTGAGGGAGATCATCTTCACACTCTTGCTTGCCTAGGTAATTGCATCTAGGAGGGTGGGTTAGAGCCGCTTGAGGTTGCTTGCTTAGATAATTGCGTCTAAGAGGGTGCCGAGGACAAAACAACAACTATCAATTCATCACGCCATCTCCACATATTCAAGCTTCCTCCATTGACGCCACCACCATAAGCAAATCTGAATTTTTAGATTTGTTCTTTATTTTGGTTTGTTTTGTTTTACTCTTTATTCTAATTTGCGCTATTCTATCATTTGGTATCAGATTTGGGACGATTCTTGACAAGAATTTTGGCGTTTTTGGGTGAAAAACTCAAAAATTAGGGAAAATTCGTCAAATTCAAACGAGCGAATTTTGAGCTGAAAATTTCCAGATCAGATATACACCTTTGGAGGAGTCACCACATAAAATTCCAGAATTTTTTGACATCGGGAACACCTCAAACGAAGTAGATCAAGTTGCTGCAAAATTCTAGGGTTTTCGGGGTTTTTCTAATTTTCTTTCATTCTTAGCCATTAGTTTTCGTTTGTTTTAGCTTTTATTGCTTCTTACACATCTTCTAACACCTTCTTGTTTCCTTGTGTTAGTAGGACTAAAAGTTGCATACTCTTCTTTCTCCTTGCAACTATAATTCTATTGGTGTCTAACCTTTTCTTTGGATTCTTAAAGCAATTAGGATGTTTTATTCTCTTTTCAACACTCGTTATCGTATACCAATAAATATTTTTCGGTCACGATGTAAGATACAAGGTAATCTATGTTCTTTAATTATTGATGGTGATAGTCGTGTAAACTTAGTGAGTAGCTTCATTGTTGATGCACTCGATCTACCATGCCAAGAACACCCTAAGCCGTATCATCTTCAAGGGTTTAATAGCGGACCGGATATGAAGGTAACTGAACGTTGTTTAATCTCTTTTACTCTTGGAAGCTATTGTGATGATGTATGGTGTGACGTGGTTCCTATGGAAGTCACCCACTTGCTATTAGGAAGACCTTGGAAAAATGATCGGGGCGCTGTCCATCGAATCAATACAAATGGATACTCGGTTGTGCACCAAGGCCAGAAGCTCTCGTTTGCTACAATAGAGCCGGAAAAAGTAGATGAAGAAATAGCAAAAGCAAAAAAACAGTGTGAGAGGATAAAACGAAAAAGATTGGAAGCGCAAAAGGATGAATCAATTGACCACACAAAGGCAACCAACCATGAAGACATCCCAAAACCAGAAGGTACACATGATTCTCTTCGTACTTCTACTTCTAGCATTTGTGCAAATGTTGATATTGGAGGAGAACCATCTCCCAAAACAAAAGGATAGTGACAGTGAACACATTAGACAAGATGACAATGCTTATAATCCCTCATGTGAAGTAGTAGGTCCACTTGCTATACTCTCATCACCTCCCCACGAAGAAAGTAAGTGTAATTCTAACCCTTCATTTGATTCTTGTCCTATCATTCCGTTAGAAACACTTTCTCCTCTACAGAAATTGTACATTGATGATAAATTTTATGAGAGGGATATGGGATGTGAGATACAAAAGACTGAGAGTAAAGAGGCCGAGAGTGAAAAAGTCAAATTAATGGCCCAAATTTGGTGAGTGAAAATACATATGAGGTAAAAGTCACACAAAGCCCAAAAGAAAAAGACAAGAAAAAGAACGTGACGAGTGATTTTGTTTTGACTAGTAATTACAAATGTTCGAGTAGTGTTGTCTTATTTTTTCAGGATTTTGTTGAACCATTGAGAGGAGCTCAATTAGATCACTCCACATACAACAAAGAAGCCTTTTCAATTGAAGTTGATGATTGTTCTCTCATTGCCGATTTAGATTCGAGGACGAATCCTTTTGAGGAGTGGGGGAATGATACATGCATGAGAGGGGTTAAATTACTCATATTGGACAAGAAGCTGAATTTTTTCGATGCAAACAATAATGGCCAAAACAATGCACGCATAGGAGGTCAAAAACGATGCATCTTGGACAAGAAACTGAATCTGTTTGTGAAGTTTGGAAAGTCAGCTAACTTGCGACGAATTTTTGGATGGGATCCAGGCATTTATGGGTCAACATGTCTTCTTAAAACTTGTCCGGCTGCAAATTATCTTTCCAACGCATCTTGCACCGCCTCAATCGGACATCTGGATCTCAAGATACGTCTATTTTAGCGAAGACAGCGCATGCAGAAATTTCTATACGGGATTAATACGGGATTTTTGGATAATTACGAATTTTCAAGATTTTATTTGATTATTTGTAATTTAAATCAATATAGGATTCTGCAATATCTATTAGGATCAGATTTATTTGACTAGGATTTTATTTTTAGCATTTATTTATTATTAGAAGTTACTTATCTAATTAGGAGATTAGATTTTAGCATTTATTTATTGTATTTAATTCCTAAGTTTAGGAGGCTTCACCCACATTGTAATTCAGATTTCATTGATTAATAAAAAGTTCTCTTTGGAGATTTTAGTATTCTTTGAGTTTGCAAGTGTTCGATAAACTTGTCTAGAAGCCATCTTCAACATAAGATCATCGAGTTCTTGTGAGGGAGATCATGTTCACACTCTTGCTTGCCTAGGTAATTGCATCTAGGAGGGTGGGTTAGAGCCGCTTGAGGTTGCTTGCTTAGATAATTGCGTCTAAGAGGGTGCCGAGGACAAAACAACAACTATCAATTCATCACGCCATCTCCACATATTCAAGCTTCCTCCATTGACGCCACCACCATAAGCAAATCTGAATTTTTAGATTTGTTCTTTATTTTGTTTTGTTTTGTTTTTCTCTTTATTCGAATTTGCGCTACTCTATCACATGGCCAATGCCGAGCTCAATCAAACTTGTGCTATGCGTGTGGTGGAGATGACCTAAGATCAAAGACTGTCCTCAGAATGCTAATAAATCTTTAACTCGATCTTTTGCAAATCCTAGTCCTGAACCATCTAACCGAAACAAAGGCCCTAAAAGCAAGTTCAGTCCGGAAATCAAGGGAGAGGCAAGGGAAACCATTCGAATGCCCCTACTCATCAGGAATCCTGAGCCCCTGCTCAAATCTACTACATTCGTGGTAGGGAGGATGAAGAGTCTCCCGATGTCATCGCAGGTACAGTTGAACTAAACTCAAGCCCTGCTTATGCTTTGATTGATTCGGGGTCTACCCATTCCTTTATATGTTCTTCCTTACTTGTTAAGCTAAATATGAAACCCGAACTTGTTAAATTGAGCCTTGTAGTATCAAATCCTATAGGAAGAAACTTGCCGATCAATTTGAATTATAGAACTTGCCCTATATCAATTCGAAATGTTCCCTTCCCTATAAATCTCTATGTTTTGCCAAATTGTGAGTTTGATCTAGTGTTAGGACTAGATTGGTTGGGTAAACACCAAGCTTGGATTGATTGCCAAAATAGGAGATTGTATCTCCGGGGATTAGGGAAAGAATCCATCTTACTTATAGATAAGAAACTGACCTCAATCTTTGTTTCCATGGTCCTAAAAGATGAATATGACTTTGGCTTGCCATTTATACCTATCGTATCTGAATTTGTCGATGTTTTTCCCGAGGAACTCACTGGTCTTCCTTTGACCCGATAAGTGGAATTCAGGATTGACGTTCAACCTAGGACCAACCCGGTGTCAATTACACCATATCGAATGGAACAAGTAGAGTTGAAGTTACTCAAGAAGCAACTTCAAGAGCTACAAGACAAAGGCTTTATTCGGCCTAGCACATCTCCCTGGGATGCACCTGTCTTGTTCGTAAAGAAAAATGATGGTACGATGCGGCTTTGTATTGACTATCATCAATTGAATCAACTTACCATTAAGAACAAGTATCCTTTGCCAAGGATAGAAGATCTCTTCGATCAACTTAGGGATGCTTCGGTGTTTTCAAAGATCGATCTTCGATCGAGTTACTACCAAATGAAGGTGAAAGAAGAAGACGTGCCTAAAACAGCCTTCTAAACTCGTTACGGCTACTTTGAATTCCTTGTGATGCCTTTCGGGCTAACTAATGCCCTGGCCGTATTAATGGATATTATGAATCGAGTATTCAAGCCTTTTCTTGGCAAATTTGTGGTCGTCTTTATCAATGACATTTTGGTCTATTCTCAAAACAAGGAGGAACATTCCGAGCACCTCCGAATCTTCTTGCAAACCCTCTGAGAACGTCAGTTGTTCGCCAAATTCTCCAAGTGCGAGTTCTGGCTATCGGAAGTTTCATTTCTTGGCCATGTCATTTCAGGTGCAGGAATAAAGGTGGATCCAAAGAAAGTATAGTCTATTCTCGATTGGAGACCTCCAAGAAATATTGGTGAGGTCTGAAGCTTTCTCGGTTTAGCCGGGTACTATCGAAGATTTGTTAAGGGCTTTTCTACTATTGTCGTACCCCTAACTAAGCTCCTTCGAAAGGATCAACCATTCGAGTGGTCCGAGAATTAGCAGCGAAGCTTTGATCAACTCAAGCAAGCCTTGACTCATGCCCCAGTTCTTATCCAACCATAATTGGGCAAAGAATTCATTGTTTATAGCGATGCTTCACATTCGGGTCTAGGTTGTGTTTTGATGCAAGGAAATAACGTGGTAGCGTACGCATCAAGGCAGTTGAAACCTCATGAGCTAAACTATCCAACTCACGATCTCGAACTTGCTGCCATTTTTTTCGCTCTCAAAAGTTGGAGACACTACTTGTACGGTGAAAAATGCCACCTGTTTACTGATCATAAAAGCCTCAAATATCTCCTAACCCAAAAAGATCTCAATTTGAGACAAAGAAGATGGATGGAACTCATGAAAGATTATAATTTGATCATCGACTATCATCCTGGAAAAGCCAACGCAGTTGCAGATGCTCTTAGTCGTAAACCGACCTTAGGTAAGCCAATCTAAATCCTTAAACAATCAAATCAATCAAGTCTTTCTTGCTTTGCAAGAAACTATTCAAATGCCCCCTAATGATCTTATTCATTTTGTTGCTCCTAATGCTATCAATGCTCACCTTCGAATAAACCAAAAACAAGGGCTTATGTCCGAACTCCAAGTTCAATCTAGCTTGATCTCGAGAATTAAAAATCTTCAGCAAACTGACCTTGATCTTCAAGCTATTATCTTAAATCTTGACTCGAAAGCCAACCAGGATTTCTTTGTCCATTCGAATGGAATGTTATGCTTTAAGAGTAGGGTTTGTGTCCTTAATGATGAAGAATTGAAGAAAGACATTTTGCAAGAAGCTCATCAAAGTTCTTTTTCGATCCACCCTGGATCAGTTAAGATGTATAAGGATCTCAAACCCTTGTACTAGTGGCCAAGAATGAAAGCAGCCATCAATGATTACGTATCAAAGTGTTTAACTTGTCAAAGGGTTAAAGCCGAGCATCGAGCTCCCACTGGATTGCTCCAACCTCTTGAATTCCTTTAGTGGAAGTGGGATCAAATTACTATGGATTTCATAACCGGTCTTCATTATACTCCAAGAAAATGTGATGATGTATGGGTAATAGTAGATCGATTCACTAAGTCGGCTCATTTCATCCCTGTTCGAATGACCTATAGCTTGGAAACTCTAGCTGACTTGTATATTCGTGAAGTAATTTGTTTGCACGAAGTCCCTACTTCTATCGTCTCTGATCAAGATCCCAGATTCACAACTCGATTCTAGAGAACTTTGCAACGAGCTCTCGGAACTAAACTAAATCTAAGCACAACCTTCCATCATCAAAGTGATGGCCAATCCGAAAGGGTGATTCAAGTCCTTGAAGACATGTTGAGAGCTTGTGTCATTGACTTCGGGAAGAATTGGGAGAAATCTCTACCTCTTGTGGAATTTGCCTACAATAATAGCCATCAATCTTCGATCCAAATGGCTCCATTCGAAGCATTGTATGGAAGGAAATGTAGAACTCCCTTATGCTGGTCCGAACTTGGAGAAAACAAGGTGTTAGGACCTCAATTACTCAGAGAAATAGAAGAACATGTTCGAATTATCCATGATCGATTGAAACAAGCCTTTGATAGGCAAAAGTCCTATGCAGACTTGAAACAAAGGGACATTCAATACAGTATTGGAGACAAGGTCTTCCTCAAAGTCTTTCCTTGGAAGAAGATCGTCAGATTTGGCAAAAAGGGAAAGCTCAGCCCCCAGTTCATTGGACCATTCGAAGTTGTTGAAAGAATTGGACCTGTGGCTTATCGATTAGCACTCCCTAGTGAATTCGATAAGATCCACAATGTCTTCCATGTCTCAATGCTAAAAAAGTATCGATCTGATCCATCTCATATTTTAGAGCCTGAAGAAGTAGAATTGAATCCCGATCTATCCTACAAAGAAGAGCCAATCTAGATCCTTGATAAGGAAATCAAGAGACTTTGAAACAAGAACGTTCCTTTGGTAAAAGTCTTATGGAGAAACCATAAGATGGAGGAAGCAACTTGGGGACCCGAGGATACAATGAGAAAGCAATATCCTAATTTATTCAATTCCGGTAAAAATTCAAGGGCGAATTTTCCTTTTGAGGAAGGGAGAATTGCAATGCCCTAAATCCTAGCCTAGTAGTATTAAAACTAATTACCTAAATTGATAGCTAAATTGAACTTGTAATTAAGCTAATTAGGATAGTTAAGGACTTAATTGAAAGATCGAAAGAATTAGTGATCACTTTTAGAGTGATCAAACCAAATTAAAATAGGAATTGAGAGATTGCATGCAAAAAACCTATATTACCCAAATGCCCTTGTTTAAGCCTTGATTGATGATTACTTTAAGGGTAATTTAGGCAATTCCTAAATCCATTAACTTGTGTCATCTTCTTCTTCAATCTTTCTTCCTCATTACCGAATGGAAGAGAAAATAGAGAGAGTGAGAGAATTTGAAGAAAACACTATTGATGCTAGGAATTAAAGCTTGCATGAGTAGGATTATCCATGAAAATTGAGCTAGAAGGCAAAGTAAGTTCACTCTTGCCATTGATTCATCCGAATATATGATAAGATGGATTGTATTGAGTTGTTTGATGCTTATGGATAAAATTAGCTACTGTATAAGCTTGATTGGTACTTGAATTGATGTTGTAGTTAAGTGAATTGAAAGAATGAACCATGGATAACATGTTGAAATGTACAAACATAGAATTGATATGTATAGCATGCTAGCCGAATTTGATCTAGTAGGCAAATTGAGATAATTGATGTGTTAAATAAATAGGAGGAGATGCTAACATGAAATCACCTAATAGAATTGTATAAAAATCTATAATTGAGGCCTTGATCAAGTTAGATTGATAATTGGATTGAAGAACTTGAAATGATAAGGAAAATAGTCACATTTGTTGCTATAAGGTTGATTAGGGACTGTTTCGAATGAATTAGGAAGTTTAGGATTCAATTGGATATAAATAAGGGCTGGTAAAGTTAGCTAAAAACAGGGGAGAACTTAAGTTGAGTGTTTAATAAGTTGTATGGCTTGATCAATAAGAAACAAATAGCTTTAAAGTGACTAGTTGGCAGATTAGTGAACTAAGGACCAATTTGGAATAATGACTAAATTAAGGACTAAAATGGACTGTTTAGGGGTTAATCTCAGCATGTAAAAACAAGAGAAAAACACGGGGAAACTAAGGTAAAAAGGAATGATTTGAACTTGTAAGGTTCATAGAGTAATTAGCTCACTAAAGTGAACCTAATTGTAAACTGGCAGATTCAATACTGGAAATTTGACCTGTCTTGAACTAAAAAACTGTATTGATCTAGAAAGGTTAAAAATATGATCCATATATGGTTGAATAGATAATTGAATTATCTTTCCAACGGTGTAAACCAATTGAAATTTTGATGTATAGATTAAAAGATATATGCAGATTAGTGAAGGGTATGCAAACTGCCAGAAGCTGAAAAACAGTTTAATGCTTGTATTGTAAGTGTGCCTGATTGTTATAAGTTGATTGATGTAAAGGACACTAATGTGTTGTTTCTATGATCTTGTATGATTGGCTGGTTAGAACAAGGAGTAGAAGACTTGATTGATGAAGATAGGATTGATCAAGTCAAAGGAAAAGCAAAGGGGATTGTCATCAAAGATCGATAGCTTAAGCTTAGAGTTTTGTGTGTAGTCTTATTTAGGGTTGGGACTAGTGTCTTAACCAACAGTCCATGTCTAAATTCTTGCCTGATAAATGATAGTATGAAATGAACTTAATCCATATTTGGTAAACCAATTTAAGGGAAGAATGGACTAAATGGAAACTTGGTGATTGAATTATGGTTGATACATGATAGCTAGTGAAATTGTAACATAAAATAATTGCTTGAACACCTACCTTGTATGGTGACTGTTCGAAGAGGATTAGTATATTCCCTGTTTGATGCTTGTTGATGCTTGAATGTGAGTATGCTGGAAATTCTTGAAACCTTGCAAAATGAACTAGGATTCACTTGACTTAGAGACTTGAAATGGACTTGACCTTGCTATGCTTGATGCTTAATCACTTGATGTGTGATTGCTTGAACTAAAAGATTCAATAAGCCCTTGGTTGTTAGTCGGTTTAGGTAGAACATCATGCCTTAGAGTCTAGAGCTCGACTTGTTTAGGTACTTTGTGTACCATCTTGCTTGGTGTTATAGACACCTTCTTGTTAGATGTTGGGCATCATCTTGCTAGGTACTTTGTGTACCCACTTGTGTGGTGTTGTGGACACCATCTTGTTTAGGTACTTTGTGTACCCACTTGCTAGGTACTTTGTGTACCCACTTACTAGGTACTTTGTGTACCCACTTGCTATACTTTGTGCACCCACTTGAGACTTGATTACCTAGTCCTACTACCAAGGCAAAACAAAATTAATAAGCTATAATAAGACATGTTAACATGATAATGATGAGCAAACTTGACTCTTGTTAATGAGCTGGTAATAAAATGGAATTACATGAAAGAAATGATACACGTGTTATCTTGAAATGCTCATTACTTGAAAGATAATTCACAAGATAATAAGGACACTATTCGAATTAGATTGGGTGATCTCTTTGTTGATTTGATGATTCTTGTCTATCAATGCTTGTTTGGTTAAATTAGTACTTGAACATGACTACTTGCTTGGTTGTATTATGTAAATTCTCGAAATGGAACTTTGAGCTCGCTTATTCGAAAGTTGCTTTGTGAACTATCTAGGTCTTGCTTATTCCTGATTGAAGCCTAGCTAAGTCTTGACTAAAATGAACAAAAGACATCTAAAGCTAATAATCTAGATAACTTGCTAGATCTAAGTGCTACCTCACTAAGTACATTATGTACTTACCACTCTCGTTTTTCCTTCTTCCGAAACCACGGGTCCTAAAGTGATCAAAGTTTCTCATTCTAGAGCCGAGGCATTACACAAGTGAAGTTGGAAAGTATGGCTTACTTCTATTTTGTTACACTCCTATTTGGTGGCTTTAGTTGGTGTCTAGATTATCTAAGTTCATGTATTTTGAGTTGTAAGTAACATGTATGTAAAACTTGATTATGTGTATTAACCTTAATGGCACTTTTGGATTGTATATAGATGTGTTAAGTTAAGGTATTTTGTATGAATCTTGTTGTCTTGTTAAATGAATGAATGATCTTGAACATGCCTAAGCTATTGTATTCGAATGATGTAGGTGAACTAATGAAATGAACTTGTTAAATTGTATTTAGAACATATCTAGTATAAATTGCCCTATTCGAATGGAATCTAGAAGGCTTAGGTTGGTGGTTTGATTCATTTGAAATCTTAGAAGTCTAGACTAATCTAAATCGAAAGAAGATGATAGTTCAATAACTTGTAGTGGTGTAATGTTGCGCATATGAAGAAATGAACGTAGAAAGCTTAATTTTTGTTAATGAATGTATATAATACTAGTTAATGAATGAAACTAGCTTGATGAATGGTTAATCATATAGGGTAGTGTTCGGATTGTACCTTGATTCCTAAGTTAATGTTTAGATTGCTTATGAGTAATGAATGAAGCTAAGTTAAAATGGTTAATTGAGATTGTTATCTAGTTAGCCGAATAGTACCTTGATCAATAAGCTAAATGGATGGCTAATCTTCTTGTCCAGTGGTTGAATGGTGTCTTGTACCTTAAGTTAATAAAAAAAATTATCAGCCCCTAATCTTGTAACTTATAACTTAATGGATAACTTGATTAACCTCGTTTCTTGTCCCGGTAGCGCTCCTTGCTCCGAACACGGGCTAGGGGTGTTACAAAGAGTGCCCGACACTTGATAAGCCTATGCAACAAAAATTTCCATGATAGTGATTGAGGAGCCCGAATAGAGCAACGCCGCGACAACATTCTAAGAGGATGAGATGAGTAATGCTACAGCAAATTACTCTCACCCTCTTTTGCCACGTCAATTGCATGACCACATGCAAGATCAACGAAATGACAATACTTTGCAAATGGAATATGAGCAGGTGATGGTTGAACCTTTTGAATTCTTTGAAAACTCACCTCATCCGTTTCAGGTATTTCTTGAGGAACCGACTCTAGTAGATTTGAAGCCATCAAAATCTCTACTGATGGAGATGTTTGAAGAGCCTAAAGAAAATGGTGTTTGGATTCATGAAGCTTTTTAGAAACTTGGTTCTTCCCTTAACATTCATAGAATTTTGGCAGGAGATTGCCACGGCAATTGGCTTGAGCAACAATTGCCACGACAACGAAGGCTGCATCCAACCATGATGGAGGTCGACGAGAATGAGGTAATTAAATGGTTGGGTGTTGATATAAATTTTCCTATTAATATATCCATGACTTCAAGAATAGTAGCAAGGTGGAGGGTATACTTGTACTACAAGGAAGGCACCTACACCATGGTAACGCAAAAGGGAGTAGCTGCAAGCACATTGACCCAACTCTTTTTGGGCAATATTGTCACCCGATGGAGGGTACGGATGAACTATAAGAAATATTGGAAACGGCCCTTCTCAAGCTTTCTTTTTTATCTTTATTTTTATTTTCATTTTCCCTTTATTTTGATAATTATCCTTTTATGTTTATTTTTAATTCTTTTACGATAAGAGTTTCAAGGGATAAAGAGTTTCCTAGCTTCCTTCTTCCTTTGAACTCTTAAGTTTTTCTTTCTTGTTTTACTTTTTTTCCAATCAAGAACCACAAACCCATGGACAAAAATCTCAAAACCATGCTTGGAGCAAGTTCTTCGCAAGCACTTGAGCCTTCTTTCCAGCAATTTGCATCACCACTCATTGAGAAGTGATTCCTCGCCAAGTTTGCAAATCGGAAGGGCAAATTCTTATTGAAGCTACTGCCATCAACACATATCTTGGGTGGACTCGGAGCCACTATGTGTGGATAATAGGTGAGGAACCAACAAAAGAACCAACAATAGCAAAGAAATCCCCTGCTCCGACAATTTCTAGGACAACTAAAAATGCCAAGGCAAGTTCACATGCCTTGGCAATCCTTGATAAGATTGTCGAATTACTCAGCTCTTTGGCGCAACGATTGGAGCGACTCGAGGCCTGACAACTACTTTTTATGTGGTATATGAAGGATCGTGATGTGGCCATCATGCGAGTCAAATTGGAGAACTATCCCGACAGCACATTCCCTTCCCGGTTTTTCCTGCCGAGCTACTTGCCCCGGCAACTGAAGATGCTGCGACAACTGATGCACTGAAAGTTTCTGCCCCAATGAAGTCACCCCTGGCCAAGTAATCAAATTTGAAGCGCAAAGCTTCTAACATCGACGAGGTCGCAAAGGAGGATGCACAAAGCGACAAGGTAGTGGAGACAAAGGTTCAAGAGGCACGACTAGCCACATGCCAACAACCACCACGAGCCAGCAAAAGAATCAAGCACACAGCTCGAAGGAAACTCATCATTCAAGGTGACGACCTTTCCAACTAACTCATTTGCATTTTAATTTTTGTACTTGCACGCATTGAGGACAATGCTTCTCTCGAGTTTGAGGTGTTTGTTTCTACTTAGTTTCATGTTTAGTTGCATTCATCTTTAGTAATAGCATATAGGTTGCATATGTTACTTGCCATGCCTTTGATTGGATTTTATTGCTTGAACTTGTTGAATATCCGATGATGAATTTTTGTCACTACACTTAATTGAAAGAACCTTTAAATTTTAGGATTGCATGAAAAGAACTTAGAATTTTACTATGATGCTAAATATTATGAACACGGTTGTGGCTTGTTGATTGAATGAAACTTTGTGAACTTAGGTTGCTTAAAATTTGGGTAAATTTAAAATTAAAAGTTAATTTCTTGTCAGAGGTGCCCGAAACCGGCTCTAGTAGTTGCACATTAAAGATATCGCTAGAGGTGCCCAAAATTGTCTCTAGACAAAAAAATTAAATAAGAAATTGCTTGTTTTACTAGAGGTGCCCGAAATTGGCTCTGGTAAAATGATGAATAAATAACCTGGTAATTAAACTGTTAAAAAAACCTATTGTTCACATAGAATCTTGAAAATCAATTTGTACACAACCACGAACACACATTGTCACAAGCATTATAGTTTCGTTCCGGGAAATTTTTGTATTATCCGAAAAATTCAAAAGGTGATCATACTTTGTGCCACGGTTCTGAGGTTTAAAGGCAAGTTTAAAGCATGTCTTTGATGATTAAAGTCTTGGCAGGTAATTATTTGTTTTGCATTGATTGAGGACAAGCAATAGTTCGAGCTTGGGGGTGTGTTAAGTGTGAAAAAGTACTATATTTTCTACCATTTTACTCACGATTATTGTTAGACTTAGGCTCATTTTAGGTGCATTTGTAGGCATTCATGCATAATTTCCTAGTTTCCTTGATTCATGATCTTGGTATTACATTTTGTTGGTTTTCGTGGAAAAGTCGTTGCTTTGGTGTTTTATCTTGTGTAGGTTAGGATTGCCGTGGCAAAGTGCAAATTGCCGAGGCAATTCAGGAGAATAAGGAAGGACTTGTTGAACTAGTTGCCTAGGAAATTCGAGATAAATCTGCCCAACTGTGGATGATAATCGAAATTCAAGGGATAAATCTCCCAAAATCCTGATTTACAAGAGGAATTTGATGGAGATAAAGACTCCAATTATTGAGGAGTTCTTAGAGATCAAAGGGAGATTAAATTCCAAGAGTTTTAAGAGAAGTTTTTGGAGGAATAAAAAATATAATAATAAAAGAGATCTATTTCTTTTATTCTATTTAATTCCAACTTAACTTCCTCCTCAAGAAAGACTTTGACCTAGCCATCTACTATATAAAGAAGCCCTAGCCGCCTACTTGGAGGAGAGTTCGACTTGGAGAGAAAACTAGGGTTGTTCGACATCTTTTTCTTCTTTCTTCTTTATTCCATTCGATTCATGGCTAGGAGTTTTTTCTTTGTATTATCAAGGCATGCATAATTAACAGTGTTTCGAGTTAGGGATAACGAGAAACCATTGAAGAACGCTTCGTTGAACTTTGAAAGTTGTCGCCCAATTGCCCAGGCAATCGCAGAATTGCCTAGGTAATCCAACTAGATTCAATTGAAGAGCAATTGAGCTACTCTACCAAGACGATCCATTCGACTATCACTCCACGACTCACGATAACCCGACCTACTCTCTTAAATCGATCACTCCTTTCTATTCTCTTTATTTTGTTTAGTTTATTTTACTTGATATTTATCTCTATCAATCTATTTCTTTTCAACGCAATAACTTAAGCAAAGTGGCCCAAACCAATCCCTGTGGAGACGATACTCGATACTTATCATATCACTTTATTACTTGCGATGTGTATACTTGCACCGTTTGTGTTGCACTAAAAACATGCAACAAACAAAGGGCATATCAATATAGGCGACATTCACAATCACATGTTATAACTGGCCAGCACACCTCTACTACCAATTACACCAACTACACTATTGCGATCACCAAAAAGGGAGGATGTGTTAGAATCAGAGCTAGGAGGAACCACAACATCCTTGTATTGTGCATCAAAGTTTTCCCACAAGGGCCCAGACAGATTCCTCACATCGAAGTCAGCAGCCACTTCGCAAAGGGCATCAAAATCCACAACGTTAACATTTAGCGGGTCGTGTGCTTGTTGGAAGCTGAGGATGGAGCATCACGCGCCTTGCACATTCCTTCAATCATAAAGGCGGAGGTCGTGTCTGCAGCTGTTTTAACTTTATCATCTACATCGACGTCGTAAGTTACTTTCAGCACCATAATTTGATACTTATGAGATTCTTAACTCAATCAACCTCCTTGTAAACTTTGCAAAGCTCTCCTTCGTTGCATTCTTTGACTGCTCTAGCTCCTATTTTAAACCCTAAATTTCAACCTTCAAACTTTTCTCAGTAGCTTCCAACTACTTCTTCTTAATCCTGGTAGTGTGATCGAAGTCAGCTTTCATGTCAACAATATCCTTCACGTGTTGTCTGTGTAATTCCTCCGTATGCAACTAAATATTCGCCTCATGATTCTTTTGCAGTGCTTCTAAGCATTCAGCATCACTTTCCGCCTTTGATCGAAGCCTCTCATTTTCTTTTAGGAGGGCAGTATAACCTTCAGCTTTCACCCGAAGCTGCTTGTTTTTTTAACAAGAGCCTTTGCGTTCATCTGCATATTATATCGAACACAACCCAACTCTTGAATAAGACTCCAACCACTATCGACAGTCCTCCGAATATTGTTGCACAACCTTGAAATGCTAACGCTGTTGGAGGACAACCCGAATAGCCTCCTAAAGGAAGACTCAGGGTGAAACCAATCTTCCGTATTTGGAAACTACCTCCAAAAAGAGACCTTCCAAGGAGTCAGAGGATTTCCACCCTCACCAGAAGAAACAAATGCCGGTGACGAAACCAAAAGAGTCCTTACAGCTTTTGCGAAATCCACCACATCAATAGGCGCCAATGCAGCGAGAACGCTCTCCACAGAACAATGCACAACAATAGAGTCTATGACAAATACCCCTGTGTAGGGATCAACAAACATAATTTATTAACATAATCGAACAATAGCAACAATAAATCAAATACACCAACAAGCTAATTAGCATACCTAGGGATGAATGAAAAGCAGGCAAAATACTATCTAGACTAGCAGAAACAGTGGCTTTGGCAACATTAGTCTTAATAGGATGAGGGGAACTACGATGCTCACTCACAGTGGGGAGCGCATCAAGGTCAAATCTCACTGCATCTATCATAACCTAAACGTTTGACATTACCCATTTTCCTGATGATTTGTCCTCGACAGCTAAGAGGCCCTTCCTAGAGTTGTAAGTTTTTATCTGCCTATCTACACTCTCTCGTGCTGCTTCCACAATATCCACTGAAACCCCTATAGGCCCACTCTGCGAAATAAAAAGGTTTCCCACACAAGAAAAATGGCATTCAAAGCCCCTGATGACATCATCTCTGCTAAGCCAAGAGACCTTAAATGTTCACAACTAGCGCAGAAGCGAACGTACCTATAGCCGTAGCTAAATCCTCCAATTCACATCCACACCCTGTGAAGAAAAGCCAACTACCTCTGCAAAAGAAACGCACATTACCACCACCATCTTACAACAGACAGTGAAAGTTTACTTCCCACAAAAGAAAAAATGAACCAATACCTCTATCCATGTGACTCTTCGTTCTACGTTCCAAATGGATGCAGCTCCCTTCATCCCCATATAATCAGTTAGGGCAGGAGAGCTTGAGACTACCTGCTTTTTTCCCCTCTGTCGCGACTAGAGCCAGATGGGCTAACTCTAGCGTAGCCTTGCGATGCCATGGGAGTGACTCAGCTGACCCCGTCTAAAAGATCATCCTCATCACGATAATTCCAAGGTCGAGTGTGAACACCGATATACTCAGAAAAGAAATTCCTCTACTCATTTTCAACACCCAAAAATACCATCGCCACTTGCTTGCCAACCCCTTCACGAAACGGCCAAGCTTCTATATGAATGTGCACACCTGCCAAAGAGCCCTCAAGATAAATATTCAAATCCACTTCATCCCAACCATTGAGACTCTTTCCCTCTAGACAATGCACCCAGATATTCCTAAGAGTCCATATGTCTTCGTAGTGCAAAGGAGGATCGTTCTCCAACTCTTGAGAAGTCTCAACTCATTAGGAGAAATTTCCTACACACTAGGAGGCACAACCCTATCCTGTGACGGTCAGCACAAAATAACAAGGAATGAGAAACCACAAAAAACACACTCTACTTTAATGTACTTCACCCTATATAGAGATTCACAACATAATTACTTATCACAAGTGCTCTTCATGTATGATGATCAATGCTTACGAAACCCCTCGCATTCTTATTGTGACCAGCCATTGCATTATAACAATAACGAAAAACTTTAATAGAGGGCTTGTAACACCTCTTCCCGGCCTGGTCGAGAACCGAGTCAGAGTATGCTACCAATGAACTAAACAATGACCGATATGGTAATTTCATTCAATAAGCGATGATAATCGGCCCATCATTCAAGAATGAGTAACATAAAATTTCAATTAATCTATTACGAGTCTATGATTATCCAATTAGGACCAAATTATAACATTTACAAGTGTTAGGGACTTAATTGTAATTTCAGTATTTTAGTGGTCCTTTTACGAAATTAACCTTACCAAAATGAAATTCATCATTCAAACAATAAGCGTACAAATTTTCATACTATTTTCGGAGTTTGTTTGCCCATTCAATTAAGTCATGCATTAATCAGTGACCATATTGTAAACAATACAAAGCTGGGTTCTTCATCTTTTAACAAATTTAACTGTCACCATACCGATACCCTTATGGCCGTATCGGTACGCTTTAACCTAATTCCCAAATTCTAGATTCAAAGTATTAGGACTGTATCGATACGGTTGAGGCCGTACCGATACTGGTTTACCATGTTGACCACGTATCGATACGCTTGACCTCGTATCGATACCATTTTTACACCCAAATTCCAGTAGCCAAAATTTGTACCGATATGCCCCTTGTTGACCATCGTTAACATGACCAAATATGCAAGGTCGTATCGATACGCCATCACCCGTACTGATGCGCCCTGCCCTATAATGACAGATTTTTGCTGATTTTTATTCGATTTAACCTACCAAACAAGGACCAAATGTAATGAAATTTTACCAGTAAGTTTTAAACATTATAAACTACCAAATTTCGTGTTGATCCAAATCCATTTACCATGTTTTCACCTTTTAGAGCAGGATATGCACTTTTAGTCCCTTTTTAAGCCATATGAGAAATTCATTTTAGGCCTAGTGCACTAACATCCCACAAGCACAAAATATACATACTAAAAGAGACTTATATGAATATTCTAGGTACTTTGCCACAATACTAGGAGGTCATAGGTTCGATATACATTACTTTAGTCTTGCTTGTAACTTGTACAATGCAACAACTTCTCCGATCCCAGACATTGAATCTCTTAACCTAAAATGGATGAAATGCAATGCATTAGGCATGCTTTGCCTAGTGAGGTAGTCACAATTAAAACACAATATCAAGGAAAATGCATTCCAACTCATAACCTGACAATGACAATGCAATAGATCAATAGAAACAATACAATGAACATATTCAATAACAATGATTTCTTAATTCGTCAATAACCCTTGGATCGATTATGGATAATGGATACGTGAATTCCTACGCCTCGCCAGTATGACCAATATCACAACACATCCCTCCGCCTCGCCAAATCAATATACATCATAGCCCTAGGACCGTAGTCCACCCGTACACTGAGCTCATGAATTCTATGGCATGGAAATTGTATCTAATGTCCTTCGATTCCAAGGTCCGGTGACAATATCAATAATTCATGTTCATTATCAATAGTCATGTTCAATGCTCTTACCGATAAACAATATTTTGGTGTCTATGTTTAATGAATATATCAATAACAATGGCAATGTCCAATGATCCCAATGACATCAACAATGATCGATACTTCATTTACAATGTTTCAATAATAATAATGATGTTGACTTCAATAATCAATGATAGTGGCTATACTAATGGCTATTTCAATGCTCTATATAAATGTCCCATACTTTCATGATTCAATGACAAGGACGATGATAATGACAATAGCAATACTCAACGACAACAATGATACCTATGTCCGATGTTCAATAGCAATAACAATGACAATGTTCAATACTCAATGCGATAACTTACCAATGCTTACCATAATGTCTGATAAGTGATTCAATGCAATCATCCTTAACAACGGGGTTAGCAATGATAATTCTATTAACGATGAAGTCGAGAAAGGCACCCAACCTAATCCTAAGACTCCGACTACACTCACCTCGATATTCTGAAGCTTTCAAGGCTCTCAGATAATAATTCTATTAATGATGATCTCTAGCAACTTCTTGAGCTAGGTAAAACCAATAGGATTTGGTTAGATTTACGATACCAAAATCAATATAACGACATCAAAATCAATATCGAAGCTTAAAATAGCTATTAGCTATCAAACTCCATGGATGGCCAAACCCTAACTTGTGATTAAACTTGATATATCCATGGAATTCAATGGTTGTCTGGGGATTATAGCTTACCCGATCACTTGCAACGATTCGATGACAATAAATCGAAGAAAAGTCAAGCTTGAATTAAGCTCCAATGGGGAGGCGCTTGCTTAGGTAGGAGATGATAGGTTCGTGAGATGCTTGCTTGAGGAGTGTTTCGGGTAAGCTTCTAAACTTGGATATTCACATATTTTATGGAATTAGCTTTCCTTCATATGAAGGAAAGTCACTAGATTTCCCCACGTGAATTGGTTTATAATAGATGAGGGGCTAATTGCAAGATTAGTCCCTCAACTCTCGGCAAACTATACTTTTATCCCCAAACTTCTAATTCTTACAATTTAGCCATTAAAAGGTTTCTTATACATTCATTAAGGTCCTTAAACAATAATTTGACTCAATTAGAATCCACTACCGATACAATTGACCTCGTGGTCAATATCAATACATTATTTCAACATTTCTGATGTAGGGTTTCTGATCACTGAAACTCAATTCTGATTAGATCGAATTTCAGGGTGTTACAAGGCTTGTCACCACAGATTTTGCAATTCAAAAAATAGGTCATCAGAGTCTACCAACTAGCCCCACTTAGTTGATCTGGTGCTTGTCGACTGTGCAAACGCTTGGCAAAAGATAGAATTTTAGTGTAACAATGCCAAGGAATAATGCCAAGGTATGTCTTATGCATGCAAGTATACACAGTTAGCAAGTAATACAGTAGTAAACTGAGTATCAAATCCATAGGGATTGACCAAGAACTTATTTGCTCAATGTTTACTTGTTTAAAAGAGTTTAAAGTGTTTAAAATGTTTTCGGTATAAGATTAAAAAGATAGCAAAATAGTGTAGTGAAAATGAAAGCAGCCTGGCAACAAAGTGTCCAAATGAATGATGAGCGTTGGCAAGGGATGCATGGTTTTCACGCTATTCATGCTAGCCTTTAATAATGTCCTGCCTTAGAATTGTTGCCAAGCAGATTCAAGGATGGCATTACCTCTGTCAATGGCAATGCCCGAAATTAACCATGTTAAACCCATATATGTCTAGAGTGAAGTTTTTCATTAATTAATTTGATTAAATTCTAATCTATACTCCTAAGGGGTAGATTCACTTCAGAAGTAAGCTCATCTACTTGAACATCTTATTTCGAAGCTTCTCTCATTAGTATCTGGCAACTAATCGTTATCCCTCAAGTCTGCTAAGATATTAAGGTGTAATAACCAAACAATGTCAGCGGTCGTATGGCAAAGAATTTAGAAAATTGAAGTACATGCCAGATAGAAAAACAATGCCAAGGCATTTCAATTATTAAAGACCAAACATAAAACCAGCGTTAAACGTAAACATCCCCCAACCAACTGTAAAAGTTTAGTTCATGGTTGGGTGGTCCATCCATAAAACTTCATTGTTTCTCCACATCATTATTTAAATAAATAAAAACTAAGAGAATACGCTAGAAGGAGGTCTATCGATGTAGCCCTTCATTGGCTCCAAACTCTCGGTCTTTAGCTGGTTGAACTACGTCACTCTCGGTTCACCACAGTGCAGCCTCTTCTCTTCGATCTCTTTCCCTCGAGTGCTTGCTCGATCTCTTTAAATAGGCTTGTGTGGGAACCCTAGGATAAGCCTTCGAGTTTGAAATTCGAATGTACAAGGGATAAGATGTGGAATCCTCTTATCCAAATTTGAATCCTAAGGCTGACGTGTACAAGGTCCATCGGCTACTTAACCGGGCATCAAACTTCACTTCTATGCCAGCCAAGCTTGGCAATCTCTGGTCTAACTTTGCCAACTGCAATTGGGCATTCTCTTCGGTATTCCCTGCTTTTGCTCTTGCGATGTACTGCCAAGTATGTCATGCTTTGCCAAGCATGTAATAATGCCAACAAAGCAACCTTTCACACTGGCAAAGTAAAAAAAAATCCTTATCTCCCTAACTCCTTATGCAAATGCATGAATTTAACAACTAAATGCAAACATCTATACCTAAAGACAAGCAAAAACATTGTAAAATATGCATAAAAATAGTACTTTTTAGGAGTTAACACTCCCCCAAACCTAGCTCATTGCTTGCCCTCAAGTAATGCATGTGAACTTAAAAAATATGAAAATAATACCTCGAAAAAAATTAGGTCGAAATGACAACCAATGCTAGCAAGTAGAATCTGGCCCAGTTCTATCCTCGGATATCCAAGTGCAATAATGCCAAGCAGATAAGCAAATTCAAGTGCAGCAATATAACTCTAGTCTAAGGTCATGAAAGGTGCAGGAAGTGCATGTAATGTGCATCAAGATTCCTTCTACTCCCTTAGTCAAATTTACTACCTAAACTCAGAACTTTTATTTTTCTTTTATTCCTACCTAGGGTTTCTGCTGGCAATATTTTAAGCTTGCTTTGTAATACTATTTGGCATGAGAAATAAAAGGGAGCA
The DNA here is from genome assembly GCA_019671005.1 of Hibiscus mutabilis. NCBI lineage: Eukaryota > Viridiplantae > Streptophyta > Magnoliopsida > Malvales > Malvaceae > Hibiscus > Hibiscus mutabilis. The sequence continues at coordinate 36,666,347 of CM033716.1, forward strand.
TACCACGAACCCCCATGTTAATCCAGACATTACTAGGCTTTCTCTTCAACTTATACCCTAAAGTTTTAAACTTGAGAACCAAGAGGGAGCAAACCACGAAGCCCCAAGTTACTTATTATCCCTAAGGTAGAGGAGAGTTCTACATTTTTTCTTGCCTTGGCAAAATATTATTACCTTATTAATTTCTTTTACCCTGGCATCAAAATAAAATATGAGCTTAGTTTCAAGAACTCTAAGATTGTTTGGGAACTAGATGCATACTACGTGTTAAGTGAAAGTTCAATTCCCTAAACTAGAGATCAATTGCCAAGCAGTCCTGGCATTACTACTCTGTTGGCATAGGCAAACTAAGGATTTCAAATTTCATCATTGGACAGAATATTCTAGAAAAAACAATACTAAACTAGCAAAATGTTAGCATACTTTCAAAATTTAACCGAGACAAAAAAATAGTGGTTTGGTATGCATGGCTTAAACCTAATCTACATGACATGGTAACATAATGCAGATAGAAATATAAACATGAATGCATGGCATGCAACAGATGTGAGGCAACACACACACCCAAACCAAAGGTGTGCATTATCCTCAATGCATGTAGATATATACAAACATATGAAAAATAAAATGCATGAAAAAATGAATAAAAATGAATGCAAGGAGTTTTAAGGGGAAGAGGACCGCCCTTCGGTGGGTTCTTCGCATGTGACGCGGGTTTTTCTCTTGATAAAGCTCCCACAGTTAGGAGTCTTATGCTTTATTCTTGTTATGGTGGGATTTTAGGCTACAGTGGAAGCTCTAATGTCATGGAGGGCTTTCTTAACTGGCTCCGAGGTGGCAGTAGCATCAGTGGCAGCAGACGAGGCAGGTGCAACGGGTGTTTGCGGCAGATTTTTCTTGGATTTCTTCTTTTGATTCTGGCGGTGTTTCGATCTTGGAAAACTCAACTTGAATAGAAGATACTGATACGGTGGCATTGGATTATGTCGGAGTATGGACTAAATGTGGACTGGCGGCATGTCATCGCTGGCAAATATATTAGTGGGGAACTTGGTGAGGCTGGTAAAATGTCCTAGGACAATTCTTCTAGAGTCTTCCAGATGGCATTATCCTTGGCATGAGCATAATGCCAGAGCTTGATATTTTGCTCCTCAGCTTTCTCTAACTTTTGGAGAATGATCTCCTGGCGTTGGTAGATCTATGAAAGCATTGCCACTGAACTAGCTGGCATAGGAGTGTTAGGCTCTTCCTTCGGTACCTTGGGCTTGGGCGTTGGCTCTGTTGCCTTTCCCTTGCCTTTTTCCTTTGAATTAGTGGTAGTGAGTTGCCTCCATAGGGCAGCCGTGATTGTTGTTCCCTTGGTTTCTTGGACCTTGTATGAATCGATCATTGGTACACCATGCTTCATACAAATATTAGAAATCAACAATAGGAAAAACAAACTGCCATTATACTTTCCAACACACTTATAAGTTTCCTTGATGATGAGTCAGTCGACGTTGATTTTACGACCCACGATGATGGAGTGTAACACTGCCAACCTTTCTTCTGAGATAGTTTCATGGTAGGGAGTCGGCATTAGGTTCACCTTTTAAAAGTGATTCTACCTCTTTGGGCATGATTTTAATGCCAGCCACTTAACTGTCTAGTGTCGCTTCGACGACACAGTCCAGGTGGTGTCAAGCTCACATAAATTCATCAAAAGCTTTTTCCTCTTGGCATCGTTCATTGAGTCAACAAACTCTAGATATTTATCCTCGGCACCATCCAACTCAAACATGGAATTAATATACCCTTCATCAAATCGCACACACATACCTCGTATTATCAGAAAGGGTGAATCTTTGGTTGTTAGATGGGAATAGAATTCTGGGACAATGTTGGAGTAAACTTCTCCCTTTTGTTGGCAGAACAGTTCCCACTTGTGCTTGGTCACCACCGTCATGAACTTCGGGGTGAATCCCAAGTTTGGTTCGTTCTTGATCTCAAAATTTTTCTCATGGCAAAGTTTTCTTCGTGTTTCTTGCAGATCTCTTCATTAAAGAAGATCTTGAAGGGTATTGACAATGATGCCATGGAAACAAATCAGGTGATACATATATGGGGGGGCTAAAATGATGCATTGTAGCCAAAGAGTTGAAGCTGTTTTATAAGTATGGAATTTCAGCCGACTTGCATCGAATTTTTGGATGGGATCTGGGCACTTCTGAGTCTACATGTCTTCTTCAAAGATATTCGTATGTCTCTTATCTTTCCAACGCATCTTGAAATGCATCAATTCGAGCTCAAGTTATGTCCATTTTAGTAAAGACTATGCGAGCAGAAATCTCTATACGAAATTATTACAGGAAATATTATTTATTATGAATTTTCAATAATTTTATTGATTATTTGTATTTAAATTTAATCTAGGATTCTTTATGAAGATATTTAGATGATTTAGGATTAGAATTGTTATTTATTTATTAGTTTTTTAGGTTAGATAAAATATGTTTATTTATTTTATTATTATGTTTACTTTTCCTAATTTAAGTTGAATTCTTCATTTGTAACCTATTTAAAGGCATATTTGCTTCATTAATAAGAACATCATGAATTTATGAGTTGCAAAATCTTTTGGCCATGGGCCATTTTATTTTCAAGGTAGATAGATTTGCCTTGTTATTTTTCGTATCTGAAGTCTTCTTCAACGTAAGTTCGTCAAGTTCTTGTAATGGAGATCATCTTCACACTCTTGCTTGCCTAGGTAATTGCATCTTGGAGGGTGGGTTAGAGCCGCTTGAGGTTGCTTGCTTAGATAATCGCATCTAAGAGGGCCGAGGACAAAATATCCTACAACATCTATCTCGTCATCATCCATTCATCGGAGAGATTCGTACCGTTTGCAGGTGTTTGCCTATTCAATTGCAATTAGGAGGGTGCCAAGGACAAATCTATCCAACACCGCCACCATCAAATTCATCCTATCTCGTTTTCTACATCAAGATCATGCTTTATTATCGGTTTGCTGAACGTGGAGTTTGGGGTTTTCTCATATCATATTAGTGAGTTTGCTAGATTAATTGTGATCTAGAGGGTTCCTAGATTTTGAGATAATTCTTGGATACTGGCTTCCGTATCATCAGGGGCTTGAGTGATTTGGAAAAGAAGAAGAAGTAGTAGTGATTTCTTGGGTTCTTGCTTGACAAGGAAAATAGAAAGAAAAGTGAAGAGTCATTAGCTAAGGATCGGTTAGGATTTAAGTACATGGAAGGGTAAAAGGTTTAGTGTTTAATTGGGTGTTTAATACGGTCGGTTAAGAAGGGATAATGATGGCTTTTGGCGTGTTTGGGGAAAAGAAAAATTAATGTGATAAGGAGTTATGATGAGCGGACAGCGCGGGAAGTGATAGGGTGATTAGGTTGAAATTTTGAATTCCAACCTATCACTTTGGGCGGCTAGGGTAAAAATTCAATACTTAGCAAAAACTTTCAATCTTTCATGGGCCGAGCTCTATCAAGCCTTGGGTGGCTAGGGTAAATTTCCTTCTTCACATTTCCAATTGCCCTATGCCAAGTCCTTGCCTTGGCATACTACCTGGCACACAGAGCCTGCACTTACTCAAAGAAAAACCTTTCAACGTAGTAAGGGAAAATCAAAATTAAAAGAAAAATAAATAAATGAAAAACATCTAACCTACTATTTACAAAAATTAAACAATAATGATGATGATCATTGAACCTCTTGCCAGGGGATAACCTCCTTGGCATTCTTTTGAGTGCCTTCCAAATAGTGTTTCAGTATTTGGCCGTTTACCTTGAAAATTGTTCCCGTCTTCAAATCTTTAATACCTACTGCTCCATGAGCATATGACTTCACAACTTCAAAGGGTCTCGACCATCTAGACTTGAGCTTTCCTGGAACTAACTTTAGCCTTTAGTTAAATAACAATACATGTTGGCCTACCTCAAATTGCCTTGGCAATATCCTTTTGCCATGCCATCATTTTGTCCTTTCCTTGTAGAGTCTGGCATTCTCGTAAGCATGTATTCTGAATTCTTCTAACTCATTCAAGTCTAATAACCTTTTTTCTCTAGCAGCCCTCTATGACATGATGCATGCATGAGCTGGGTTAAATTACTCATATTGGACAAGAAGCTGAATTGTTCGATGCAAACAATAATGGTCAAAACAATGCACGCATAGGAGGTCAAAAACGATGCATCTTGGACAAGAAACTGAATCTGTTTGTGAAGTCTGGAAAGTCATCTAAATTGCGACGAATTTTTGGATGGGATCTAGGCATTTATGGGTCACTATGTCTTCTTAAAACTTGTCCGGATGCAAATTATCCTCCCAACGCATCTTGAAACGCCTCAATCGGACATTTGGATCTCAAGATACATCCATTTTAGCGAAGACAGCGCATGCAGAAATTCCTATACGGGATTAATACGGGATTTTTGGATAATTACGAATTTTCAAGATTTTATTTGATTATTTCTAATTTAAATCAACATAGGATTCTGCAATATCTAGTAGGATCAGATTTATTTAATTAAGATTTTATTTTTAGCATTTAGAAGTTACTTATCTAATTAGAAGTTCTCTTTGGAGATTTATTATTATAAGTTACTTATCTAATTAGGAGATTAAATTTTAACATTTATTTATTGTATTTAATTCCTAAGTTTAGTAGGATTAAAACTTCTCCATGCCCTATATAAAGGAGGCTACACCCACATTGTAATTCAGATTTCATTGATTAATAAAAAGTTCTCTTTGGAGATTTTAGTATTCTTTGAGTTTGCAAGTGTTCGGTAAACTTGTCTAGAAGCCATCTTCAACATAAGATCATTGAGTTCTTGTGAGGGAGATCATCTTCACACTCTTGCTTGCCTAGGTAATTGCATCTAGGAGGGTGGGTTAGAGCCGCTTGAGGTTGCTTGCTTAGATAATTGAGTCTAAGAGGGTGCCGAAGACAAAACAACATCAACAATTCACAAGCCATCTTCATCTTCAACCTTCACACCATCTTCCATAATTCCATAAACAAAGCTGGAATTTTCAGATTTGTTTTACCTATCTTCTTCTTAATCTTTTCTCATCTTTTTATTTATATTCTTATTTCTTATCATCTAATCCTTCATCTCGTCTTTCTTTCTTTAAATTTCCAGCCTTGAATCTGAAAAAATTCAAGAAAATCCCTTCTTTTTTCTCTTGAATTTTCAGATCTGCCCAAACTTCCTTGATTGAGTCTAGAGCTCCTAGTTCTTGCAACAACTTGATTGAAGGCTTCCAAATCCAAGATTGCGAGACTCTATCATTTGGTATCAGATTTGGGACGATTCTTGACAAGAATTTTGGCATTTTTGGGTGAAAAGCTCAAAAATTAGGGAAAATTCGTCAAATTCAAACGAGCGAATTTTGAGCTGAAATTTTCCAGATCAGATCTACACCTTTGGAGGAGTCACCACATAAAATTTCAGAAATTTTTTTACATCGGGAACACCTCGAACGAAGTAGATCAAGTTGCTGCAAAATTCTAGGGTTTTCGGGGTTTTTCTAATTTTCTTTCATTTTTAGCCATTATGACACGGAAGCTAGGATCCAAGAATTACCTCAAAATCTAGGAACCCTCTAGATCACAATTAATCTAGCAAATTCACTAATATGATCCGAGAAAACCCCAAACTCCAAGTTTAGCAAACCGATAATAAAGCATGATCTTGATGTAGAAAACGAGATAGGATGAATTTGATGGTGGCGGTGTTGGATAGATTTGTCCTTGGCACCCTCCTAATCGCAATTGAATAGGCAAACACCTGCAAACGACACGAATCTCTCCGATGAATAGATGATGACGAGATAGATGTTATAGGATATTTTGTCCTCGGCACCCTCTTAGACGCGATTATCTAAGCAAGCAACCTCAAGCGGCTCTAACTCACCCTCCTAGACGCAATTACCTAGGCAAGCAAGAGTGTGAAGATGATCTCCATCACAAGAACTTGACGAACTTACGTTGAAGAAGACTTCTGATACGAAAAATAACAAGGCAAATCTATCTACCTTGAAAATAAAATGGCCCATGGCCAAAGGTTTTTGCAACTCATAAATTCATGATGTTGTTCTTATTAATGAAGCAAATATGCCTTTAAATAGGCTACAAATGAAGAGTTCAACTTAAATTAGGAAAAGTAAAGATAATAATAAAATAAATAAACATATTTTATCTAACCTAAAAAACTAATAAACAAATAACAAATCTAATCCTAAATCATCTAAATATCTTCATAAAGAATCCTAGATTAAATTTAAGTACAAATAATCAATACAATTATTGAAAATTCGTAATAAATAATATTTCCCGTAATAAATCCGTATAGAGATTTCTGCTCGCATAGTCTTCACTAAAACGGACATAATTTGAGCTCCCGATGTCGAATTGATGCGTTTCAAGATGCGTTGGAAAGCTAAGAGACATACAAATATGTTTGAAGAAGACATGTAGACTCAGAAGTGCCCAGATCCCATCCGAAAATTCGATGCAAGTTGGCTGAAATTCCAGACTTATAAAACAGCTTCAACTCTTTGGCTACAATGCATCATTTTAGCCCCCCATGCATGTATCACATTAGTTTTCGTTTGTTTTAGCTTTTATTGCTTCTTACACATCTTCTAACACCTTCTTATTTCCTTGTGTTAGTAGGACTAAAAGTTGCATACTCTTCTTTCTCCTTGCAACTATAATTCTATTGGTGTCTAACCTTTTCTTTGGATTCTTAAAGCAATTAGGATGTTTTATTCTCTTTTCAACACTTGTTATCGTATACCAATAAATATTTTTCGATCACGATGTAAGATACAAGGTAATCTATGTTCTTTAATTATTGATGGTGATAGTTGTGTAAACTTAGTGAGTAGCTTCATTGTTGATGCACTCGATCTACCATGCCAAGAACACCCTAAGCCGTATCATCTTCAAGGGTTTAATAGCGGACCAGATATGAAGGTAACCGAACGTTGTTTAATCTCTTTTACTCTTGGAAGCTATTGTGATGATGTATGGTGTGACATGGTTCCTATGGAAGTCACCCACTTGCTATTAGGAAGACCTTGGAAAAATGATTGAGGCACTGTCCATCGAATCAATACAAATGGATACTCGGTTGTGCACCAAGGCCAGAAGCTCTCGTTTGCTACAATAGAGCCGAAAAAAGTAGATGAAGAAATAGCAAAAGCAAAAAAACAGTGTGAGAGGATAAAACGAAAAATATTGGAAGCAAAAAAGGCTGAATCAATTGACCACACAAAGGCAACCAACCATGAAGACATCCCAAAACCAGAAGGTACACATGATTCTCTTCGTACTTCTACTACTTTTAGCATTTGTGCAAATGTTGATATTGGAGAAGAACCATCTCCCAAACAAAAGGATAGTGATAGTGAACACATTAGACAAGATGACAATGCTTCTAATCCCTCATGTGAAGTAGTAGATCCACTTGCTATACTCTCATCACCTCCCCACGAAGAAAGTAAGTGTAATTCTAACCCTTCGTTTGATTCTTGTCCTATCATTCCGTTAGAAACACTTTCTCCTCTACAGAAATTGTACATTGATGATAAATTTTATGAGAGGGATATGGGATGTGAGATACAAAAGACTGAGAGTAAAGAGGCCGAGAGTGAAAAAAGTCAAATTAATGGTCAAAATTTGGTAAGTGAAAATACATATGAGGTAAAAGTCACACAAAGCCCAAAAGAAAAAGACAAGAAAAAGAACGCGACGAGTGATTTTGTTTTGACTAGTCATTACAAATGTTCGAGTAGTGTTGTCTTATTTTTTCAGGATTTTGTTGAACCATTGAGAGGAGCTCAATTAGATCACTCCACGTATAACAAAGAAGCCTTTTCAATTGAAGTTGATGATTGTTCTCTCATTGCCGATTTAGATTCGAGGACGAATCCTTTTGAGGAGTGGAGGAATGATACATGCATGAGCGGGGTTAAATTACTCATATTGGACAAGAATCTGAATTTGTTCGATGCAAACAATAATGGTCAAAACAATGCACGCATAGGAGGTCAAAAACGATGCATCTTGGACAAGAAACTGAATCTGTTTGTGAAGTCTGGAAAGTCAGCTAAATTTCGACGAATTTTGGATGGGATCTAGGCATTTATGGGTAAACATGTCTTCTTAAAACTTGTCCGGCTGCAAATTATCTTTCCAGCACATCTTGAAACGCCTCAATCGGACATTTGGATCTCAAGATACATCCATTTTAGCGAAGACAGTGCATGCAGAAATTCCTATACGGGATTTTTGGATAATTACGAATTTTCAAGATTTTATTTGATTATTTGTAATTTAAATCAACATTGGATTCTGCAATATCTATTAGGATCAGATTTATTTAATTAAGATTTTATTTTTAGCATTTATTTATTATTAGAAGTTACTTATCTAATTAGGAGATTAAATTTTAACATTTATTTATTGTATTTAATTCCTAAGTTTAGTAGGATTAAAACTTCTCCATGGCCTATATAAAGGAGGCTTCACCCACATTGTAATTCAGATTTCATTGATTAATAAAAAGTTCTCTTTGGAGATTTTAGTATTCTTTGAGTTTGCAAGTGTTCGGTAAACTTGTCTAGAAGCCATCTTCAACATAAGATCATCGAGTTCTTGTGAGGGAGATCATTTTCACACTCTTGCTTGCCTAGGTAATTGCATCTAGGAGGGTGGGTTAGAGCCGCTTGAGGTTACTTGCTTAGATAATTGAGTCTAAGAGGGTGTCGAGGACAAAACAACATCAACAATTCACAAGCCATCTTCATCTTCAACCTTCACACCATCTTCCATAATTCCATAAACAAAGCTGGAATTTTCAGATTTGTTTTACCTATCTTCTTCTTAATCTTTTCTCATCTTTTTATTTATATTCTTATTTCTTATCATCTAGTCCTTCATCTCGTCTTTCTTTCTTTAAATTTCCAGCCTTGAATCTGAAAAAATTCAAGAAAATCCCTTCTCTTTTCTCTTGAATTTTCAGATCCGCCCAAACTTCCTTGATTGAGTCTAGAGCTCCTAGTTCTTGCAACAACTTGATTGAAGGCTTCCAAATCTAAGATTGTGCTACTCTATCATGACATGTCAAGCGTTTTAATTGCCCAATAGGCTTGGTGTTCCTTCTACACTAGTAGGTGCATGTCTTCCCAAAAATGAGTCTGAATGGGGAGGTTCCCAAAGGAGTTTTAAAAACTGTCCTAAAAGCCCACAAGGAGTCATCTAGTCTCAAGGACCATTCCTTCCTTGTTGGATTCACAGTTGATAGAGTAGCGCAATCTTGGATTTGGAAGCCTTCAATCAAGTTGTTGCAAGAACTAGGAGCTCTAGACTCAATCAAGGAAGTTTGGGCAGATCTGAAAATTCAAGAGAAAAGAGAAGGGATTTTCTTGAATTTTTCAGATTGAAGGCTGGAAATTTAAAGAAAGAAAGACGAGATGAAGGATTAGATGATAAGAAATAAGAATATAAATAAAAAGATGAGAAAAGATTAAGAAGAAGATAGGTAAAACAAATCTGAAAATTCCAGCTTTGTTTATGGAATTATGGAAGATGGTGTGAAGGTTGAAGATGAAGATGGCTTGTGAATTGTTGATGTTGTTTTGTCCTCGGCACCCTGATAGAGTAGCGCAATCTTGGATTTGGAAGCCTTCAATCAAGTTGTTGCAAGAACTAGGAGCTCTAGACTCAATCAAGGAAGTTTGGGCAGATCTGAAAATTCAAGAGAAAAGAAAATGGATTTTCTTGAATTTTTCAGATTAAAGGCTGGAAATTTAAAGAAAGAAAGACGAGATGAAGGATTAGATGATAAGAAATAAGAAAATAAATAAAAAGATGAGAAAAGTTTAAGAAGAAGATAGGTAAAACAAATCTGAAAATTCCAGCTTTGTTTATGGAATTATGGAAGATGGTGTGAAGGTTGAAGATGAAGATGGCTTGTGAATTGTTGATGTTGTTTTGTCCTCAGCACCCTCTTAGACTCAATTATCTAAGCAAGCAACCTCAAGCGGCTCTAACCCACCCTCCTAGACGCGATTATCTAGGCAAGCAAGAGTGTGAAGATAAACTCCCTCAGAAGAACTCGTCGAACTTATGTTGAAGAAGACTTCGAAGGCACAAGTATTCAGCACTTGCAAAATCAAACTCACTAAATATTTCATAAATCAAAGAAAATCTCCCTTACAATGATGGAGGCTTCATCCTTTTATAGGTGAATGATAGACAAAACAATTTAATTTCTACTAAAACAAGGAAAACCTAATCTAATTAAAAATAATAATAATAAAAAAACAGCTTTTAAACTCCACGTGCTTGTGTGGCAAGGAATAGGGTGATAAGGCAAGTGATAAGCTGATAAGGACTGGGTGGCTGGTTCCTAAAGTATATAAAACCCTAAAAACATCAATTTAAATGATAATAAATATATTGGGCTAAGTTTAATTCGTCCAAAGCCTTATATGTTAGCTTTTGGGCTGAATTTTACAAAATCCCGTAATAATCTCGTATCCAGTTTTCTGCATGCGCAGTCTTAAGTAAATTGGACGTATCTTAAGTTCCTGATGTCTGATTGATGCGTTTCAAGATGCGTTGGAAAGTTAACTGAATGACGGACAATTTTTTAGAAGACAACTTGACTCAGAAATGCCCAGATCCCATCCGAAAACTCGTTGAAAGTTGGCTGACTTTCCAGACTTCACAAAGAGATTCAATTTTTTGTCCAAGATGCATCGTTTTTGACCTCCTATGCATGCATTGTTTTGGCTTTCATTGTTTTCATCGAACAAATTCAGCTTCTTGTCCAATATTATTAATTTGACCTCGCTCATGCATGTATCATTCCCCCACACCTCAAAATGATTCGTCCTCGAATCTAAATCGGCAATGAGAGAACAATCATCAACTTCAATTGAAAAGGCTTCTTTGTTGTATGTGGATTGATCTAATTGAGCTCCTCTCAATGGTTCAACAAAATCCTGAAAAAATAAGACAGCACTACTCGAACATTTGTAAGGATTAGTCAAAACAAAATCACTCGTCGCGTTCTTTTTCTTGTCTTTTTCTTTTGGGCTTTGTGTGACTTTTACCTCATATGTATTTTCACTCACCAAATTTGGGCCGTTAATTTGACTTTTTTCACTCTCGGCCTCTTTACTCTCAGTCTTTTGTTTCTCACATCCCATATCCCTCTCACAAAATTTATCATCAATGTACAATTTCTGTAGAGGAGAAAGTGTTTCTAACGGAATGATAGGACAAGAATCAAATGAAGGGTTAGAATTACACTTACTTTCTTTGTGGGGAGGTGATGAAAGTATAGCAAATGGACCTACTACTTCACATGAGGGATTAGAAGCATTGTCATCTTGTCTAATGTGTTCATTATCATTATCTTGTTGTTTGAGTGTTTGTGTGTTTTCCGTCAACATGAGGATTTTTGTCTTAGTTTTATCTAGTGACTAGGATGTTTCAATTTTCTGCTTTGGTCTACTTGAGTCGAGCAAAGGTTTAGAAGAATTAGAATGAGATAAAAGGTTGAGTGGTACCTCTGTCATAGTGATAATTCTTCTGTCGATATCGTTGTCGATCTTTGATGCGCTTTTCGATTGTCATGGCGAATTGGAATGCCTCTTGAAGGGTGTAGTAGGTTTTGAGTTCAAGTACCTCAAGAATGTTGTCATTGAGTCTGATAACAAACCTAATCATTGTATCCTCTTCATCCTCTTGTATGTCGGCTTTTTGCATCAATGATTCCATCTCTTTGAGATACTCATCAATAGTTTTGCAGCCTTGTCGGATCCTTTGTAACTTTTGTTTGATCTCTCGTTGATATAATGGGGGAACAAAACGCTCTCGCATGACTATTTTAAGTTCTTCCCATGAGGTTATCTTGGCTTCTCTATTGAGACGCCGATTGCGGACCAATTGGGACCACCAAATGGATGCATATTCAGTGAATTCGAGAGTCAACAATGGAACTTGATCCTTTTCGGGACATTGATAATGCTCGAATAGAAGATCAACTTGATTTTCCCAGTCACAATAAGCATCAGGGTCATACCTTCCTTGAAAAGGTGGTACAGTGATCTTCGGTTTGGCTAAGGTGTTTGTTACTCATCTGGCTTTGTGCAAGGATTATGCCTATATGTAGGGGGTTTTGGCGTCTATTCTGAATGGGAACAAGATTTGGACGCCTAGGCTCTTCAGTATCGCTTGCAATAGCAGTGGTTTCTAATCTCCCAATGGTTTGAGAGATTGCGGTTACGGCTGTATCGGTGTGCTCAAGCTTGGTTGCCAATGAGGTTACAGTCCGTTCAAGTTTATTGAGAGTATCTGAAACTTCTTGAAGAGTCACTTCATGTGGTTCTTCGTCGTTACTCGTTTCTGACATCCTTAAACACTCAAATTTAAAAGGTAAAAAGCAAAAGAAAACTAGAAATCTCACTAAACACTCCAAGGAATAAATATTTAGCGAGGCAAGTAAACCGATCTCGTGCTCTTTAAAGACCTTCCTGCCACAAGTTAACAAGTTACAATCGGAATTTAATCCTAACAATGAGTCCTAATTGCACTAGGAGTCCAATGAAAGGCTTGACACCAATTGAATATAGTTGCAAGAAAGAAGGATTGTAATGCAACTTTTAGTCCTACTCACACCAGAAAAGAGAAGGTGTTAAATTGCGTCATAGAAGAAAGAAAAAGCAAAACAAAGGAACTTAAGAAACTAAGAGTAGGAAAAAATTAGTAGAGAAAGATGATAACCCCAAAACCCAGAAACAACTTGAAGGGAGAAATCCAATGTTGAATCCACTTCAATGTGATGCTTGTGGTGGTTGATGATGGTGATCTTGATGATTCTTGATGGTGGTTGGTGGCTAGGTATGAGCTTTCTCACTTTTCTTCACTTTTCTTTCTTTTTTATTTTTTTATTTTTTTCTCTTTTTTTTCTTTTTACAAGGTAAATAAACTGAAATTAACAAAAATTGAAGAAAAAATAATGAAAATAGGGTTAAAGTAGGGGAAACCAATAATTTGGCTGAAACTTTATCCACTTCGTTTGAGGTGTTCCCGAACTCCAAAAATTTTGAAATTTTGTGTGGTGACTCCACCAATTGTGTAGATCTGATCTGGAAAGTTTCAACTCAAAATTCACTCGTTTGGTTTTGACGAATTTTCCCTAATTTTCGAGTTTTTTTTCCCAAAAACGCCAAAATTCTTGCCAAGAATCGTCCCAAATCTGATACCAAATGATAGAGTAGCGCAATCTTGGATTTGGAAGCCTTCAATCAAGTTGTTGCAAGAACTAGGAGCTCTAGACTCAATCAAGGAAGTTTGGGCAGATCTGAAAATTCAAGAGAAAAGAGAAGGGATTTTCTTGAATTTTTTAGATTCAAGGCTGGAAACTTAAAGAAAGAAAGACGAGATGAAGGATTAGATGATAAGAAATAAGAATATAAATAAAAAGATGAGAAAGATTAAGAAGAAGATAGGTAAAACAAATCTGAAAATTCCAGCTTTGTTTATGGAATTATGGAAGATGGTGTGAAGGTTGAAGATGAAGATGGCTTGTGAATTGTTGATGTTGTTTTGTCCTCGGCACCCTCTTAAACACAATTATCTAAGCAAGCAACCTCAAGCGGCTCTAACCCACCCTCCTAGACGCGATTATCTAGGCAAGCAAGAGTGTGAAGATGATCTCCCTCACAAGAACTCGTCGAACTTATGTTGAAGAAGACTTCGAAGGCACAAGTATTCAGCACTTGCAAAATCAAACTCACTAAATCGGCTTCACAAACAGATTCAATTTCTTAGAAGACAACTTGTTAGAAGACAACTTGACTCAGAAATGCCCGGATCCCATCCGAAAACTCGTCGCAAGTTGGATGACTTTCCAGGCTTCACAAACAGATTCAATTTCTTGTCCAAGATGCATCATTTTTGACCTCCTATGTGTGCATTGTTTTGGCTTTTATTGTTTGCATCGAACAAAATCAGCTTCTTGTCCAATATTAGTAATTTGACCCCGCTCATGCATGTATCATTCCCCCACTCCTCAAAAGGATTCGTCCTCGAATCTAAATCGGCAATGAGAGAACAATCATCAACTTCAATTGAAAAGGCTTCTTTGTTGTATGTGGAGTGATCTAATTGAGCTCCTCTCAATGGTTCAACAAAATCCTGAAAAATAAGACGGCACTACTCGAACATTTGTAAGGATTAGTCAAAACAAAATCACTCGTCGCGTTCTTTTTCTTGTCTTTTTCTTTTGGGCTTTGTATGACTTTTACCTCATATGTATTTTCACTCACCAAATTTGGGGGTTTAATTTGACTTTTTTTACTCTCGGCCTCTTTACTCTCAGTCTTTTGTATCTCACATCCCATATCCCTCTCACAAATATTAACATCAATGTACAATTTCTGTAGAGGAGAAAGTGTTTGATATACATGTATGGGGGGCTAAAATGATGCATTGAGTTGAAGCTGTTTTATAAGTCTGGAATTTCAACCCACTTGCATCAACTTTTCGGATGGGATCCGGGCACTTCTGAATCTACATGTCTTCTCCAAACATATTCCTCTGTCTCTTAGCTTTCCAACGCATCTTGAAACGCATCAATCCGACATCGGGATCTCAAGTTATGTCCATTTTAGTGAAGACTGTGCGAGCAGAAATCTCTATATGATTTTATCACGGGAAATATTATTTATTACGAATTTTCAATAATTTTATTGATTATTTGTACTTAAATTTAATCTAGGATTCTTTATGAAGATATTAAGATGATTTAGGATTAGATTTGTTATTTATTTATTAGTTTTTTAGGTTAGATAAAATATGTTTATTTATTTTATTATTATCTTTACTTTTCCTAATTTAAGTTGAACACTTCATTTGTAGCCTATTTAAAGGCATATTTGCTTCACTAATAAGAACAACATCATGAATTTATGAGTTGCAATTGGCCATGGGCCATTTTATTTTCAAGGTAGATAGATTTGCCTTGTTATTTTTCGTATCAGAAGTCTTCTTCAACGTAAGTTCGTCAAGTTCTTGTAATGGAGATCATCTTCACACTCTTGCTTGCCTAGGTAATTGCATCTAGGAGGGTGGGTTAGAGCCGCTTGAGGTTGCTTGCTTAGATAATCGCGTCTAAGAGGGTGCCGAGGACAAAATATCCTACAACATCTATCTCGTCATCATCCATTCATCGGAGAGATTCGTGTCGTTTGCAGGTGTTTGCCTATTCAATTGCGATTAGGAGGGTGCCAAGGACAAATCTATCCAACACTGCCACCATCAAATTCATCCTATCTCGTTTTCTACATCAAGATCATGCTTTATTGTCGGTTTGCTGAACGTGGAGTTTGGGGTTTTTTCGGATCATATTAGTGAGTTTGCTAGATTAATTGTGATCTAGAGGGTTCCTAGATTTTGAGGTAATTCTTGGATCCTAGCTTCCGTATCAATTGGTAATCAGAGCCTTGGTTTAGGTGTTTGAAACAATTATCTTTTACTGTTGTTTTAGTAGTTGAGAAAAAAGAAAAAAATATATAATTCTCTATATAGATCATAGTTTCAATATTTCATTCCTGGAGACATCTCAAGAGACTTGAAGGTTGTGATCAACAACTCTTAAGATTCAGGACGAATCGTTTTCAACAGGGGGAGAATGATACATGTATGGGGGGCTAAAATGATGCATTGTAGCCAAAGAGTTGAAGCTGTTTTATAAGTCTGGAATTTCAGCCGACTTGCATTGAATTTTCGGATGGGATTCGGGCACTTCTGAGTCTACATGTCTTCTTCAAACATATTCCTCTGTCTCTTAGCTTTCCAACGCATCTTGAAACGCATCAATCCGACATCGGGATCTCAAGTTATGTCCATTTTAGTGAAAACTGTGCGAGCAGAAATCTCTATATGTTTTATCACGAGAAATATTATTTATTACGAATTTTCAATAATTTTATTGATTATTTGTACTTAAATTTAATCTAGGATTCTTTATGAAGATATTTAGATGGTTTAGGATTAGATTTGTTATTTATTTATTAGTTTTTTAGGTTAGATAAAATCTGTTTATTTATTTTATTATTATCTTTACTTTTCCTAATTTAAGTTGAACTCTTTATTTGTAGCCTATTTAAAGGCATATTTGCTTCACTAATAAGAACAACATCATGAATTTATGAGTTGCAAAAACCTTTGGCCATTGGCCATTTTATTTTCAAGGTAGATAGATTTGCCTTGTTATTTTTCGTATCAGAAGTCTTCTTCAACGTAAGTTCGTCAAGTTCTTGTAATGGAGATCATCTTCACATTCTTGCTTGCCTAGATAATTGCATCTAGGAGGGTGGGTTAGAGCCGCTTGAGGTTGCTTGCTTAGATAATCGCGTCTAAGAGGGTGCCGAGGATAAAATATCCTACAACATCTATCTCGTCATCATCCATTCATCGGAGAGATTTGTGCCGTTTGCAGGTGTTTGCCTATTCAATTGCGATTAGGAGGGTGCCAAGGACAAATCTATCCAACACCGCCACCATCAAATTCATCCTATCTCGTTTTCTACATCAAGATCATGCTTTATTATCGGTTTGCTGAACGTGGAGTTTGGGGTTTTCTCGGATCATATTAGTGAGTTTGCTAGATTAATTGTGATCTAGAGGGTTCCTAGATTTTGAGGTAATTCTTGGATCCTAGCTTCCGTATCAATTGGTAATCAGAGCCTTGGTTTAGGTGTTTGAAACAATTATCTTTTACTGTTGTTTTAGTAGTTGAGAAAAAAGAAAAAATATATAATTCTCTATATAGATCATAGTTTTAATATTTCATTCCTGGAGACATCTCAAGAGACTTCAAGGTTGTGATCAACAACTCTTAAGATTCAGGACGAATCATTTTCAACAGGGGGAGAATGATACATGTATGGGGGGC
Organism: Hibiscus mutabilis; assembly: GCA_019671005.1. Lineage (NCBI taxonomy): Eukaryota > Viridiplantae > Streptophyta > Magnoliopsida > Malvales > Malvaceae > Hibiscus > Hibiscus mutabilis. The sequence continues at coordinate 36,683,341 of CM033716.1, forward strand.
TAAAATGATGCATTGTAGCCAAAGAGTTGAAGCTGTTTTATAAGTCTGGAATTTCAGCCGACTTGCATCGAACTTTCGGATGGGATCCGGGCACTTCTGAGTCTACATGTCTTCTTCAAACATATTCCTCTATCTCTTAGCTTTCCAACGCATCTTGAAACGCATCAATCCGACATCGGGATCTCAAGTTATGTCCATTTTAGTGAAGACTGTGCGAGCAGAAATCTCTATATGATTTTATCACGGGAAATATTATTTATTACGAATTTTCAATAATTTTATTGATTATTTGTACTTAAATTTAATCTAGGATTCTTTATGAAGATATTTAGATGATTTAGGATTAGATTTGTTATTTATTTATTAGTTTTTTAGGTTAGATAAAATATGTTTATTTATTTTATTATTATCTTTACTTTTCCTAATTTAAGTTGAACTCTTCATTTGTAGCCTATTTAAAGGCATATTTGCTTCACTAATAAGAACAACATCATGAATTTATGAGTTGCAAAAACCTTTGGCCATTGGCCATTTTATTTTCAAGGTAGATAGATTTGCCTTGTTATTTTTCGTATAAGAAGTCTTCTTCAATGTAAGTTCGTCAAGTTCTTGTAATGGGGATCATCTTCACACTCTTGCTTGCCTACTAGGTAATTGCATCTAGGAAGGTCGGTTAGAGCCGCTTGAGGTTGCTTGCTTAGATAATCGCGTCTAAGAGGGTGCCGAGGATAAAATATCCTACAACATCTATCTCGTCATCATCCATTCATCAGAGAGATTCGTGCCGTTTGCAGGTGTTTGCCTATTCAATTGCGATTAGGAGGGTGCCAAGGACAAATCTATCCGACACCGCCACCATCAAATTCATCCTATCTCGTTTTCTACATCAAGATCATGCTTTATTATCGGTTTGCTAAACGTGGAGTTTGGGGTTTTCTCGGATCATATTAGTGAGTTTGCTAGATTAATTGTGATCTAGAGGGTTCCTAGATTTTGAGGTAATTCTTGGATCCTAGCTTCCGTATCAGTGTTCCTAACGGAATGATAGGACAAGAATCAAATGAAGGGTTTAAATTACACTTACTTTCTTTGTGGGGAGGTGATGAGAGTATAGCAAGTGGACCTACTACTTCACATGAGGGGTTAGAAGCATTGTCATGTTGTCTAATATGTTCATTATCACTATCCTCTTGTTTGAGTGTTTGTGTGTTTTCCGTCAACATGGGGATTTTTTTCTTGGGTTTGTCCAGTGACTTGGATGTTTCAATTTTCTGCTTTGGTCTACTTGAGTCGAGAAAAAGTCTAGAAGAATTAGAATGAGATAAGGGTTGAGTGGTACCTCTGTCATAGTGATAATTCTTCTGTCGATATCGTTTTCGATCTTTGACGCGCTTTTCGATTGTCATGGCAAATTGGAATGCCTCTTGAAGGGTGTAGTAGGTTTTGAGTTTAAGTACCTCAAGAATGTTGTCATTGAGTCCGATAACAAACCTAGTCATTGTATCCTCTTCATCCTCTTCTATGTCAGCTTTTTGCATCAATGATTCCATCTCTTTGAGATACTCATCAACAGTTCTGCAGCCTTGTCGGATCCTTTGTAACTTTTGTTTGATCTCTCGTTGATATAATGGGGGAACAAATCATTCTCGCATGACTTTTTTAAGTTCTCCCCGTGAGGTTATCTTGGCTTCTCTATTGAGACGCCGATTGTGGACCAATTGGGACCACCAAATGGATGCATATTCAGTGAATTCGAGAGTCAACAGTGGAACTTGATCCTCTTCGGGACATTGATAAGGCTCGAATAGAAGATCAACTTGATTTTCCCAGTCACAATAAGCATCAGGGTCATACCTTCCTTGAAAATGTGGTACAGTGATCTTCGGTTTTGCTAAGGTGTTTATTGCTCGTCTCGGCTTTGTGCGAGGATTATGCCTATGTAGGGGGTTTTGGCGTCTATTCTGAATGGTAACAAGATTTGGACGCCCAGGCTCTTCAGTATCGCTTGCAATAGAAGTGGTTTCTAATCTCCCAATGGTTTGAGTGATTGCGGTTACGGCTGTATCGGTGTGCTCAAGCTTGGTTGCCAATGAGGTTACAGTCCGTTCAAGTTTAATTGAGAGTATATGAAACTTCTTGAAGAGTCACCTCATGTGGTTCTTCGTCGTTACTCGTTTCTGACATCCTGAAACACTCAGATTTAAAAAGGTGAAAAGCAAAATAAAACTAGAAATCTCACTAAACACTAAGGAATAAATATTTAGCGAGGCAAGTAAACCGATCTCGTGCTCTTTAAAGACCTTTCGGCCACAAGTCAACAAGTTACAATCAGAGTTTAATCCTAACAATGAGTCCTAATTGTACTAGGAGTCCAATGAAAGGCTTGACACCAATTGAATATAGTTGCAAGAAAGAAGGATTGGAATGCGACTTTTAGTCCTACTCACACCAGAAAATAGAAGGTGGTAAATTGCGTAATAGAAGAAAGAAAAAGCAAAACAAAGGAACTTAAGAAACTAAGAGTAGAAAAAAATTAGTAGAGAAAGATGATAACCCCAAAACCCAGAAACAACTTGAAGGAAGAAATCCAATGTTGAATCCACTTCAATGTGATGCTTGTGGTGGTTGATGATGGTGATCTTGATGATTCTTGATGGTGGTTGGTGGCTAGGTATAAGCTTTCTCACTTTTCTTCACTTTTCTTTCTTTCTTTTCTTTTTTCTTTTTTTAATTGTTTTTCTCTTTTTTTCTTTTTACAAGGTAAATAAACTGAAAATAACGAAAATTAAAAAATAATAATGAAAATAGGGTTAAAGAAGGGGGAAACCTTAATTTGGCTGAAAATTTATCCACTTCGTTCGAGGTGTTCCCGAACTCCAAAAATTCTGAAATTTTGTGTGGTGACTCCACCAATGGTGTAGATCTGATCTGGAAAGTTTCAGCACAAAATTCACTCGTTTGGTTTTAACGAATTTTCCCTAATTTTCGAGTTTTTTTCCCCAAAAACGCCAAAATTCTTGCCAAGAATCGTCCCAAATCTGATACCAAATGATAGAGTAGCGCAATCTTGGATTTGGAAGCCTTCAATCAAGTTGTTGCAAGAACTAGGAGCTCTAGACTCAATCAAGGAAGTTTGGACAGATCTGAAAATTCAAGAGAAAAGAGAAGGGATTTTCTTGAATTTTTCAGATTCAAGGCTGGAAATTTTTAAAGAAAGAAAGACGAGATGAAGGATTAGATGATAAGAAATAAGAATATAAATAAAAAGATGAGAAAAGATTAAGAAGAAGATAGGTAAAACAAATCTGAAAATTCCAGCTTTGTTTATGGAATTATGGAAGATGGTGTGAAGGTTGAAGATGAAGATGGCTTGTGAATTGTTGATGTTGTTTTGTCCTCGGCACCCTCTTAGACTCAATTATCTAAGCAAGCAACCTCAAGCGGCTCTAACCCACCCTCCTAGACGCGATTATCTAGGCAAGCAAGAGTGTGAAGATAAACTCCCTCACAAGAACTCATCGAACTTATGTTGAAGAAGACTTCGAAGGCACAAGTAATCAGCACTTGCAAAAACAAACTCACTAAATATTTCATAAATCAAAGAAAATCTCTCTTACAATGATGGAGGCTTCATCCTTTTATAGGTGAAGGATAGACAAAGTAATTTAACTTCTACTAAAACAAGGAAAACCTAATCTAATTAAAAATAATAAAAAAATAACAGCCTTTAAACTCCTTGTGCTTGTGTGGCAAGGAATAGGGTGATAAGGCAAGTGATAAGCTGATAAGGGCTGAGTGGCTGGGTCCTAAAGTATATAAAACCCTAAAAACATCAATTTAAATGATAATAAATATATTGGGCTAAGTTTAATTCGTCCAAAGCCTTATATGTTAGCTTTTGGGCTGAATTTTACAAAATCCCGTAATAATCCCGTATCCAGTTTTCTGCATGCGCAGTCTTCAGTAAATTGGACGTATCTTGAGTTCCTGATGTCCGATTGACGCGTTTCAAGATGCGTTGGAAAGGTAACTGAATGACAGACAATTTGTTAGAGACAACTTGACTCAGAAATGCCCGGATCACATCCGAAAACTCGTCACAAGTTGGATGACTTTCCAGGCTTCACAAACAGATTCAATTTCTTGTCCAAGATGCATCGTTTTTTACCTCCTATGTGTGCATTGTTTTGGCTTTTATTGTTTGCATAAAGCAAAATCAGCTTCTTGTCCAATATTAGTAATTTGACCCCGCTCATGCATGTATCATTCCCCCACTCCTCAAAAGGATTCGTCCTTGAATCTAAATCGGCAATGAGAGAACAATCATCAACTTCAATTGAAAAGGCTTCTTTGTTGTATGTGGAGTGATCTAATTGAGCTCCTCTCAATGGTTCAACAAAATCCTGAAAAAACAAGACAGCACTACTCGAACATTTGTAAGGATTAGTCAAAACAAAATCACTCGTCGCGTTCTTTTTCTTGTCTTTTTCTTTTGGGCTTTGTATGACTTTTACCTCATATGTATTTTCACTCACCAAATTTGGGGCGTTAATTTGACTTTTTTTCACTCTCGGCCTCTTTACTCTCAGTCTTTTGTATCTCACATCCCATATCCCTCACAAAAATTAACATCAATGTACAATTTCTGTAGAGGAGAAAGTGTTTCTAACGGAATGATAGGACAAGAATCAAATGAAGGGTTTGAATTACACTTACTTTCTTTGTAGGGAGGTGATGAGAGTATAGCAAGTGGACCTACTACTTCACATGAGGGATTAGAAGCATTGTCATGTTGTCTAATATGTTCATTATCACTATCCTCTTGTTTGAGTGTTTGTGTGTTTTCCGTCAACATGGGGATTTTTTTCTTGGGTTTGTCTAGTGACTTGGATGTTTCAATTTTCTGCTTTGGTCTACTTGAGTCGAGAAAAGGTTTAGAAGAATTAGAATGAGATAAAGGTTGAGTGGTACCTCTGTCATAGTGATAATTCTTTTGTCGATATCGTTTTCGATCTTTGATGCGCTTTTCGATTGTCATGGCGAATTGGAATGCCTCTTGAAGGGTGTAGTAGGTTTTGAGTTTAAGTACCTCAAGAATGTTGTCATTGAGTTCGATAACAAACCTAGTCATTGTATCCTCTTCATCCTCTTCTATGTTGGCTTTTTGCATCAATGATTCCATGTCTTTGAGATACTCATCAACAGTTCTGCAACTTTGTCGGATCCTTTGTAACTTTTGTTTGATCTCTCGTTGATATAATGGGGGAACAAATCATTCTCGCATGACTTTTTTAAGTTCTCCCCATGAGGTTATCTTGGCTTCTCTATTGAGACACCGATTGCGGACCAATTGGGATCACCAAATGGATGCATATTCAGTGAATTCGAGAGTCAACAGTGGAACTTGATCCTCTTCGGGACATTAATAATGCTCGAATAGAAGATCAACTTGATTTTCCCAGTCACAATAAGCATCAGGGTCATACCTTCCTTGAAAATGTGGTACAGTGATCTTCGGTTTGGCTAAGGTGTTTACTGCTCGTCTCGGCTTTGTGCGAGGATTATGCCTATGTAGGGGGTTTTGGCGTCTATTCTGAATGGGAACAAGATTTGGACGCCCAGGCTCTTCAGTATTGCTTGCAATAGAAGTGGTTTCTAATCTCCCAATGGTTTGAGTGATTGCGGTTACGGCTGTATCGGTGTGCTCAAGCTTGGTTGCCAATTAGGTTACAGTCCGTTCAAGTTTATTGAGAGTATATGAAACTTCTTGAAGAGTCACCTCATGTGGTTCTTCGTCGTTACTCGTTTCTGACATCCTGAAACACTCAGATTTAAAAAGGTGAAAAGCAAAAGAAAACTAGAAATCTCACTAAACACTCCAAGGAATAAATATTTAGCGAGGCAAGTAAACCGATCTCGTGCTCTTGAAAGACCTTCCTGCCACAAGTCAACAAGTTACAATCAGAGTTTAATCCTAACAATGAGTCCTAATTGTACTAGGAGTCCAATGAAAGGCTTGACACCAATTGAATATAGTTGCAAGAAAGAAGGATTGGAATGCAACTTTTAGTCCTACTCACACCAGAAAAGAGAAGGTGTTAAATTGCGTAATAGAAGAAAGAAAAAGCAAAAGAAAGGAACTTAAGAAACTAAGAGTAGAAAAAAATTAGTAGAGAAAGATGATAACCCCAAAACCCATAAACAACTTGAAGGAAGAAATCCAATGTTGAATCCACTTCAATGTGATGCTTGTGGTGGTTGATGATGGTGATCTTGATGATTCTTGATGGTGGTTGGTGGCTAGGTATAAGCTTTCTCACTTTTCTTTCTTTCTTTTCTTTTCTTCTTTCTTTTTTTAATTTTTTCTCTTTTTTTTTCTTTTCACAAGGTAAATAAACTGAAAATAACGAAAATTGAAGAAAAAATAATGAAAATAGGGTTAAAGAAAGGGGAAAATCCTAATTTGGCAGAAATTTTATCCACTTCGTTCGAGGTGTTCCCGAACTCCAAAAATTCTGAAATTTTGTGTGGTGACTCCACCAATGGTATAGATCTTATCTGGAAAGTTTCAGCTCAAAATTCACTCGTTTGATTTTGACGAATTTTCCCTATTTTTCAAGTTTTTTCCCCAAAAACGCCAAAATTCATGCCAAGAATCGTCCCAAATCTGATACCAAATGATAGAGTAGCGCAATCTTGGATTTGGAAGCCTTCAATCAAGTTGTTGCAAGAACTAGGAGCTCTAGACTCAATCAAGGAAGTTTGGGCAGATCTGAAAATTCAAGAGAAAAGAGAAGGGATTTTCTTGAATTTTTCAGATTCAAGGCTGGAAATTTAAAGAAAGAAAGACGAGATGAAGGATTAGATGATAAGAAATAAGAATATAAATAAAAAGATGAGAAAAGATTAAGAAGAAGATAGGTAAAACAAATCGGAAAATTCCAGCTTTGTTTATGGAATTATGGAAGATGGTGTGAAGGTTGAAGATGAAGATGGCTTGTGAATTGTTGATGTTGTTTTGTCCTCGGCACCCTCTTAGACTCAATTATCTAAGCAAGCAACCTCAAGCGGCTCTAACCCACCCTCCTAGACGCGATTATCTAGGCAAGCAAGAGTGTGAAGATAAACTCCCTCACAAGAACTCGTCGAACTTATGTTAAAGAAGACTTCGAAGGCATAAGTAATCAGCACTTGCAAAAACAAACTCACTAAATATTTCATAAATCAAAGAAAATTTCCCTTACAATGATGGAGGCTTCATCCTTTTATAGGTGAAGGATAGACAAAGTAATTTAACTTCTACTAAAACAAGGAAAACCTAATCTAATTAAAAATAATAAAAAAATAACAGCCTTTAAACTCCTTGTGCTTGTGTGGCAAGGAATAGGGTGATAAGGCAAGTGATAAGCTTATAAGGACTGGGTGGATGGTTCCTAAAGTATATAAAACCCTAAAAAACATCAATTTAAATCATAATAAATATATTGGGCTAAGTTTAATTCGTCCAAAGCCTTATATATTAGCTTTTGGGCTGAATTTTACAAAATCCCGTATCCAGTTTTCTGCATGCACAGTCTTCAGTAAATTGGACGTATCTTGAGTTCTTGATGTCCGATTGAAGCGTTTCAAGATGCGTTGGAAAGGTAACTGGATGACAAACAATTTGTTAGAGACAAATTGACTCAGAAATGCCCGGATCCCATCCGAAAACTCGTCGCAAGTTGGATGACTTTCTAGGCTTCACAAACAGATTCAATTTCTTGTCCAAGATGCATCGTTTTTGACCTCCTATGCGTGCATTGTTTTGGCCTTTATTGTTTGCATCGAACAAAATCAGCTTCTTGTCCAATATTAGTAATTTGACCCCGCTCATGCATGTATCAACAGTCTTCTCTAAAATATTCTTAATCTCCTTGTTTGAAATCTCCGCTTTGCCATTCGTTTGGGGATGGTACGCTGTGGCAGTCCTCTGCTGAATTCCATACCTGTACAAAGCCTTAGAAATTAAATTGCATTTAAAATGTGTACCCTCATCATTAATAATAACTCTGTGGGCACCAAAACGAGTAAAAATATGCTTATGCAAGAACTTGGCAACGACTTTAGCATCATTTGTTGGCAAAGCAACATCCTCAACCCATTTTGAAACATAGTCAACAACCAAAAGGATATATAGGTTACCAAATGATGGGGGAAAGGGACCCATGAAGTCTATAACACCCCCTTCTCAACCTGGTAGAGAACCGGGTCAGAGTATGCTACCGATGAACAATACGATGATCAGTGTAAATTTTAATCAAAATTCGGTAATTTAACAATGACATTCTTTTCAAACAATACAATATCGATTCAATAAGCTTAATAACTCAGTACAATACTATGATTGTCGGTTTCGAACCAATTTTAGACTTTACAAGTTTTAGGGACTGATCTATCAATTCAGTATTTTAAAGGTCATTTTCTGAAAGTAATCTTACTATACTAAAATTCAACCTATCTTCAATGATCATACAAATTTTCAAGATAATCTGAGTCCAATTACCTCTTCAATTTAACTATACAATGTTAAGTGACCAATATGCAATGTTCCAAACTTATTCCAATTAACTTTTAACAGATTTACATGTATTAGTATCGGTACTTGAGAGGTCGTACCAATACGCCTGTGTCATGACCATTTAAACGGCTAAGGATCAAGGAGTCTATATTGATACGGTGACCATCTGTATCGATACGCAATGCATGTCTTATGATTGTCATATTCCAAAGTTCATTACCTGCATCGATACGGTTGGAAACCATATCTGTACGTGTTGACCAGGTTGACCTGTATCAATATGCCTTAAGGCCGTATCGATACAATTTTTACAACCAATTCCAGTGTTGACTTTATGTATCGGTACACCTCTTTGACGTATCGATACACTCTGTTGACCGATGTTGACTATGTCCAAATATGCATACCCGTATTGATAGGCCATCGCCCGTATCCATACGCCCTGCACTGTAATGACAAATTTTGTCTAGTTTTTAATCAATTTAACCTATCAAACAATGTTCAAATGCAATGAAACTTTACTAGTAAGTTTATAACAACATAATCTACTAGCATGTCAAATTTCATGAGCATGTGAATCCAATTACTATGTTTTCCCCTTTTTAAGCCAACTATGCATATTTAGTCCCTTTTGACCAAACATAAAAAAGGTCATTTAGGTCCCTTAAGGCCTATACATACCATAAGCAATACACATACAACAAAAAGACTAAAAGCGACTAATCTAACTACTTTGCCACCATTTTAGGAGTCTATAGGGTTGATATACTTTACTTTATCAACAAAGTGACTTGCCCAAAAACCTTCTCCGACTCCAATCTCGATCTCAAATTTATTAGCCTAAAATGTATGGAAGATGAATGCATTAGGCATATTTTGCCTAGTGAGGTAGCCATAAACGATAATATAAACATAGAATGCAATCTATCATGATTCTATATTAACTAAGACGATGAAAACAATAGCATGAGATCTAAAGGCAACTTTAACATAATCAATATGCAATATAGCAACAGTAATAAAAGCTATGTTCATATTCGATATCATATTTATCATTTATCAATAGTTTTCCTTGAATCAATATACGGTATATGGATACACGAATTCCTCCTCTGCACCAAAATCAATAGTAGTCTAGTCCCTCTGCCGCACCAATATGACCATAACTCAACATCATCCCTCCGTTGTACCACAATAAAGGTCGTAGCCTACCCGTACCAATGAGCTCATGAATTTTATGGCATGCCAATTGTATCCAATACTCTCAAATCCAAGGTTCAATATCAATAGTCCAATAACAATAATTCTATAACAATGGATCAATAATAATAGCCCAATAGTCATATTTCAATAACCAATATCAATGATTCAATAATATCCAAAGACAATAAATCATTATCAAGATTCCAATGGCCCTTTTTCGATATCCAATGATCAATGGTTCTATATGTCAATGCTTCAATGATTTCAATAACAACAATGCTACGGACAATGATTCAATGCAATACTCACCAAGACATTCCAATATAGTCACATACGATGTCCTTAAGCAATAACCACAATAAACAATGTTAGCAATGCAATATTCAATATTAAAAGGTTTGGGAAAGACACCTAGCCTATTCCTGAGACTCTGACTACACTCACCTTGAATTTCGAAGCTCCTACGGCTCTCAGATTGTGATCCCTCATTCCTCCTAGCTTTAGGTGGAGACGGTGGTGCTTCTTTCTCCAACTCTTGAACTAGGTAAAACAAGAGTATATATTAAAATCAATATAATGATATCAAAATCAATAGCCAAACTTGAGTTATCTATTAGTTAATTGTTATCCATGGATTAAAAGCCTTAAAGAAAACATGAGCTTAGATCAAAGGCTCGATAATTTTAACTTCAAATTACACATCAATCATCCATGGAATTTAACAATTGATTAGGGGTTTATCCTTACCCAACCAATGACTATTCAAAAGTGTTGAGAAATCAAGGAAAGCTTGTACTAGCAATAGAGGTGCTAGCTTGAGCTTGAGGTAGGGGATGACAATGGAGGTGTTTGTTTGTTCAAAGCAAAAGATGAGATGAAGACAAATAGAAATGATGGTGAATTCTATGATTTTTTGGGAGAGAATATTAGCTTTCTCTCTTTACATTTTAAGGCATTATTATTTCCCATAACCTTATCCGTCCACCACCTCTTTCTAAGCCAATAGAAAGGTTTCCTTTCATAGAAGGAACCTTGCTTAATTTCTAATTAAGCCATTAACCAATTCTTCATCGATTTTAGCTATCATCTTTTAACAAAAGATGAAACAACATTGCATAAATTCACAAGCTAGTAGGTGACTCATTTTCAAAATGGGATAATTACAAGGGTGGTCCCTTAATTTTCCAAAGTTCATACTTTTGCCCCCAAACTTTCAATTTTCATAATCTAGTCACTAAAAGGTTGCTAAGGATTCAATTAAGTTTCTTATTCAATAAATTGACTCAATTAGGGTCCAATATCAATGCAATGGACCACACGGTCAAAGTTAATACAATATTTAGACCTTTTTTATGTAGGGTTTTCGATCGTCGAAACCCAATTTCGGCTAGATTGGTTTTAAGGATGTTACAAAGTATATTCCCCATACATCAAACAAATCCGCTGGCATTGTAACACCCTTTAACATGTTTAGAAGCTAAACTGAGTTAAGGAGCATTACCAGCAAACAAGAACAAATAACTATAAAACAAAGATGGAACCATAAGCCAAAAATAAGAGAGATGATAATCCTTTACAAAAAATTCAAGACTAAAATTTTTCATTTGGTTCCAAAAGATCTTAACATAGTTTTAGAATCCTATTATAAAATGGTATGCTAAATTAAGGGCATTTAGCGTAAGCTATTCGACAAAGAAACGTGTCAAAATTCTTATCTTGGTTACTACTTTCTTTGTTGTTGTCAAAATTAATCTTATCCATACTATGTCTTTAAAACTTTGAATTAAACATACTTTACATAGATTCCATTCGAAACCAAGAAGACTGTCTATGTCCGTTTACTTAAAGAAAGCAAGGTTCAATCAAGACGTTAAGCATATAAGATTCACTAGACATTCAAGATCTACACATCCCAGTCAATCATGATTCATTTAACAACCTATCATACAAGAATCTTTAGCAATAATTCCATATTTTTGTTTGTAAATCAATTCATCCAGATCGTAACATTCTCATTGATCATTAATGGTTTAAACTAGCAGCAACCGTAACTAGTATTCCAAGTCTAATCGGATCAACATGAATAATACCCTGAGATACATATACTGACCACATTCTATCGAACCAAAATATATCATATAATCAGGCCACAAAAGTAAATCATGTCCTACCCGAAACATCACCGATTTATAATTAACATTTTACTTAACATGATAAAATTACTAAGACATTTATAAAGGCACTCAATATAACTATTTAACCAAGTTAATTGATTCTAGGTTATTTGAGATAGGCTAACAAGAATTTCTATATACCCATGCATACATCAACCATTTTAAAGATCAAGGCAAATACTTAAGTCTCACCCTTATTCATATTTGAAACATATATGCGCACCACTCACTCATTAATCCTCATATTGCCCAATTAGTGGAACATTTCAACTAAAGCATGTCAACTAAAGCATATCAACCAAAACATGTCATCCAAAGCATAACAACCATAGCATAACAGCCATAGCATATCAACCAAAGCACAATAACCCAAACATATCAACCAAAATTCTAAGTCCTTAAACCATCACCAAGAATTAGAGAGGCCATTTACAACCACTTACGAGAATATTAGATGCTTATAAGCATTGCTATCAAGAGACACAAATATCATTCTATATGCAGAATGCTACAATAATGCCACCATCTAGGAGTCCTAAAAATTCAATAATCATACACCAATTTACTTGTGATCCGGTCCGAGCTCGATAGGTGGCCACAAACAAAGTTTTAACCTCGGATATAATTGAAAGGATAAAGTAAGTAAACACTTAGCAAGGTAGTGTCAGGATAATTAAGATCATGGATATGAATGCAACTTAGATATAACGTGGCTATCCTTTTGAATTTAGGTTCTATCAATATCATACAAAGCTCCAAATCTAAAATTTGATCACTTGCAATCTTACACTAATAAGGTCGAATCATAGCATCAAAATCCTTCCTTTAATGGAATCTAATTATCACACATGTAAGTTTTATTTACCATACAACATCATAACAAATTAAGGATACATTAACAATTTCATAACTTTAGTGATCAAGTCAGCCAAATACACATATCTCACATGTTCAAAGAATGTATAAGACGATTATATCTTAACTATTTAAGGGTACATTACATGCTTAGGTTCATGAATCAAAATGTGGCTTAACTTTACTTACCAAGCAAGTAATCTTTTATCTCAATAATTTAAATAATAATTTAGCTATATTCAAAATAGATAAGGGCATAATAAACAACCTTTAAGCATACATGTCTATTCTTTCATACTAAGGTCAAATAAAGTTAAATCAGATTTTAATTCAGATTAGGCAACATGTAATTTTCATCATGTTAGTCAAACATGGCATCCTTACTTTATAGAGAAAAACACAAATATCAAGTAAACAAGTATTGCTTATCATATAAGTAACAAGATAGTTTGATAACTTAACTTATTAGTCTCATTGTTTTAAATTATCTTAAGTATAAGTTTGGTGAGATGGCCTAAAGTAAATTAGAAGCATGAAGATAACAATTAATACTTCATATCCATCACTTTCACCACATTCAAACAAATTCGAGACAGATTCCAATTCAATAAAATATCTAGTTGTTTTTCCCTTTAGTATTTACTTGCCTCTTAAATTATCCAAAATAGTATCTCATAGACTTGTATTAATTATTGCATATGATAGCATTCATGACATATCTTAGGCATAGATTACTTATCATACAAGATATCAAACATGACATATCATTGGCATAGATTACTTATCACATAAGGTATCAAACTGAATCCATTAGTTTAGCTTACAAATTTCATTATTTTATCTTTAACATAGCCTTGAGAATCAAGTAGCCTAGGTACACAAATCCCCAACCAACTGTCACCAACAAAAGGTACTCAAAGTATCGGTCAATCCCTCTTATTGTCGCCAAGTAACCGTAATACTTCCCTCCTACTATCGCCAAATAAGGACTGTAGTCCAGGACCATAGTAAACCCAAAACACGAGTTCTATGGACTCTATGACATGCCAACTATACCTATGACTTACTCGAAACCAAGGCTTTTGAGTTAAAACTTATCATATCAAAATCAGAATTTAGCTTAGCTCCTTATCTAGATAGTCAAGTAACATGTCTTATTTGTATCAGAGATAAACATAGCTCCACATTCATATAGTCACATTAAGCAAGGCTTATATCTTATCACATCATGTCAGAATCATAATTGAGCATAGCTCCATAATCTGAATATCATATGTACAGGGCTTATTGTTCTTCATATTAAACATGCATGCAAATCATGTGAAAATTTTAATTCATTTACCCATCATATTCGAATGGCAGCATAGCATAGCAAAAGTTACTATCAAGCTTATACAAGTGAGAATAGTCTTCATAAAACGCATGTCATCAAATTCAAGTATAGCACATCATATGATCTTTACCTTTTAGGTACTTACCTCAACCCTCAATCAAAGCTCATTTAAGCATGGTTTAACACAAGTACAAGATAATATAACAAACAAAAAAAGATGCTCGGGAAGGTTTCTAGCCTATCCCGAGACTTTAAACTACACTCACAATTTAATCCAAGCTATATTTGATTCCGAAACACCACTCCCTTTTTGCTTTCCTAAAATGTTACCAGCACCGGATTTTGCTTCTACTTTGTCTAAACACAACAACCAAATAGCATGCATTACAATTCATTTCATTTAAACACAACCAAGGTCTCTTTAATACTATACAATGCATTCCATCTTACTTGACATTTTATTCATATAGAATTATTCTAATCTTACATGCATAATTATATTCATCTATATGTTGCAACAACTTCATGAAACACAAAACAATTATATTCTTAATTGCAAGAAAACAAATCCAAATTTTCTGGTTTACCAAGCAATCCTTATGGTTATAAAAATAGTCCAATATATATATACAAAACAACCCCTGTTTTGGCTTTATAAAGCAGTCCCCAAATTATCACAAAACAGCCCCTGAAGTTTTTATAAATTGTCCAAAACAGTCTTCAAAACTACAAATCAGTCCTTGCCCGGTTTTAAACTTATAAATCAACCCTTATCTCACTTGTTAAATAATCTTTAATATAAGTTTATAAAACAGTCCCTTTTTGAATTATAAAACAGTCCAATATATATTTATACATGTACAAACAATCCAAAATACATATGTATACTTATATATACTCAAAACAGTCCCATAATTTATATGTATACATATATTTGTACCAAAACAGTCCAATACATACTTGTATACATTCAAAACAGTCCATTACTTATTTATATATATTCAAAACAATCCAGAATCTTTCATAACAGCCCTCCCCGGTTTTAATGTATCGAAGCAGTCCTGAAACAGCTTATTCATTGATGAAACATTCCAACAATACTACCAACCAATTCCATATTTTAATTTAACAGCTTAGTCCGCAATTAACTTCAGCTTAGTCCTCAATTAACTTCTAAAACAGTCTCCTTAATTCAATTCACGTTATGATCGATCCTATAATTTCAATTTCAACCATTAACATTCATATGTACTTAAAATCACAAAAATGCTACCATAATCCATGCATATAAACAAGCCTTCAAGACAACCAAATTCATCCAAAAGCAGGATTCAATCACAACAATCAATTGTTAATTTCAATCGAATTCAACAATATATAACAATCCAAGAATCATATTGTCAATAAATTTTTAATCTTCATTTACTAATCCAATGATTCGATAGAACTCTTAACCAAGATTCTCAAGTAATTCATAAATTACACAATCTACTAACACTAAGCTCTCATGGAATTATACTAGGTTATCTTGAGTTGATTCGAATTTTAAAGAGGAAAAGAAGATTGCTTACCCCCTCTAAAATTAGTTACTCAAATCTACACTTCTACTTGAATCCACCATGAAGTTTAACCAAAGCTTCAAAGCTTTCTTTCTCTTCCTTCTCCAACATGAGTTCCGACCAAGAATGAAGAAGATGATAATGAGATGGATCATCCTCCTAAGCCGAGCATACCTTGCTCCCACACATGTTCTCCTATTTGGTTGACATGTGTTTGAACCCTTAAACAATTTTTCCTTTAGCCTGCAAACTTAAAATTTCTTTTCATGTTCAGTTTAGCCCATTCATAGTATGGTTGTCCATTTCCTTCTTTGTTTCAATTTGATTCTAAATCATATAATTATTCATGTAGATGACATAACTCTAGTGAATAAAGTTACGGTAAATCATAGCTTACTCCTAGGCCAATGTTTGGGATATTACAAGCATAATGTTCTAGAGTGGCAACTGGTGTCTGCCAGAGATGTTTCTTGTCTGCTGGCAACGATCACATGCCTTGGCAAAGTTATGGGCATCCTTATATAGTGTTGGCCAAAAGAATCCTGACTGCAGCACATTAGTTGTGGTCTTCATTCCAACAAAGTGGCATCCATACGGTGCTACATGCCATAATTGCAGTATGTTGTGATGTCTATCTTCTGGCACACACTGCCTTATCACTTGGTCAGCACACTGCTTAAACAATATTGGTTCATCCCAATAATATTGTCAAACATCTCGCAAAAATTGTTTACTGCATTATATGCCGAATTCGGATTACTTACCAGGTAATTGACTATGTCAGCGTACCATGGCATGGCATTGACTATAAGTAAATACTCGTCAGGGAATTTATCTCTTATGGCAGCGGTCTTACGATTTTCAAGGTGATGCTTTAGGAGTGATAGGTGGTCAGCTACTAAGTTCTCACTGCCCTTCTTGTCTCGGATCTCAAGATTAAATTATTGTAGCAGAAGCGTCCATCGGATTAATCTGGGCTTGGCATTGATATGATCTCGACTATGAGTTTTGAATCATATATGTGAATGCCCGATCGTGATTCTAGTAAGAACTCTGCAGTGCTTTGAATGTATTCTGAAATTACTCAAACAACAATGTAAGTAGAAATAGATAAATAAGAAATAGAAATAATGGGATGAAAGATATGTAGAAGGGGTGTAGGAAGAGTGATAGTTGTGATTATGGAAGAAAAAAAAATAAAAGATGAAAATGTAGGTGAAGATGATGGGGTGTTGGCGTTAAGATGAAGAAATTCAAAGGATGGATTGTGACCCCCTAACTATAAGGAGTTAGGAACCAGCAATATAATAAAGTGGAAATGAAGTGGTAGGATATGGAACGTGACCCACTAGCTATAGATGAGCTAGGAACCAACGCTATAACAAAAGGGAAATGGATGAAGACTACAAGACTAACTTGAAGCCGATAAAGTTCCACAAGAGAACAAGAATGAAAGCAATCTTTCAAAGATGTTTTATATATTCAAAGTGTGTCTTACAATGATCCTAAAGATGCCTATTTATAGTAGAAGTAGGCAGAATATGAAAAGGTGTTACAAGAAAGATGAATGCTCATCTTAATGCACTTGAATACACATGAATGCTTTGTCCTTTCTTCTCATCTTCAAAGCTGATTAGTTTAGACAAATTGAGGTTGAATTTAGTCATATTTTCGTCCAAATTAAGAAGGACTCTTGGGCTGCCTTGTTTTGCTATCATATGAAGAGAAAGGGAATGAATGTGGACAAGGATGAATGTAGACATCCTTGCTGTCCAGTTTAAGTGCAACTCTTCATCTTCCAAGCTGATTAATATGACTTGAATGTCATAAAAGGTGAGTTTCATCCAGCCTTCATTTCATGTCTCCTCAATGAATTTTGAACCCCCCCCACTTGAATGGTGATAACATCAACCTTGAATGCCTTGAATTTGCTGAATTAAGATGGCCATCAATTGCTTGTCTCTTGGTAGAAGATGAAAGAACTCTTCCTTGGCTCAAATTCATTCAAATCATCCATGCATAAAATTCCCGTAATAAAAATTTCAGCCTGCACTGTCTTCAGTAAATCATTCGTATCTCAAGCTCCCGATATCGGATTGAGGTGATTCAAAAGGCATTGGAAAGCTAAGAGATGGAGGAATAACGTCCAATTGATTTCTGGATCCAAACATGTCTGTATCGCATCCAGAATTGGAAGACATTCTGCTGATATTCTTGCATCTGGTAAAACCGTTCATCTTCCCTCATGCACCTAGACACAAAGGTAAACTTTATTCAATCTTTAATTGAAAACATGCATGTAAACAATTAAGAGTTAGTTTAATAAATGAGCTAGTTTGATGAATGAACTAGTTTAATTAATGAACTAACTTTATTCAATGAACTAATAATCTTGAATGAACTAGTTTAATCAATGAACTACTTAGTTAAATGAAGTGTATAACTAAATGAACTACATGTTTAAATGCAACGCATGCTTTAATGAACAACATGTTTATTGAATGCAATGAATGTTATACAAACTTTAAATACTCATGCAAATTCATGCATAAGCAAAGTAAAGTGTTCCTCCTTATTATTTCTTCTTTCTCACGTCCCAAGCTTGATGTAAACATATTTTCCATGGCTGCTTGGAACTCCTTGGCCCTTGCTCGAGTAATGGGGCCACCTGGGTACTTCTCTGGGTCTTTGCCATTGACGTTCATATCAGTCCCTCCCTCTTTAAGGCGATTTGTCCCCAAATCGTCATCTACATCATAAGGAGATAGGTCAGCAACATTGAAGGTTGCACTAACATTAAACTCACCTGGAAGATCTAATTGATAGGCATTGTCATTGATCTTCTTGACTATTTGGAATGGTCCATCTCCCGAGGCATTAATTTGGACTTTCGTTGAGCCGGGAACCTTTCTTTCCTCATGTGCAGCCACACCCAATCCCCTGGCTCAAAGGAAATTCGCTTACGACCCTTATTTGCTTGCTGCTCATATTGCTTGGTTCGTTTTTCAATGTTCTCCCGCACTTGTTGATGAAGCTTCTTAACAAATTCAGCTTTATTAAGTCCATCTTTATTCACAATTTGATCAGCGGGTAATGGTAACAAGTCTATCGGTGTTAATGGATTGAATCCATACACCACTTCAAAAGACGTCGCCCTGTAGTACTATGGATCGAACGGTTGTATGCAAACTCCACATGTGGTAAACTCTCCTCCCATGTTTTCAAATTCTTCCTAATGATGGATCAAGTAACATAGAAAGTACTCGGTTCACCACTTCAGTTTGGCCATCCGTTTGAGGGTGGCAAGTGGTGGAGAATAGTAACTTAGTACCAATCTTACTCCATAGGGCTCTCCAAAAGTGACTTAAGAACTTCACATCCCGATCAGACACAATAGTTCTTGGTATGCCATGTAACCTTAAGATTTCCCTGAAAAACAAAGTAGCAATATGTGAGGCATCATTAGTTTTGTTCAGGGAATGAAATGAGCCATTTTGGAGAATCTATCCACAACTACAAAGATGGAATCTTTGTTATTCTTTAACGTGGAAGCCCTAGCACAAAATCCATTGAAATATCCATCCATGGTGCTTCCGGTATGGGTAGTGGTGTGTAAAGTCCATGTGGCATGACTTTAGATTTGGCCTTCCTGCAAGTGATGCATCGCTCACACAACCTCTCCACATCTCGTTTCATTTTAGGCCAATATAGGTGCTCTTGAAGTATAGCCAAAGTCTTTGCTATCCCAAAATGTCCCATTAATCCTCCTCCATGAGCTTCCTTAGTTAGCAATTCACGCATGGAACCTTGAGGGATGCATAGTCTTCCTTCCTTAAATAGGAAACCATCATGCTTATAGTATTTTTCAATTGACCTTTTCTCACAAGCTTTGTAAATCTCTCCAAAATCAGAGTCAGAGACATATAAGTCTTTAATAAAAACAAAACCCAATAACTTAGATTCCAAAGTGTTTAAAAGAATATACCTCCGTGACAATGCATCGGCAACTATATTCTCCTTACCTTTCTTGTACTTGATAACATATGGGAAAGTTTCAAGAAACTCCACCCATTTGGCATGCCTTTTGTTGAGTTTATGCTGCCCCGTATATGTTTCAATGCCTCATGATCAGTGTGAATGATGAACTCCTTAGGCCAAAGGTAATGTTGCCATGTTTCCATTGCCCTCACAAGAGCATACATCTCCTTGTCATAGGTAGGGTAATTAAGCGTAGCTCCACTTAATTTTTCACTGAAATAGGCTATAGGACGTCCACCTTGAGACAAAACTGCTCCAATTCCTACACCTGATGCATCACATTCAATTTCAAAAGTTAGATTAAAATCAGGTAGAGCAAGTAAAGGGGCATGTATTAAACAATCTTTAATGCTATTAAAGGACTTCTCTTGATCTTCCCCCCAAAAGAATTTAGAATTCTTCTTAATAACACTTGTTAGTGGGGCGGCTATGGTGCTGAAGTTGGGACGAATCTTGATAAAAACTTGCAAGTCCATGGAAGCTCCTAACTTGAGAAATGCTTGCTGGTCGTGGCCACTCTTCAATGGCTTTAACCTTCTCTTTGTCCACCTCCAAGCCTTCAGAACTCACAACGAAACCTAGGAAAACAACCTTGTCAGTACAAAATGTACATTTTTGTAAGTTAGCAAACAGTTTTTCCTTCCTCAAAACTAGCAAAACTGACCTTAAATGTTGAACATGTTCTTCCATGGTTTTACTATAGATTAGAATGTCATCAAAGTAAACCACACAAAACTTACCCAAGAATGGCCTAAGAACATGATTCATTAACCTCATAAACGTGCTTGGAGCATTAGTTAAGCCAAAAGGCATAACCAACCACTCATAAAGGCCTTGCTTAGTTTTGAATGCTGTTTTCCACTCATCACCTTCCCGCATTCGTATTTGGTGGTAACCACTTTTAAGATCAATCTTGGAAAAGAGGTTAGAACCACTAAGCTCATCTAACATGTCATCTAAGCGAGGAATAGGGTGACGATACTTTACCGTAATTTTGTTTACCGCTCGGCAGTCCACACACATGCGCCAAGTTCCATCCTTCTTTGGCACAAGTAGAACCGGCACGGCACATGGGCTAAGGCTTTCCCTCACGTAGCCTTTTGACATCAACTCAGATACTTGCCTTTGCAACTCCTTAGTTTCTTCGGGGTTGCTTCGGTACGCTGGTCGGTTTGGAATGACGGCTCCGGGAACAAAGTCTATTTGATGTTCTATGCCACGAATAGGTGGCAGTCCACTTGGTATTTCCTCCGGAAATAGGTCATCAAACTCCTGCAATAAAGACACAACAAAAGCAGGCAAATTTTGATCAAGGTAGTTAGTATTCAAGAAATTTTCCTTGTACATGAGCACAAGTGCTTCCTTTGCTGTCATTAAACTCTTTTTCAACTCTCTCTCTTTAGAAAGAATGCTGATTTTCCTTCCCTCATTTTGATCACACTCCTTTGCTTTTACCTCCATTTTGGTCTCTCTCTCTTTGGCTTTTTCAATTTTTCCTCTCAATAAAATTTGGTCTTCATGTATTTGTTTTGGAGAAAGTGGGGCTAAAGTGATCTTCTTTGCTTCATGGGTGAACGTATACCGGTTGGTATACCCGTCATGGATCACTCGCCTATCAAATTGCCAAGGCCTTCCAAGTAATAAATGGCTTGCGTGCATTGGAACGACATCGCATAATACCTCGTCTTTGTACTTCCCAATAGAGAAAACAATTCGAACTTGTTTGGTCACCTTGAGTTCTCCTCCATCGTTGAGCCATTGTAGCTTATAAGGTTGTGGATGCTTTGTTGTTGCCAAGCCAAGTGTATCTACCATTAAGGTACTAGCAACATTAGTGCAACTACCACCATCAATAATAACAAAGCATACCTTTCCTCCAACATGGCAACGAGTATGGAAGATATTTTCTCGTTGTTCATTTCCTCCAACGGATTATACGTTTAGGCTTCTTTTGACAACAAGAACCTCTCCTTCCACGCCATACTCTAATTCTTCTTCTTCGATGGCAACATCTTCATTCTCATCCTCTTCTTGTTCCGATTCAACTTCTCCATCATCTCGAAGAAGCATGGTGTTGCGGTTCGGACATTGGCTTGCAATGTGTCCACGCCCCAAACACTTAAAACATTGTATGTCACGGAACGATTTGGAGTAGCGGTAGTCTTACCCTTGCTGGTTTCGCAATGGGCTTACTTCCTTTCGGTGGTCCTCCTTTTTCGTGGGACGGTATTGGAGGAGTCTTCTTGTATGAACTTTGCCCCATTTTGATGTTGAACTCCCATAAGATCGTGTGGCACCCTTTCTTTTGAGCTGTTTTTCCACTTTCATGGCCATATGCACCATGTCTTCCATCTCCACATAATGTTGCAACTCGACCACGTTCGCAATGTCCGGATTTAGTCCCGCTAGGAATCTTGCCATTGTGGCTTCTCGATCCTCATCGATGTTGGCTCGAATCATGGACACCTCCATCTCTTTGTAGTAATCTTCAACACTTCGGTTACCTTGTGAAAGATTTTGAAGACGGTTGAATAACTCTCGATGGTAGTGGGTTGGAATGAATCGCCTTCGCATCACCGCTTTCATTTCATCCCATGTAGTGATAGGATGTTCTCCATTGCGTCTCCTACTTGATGTCAATTGATCCCACCATATTAGTGCATAATCCGTAAACTCAATGGCAGCGAGTTTTACCTTTTTAAGCTCTGAATAGTTATGGCACTCAAAAATGTGCTCAACCTTCTTTTCCCATGCAAGATAGGTTTCAGGATCCGTTCTTCCTTGAAAAGGAGGAATGGTAATCTTGATGTTGCTGAGATTATCGTCTACTCGTGGTCGAGCTCTCTCTGGCCTTGTTGTACCATGCTATGTTGGGATACTTGATCTTGCACATCATCTACTTCAACTTCTTCAGGATACTCCTCATTACCCTGATTAGCTTGTGAAATTTCAAGCTGGTCTATTCGTTCAATTAGGGGCTCCAATTGCTCTTGGATCATTTTGGCCATTGCTTGAAGCATAGCCTGATTTTGCAAATTGGGAACTCCTTCACCACTATGACCAGATCTTTGTGACATGTTAGATAAAGAAACAAAAGAAATTAAACCTTACTAACACAAAATCTCACCTTTCCACTCCAAAGAAAATGCACTCACACTCGTGTTTCACTCAGGTTAGGCTTTTCCCTTTAATGCACACTCATGCCTTTTACCACTCGTGCTTTATTTTCAAGTCCTTTTGGGAACTTCCTCAAGGCTTACAAGTGTCTCGTGGACTTCGGCTGAAACAATTCTAGCTTGGTAGGAGAATGATGAATAATAAAAGGATAATGGCTTCAAAAAGAAAGAATTACTAAGAATAGGTAAAGGAATTTGTAATTCAGCAATAAGAAATGATGTATTGTAATTTTTTTTAAACAAGAATAGACTGCTCCCTCCCTCTTTAAGATTTTTTTTTTACTAACCCGGGAGAGAGAAAAATAATACGCTTACTGAATCGTCTAGGCTCTGATACCAAATGATATGATCTCGACTATGAGTTTTGAATCATATATGTGAATGCCCGATCGTGATTCTAGTAAGAACTCTGCAGTGCTTTGAATGTATTCTGAAATTACTCAAACAACAATGTAAGTAGAAATAGATAAATAAGAAATAGAAATAATGGGATGAAAGATATGTAGAAGGGGTGTAGGAAGAGTGATAGTTGTGATTATGGAAGAAAAAAAAATAAAAGATGAAAATGTAGGTGAAGATGATGGGGTGTTGGCGTTAAGATGAAGAAATTCAAAGGATGGATTGTGACCCCCTAACTATAAGGAGTTAGGAACCAGCAATATAATAAAGTGGAAATGAAGTGGTAGGATATGGAACGTGACCCACTAGCTATAGATGAGCTAGGAACCAACGCTATAACAAAAGGGAAATGGATGAAGACTACAAGACTAACTTGAAGCCGATAAAGTTCCACAAGAGAACAAGAATGAAAGCAATCTTTCAAAGATGTTTTATATATTCAAAGTGTGTCTTACAATGATCCTAAAGATGCCTATTTATAGTAGAAGTAGGCAGAATATGAAAAGGTGTTACAAGAAAGATGAATGCTCATCTTAATGCACTTGAATACACATGAATGCTTTGTCCTTTCTTCTCATCTTCAAAGCTGATTAGTTTAGACAAATTGAGGTTGAATTTAGTCATATTTTCGTCCAAATTAAGAAGGACTCTTGGGCTGCCTTGTTTTGCTATCATATGAAGAGAAAGGGAATGAATGTGGACAAGGATGAATGTAGACATCCTTGCTGTCCAGTTTAAGTGCAACTCTTCATCTTCCAAGCTGATTAATATGACTTGAATGTCATAAAAAGGTGAGTTTCATCCAGCCTTCATTTCATGTCTCCTCAATGAATTTTGAAACCCCACTTGAATGGTGATAACATCAACCTTGAATGCCTTGAATTTGCTGAATTAAGATGGCCATCAATTGCTTGTCTCTTGGTAGAAGATGAAAGAACTCTTCCTTGGCTCAAATTCATTCAAATCATCCATGCATAAAATTCCCGTAATAAAAATTTCAGCCTGCACTGTCTTCAGTAAATCATTCGTATCTCAAGCTCCCGATATCGGATTGAGGTGATTCAAAAGGCATTGGAAAGCTAAGAGATGGAGGAATAACGTCCAATTGATTTCTGGATCCAAACACGTCTGTATCGCATCCAGAATTGGAAGACATTCTGCTGATATTCTTGCATCTGGTAAAACCGTTCATCTTCCCTCATGCACCTAGACACAAAGGTAAACTTTATTCAATCTTTAATTGAAAACATGCATGTAAACAATTAAGAGTTAGTTTAATAAATGAGCTAGTTTGATGAATGAACTAGTTTAATTAATGAACTAACTTTATTCAATGAACTAATAATCTTGAATGAACTAGTTTAATCAATGAACTACTTAGTTAAATGAAGTGTATAACTAAATGAACTACATGTTTAAATGCAACGCATGCTTTAATGAACAACATGTTTATTGAATGCAATGAATGTTATACAAACTTTAAATACTCATGCAAATTCATGCATAAGCAAAGTAAAGTGTTCCTCCCTTATTATTTCTTCTTTCTCACGTCCCAAGCTTGATGTAAACATATTTTCCATGGCTGCTTGGAACTCCTTGGCCCTTGCTCGAGTAATGGGGCCACCTGGGTACTTCTCTGGGTCTTTGCCATTGACGTTCATATCAGGCATCCTTCTTTTCCTAGAGGTATTTCAATGCCGAGTGATCTGTATACACCAAAACTTTGTTACCAACTAAGTAAGATCTGAATTTATCAAATGCAAATACAACCACGAGAAATTCTTTCTCGTTAGTGATGTAATTCAGTTGTGCTTCATTCAATGTCCAGCTAGAATAGTAAATGGTATGAAAAACCTTACCAAACAGTTGTCCCAACACTGCTCCGATGGCATAGTCGCTGGCATCGCACATGAGCTCAAATAACTCATTCCAATCTGGTGCCACGACTATAGGGGCATTAATCAACTTCTTCTTAAGTTCCCGAAACGCTCTTAAAAAACAAGAATCATCAAATGCAAAAGTGACATTTTGTTCTAAAAGCAAGCATAAAGGTTTAGAAATTTTAGAAAAATCTTTTATGAAACGATGGTAAAAACCTACATGTCCCAAAAAACTTCTAATACATTTTATGCTTGTAGGAGGTGGCAGTTGCTTGATTATCTCAACTTTTGCTTTGTCAACCTCTAATCCCTTCTTGGTCACCTTGTGCCCGTGAACAATGCCCTCCTTCACCATGAAGTAACATTTTTCCTAGTTCAAAGACCATGTTTGTCTCAATACATCTCCTCAAAACAAGCTCTAGACTCCGAAGACATTCCTCAAACGTTTTGCCAAACACCGAGAAGTCATCCATGAAAACTTCTAGGTTTTTCTCAATCATGTCAGAAAAGATAGACATCATGCAACATTGAAACATTGTCGAAGCATTACACAGTTCAAAGGGCATTCTTCTAAAAGTGAATGTCCCATATGGACAAGTGAATATTGTCTTCTCCTGATCTTTTGGGGCTATGGCAATCTGATTATATCCTGAATAACCGTCTAGAAAGCAATAGAATGCCTTACCTTCCAGTCGTCCAACATTTGATCAATGAAGGGCAATGGAAAGTGGACTTTCTTGGTGGCATTGTTCAGCTTCGTATAATCCATGCACACTCTCCATCCAGTAACAGTCCTAGAAGGAATTAACTTATTGTCGTTGTTTTGAACCATGGTATACCGTCTTTCTTTGGCACACATTGCACCGGGCTGACCCACGAGCTATCAGAAATAGGATAGATTATCCCAGCATCCAGCCACTTGATAATTTCTTTTTGCACTACCTCTTTCATGCTCGGGATCAACCTTCTCTGGCCCTCGATTGTTTTGACATAATATTCTTCTAGAATTATTTTATGAATGCAAATGGTTGGGCTTATTCCTCGGATATCAACGAAGGTCCATCCCAACACTTGCTTGTAATTGCTTAAAATTTCCAGCAATCTTTCCTCCTGATCATTAGTTAGATCAACAGCAATGATCAGTGGCAAGGTTGAGTGTTTACCTAAGTTGGTATACTTGAGGTAATATGGCAATGATTTCTGTTCCAATTCGGGTGGCTCCTCAATGGATGGTTTAGTTGTCACGATCTTTCTACCAACCAACTCTAGTGGCGCTGGTTGTCTGAAATAACTTACCTCTTCTAAAGTTGTTCCTTTAGTGTCCTTACTTGTCTCTTCTTCATCAACTCATTCGCATGCATCATTATCTGAGTCTTGGCACAGCTGTGCCACGTCCACATTAAAAATAGACTCCATCATTTCACCAGCTTAGCATTCCTCAGAATCATCTGCGCATTTAAGAGCTTGAAACACATTAAATGTAACATGTTGATCATTCATGTGCATAGTCAATTCACCTTTATGAACATCAATCAAGGCTCTACATGTGGCAAGGAATGGTCTAACCAATATAATTGGGACATTAACATTTGCCTCATAATCTAAAATGATAAAATCAGCTGGGAATATGAATTTGTCTACCTTTACCAACACATCCTCAATCTTAACCTTATGATGTGCAAAGGATCAATCTTCCAACTGAAGTGTTACTGTGGTGGGCCTTGCTTCAATGCCAAGCTTCCTGAAAACAGACATTGGCATCAAATTAATGTTGGCTCCCAAGCCACACAGTGCCTTACCCGTGAATCTATTGCCAATGGTATATCTCTGCATCCCTCAGTGAGAGCTACAATCTTGAAATCACCCAGTTTCCTCTTTTTGGACAAGATGTTCTTCATGAATTTAACATAATTGGGCATATGCTCGAAAGCTTACACCAATGGTAGATTGATCTGCAACTGCTTAAGGACTTCCAAGAAATGCTTAAATTAATGATCCTACTTGTGTTTTTGTAGTCTTTGTGGAAATGGTGGAGGTGGATAAGCATATGTTGGCTCTGCCAGCTTTGCCATGGTTTTGTTGGCATCCGACTGCGGTCTGGCATCGGACTATGGTATGGCATCAGACTACGGTCTGGCATCGCTTATGTCAGCTTCTTTCTTCTCTGCTTCTTTTGGTTCATCTACTGGTTCTTTCTTCTCCTCTTGGAAACTGCTTGGCTGCTTGACATGTGTCTCAGCCTCATATTGTTTGCCACTCCGAAGAGTTACAACTTTGCATTGTTCATTGTGGTTTTGCCTAGCATCTTTTTTATCACTTGGCAAAGCTCCGTGGGGTATATTGCTGAGTGTACTGGCAATCTGTACAATTTGTACCTCTAAGTTTCGTGTGGGTGCTGCCAAACTCTGGACAGTTGCACTATTCCTCTCCATGTAATCTATCAAAGTCCTCTGGTTGTTCCTTTGCCCTACATAAAAATTGTTTTGCGCCCTCTGTGCATTTTGATTGAAACCTTGATGGGCATTCTTCTGACGCTGGGCATTGTTCTGACGTTGGGCATTGTTCTGTTGTTGGGCATTGTATTTGTTGCCTCCTTAATTTCCCCAAGTTAAATTTGGGTGTTGTGTCCATCCTACATTGTAAGTATTGGAATTCAAATTATAATTACGATTAAAATAGCCAACAAAATTTACCAACTCAGGGTTGGCGGGGCAATCTTCCATATGATGATCCTCTCCACATAATGTACATAATGGGTCTAATGCCTTAACTTCTTGGGCCTCATTACTCTTTTGCAAAGTTCTCACTATGCTATTAAAATTAGAAATCTCAGCGTGGACGGATGTAAGTTCATCTATCTATAATTTCCCACCAATTTTAGTTCTGGTCCCAAGTCTGGTAGTAGGATATTCAAAATCATTAATTGAAATCCTCTTAAGGATGCAAATTGCCTCTGTATAGTTTTTGTCAAGAAGTGAACCATTTGCCGAAGCATCAATAATCGTTCTGCTTGTTCATTGAATCTATTGTAGAAGGTCTCCATCTGGGTCCACTTTGGGAATCCATGCATGGGACACCTCCTCAACAGGTCCTTAAATCTATCCAGGCATCATATAGGGTCTCATCATCAGCCTGCCTAAACGTGATGATCTCACTCCTCAGCTTGGTAGTGAGTTTAGGTGGCTGGAATCGCAGAAAAAAAATTCTGGCATAGATCTCCCTATAAGGTGACAGAACCAGGTGGCAAAGAACTTAGCCACATTTTTGCTCTATCTCTCAAAGAGAATGTAAATAATTTCAACTTTACCGTGTCATCCGATACTCCAGGCTGCTGAAATAGCTAGCAAACCTCCATGAATTACTTCAAGTGTTGCCTTGGATCTCCAGTAGGTGCTCCATCAAATTGTCCTACATTCAAAAGCGTTTGTATCATTACTGGTTTGAGTTCAAAATTCGGTGTATTTACCTCGGGACCAATCAGTCCTAGCATCAAATTGTCAATGTTTGGTGTCGAGTGCTCTTTAATAGGTTTCTCTTCCTCCACGTTAACGGTTGGGGCAATAGGATCTGGTGGTATCCCATTGTTATTTGGTGGATTCTCTTCATTGTTTAAGACCTCATGATACATGCATGAGCGGGGTCAAATTACTAATATTGGACAAGAAGCTGAATTTGTTCGATGCAAACAATAAAAGCCAAAACAGTGCACGCATAGGAGGTCAAAAACGATGCATCTTGGACAAGAAATTGATCTGTTTGTAAAGTCTGGAAAGTCAGCCAACTTGCGACGAGTTTTTGGATGGGATCCAGGTATTTCTGAGTCAAGTTGTCTTCTAACAAATTGTCCGTCATTCAGTTATCTTTCCAACTCATCTTGAAACGCATCAATCGGACATCAGGAACTCAAGATACGTCCAATTTACTGAAGACTGCGCATGCAGAAAACTGGATACGGGATTATTACGGGATTTTGTAAAATTCAGCCCAAAAGCTTAAATATAAGGCTTTGGACGAATTAAACTTAGCCCAATGTATTTATTATCATTTAAATTGATGTTTTTAGGGTTTTATATACTTTAGGAACCAGCCACCCAGCCCTTATTAGCTTATAACTTGCCTTATCACCCTATTCCTTGCCACACAAGCACAAGGAGTTTAAATGCTGTTATTTTTTATTATTTTTAATTAGATTAGGTTTTCCTTGTTTTAGTAGAAGTTAAATTACTTTGTCTATCCTTCACCTATAAAAGGATGAAGCCTCCATCATTGTAAGACAGATTTTCTTTGATTTATGAAATATTTAGTGAGTTTGTTTTTGCAAGTGCTGATTACTTGTGCCTTCGAATTCTTCTTCAACATAAGTTCGACGAGTTCTTGTGAGGAAGATCATCTTCACACTCTTGCTTGCCTAGATAATCGCGTCTAGGAGGGTGGGTTAGAGCCGCTTGAGGTTGCTTGCTTAGATAATTGAGTCTAAGAGGGTGCCGAGGACAAAACAACATCAACAATTCGCAAGCCATCTTCATCTTCAACGTTCACACCATCTTCCATAATTCCATAAACAAAACTGGAATTTTCAGATTTGTTTTACCTATCTTCTTCTTAATCTTTTCTCATCTTTTTATTTATATTCTTATTTCTTATCATCTAATCCTTCATCTTGTCTTTCTTTCTTTAAATTTCCAGCCTTGAATATGAAAAAATTCAAGAAAATCCCTTCTTTTTTCTCTTGAATTTTCAGATCTGCCCAAACTTCCTTGATTGAGTCTAGAGCTCCTAGTTCTTGCAACAACTTGATTGAAGGCTTCCAAATCCAAGATTGTGCTACTCTGATACCAAATGATAGAGTAGCGCAATCTTGGATTTGGAAGCCTTCAATCAAGTTGTTGCAAGAACTAGAGCTCTAGACTCAATCAAGGAAGTTTTGGGCAGATCTGAAAATTCAAGAGAAAAAGAAGGGATTTTCTTGAATTTTTTCAGATTCAAGGCTGGAAATTTAAAGAAAGAAAGACAAGATGAAGGATTAGATGATAAGAAATAAGAATATAAATAAAAAGATGAGAAAATATTAAGAAGAAGATAGGTAAAACAAATCTGAAAATTCCAGTTTTGTTTATGGAATTATGGAAGATGGTGTGAACGTTGAAGATGAAGATGGCTTTGTAATTGTTGATGTTGTTTTGTCCTCGGCACCCTCTTAGACTCAATTATCTAAGCAAGCAACCTCAAGCGGCTCTAACCCACCCTCCTAGACGCGATTATCTAGGCAAGCAAGAGTGTGAAGATGATCTCCCTCACAAGAACTCGTCGAACTTATGTTGAAGAAGAATTCGAAGGCACAAGTAATCAGCACTTGCAAAAACAACTCACTAAATATTTCATAAATCAAAGAAAATATGTCTTACAATGATGGAGGCTTCACCCTTTTATAGGTGAAGGATAGACAAAGTAATTTAACTTCTACTAAAACAAGGAAAACCTAATCTAATTAAAAATAATAAAAAATAACAGCCTTTAAACTCCTTGTGCTTGTTTGGCAAGGAATAGGGTGATAAGGCAAGTTATAAGCTGATAAGGGCTGGGTGGCTGGTTCCTAAATTATATAAAACCCTAAAAACATCAATTTAAATGATAATAAATACATTGGGCTAAGTTTAATTCGTCCAAAGCCTTATATTTAAGCTTTTGGGCTGAATTTTACAAAAACCCGTAATAATCCTGTATCTAGTTTTCTGCATGCGCAGTCTTCAGTAAATTGGACGTATCTTGAGTTCCTAATGTCCGATTGATGCGTTTCAAGATGCGTTGGAAAGGTAATTGAATGACAGACAATTTGTTAGAAGACAACTTGACTCAGAAATGCCTGGATCCCATCCAAAAACTCGTCACAAGTTGGCTGACTTTCCAGACTTTACAAACAGATTCAATTTCTTGTCCAAGATGCATCGTTTTTGACCTCCTATGCGTGCACTGTTTTGGCTTTTATTGTTTGCATCGAACAAATTCA
Source organism: Hibiscus mutabilis (assembly GCA_019671005.1). Lineage (NCBI taxonomy): Eukaryota > Viridiplantae > Streptophyta > Magnoliopsida > Malvales > Malvaceae > Hibiscus > Hibiscus mutabilis. The sequence goes on from CM033716.1 coordinate 36,714,522, forward strand.
GCTTCTTGTCCAATATTAATATTTTGACCCTGCTCATGCATGTATCACCTCATTTCCTCTATTACCTTCCATCTCTCGAACTTTTTCTTTAACCTTCGTAGGGTTCTTTCAATTTCCAGATCGTATAGCCAATCTTCCACCACAGGGCAGTTTCTGGTCAACCACCGGTCAAAATAAAGAACTAAAATAAAAGAAACAAAAAATTAAAATAAAAACAAGTAAAAATTTAAAAAAATAAATTTCGTCACAATCCCCGGTAACAGTGCCAAAAACTTGTTGATTGTGCTAACACTTGGCAAAAGATAGAATTTTAGTGTAACAATGCCAAGGAATAATGCCAAGGTATGTCTTATGCGTGCAAGTATACACGGTCAACAAGTAATACAGCAGTAAGCTGAGTGGTCCATCCACAAAACTTCATTGCTTCTCCACATCATCATTTAAATAAAAAAACAAATAAAAACTAAGAGAATGGGCTAGAAGGAGGTCCGTTGATGCAACCCTTCAATGGCTCCAAGCTCTCGGTCTTTAGCTAGTCGAACTACGTTGCTCTCAGTTCACCACGGTGCAGCATCTTCTCTTCGTTCTCTCTCCCTCGAGTGCTTGCTCGATCTCTTTAAATAGGCTTGTGTGGGAACCCTAGGATAAGCCTTCGAGTTTGAAATTTGAATGTACAAGGGATAAGATGCGGGATCCTCTTATCCAAATTTGAATCCTAGGGCTGACGTGTACAAGGTCCATCGGCTACTTGACCATGCATCAGACTTCACTTCTACGCCAGCCGAGCTTGGCAATCTCTGGTCCAACTTTGCCAACTGCAACTGGGCATTCTCTTCGGCATTCCCTGCTTTTGCTCTTGCGATGTACTGCCAAGCCTGTAATAATGCCAACAAAGCAACCATTCACACTAACAAAGTAAAAAATTTCCTTATCTCCCTAACTCCTTATGCAAATGCATGAATTTAACAACTAAATGCAAATATCTATACCTAAAGACAAGCAAAACCATTGTAAAATATGCATAAAAATAGTACTTTTTTTGGAGTTAACAGTGCCACATCATACCAGTTCAGCCAATCAATAAAAAACAATGCAACGTTAGATGAAACCTAGCCTCGAAAATATAAAGAGGAACCAAACACCATGACCTCCCATCTTCGAAACAAGCACTTAGGTGATATAACCCCTGCGGTACACTAAACCTATAACGAAAATTGTTCACAGCAACAAGCCTTGACACTTTAATGTTTTTAACATCTTATTCCTATCTGTACTACAAAGAACTTCATTACTTTCTACTATAGTTGAATTAGCCATCAGAGTAAAAAAAATATCCTCTTTCTCTTCTTCTCCAAAAGCACGCAAAGCGCGGCCGACGAGATAATCAAAATAAAAATATTTTAAAACAATAAAAACAATGATGAAGTCTATTTATAGCCAAGAGTCTTGCCGTTTTCAACATGCCTTGCTAATAAAGAGGTTTATTGTGTGACATTTCACATATAGTGATTCATCCTCTAAGGAAAATCAATCAATTTGTCACGAGCTTTTATCACGTGGCCCTATATAAAGTATTACCCTTTGAAAGCCTTTGCATAGTGATATATCCTTAGAAATCCAGGGATGGTTCGCCACAAAATAAAACGACCAGGGGATCCTCTCATGAATCCTACAGGTTCGCCAAGGTCACTTTATAACCTTCCCTCACCTGGGGGACAATTGTTAGTACCTTTGAATACTCATTGTCACGTGTCAAGACCTAATGACTCTTGGCGAATGAACAAGACCGTGAAAAACATAGCACAAAGAATATCTGATAACGCACACAACGACGCTTGCGGACCACTACACGTAGTATCATCCTCAAACTGGGTGATACCCTTTGCAATCCGTAGCGAACAAACAAGACTGCCTGTGATAACGTACCTCATCCGGCGGTCACACGCTTACACGTATGCCCGTTGTGAATAATGGGTGGAACCTAGGACGTCAAGTCATATTCAATCCAATCGCTACACCACGACATCCCTATCTTGACACATGTTCGAGGAGTATAAAACTGGACATGCAACAAGAGAACCAAGATCCTTGATTTTAACACCAGAACCATCCAAGAAACGAGAACAACACATCGACTCCAACCTTGAACAACCACCTCGACCTCCATCGAACCACCGTCCCCGACCCTTATTCATTTTGATAATCAACATGTTTATATACAAGACTCTACTTGGTGGTTATTGAGTAAATTAAGTTGATATGATATGGGTTACGTGAATGTATGGACCGATCGGGCCCTTCGTGGGCTTGCAGATATTTTAACGCATTACAATATAATTTTCCTTAAATGTGTATTTTTAATATCTCAAATAAAATGATAAATGATAAGATATTATCTTTAAATTTGGATATTATTTTGTTAATATTCTGAAATTAAAAGGCTAAAATATTATCTTTTAAAATCCAGCTTTTATTGTGATAATTCTATTTAATTAATGAATTTTATTTCAAATAAAATTCAGATAATTCACAAGTTTTATTTCTAATGAAACTCCTACCCCCTATAAATAGCATGCAAATCTACTAGGTTTAACAAAGACAAAACACATAAATTTTCTACTATTTTTACTTTGTGATTTTTAAAGTATTTTCGATGATAGAGGAAGGCAAGATTACAGTTCGTGATCTCTGCTGATGTGCTACTACAGTTGATCATATAGTTGTTATATCTTGGAAGACAGACGACCAATGTATCTCAAGCACTACAGGGGTGGTCGAAAATCAGTCTTAAGAAAACTGTGTCCTCACATGCCTCAACTTGTTTCTACTAAATCTAATTAAGGTTTATTTTTAATTACTTTATTATATTCTATTATTTTTAATTTCTTGACAATTTATTATTACTTGTCATAAAGGAAGTATGGGAGAAGCTGCATGTTGGTATTTAGTGGATCACGTGGAAGAAACCGTACAAACATATTCAAGTATAGCAGTAGCGAAGCAATGATCTGAATGCATGGTTTTATTCGTTTGGTTATTTTTCAGCTTTATTTGTAATTATTTTATTCTGTTCGATATAATAATAAATTCGGTGTTTATTTTATTATTTATTATTTTCTTGAACTATTAACGTCTAGTGTCTAACAAGGATGTCATGAATCACGTATTTATGAAGATATTTTTGTTTAACCATAGGTATCCGACTCGTTTTTCGACTAATCATGATCGATTTTGCAAAGGTCCAATATGAGAGCAGCCGTCCCAACACAAATTTTTTTATTCACAACACCAAAATTAGAACTTTTAATCTTATTTAAGAGGCCTAATAATTTATTTTGCTAGATCAACTAATTGCTTGTTATTAAACAAAATTTTAAAAACAGTCCGAAATGAAGACATAAAATGTTAGACACATTTAATTAAAAAATAACATCTGATGTAAAAAAAAAGGCAATCTAGGAATTAAGAACAATCTAACCAAATTAAATTTGAGCGATTCCGATGTATTTTGTTCAAAGTTTTATATTTTTATTAATATATCTTGATATAATATTTTTAAATTGTTTTTATTAATTTAATATATGAGATTATATTTAAAAATAAAATCTACTTAAAAATCTTACCATCATTTCAACATTTCTTTTTAATCAACTAGGGTGATAACTAACCGAGTCAGAGTCTGGGTAAACTCGGTTCTATTTGCGCTCGAAGTGCGTTAAGTTTAAAATTCTAAATTTAAATTCAATTTGTTACTTTTCTCAAATTATTTTTAATTTTTTTTAAAATTTTAAAATAATAACATGTAAAAATCTATTTAGGAAAAGATAATATTTAACCATGATAATTAGTTAACAACACTGAAACATATATACATTTAGGCTTAATGTCAAAATAAGTGTCCAAACTATCATGTTCTTCTCTTTTAAGTGCCTAAACAATTTTGTGTTCTTTTTAAGTGTTCAAATTATCTTATTTTCTCTTTTTAAGTTTCAACTACTGTTTTTTGTCAAAATAAATACTTAAACTACCATATTTTGTTTCAATTTGACCTTAAAGAAAACAAAAAATAATAATTTGAAAATTTAAAAAAAAGCAACAAAAAATAATAATTTGAACATTTAAAAAAACAAAAAAATTGAGCATTTAAAAATAATTTAAACACCTAAAAAGACACTTAAAAAGAAAAAACGTTATAGTTTAAGCATTTATTTGTGTTAAAATTATATATAATACACAAATTTTATAAACTAAACTTAAATTGGTTTGACTCAGTTCAAAAATTTTACAAACTGAACTTAAATTGGTTTGACTCGACTTGTTAAAGTCTCGAACCGAACACGAACTATAACCAAAATAACTAGCTTTGGCCGAACTACGAGCAGGCTCGTTATCACACTACAATCAACTACACAATTACAGTACTAGTCCAAAAATCATATAAAATAAAAATAAATTAGGATAAAATACTTGAGATATCTCTAAATTTTTCGTGTATTTTAATACAATATTATACCAATGGACAACCAAAATTGATGACATGGGAATTTTACGGCTCGGCGTGGGGTGATATAGAAAAAATTTAACGGTTAAGTAATATAATTGAAGTGTACACAATTCTGATAAATTTTATTTTAATATTTTCGTTTAGCAGTCTAAACATTATGTAGTATTTAATATAATTTACCCAAAATTTAGTTAGATCTTAATTCTATGTTTTTTATATATAAAAACTAATTATAAATTCAATAATTAATTTTTAACGATTCTACTATTAATCAATATTGGATGAACCAAAAAAACTGCCATGTTTCTTTCACGAAGATTGGGAAGAACATTGACATGCAAGACAAACTAATCTCATATAATCTTAACATGCAAATACAAGGAAACAAAACGAACCCTTTATTGTTCAATAAAATTGCACAATACTACACAGCATGAAGAAGAAAACACACTAATCAGAAGTATCATAACATTGTAAAACGCCATAAACTAGCTGACATGGTTATAGGTAACTAGGGTTTTTAGATAGGAGGAGGTGAAAGGAAAGGGATGGGAGGAAAAGGGAAAGGAGGCAAAGGAAAACCGCCGAATGGAGGAGCGCTTGGAACTCCAGAGGGTGGTGTAAATGGCGGTGGCGGCAGTTGAAGCGGTGGCGGAAATGGCAAGTTCGGGAAGGGAAAAGGAAAAGGTGGCAAGTTCTTCATATCCCTGTAGTTGCTCTTAGGTTCATCATTCTTCCCCACCACCATCTCCGCCGTCGCCGCCTGATCCTCCGTTGGAATCGAGCGAGCTGCGTCGCTCTGGACGAGCAGAATCAGAATCAGAACGAGGCCTAAAAACAACGAGCTTCCTCTATTTTTACGAACCATGACTGTCGATTGCTAAATATGGGAGGCTATGTGCCTATATCCGTTATTCCTTGTGGTTTATATAGAGGGAGAAAATTGCCAAGAATTGAATGAAAGGTGTGATGGATGAACTGTGTTGATCTGCTGCTCTTGATGATCGTGCACCGGAAGCAGTGTTTTCAGATATTCAATGGCTATAGTAATTAACAGAATAAATGCAACAAAGAAAGACGGGATTGGAATGAGTGCCAGTGCCATTAAACCTCTCCACCTGAGTACAGGCAGACAGAAGCAAACGTAAGTGCTGTAAAATCTGAACATTTGTCCAACATGCAGTTGCATGCCGATTCCCACCGCCTGATAATTCTGGGGTGGGGAGCTCCATTAAATTGGACTGCTGTTCCTCCTCCTATTGCATTGCCATTGCCACCTAGGGATGTAAAAACAGGTCGAATGGGTTTCAAGTCGGGTTTTATCAGGTCGGGTCAAATCAGATACAGATCATTTCAGGTCGATTTGAAGTTTTACTTCGATTCGGGTTGTGTGCGGGTTCATTTCAGGTCAGGTTCATTTCGGGTCGGGTTCATTTCGGGCTGGGTTCATTTCAGGTCGGGTCAAAACGGTCCGGGTCCGAATCAGTTAATTGACGGGTTCATTTCAAGTCGGGTTCATTTCAGGTCGGGTTAAATAGGGTTTTGAATTCGTATTAAGTTTGAGTTTGGTACAAATAATCGATAGACTTTGGGAAGGGTCATTTCGAGTGAATTATTTAACGCTTTTCACGAACACGAATCACATTAAAAATAAATATTAGGCACTATAATGAACAAAAATATCATCATATTTAAAATATTGGAGTAAATTACAAAAATTTAAAATTAATAAGGGTCAATTTCGGTGAAAAATAAAATTTTAGGGACTAACATGAACAAAAATATCATCATATTAAAAATATTGGACTAAATTACAAAAAAATGAATAGGGGTCAATTTGGAATAAAAATAAAGTTTTAGGGACTATAATGAACAAAATATCATCAGATTAAAAATATTGGACTAAATAAAAAAATTAATAGGGGTCAATTTGGAGTAAAAATTGAATTTAGCTACTAGAATAAATAAAAATATTATTGGACTAAATTGCCAAAAATCTAAATAAATATGGGGCAATTTTGACTAAAAATTAAATTGTAGGGATTAGAATAAACAAAAATATTATTTGATTAATTACCAAAAATAGAAATATATATGGGTCAATTTCGGCTAAAAATAAAGTTTTGGGGGACTATAATGAACAAAAATATCATCATATTAAAAACATTGGACTATATTAGAAAATTTTAAAATAAATAGGGGTCCATTCGAATTCCTAAACCTCAAACCTCAACCCCTAAATATTACAATCACTAATAATTAAAGTGCAAACCGAATTCCTAAACTAATCTCTTAACTCCTACCAAATACTCAACTTGACACATTTACCCCTTAACCCCAAACCCCTAAATCTTACAATCACTAATAATTAAAGTGCAATCCTAATCCTCGAATCACCTAATCCCTAAACTAATCCTATAAACCCCAAACTTTCAACTTGAAACATATATTATACCCACAAACCCCAAACATCAACCCCTAAATCTTACAATCACTAATAATTAAAGTACAAGCATAATCCCCTAATCCATAAACTAATTCCAAAACCGCAAACACTCAACTTGACACATTTACCCTTAAACCCCAAACCTCAACACTTAAATCTTACAATCACTAATAATTAAAGTGCAAGCATAATCCTTTAATCCCTAAACTAATCACATAACCCTAAACACTCAACTAGACACATTTACGCCTAAACCCCAAACCTCACCCCCTAAATCTTCCATTTACTAATAATTAAAGTACAAAATTAATCCCCTAATCCCTAAACTAATCCCATAACCCCAAACACTAATAATTATAATTTAATATATTGACGCCGTTTTTCATCTTTGCCAAAATAAATTGGGCCTTCAGAAGCCCGTCAAATGTTTTAATTATTAAACAATATTATGAAAGGAGAATCTAATTAAAAAAACCTAAACCTAAAGGTCTAAGGAAACTAAACTAAAATTAGACTAAAATGAATCAAACTAAAACTAAAGAATAAAAAAAGACTTAAGTGTAAAGCTCCTAAACTAGTAATGGCTTAATCCACTAATAACCCCTTAAAAAATGGGTGGGCAAGATTCCCTCCATTTGTTACAGCAATTGGCAATTGTTTTTTAAATATGGGCGGGCTGTGGGCAGATCAACTTGAAAAATAGGCGAGCAGATTTTTACTTTTTAGGGATTAGAATAAAATACAAAAAAATGAATAGAGGTTAATTTGGAGTAAAAATTAAATTTTAGGGATTAGAATAAACTGGACTAAATTGTCAAAAATATAAATAAATATGAGGCAATGTTGACTAAAAATTAAATTGTAGGGACTAGAATAAACAAAAATATTATTAGACTAGATTACCAAAAATAAAAATTCCACTAATTCCCTCCAAAATTTTGGGTGGCTTATTCCTCTAATTCCCTACAAAATTTTGGGCGGCTTTTATCCCTCTAAAAATTTTAGACTAAAAGTAAATTAATCTCAAACCTAAAAAATGGGTGGCTTATTTCCCTCCAAAATTTTGTCCTTTTCCATCTTTTATACCAATTGTCTTTTTTTACCAATTGCTTTAGTTTAATTCAATTGAGTCCCAACTTAGATTAATTTAATTAAAATTCCACATTTAGTTTTAAAATTATTTTAATTATGTCTGTTATTTATGCTTCTAGATTTTAGTTTAGCTCAATTAGATCCTAAGTTTAATAAGTTAATTCAATTCGAACATTATTATTATTATTATAACATATAATAAACTTTGATTAAATATAATTATACACAAAAATTTGATATGGATGTAAACATGTAATTGTACACATGATAACATCAACATGGAAATTAAAACTTTAATTTAGTTTAAACTTGACAAATAATTTATATTGAATGAGTTACTAAGCATATTGAATTATTACTAAGTATTGAATTATTTAACAAAATTTCAAACTTAGTAGTGTCAAATGAATATCTAAATCCAATCTTTCCTTTTTTGATATTTTTAATTGATTATATATGTATATATAATAAAAAGATTATTTAACACTTTAAATTGATTTAAAAAATTAATATTTTACACTTACCAACAAATCATAAGCTTCCTCAATTACATGTCAGGTAAATCAAGCCAGGTCAATATTAGCTCAAGTCAACAACAGGTCGGGTTCAAAACAAGTCGGGTTCAAAACAGGTCAGGTAAAATCGGATCTCGGGTCGATTCAGTTGGGTAATATCGGTTATCTGCTAGGTTAGTCTCAGGTTCGAGTTCATTTCAGTCGGGTGCAGGTCGGGTTTCGGGTCCACAGTAACAGGTTCAATTCGGGTTCGGGTCGTTCTCGGTCTGATGCAGGTCGGGTTCGGTTACTACAATAACAGGTCCAACTCGAGTTCGAGTCAACAATAGTCGGATACAAATCAATTTTAAGTCATCGCATCCTCGGATCAAACTAAATTCAGACTCAAGTAAGTTTCAGTCGAGTTATTAGGTCGATTTAACTTTTTACGTCCCTATTGCTACCCTACTTTGCCAACAAAATCTAAAACCACACTTATTAATTTCTTTTTCTTGTCTTTTTGCTAAAAATTGAACTACTCTTTCTTTAACTTCAACTCTTGAGCCGACAAACAGTGGGCTCTTAAGAGGGAGCATCATGAACTATCGATCAGGCTCTAATTAGTCTAAGCTCCTAAAAATTAATTATTTTATTTTTAAAATTTTATATTTTTAATTTATCAAATAATTAAATTTATTTAACGATAAAATTCAGTTTTAATCTTCAAGTTTCTAATTTAATTTAATTTTTCAAAATTTAATTATCTCCAAATTTAATTCTTTGTGTTATTCTTTCACTCTAACGGCAAAAAGAATGATGTAATATTCTTTAAAATTTATGTATTTATTGTTTAAAATCAAATTTTATATTATACCCATAATTCAATTCATTCAAATTTTATTAACAAAACACTAAAAATAATAGAGTTGATAAAGTTTAATCATGTTTACATAATTTATTTATGAAATATCAAATTAATTGTTTAAACTAATAAAATATAATTTCGTTCTATATAAATTTGTTTTTGAGTTTTTACTCAAGACCCGAGAATATTTATTTCGATTTTGGTGAGAAAATCTCTAATAATCGTATTTGATACTATAGTAACGAGACTTCTTGAAATAATTATTTGGATATTATCTTGAGAAAAGAGATTTTTTTTATTTGAATTGAATGAAATTTTATTTTATTAAATAGAGATAAATACAGAATAACTGACAAAAATTATCGTGTCTTTTACATATTTTTAAAATCGTCCGAAAAGGAAAACAAATTTAGAAAATTATTTTTATTGAAAGAATGCTTAAACGTTGAGAAAGGACGACGAATTTTCCTTCTTATATATAGATGTCCCATGTCTGACTGATAATTTGTTTTTTTTTTCAAATTACCTTTTTTTCTAACGACTTTTAAAACTCGCTCAATCTTCTAACCGATTTCTCCATTTATTATAGCAACATTTTTATTTGGTAAAATAATATTTTACCCACCCAACTTCGTAATTTTTTTTCACATTAATATCTAAGCAATTTTGCCAGACTTCTCTCATGTATGCCGGTTTAGTATCGTTTAAACTGAACCTGCCTATAAGAAAACAAGGTCGAAATTGATTAAATTAAATCCAAAAAAAATATACGGGGTTTAATATATAGTTCTATACCCGAATTAGTACACTTGTCTCATGTTGATAGGGACGGCCATCGGTCGAGTTGAGTCGGGTTTTTAGCCGGTCCACACTCGGCCTAAAAATTTAATATATTCATCCAAATCCTACTTGATCCGACCCGATATTTTTATGATGTTCCATACGATCCGAACCTAAATTCTAATGAAAAACCCGAACCCAACCCGACATGATATAAATAAAAAATTATTACTTTTTATTATTACTCGATAAAATAGATAACTAATTAAAGAAATACAAATAGAGAGGGCATTATAATAATTATTCTATTTTTATTAGACAAAATAGGGAGATAATTGAAATATATATATAAAGAGAGAGGCATTGTAGCAATTATACCTAAATATTTAGAATAAAATTAAACTATTATTTTGGGTCGGGTATGGTAGGATATTTTTCACCTAAAACCCAAACCTGACTCAACCCGACCTCATAATCAAAAAATCCAAGCCGAACCTAAAATATTCTCTCGACCCTTTAAAATCAGGTCGAGTCGAAACTCGTCGAGTATGGGTCAAATGGTCATTTTTAATTTTTATTGTTATTCGATAAAATAGGGAGCTAATTGAAAAAATACAAATAGAGAGAGGTCATTATAATAATTAATCTATTTTTATTAGACAAAATAAGGAGATAATTGAAATATATATATATATATATATATATATATATATATATATAAAGAGAGGCATCATAGCAATTATACCTAAATATTTAGAATAAAATTAAACTATTATTTTTGGGTCAAGTAAGGTAGGGTATTTTTCACTTAAAACTCAAACCCGACTCAACCCGACCTCATAATCAAAAAATCCGAGCCGAACCTAAAATATTTTTTAAAAAAACTCGACCCTTTAAAATCAGGTCGAGTCAAAACCCGTCAGGTATGGATTAAACGGCCATCCTACATGCCGGTACCGTGATATACCTCTATACGAGAGTTATTTCGTCAAAGATTCCCTATAGAGAGGAAATGAGAAGATTAAATTTGTTCTTTGATAGATTCTTGTTTTGGTTTTCGAATTGTGCTAAAATAGATATAGGTGAACTTGGCAGTTTGATTTCTTATTAGTGAATTAAAGTCTTTCGGTAAGAAAACATATGTTTGTTCCTTATATCGGTGGAATCCGTAGATTTGAATTTGATATTAAATACTTCCATACATTGAATAATTTTGTTAAATGCTTACAAAAACAAACAAAATATGAAAATCTCCATTATGCATTACAAGATTAATTTTTAAATGAAAAATAATTTTAGGTTTATTCGTTCTCAAAACCTTCGAATTTTTTTTATAATTAATGTTATCCTTGAATTTATTTTACATTCAATGTAACATTTAAACTGAGAAAAAGATTAATGTAATTCATTGATTGACGGAAACCATCGCTAACTGTTATAGTTCTAATATAATATATTAAAATGTTAACGTATCAATTCATGATGTTAACATGGAGGTCCGTTGTGATTGATGATGTGGCAGTCAGGCCTATTGGTTTTATTAAAAAGTTTGAAGACTTAATTTAATTTTCTAAAAGTTTGAGAGTTTATATAATTTTAAAAAAAATAAAAGTATTTAAAAGATTAAAAATCATTAAAATAACTTAAAATGGTTAAAAAACACTATTAACATTGTCGTTTATTTTAAAAAGAAATAGCTATAAAATGATAATTATAAATTATTTTAAAAATTAAAAATTATTAAAAAATATATAAGTTATTAAAAAGTTTGAGAAAAGTCGTTGTTTGTGTTCTGTCAACACTGTTTTTAGTGGAATCAACATTGCATTATAGTAACAATGGTTGAAAAATATATTGTTGTAAGACGAGGCGTTGGCACTGACTGAAAAATAATAAAATAACTAAATGAACGATAACCATGACGTGGTATTAACCATTGTAGAAGCAAATTCGCCCCGATGTGTATAATCACTACGATGGACGAATGGCCTTATGAGGTTAGCAAGGCTCTCCAAATTTCATACACTCAAAAGATGGAGTGGACTTTGAAGGTACTGCTCTTCTCTCAACTTAAAATAACACTCAGGAAAGGTTTATGAAAACTGAAGAGCATTTCAAAGCAAATATCATTTGCTTATGGGTATACAAAATGAGTAAAATTGCCCACTATTTATAGGGTAAATAGTGAGGGTAAAACCATCATTTTCAAAGCATAATTTAATTCTATTTATAATAGAATTAAATGACCATAAATAAAAATTAAATTGAGCATTAACAACATCCCCACTAATGCGAAAGAATATCCTTCGTAAAAAAATGAGAGGATTGAAGTTAAAACACGAGAAGAGAAATAGCGAGATTAGTTGCTTAAGCACTAGTGAATGTATTTGGGGCTAGAACATAGTGATGATGACTAATTCTTCTCTTAGATAAGTGAACAAATCTTGAACTTTCTAAGATTAGGGTGAACTCATAACACACAACTAACCTCTTCATCCACCGAAGTCCTCAATGTGTCTACAAAATATATATACAAATGTATATATAGCCCCTTTCCCCTTAGGATTCTAGTAAGTGCACTAGAGAAACGGCCCAACGTTTTTCATAGAAGGTGACTAGCCCTTCTCACTTATGTAGGTTATTTCATCAAGTTTATCTCGGCATAAACCACCCGAAACCGAGCTATGAAATAATTAAGAGCTTTTACAACAACTTAACGTCACAAAAACAAGGTGAATTTCTTTGAGTTCATATTAAATGAACCACTCAAACTCTGGGATAAGAAATTATTAAGAATAAATACTCAACATCTTTAACCGGTGAATTAAATGAGTCATTCTCACTTAGGATCACCCAAACTCTTGGGATTGATTTCATTAAGAGTTTAAGAAAACTCATCCTCTCTAGCGGCAAGTTCATCTAGTCCTTTACGATAGGACCACCCACTCAACACTAGGTTTTGAATTTATTGAGAGTAGATATTCATCCAAAATCGGTAAATTCATCAAGTCTCTCTCACTAAGACCACCCAAAGCTTGGGCTATGAATTTATTATGAGCAATAAAGCTCATCTTGTGCATGAACAATATTCGTCAAAGGGATAGGTAGGTAGAAATATACACTATGATTCTTTCCATGGTTTTATTCGTCAAAGGGATATCCACCATGAATTCCTCAACCTATGGGCTTTAGACCCATCCCCCTCAACGAATCTAGAACCAACTTCCGACTTTAACCTTTTGTAAGCAAATCAACTAGGTTCCTCTCTGACTTTAATCATCATTTTAAGACACCTCCACATTTATAACATTTTAAAGATAGAAATAAACTCATAAGTGTCTTGGACAACGTGTAAACAAATACTCAATCATACTAGAGTAAAGTTTGCTATGAGTTTTAATCATAAAACAATGTTTTAACAAACTTCAATCTTGTTTACACATGATTATATTCTCAAAGTTTTGAGAAATACTAATCATTAAGATTAGTATGCATAATCTCAAACGATTATGAAATTCATTATAACTCTATCCGTAGTCATTCATGACTTTTTCTCATTCAAAAGGAATTTCAGTTTTCCTAATTCTTCATAAGAAGTGTTTAGGAAAATTATAAAAAAAATTATGAGAAGTTTTTAACTTCTCCTAACAACAGGAAAATTATCGCAAGTTTATTACAAGAGATTCAACACAATTCCTGAGATAGAACATCTCTTTCCTTTCCTCTACTTAGGAAAAGAACTCAAAGAGATTTAATAGTTACAAGTAATCTTTTAATAGCACTAATGTTCATCATATTCTCATTCATATTATTCAACATATTAGCCCTAAAGAGGCCATCACATATTTTATTTACTATGACTAAATTTGGTATTCTACCCAACCAAATTAATCTCAACTCTTTTAACTTTTACACTAAGTTTAAAGAGATCTTATTTGTCATAGTATTTTTTTTATAAAAGTGAGCATAGCATATTAAAGAACAATGCATCAGGTAGGTTACCATGAAAGAGAGGTGGTGCACTAGGCACGCTTAAATACCAGGTCTTTCATAGAATCAATCATAGACATGCATTTTCATTATGCCTTCCGATAAGCCATTTATAAATTTTCTCTTTCTTAAATTCAGGCCTCTAAAGAATTATGCTTGATACTTTTACTCACAACAATATCTTATTAAGCAAACTTAATATAAGGCTCACTTTTTAGAATAGTCGTTCATTCTAGCCTTAATCTTTACACTAGTCTAGAACATGCTCACTAAGTTGAAGACTATCTTAAAGGGTCAATATAAATTCATGTGATAAAAGCATGAATTGATAGGCAACAAATTTAAATAATCTGATATCGCAGGTAGAATCATAATTCTAAATAGACTTGCTCATTCTCACCATGCCTGCAACTTCAATCTTTGCATCATCATCTTTAACCAGAATAACCCCAAAATCTATCGTGACAATTACTTCATCTGAATCATTTTTTTCGAATCTTCTAAATTCGAATGAAGATTATACATGGTTAGTCACGAAAATAATTTACTAACAACAATAAAAAATAAAAATAATTTACTAATAGTAATAAGATCCTTATCTTTAGGATTTTGATTTGGAGAGCTTTCGACCCATGTATCATTGACTCCTCCCTTCTCCGAGTTAACCAAATTTGGACATTGAAAGATTTAGTTTGGTAGACAGGTCTCTACTCATCATGTTGTCATTCTAAATATAATTTTTATTGACACCAATAACGATAGGTGAGATCCTCATAAAAAATAATTTTTTAACTATTAAACCCATAATCCAAACTTGTTTAAGAAAATATCAAGTGGTTGCTCACATTTATAGCCATTAAACACCACTTTAATCATATTTAAAATTTCTCAAAAGACTATCATTAATCAGATGAAAACCCGTTATTCTTTCTTTATTAACATCATTAAGACTATAATCATCAACAATTATGATAGCTTAATGAAACCGTTTAAACGTAAAAATGATATTTAAAAAAGGGATATTTTAAAAATATCACATAACCTTAATTTTACCGTCATGCTTTACCAAAAAAATCATGATTCTCGAAAATCAGTAGGACATCATCACCATTTGCATCGTGCTTTACCATGTCAAAGCACAAACACACGTTACAACATAAACCATAACTACAATGTTTCCCTCAAAACACATTTGAACTAAACCAACCAAATTGACTAATCTGTTGTACCATTTAGAAGGATGCTTGCAAAAACAATATAGTACTTAAAGCAACATAACATTTTAACATCTCTGCTTTCCAAATGCCTATTATGTTCTATTCTAAATCATAGCAATAAAACGTAGGCATATATTCAAACATTTTCATGCATTTCAACCGGTTAGATAACCATAGATTCTAAAGGCTTATTATCAATTAATAAAGGCTTGTCCACCGTTTCATAACCTTTATAATAATGATTAAAACCGTTTATTTACTAAACTTGAAAACAATCATCATTATCAAATTTATTTTCATGAGTGTTATATCATGTTTTCACATGTTTAATAGTTATAAGCCCAATATTTGACAAGATCCGTACATTGTCAAAGGTGGTGCATTAAAGTGGAGTCTTACCGGAACCAGTACAACATTTGCACGTCGATACTAGGATGTGTGTTGGAAAAACGTGAGAAAATAGTAATTTTGAGCCATATTTGGAATAGGTGAATGTGAAGATTCGAATAAGGATTCGATTGGATCTTATTCTACTTCGTGAGACCTTTACAACGATGTCTCATATGCTCAAAATGGTTGAGTAATGAATGAGAAATTTATGCTCAAAGTAAGGAGATTGCAAATTGAGTAAAGGAACATATCTCACATGGATGAGATAATGGAATGGGAAGTGTTCATATACAGTTACCCTCTTTGTGGTCATTGAATGACTTGAATGGAAGTTGTGTCTCGCGCGCAAGGGGTGTGAATCCAATCCCATTCAAGTTTGGGGCGTACCCTCACGATGTGGGCGATGTGAATGTCTAGACTAATCGGGGTCGATGTGGTCTTATAAACATTTTACCACTTCAAATTATTTTTCCTTTTAAGATAGCATATTATCCCGAAATTAAAGGGATAATTTCAGATTGAAATTCGAATTTTACTTGCAGCCCACTCATATATCCGATCAAGGGTAAAATTAGAATATTTTTTATTCACGTTTGACCTTATTCTTCCCTATAAATGCATGATCTTTTTTTATTTGTTTTGCAACACAATTAAAATCTTTTTCCTTCTACCAAATTGCATTAGTTTTTCTGGTGATAGTCGAAGGCTCGAGTTCGTTCGTGATTATTTAGTCGTGCTGTTGAAGATAATCATCTGATGTTGTATCCTGGGAGACCGACGACCGAAGATCTCTAGCACCGAAGAGCGATCGAATCTGTCTTAGGGAAACTGCATTTCTAACAGGCCTCAACAGTCGTGTCTGATTATTTCGAATATGTATTTTGTTTATTTTTATTTTAATTATTGTAATTTCATTACTTTAATTTATTTTACATTTATTTCGAATTTAACCTTGTTTTGTCCAACAATGCAACTAATATTGTTCATGCATGAACAACAGTATGAATTCGCTTCTAAATTATTGGAAAATAGACTGCTACAAGACGAGATATTAACACTAACTGGAAAATAATAAAATAAATAAACGAACGATAACCGTATCATGGTATTAACCGCTGCCTTGGAAGTGAATTCGCCCATATGTGTGTAATCGCTACAATGGACGAACGACCCCTGAGGTTAGAAAGACTCTCCAAATTTCGTACACCCGAAAGATGGAGTGGATATTGATGGTACTACTCTTCTCTCAACATAAAATAGCACTCAGGAAAGGTTTATGAAAACCAAAGAGCTTTTCAAAACAAATTTCATTTGCTTAGGGATATACAAAATGAGTAAACTTGCCCACTATTTATAGGCTAAATAGTAAAGGCAAAATTATTATTTCTAGAGCACAATTTAATTCTATTTATAATATAATTAAATGACCATGAAATTAAAATTAAATTGAGCATTAACAACAACAATAACTTTTGAGGTTCCTTCATTTTATGAGACTTACTATGGTCCCTGTGGTGACATAGAAATACTTGTATTTTCTATCTAGAAAGTCTAGGTAGACAGTCAGTTTTAGAGTTGGCTTGTCGTGTGCAAGCTGAAGAACATCACGCGTTGGAGTCACAGATTGGCACTTATAAGGCTATAAGTAATCTAGGTCAACAAAAGGATTGGTGGCAAGGACAGAGCCATGAGAGCTTGGGAGGGGCTCTTGCCCCTTCCAAATTTTTTTGGTACAATTGCACTTTAGGTCTCCTCTAGTTTAAATAATAGTAAAATAAGGTTTTTGACCTTCAAATTTTTTATATTTAAAAATTTAATAGACTTTTGCCTTTTCTAACGTTTGATCTTAGCTCCGTCCCTGATCGGTGAAAGCCACCACATTTTGGCTGATACAAGTTGAACTCAAATGGACCAAGAAAGGAATCAAATGGTTTTGCATACTATGGTGGGTCCATCCGGACTATGGTGGGTCCATCCGGGATGACGAAGGGACATGGCTTGTTGGTTTTTCTAAATCAATCGATATTTTTTCGGTACTGGAAGTCGAGTTATGCGGAGTTTAAGAGGGTTTGCGCATAACCTGGGATCATGGTGTTTGACGGCTGGTTCTCAAAGTGGATAACATGAAGTATTTCGACTGCTTGGTAAGGTAAAGCGTCTTGCCTATCCATCCACGTTATTAATCTCCATTCTTGAGTTCTTGAGTAGTAATCAGAGTATTTTTATTCCTCATATATGTCACGATATATAATACCCAAATTTTAACTGGGTATATATGTATACATATAATTTCTCTTAAATAAAACAAATACAAACAATAAATAAATAAAAGGTCCATTTATATAAAAATAGTGTCCATTTACATACATAAAACCCAAAAGCCCAATTCAGGCCCAATTCGTTTTTTGACAGCTCATTTACAACCTAACAAACACAAATATTTAGATTTTCCGCTCAAAATGGCCATGTGACAGCCCCGAATTGGTCCAAACCGGTAGTCACAGATTTGTATTTCTTTATCTCGGGTTTTCTCTTTAGTTTGCTTTTCTCAAAGTGCCCTTCGGATTTTCACTTTGTTTTTTCTTATTCTTTTCTCTTTCCTTTTTCCTTTTTCCTTTTTCCTTTTTCTTTTTTTTTCTTTTTTCTTCTTTCTTAACAGAAAAACAAAGAACTGCGAACATCCACACTCAATCTGAGGAAGCTGACAAATAACAATGGTCTCGTGTATGGAGACACCATCACCCTTCTATTCCCACACTCTTGCTAGTATGGGATTCAATATCATCTTCACTTTATACTCTCTTCTCCAATATCCCAGAGTGTTAAAGTTTTTCCTGCATCTTTCAAAACATAGCAATACCAAGAAATTATCCATTTTTTATTCATTATATCAACCATTTCATATGCTTTGGAATTTAAGAAAGCTCGGAAGAGAATTCATGAATTTTATTGAAGCTTATATATAAAATAATACAATTGAGTTTGAAAGAAGTCATGTCAAACTAAAATAACAAAGTCAAGAAACAAAACCAAATCTTCGGGCATCCATAGCATGAAGGATACAACCACCCCATCGACCAGATGTAATCTTGAGCTTGAACCCATGTCCAATAGACTTCGAACATTGTCAAGATGTATGCAGATGTGAAATCCCTTCCAAAATACTAGGTATCCGAGAGGTTCTGATTGTCGGATGCCTTTATTGAACGCTTCTGAGTTGCCCTTTACGGGTTTTCAACCCAGATTCTCCTTTGGTTTCAAGACGCCCTTTGCGGGTTTTCATCTTGAACCCCCTATTTTCTTTTATTTTTCTCTCTTCTTTTTTTACCTAAGGCGCCCTTTCGGGTTTTCACCATAGATATTTCATTTTGTGAAGTGCCCTTTTTTGGGCTTTCACTCCACTTTTTCTTTTCTTTATTTCTTTTTTCTATCTCTTTTTAAATTCTCCAGGCATAATATTTCTTAACTGAATCTGAGTTTACTGGCTTGTGCAACTCTTCACCATCCATTTCAGTTAAGATCAATGCTCCTCTAGAAAAAGCCTTTTTGACAACATATGGCCCTCCCAATTAGGCATCCATTTCCCACGGAAATATCGATGTATTGGCAAGATCTTTTTCAACACTAGATCGCCCTCTCGAAATTCTCTGGGCTGAACTTTCTTATCATAAGCTCGCACCATTCTTTTCTGGTATATTTGGCTGTGACAGATAGCTTTCAACCTTTTTCCTCAATAACATTCAATTGGTCAAATCGAGCCTATACCCATTCTGCATCGTCTAGCTTTACCTCAGTCAACACCCAAAAAGACAGAATTACAACCTCTATTGGAAGCACTACTTCCGTCCCATAGACTAAGGAATAAGGTCTTGCCCCAGTAGAGGTTCGTAACAAAGTTCGGTATGCAAACAGAGCAAATGGCAGCTTCTCATGCCAATCCTTGTAGTATCTGTCATCTTTGATATGATTTTCTTGATGTTTTTATTTGCTGCCTCCACTGCCCCATTCGTCTTAGGGCGATAGACCACAAAGTTGTAATAAGTGATTTTGAATTGCTGACATGCCTCTGCTATTACCTTGTTGTTGAAGTTGGTGGCATTATCAGTAATAATTCTCTCTGGTTATCCATATCGACAGATGATCTCTTTCTTCAAGAATTTACAAACTGTAGATCTAGTGATATTGGCATATGAAGTTGTTTCTACCCATTTGGTAAAATAATCGATAACCACAAGAATGAAACGGTGTCCATTAGAAGCTTTTGGGTGAATTTGCCCAATAACATCCATGCCCCAAACTGCAAACGACCATGGTGAGTTCATTGTATGTAAATGTACTAGCAGAGATTTATTCTATCAGCATATATCTGGCATTTGTGGCACTTCTTAGCATATTCAATGCAATCACCCTTCATAGTTGTCCAATAGTAGCCATATCTCATTATTTTTCTGGCCATCGCAAAGCCATTAGCATGCATCCCGCAAATTCCATCGTGCACTTCTGTTAAAATTTCTTTGGCTTACCGAGCATTGACACACCTTAAGAGGATTTGATCCTTGCCCCGCTTATATAAGATTTCTCCATCAAGCACATATGTTGAAGCCATCCTTCTAATGGTTCTTTTGTCATTATCATTTGCCTCTTCGGGGTAAGTTTGGTGTTTGATGTACTGCAAGATATTGAAATACCAATGATTTCCATTTGCTTCTTCTTCTATGCCATAACAATGAGCATAGGTGTCGTAACTTTGCATTCGGATTGTCATCATATCCTTAAGCTTGTTGAACAAGAATACCGAAGCCAGTGTAGCTAGGGCATCCGCCATTTGGTTATCTTCTATTGGTATATATGTGAAAGTGATCTCTTTGAATTCTTTTGTTATCTCAAGGATCAACCTTCGGTATTCAATTAGCTTGGAATCCTTTGTTTCCCATTCTCCACGGAGCTGGTAAATAACTAGTGCAGAATCCCCATATACTTTCAATTTCTCTATCATTCTTTCAATAGCAGCCTGCAAACCCATGACACGGGCTTCATATTCTGCCATGTTGTTGGTGCAAAGAAATTCCAGCTTGCTTGTAAAAGGATAATGTACATTACTTGGGGAAATTAGCATTGCCCCAATTCCACGTCCTAGAGCATTAACAACCCCATCAAAATATAGCTTCGAAATCTCATTCTGTAAAGTTCTGTCTTCCTCCATGTAGATACTCATTACGTCTTCGTATAGGAAATCAAAATTCAAAGGCTCATAATCCTCTGAAGCACGACTAGCCAAAAAATCTGCTATAGCACTTCATTTTATTGCTTTTTGGCTTACATATAATATGTCAAATCTGACAACAACATTTGCCAACAAGCCAATCTCCCCGCCAACGCTGGCACTTCCATCAGAAATTTTAATGGATCAAGCTGAGATATTAACCAGGTTGTATGATATAATAAGTACTGTCTTAATATGTTAGTTACCTAAACCAAAGCGCAACATAACTTTTGAATTGGTGAGTACCGAACTTCGCATTCTGTAAACTTTTTGCTCAAATAACAGATAGCTCTTTCTTTTCTTCTTGTGTTATCATGTTGTCCCAGTACACAGCCCATTGTGTTTTCATAGACCGTCAAATAAAGGATGAATGGTCTATGAGGAATCAGTGCTACTAGTATTGGAGCATTTGTCAAGTATTTCTTAATTCTGTCAAGCGTCTTTTGACATTCTTCATCCCATATTCCTGGATCGTTCTTTTTAAGTAGCCTAAATATTGGATCACATTTATCAGTCAACTGTGAAATGAATCGGGAAATATAATTCAGCCTCCCCAAGAATCCTCTGACTTCTTTTTGTGTTCTTGGTGGCGGTAAGTTCTGAATTGCCTTTACCTTGTCTGGATCAATTTCAATCACTCTTCTGCTAACAACAAAACCCAGGAGTTTTCCTGATGTGACTCCAAAAGTACACTTATTCGGATTGAGTTTCAAATGATACATCCTCAATCTTAAGAATAACTTTCTTAAATTCTAGATATGCTCCTCTTCAGTCTGGGACTTGGCTATCATATCATCCATGTATACCTAAATTTCCTTGTGCATCATGTCGTGGAAGAGAGTCACCACGGCTCGCTGGTATGTTGCCCCCAGCATTCTTTAGTCCGAAAGGCATCACCTTATAACAATATGTGCTCATAAAGTTATAAATGTTGTCTTTTCCATATCCTCAGGGTTCATCTTTATCTGATTGTATCCCGAAAATCCATCCATGAAGGAGAACCATGAATGTCCTGATGTGTTGTCAACCATAATATCTATGTGAGGCAAAGAAAAGTTATCCTTCAGGCTGGCTCTGTTCAAGTCTCTGTAGTCTACGTACATGCGTACCTTTCTATCCTTTTTCGGTACTGGACTATGTTGGCCACCCATTCCGGATATCGAGCTACTTTAAGAAAACCAACATCAATATGTTTTTGTACTTCTTCTTTGATTTTTAATACCATCTCCGGCCTTAATCTTCTAAGCTTTTCTTGAACCGGTTTACATTCTAGCCTTATAGGTAGTTTATGTACCATAATATCAGTATCCAATCCTGGCATGTCTTGATATGACCAGGCGAAGAAATCTTTGAATTCTCGCAACAAGTCAATCAGTTCTTGCTTGGTTTTTAGCGAGAAAGCAGTCCCTATCTTCACCTCTCTTTTTGACTTTATCTGTCCCGAGATTCAAAATTTCTATCTCCTCTTTGTGAGGTAAGATCTGCTTGTCGTCTTTTTCCACCAACCTTAGTAATTCTTCCGGGATTTCACATTTTGTTTCATCTTTGACCTCATTGACTTCCATTAGACACACTGGTCACTCAGGATCTACCCCAGGATTAGGTTCAGGATCATTCATGCAATTAATAATTGAAGACCTGCAAAGAAAATAATAATATACATTTGGAAAGGATGCGAAAAAATAAGAAACATTTTTGCTATTTGTGAATCAGCTTGAAAGCATCTTTATTAAAATAAACTGATATGATGGCCCTTTTACAGATAATCCCTTATACCCGCGGGCAAAGGTATAAGGTGGTTCATGGTATTTACTCTATTTTGAACCTAGATACTAGAGAGAGATCTTCAGCTGTCTAGTTGTTGAGCCCCATCAAAAATTCCTCCAACAAAGAGCCCCTCCAATTCTTTACCAAAGATTTCTACCTGGACGGATCTTCTCTAGATATCTACCTGGCTGAGCCCCTTCAAAAATTCCTCCAACAAAAAGCCCCTCCAATTCGTTACCAAAGATTTCTTCCCATGCAGCCTAGTAGTTTCCCGATTGACCTCTTCGAGTTGTTCTTCCACATTTTCAAACCCTCGGGATTTAAAAATATTGGTTAAGTTCGGGAAGGTCATTGGCTCACAGAATGTTTCTCCTCCTAAGAGTCAGGCTCTCCTTTGATTTTCTCTTTTCTTCAAATATTTTTGCCTTTGTTTAAGGTTGGGCTTAAATTCAAGACCAAATCGGCCTTTCTTCATTATCACTGGCTTAGGCCGCAAACATCCCTGAAGTCGCTTGCCAAGTTCCTTTCCAATTCTCACTCCCTTTCCAAGCGTCTCTCGGACTGTCATCTTGGTACAGTTTGACAATTTAGGTCACGGTATTGGCTCCCCTTCAGCTATGAATGTTGTGTTAGTGAACTCCAAAGCTCTGAACGAGCATTCCATGGCATTCTCATCCGTTTCAATATACGACACGTCAGTAGATACTGAAGCAATAATGTCTTCCTCGGCTCCCACACTAACTAATTTCCCTTCTATCACAAATTTGAGCTTTTGATGTAGGGAGAACGGTACTGCCTCTGCGGAATGGATCCATGGCCTTCCAAGCAAACAGTTGTATGTCGGCTTGATATCCATTACCACGAACTCTATGTTATAAACTGTGGGCCCAATGAGTAGCGGCACCTCCATTTTTCCAAGAACATCCCTTGTTGTACCGTCGAAAGCTCATATAATATTCTTATATGCCTTTATATGTGAATCATCGACTAGCAACCTTTGCAAGGTAACCATCGGCAGGACATTCAGTGCCGACCCGTTGTCAATTAATACCCCTGGCAGGACATAGCCTTTGCAATGTGTGGTGATGTTTAAGGCTTTCACGGATCTCATTCCTCCCTCAGGTATTTCATCATCAGTGAATGTTATGTAATTGTCAGCGCTTATATGATTTACTATCTGATCTAGCTTGTGCACGAATATGTCATTTGGCACAAACGTCTGATTGAGCACCTTCATTAAGGCATTACGGTGCCCTTCAAAACTTAACAACAGCTCCAAGACAGAAATCCGAGCTTGTTGTTTCTTTAACTGCTCAACGATGTTGTATTCACTATGTTTTAGAAATTTCAAAAACTTCTGAGCTTATTCTTCAGTTACTGGCTCATTTATTTTGGGTGCAGGTTCTTCCCAAAAAAAAATTTCAGGGGCTACCATAGTCTTCCCTTTTACCTTCTCTGCTTCCTTTGATGTCTTAAGAGAATAGCATCTACCACTACGGGTAAAGTGTCCCACTCCATTTATTGTTTATGTACTAGGTTGCTCTTCCTTCTTCTCCTCTAGTACTGAGTTTATCTCAACTGGCGATTTCATTTCCTTTGATGTTTTGCCTTCCTCCGATGTAGCTATATTGGCCGCATAGTTCTACAGAACTTTTGAAAGCAAACGGTGCATGAAGTGTTATTACAATCTTGGGAATCATTGCTGGCTTTACACCAGACGGGCCTCCGACCTTGGGCCTAACAGAAACAACCAAGGCTTATGGATTCTGTATTTGACTCTAGAAGACTCAGAGGCACATACATCCACTTCTTTCCTCTCCCCAGCTGATAAAGTAGCGCAAATTCGAATAAAGAGAAAAACAAAATAAACCAAAATAAAGAACAAATCTAAAAATTCAGATTTGCTTATGGTGGTGGCGTCAATGGAGGAAGCTTGAATATGTGGAGATGGTGTGATGAATTGATAGTTGTCCTCGGCACCCTCTTAGACGCAATTATCTAAGCAAGCAACCTCAAGAAGCTCTAACCCACCCTCCCAAACGCTTTTGTATGGGCAAGCATGAGTGTGAAGATCCTCAACAACAAATCCCGGAGAACTTGAAAATCGATTTGCTTCTAAAACATAAGATAATGTTCTTGCAAGTTGGAACTCAAAAGAGAATTTTATTTAATCATTCAAATCTGAATTACAATGTGGGTGAAGCCTCTTTTATATAGGCCGTGGAGAAGTTTTAATCCTACTAAACTTAGGAATTAAATACAATAAATAAATGCTAAAATCTAATCTCCTAATTAGATAAGTAACTTCTAATAATAAATAAATGCTAAAAATAAAATACTAATTAAATAAATCTGATCCTGATAGATATTGTAGAATCCTATATTGATTTAAATTACAAATAATCAAATAAAATATTGAAAATTCGTAATTATCCAAAAATCCCGTATTAATCCCGTATAGGAATTTCTGCATGCGCTGTCTTCGCTAAAATAGACGTATCTTGAGATACAGATGTCTGATTGAGGCGTTTCAAGATGCGTTGGAAAGATAATTTGCAGCCGGACAAGTTTTAAGCAGACATGTTGACCCATAAATGCTTGGATCCCATCCAAAAATGCTTCGCAAGTTGACTGATGTTTCTGACTTGCAAAGCAGTTTCAACTTCTTTTCCAAGATGATTATTTTGACCCCTCTCATGCTCGTATCATTCCCCCACTCCTCAAAAAGATTCGCCCTTGAATCTAGATCGGTAAATGGAGGAAGTTCATCAAAGTACCATAGAAGAGAAGACGTCTTGAAGGATCCTTTTGCAGAGTCTCTTTTTGCAATGTAATTTACAAGTTCCTTCTCATTGGGATCATCACGATTGTTCTTTTGGTCGCAAAGTAACTTATTCTCATCTTCAAAATTGTTATTAATGCTAAAAGAGGAATAAGCATAAATAGAATTATGAAAACATTCAATGATACCTTTTGATTGTAAGGTACCTTCGTCGGTGTTTGTCATTTGATGATCATCTTGAATTGGAATAGTAGGTTCGTCACTGGAAACAAACACACTACTTATAATTTCTTCCTCATCAATAGGCAAGGTTAAACTCTCGATGGTATCGTCTTCCTCATGTTCTTTAGAAGAACAAATTTCTTGATCGTGCTCCGGATCACGGATTTCAATATCATTAGAAGACATGAATTCAGATAATATATCTCTCAAAATTTTTTCTTGAAAATAAAACTTATATGGACAATCATACCCTGAATGATCTAGTTGACAACAATAATGACATCGAGTCCCCAAAAGGGTAAAATCCAATACGTTGCTCAATGACATCCTCAAGAACGACCTGAATCCGATACCAAATGATAGAGTAACGCAAATTCGAATAAAGAGAAAAACAAAACATACCAAAATAAAGAACAAATCTAAAAATTCATATTTGCTTATGGTGGTGGCGTCAATGGAGGAAACTTGAATATGTGGAGATGGCGTGATGAATTAATAGTTGTTGTTTTGTCCTCGGCACCCTCTTAGACACAATTATCTAAGCAAGCAACCTCAAGTGGCTCTAACCCACCCTCATATATGCAATTACGTAGGCAATCGAGAGTGTGAAGATGATCTCCCTCACAAGAACTCGATGATCTTATGTTGAAGATGACTTCTAGACAAGTTTATCGAACACTTGCAAACTCAAAGAATACTAAAATCTCCAAAGAGAACTTTTTATTAATCAATGAAATCTGAATTACAATGTGGGTGAAGCCTCTTTTATATAGGCCATGGAGAAGTTTTAATCATACTAAACTTAGGAATTAAATACAATAAATAAATGCTAAAATCTAATCTCCTAATTAGATAAGTAACTTCTAATAATAAATAAATGATAAAAATAAAATCCTAATTAAATAAATCTGATCCTAATAGATATTGCAGAATCCTATGTTGATTTAAATTACAAATAATCAAATAAAATCTTGAAAATTCGTAATTATCCAAAAATCCCGTATAGGAATTTCTGCATGCGCTGTCTTCGCTAAAATAGACGTATCTTGAGATCCAGATGTCCGATTGAGGCATTTCAAGATGCGTTAGAAAGCTAATTTGCAGCCGGACAAGTTTTAAGAAGACATGTTGACCCATAAATGTCTGGATCCATCCAAAAATGCTTCGTAAGTTGATTGGTGTTTCTGACTTGCAAAGCAGTTTCAACTTCTTTTCCAAGATGATTATTTTGACCCCTCTCATGCTCGTATCAATCTCATTACTCTTTTGTTCCATGCCTGACAGCATAACTTGATTGAGGACCATCTACGTCACATGTTTATAGTGCTTAGCAAAGGCCCTAGAAAGATCCTTCCATGACCGAATATTTGCGCAACTCAACTGTGTATACCATCGCGCTGTTGAACCAGTCAAACTGTCTTGAAAACAATATATCAGCAACTTCTCATCCTTTAAATGCGCAACCATTTTCCGACAGTACATTGTAAGATGAGCCCTTGGACAAGTGGTCCCATCGTACTTCTCGAAATCATGCACCTTGAACTTTGGAGGAAGAATCAGATCAGATAGTAAGCTCATTTCCATTACACCCAGTCCTGTCTTATTTACTCACTGCATCTCTAACAAACGATCCTCTAAAGCTTTGCAGCGTTCCTCGTACTTCTTTTCAATCTCTGCATGAATCTTTTCTATCTCATTCAGAGTGTTTAGGTTAGGAACTCCCTTTCCGCTTCCAAAATTAGCCCCGACGTGTATTGGCTGACCAAGTGTAGCTCATGTCAGATTAATTTGGACCTTCTTTGCAGGAGGAGGTCCCTCTGGCTACACCCTAATGTGAGATGTTGTTTCAGCATGATCATCCTCGTCATTAGAAGCAACCTCATGCATTTTAGCTTTCCCAGACTCTTTTGGCCCCAACAGAGCATGGAGCTGATTGATTATCTCTCTCAGAACCTGAGCAAACTAGTCCTTCATAGATGGCTCAATCCTATCGAAACAGTTTTGTGTTTTTGTGCGATCATTTTCCAAACTTGTAAGTCTGTCATCTACAGCCATTGACTTTGAGCGCAGACAAGTCCCGTACGAATGCGGAATGGTTGCAGTTGTAAATCAAATTGTCACAAAACCTATTTGTATTAAAAAATGCAAAATTTAATGGCATATTTAAATGAATGGATGCATGAATGCATGAATACAAAAGACATCAGATCCAGGAACTAGTTTTTAAGAAGCATTCATTAATTGAAAGGTTCAAATACAGGAAAAGATAATTTCTTTTACAGAAAACTACTAGCCCTAACTCCTAGATTGACTAATTCGTGAAGCAGACGAGTAATAACTTCTCCATGCTCCAACTCAATATCCTCTTGCTCCAGCAGACTCGTTGATTGTCTCGACAATATCTGCACATATGAAGCAACACCCCAAACCCGTCTCTTGAAATTCACCAGCTCATCATTTTGGCAGCGGACGGTGCCCTATGCCACTTCGTGTTTATCCTTCCACACTCCAATTTCTTGGTATAGTGCTCCCTCGTAGGCTGCGAGCTTCTCCTTCAAGCCTTGCACTGCGTTCTCCAACTCTGATATCTTCTTCTGTGCTCCCTCATTTTCTTGATCCATCTTGATCTTTTCCTCATTATGGTATTTTGTGATCATTTGCTCTAATTGTGATACTTGAGTCATTAATTGAAAATTTCGTGCTTGTTCCTCTTCTATCTTCTTTTTTTAATTTGCTGTTGGATTCCTTCAGCTCCTTAGACTTCCTTTGATACATCTTCTTATAGTCGCTCTTCTCCTTGGTCATATCATCCAGTTGTTTTGATAAGTCCTTGATTGTTTTGCTTATCCCACCCTTTTGTTTTGCTTTATAGCTGTCATGAATCTCCTGCAAATCTTTCAAAGCTTGATTAATCTTCTTGTTCTCTTCTAACAACTCTTTTTCTTTACCTTCATGAACATTTACTTGTAATTTCATCATTGCCAGCTCGTTATTGAGATCACTGATTCCCTTCTCATATTTCTTCAAATCCAACTCACGATCATGTTGCAATTTTTCCAGTGCCGATGGTTCACTCTTATCAAACGAAGCAAATGATCCTATGTCTTCTTGTCCCTTTCGAGGCAAATTATCATTTACCCTTTGAGTCCTCCATTCTTCGTACCTTGGAATTACCTCGAACCCCTGATATGGTTGTACTCTTCTTGGTTCTTGCCACGACCTCGCAGATTGAGTTGCCTTCACTTTGTAGTCATTAGCTTTGTGCAGATATTCAAAATGGGCCATACATGCAGTGATAGAGTAGCACAATCTTGGATTTGGAAGCCTTCAATCAAGTTGTAGCAAGAACTAGGAGCTCTAGACTCAATCAAGAAAGTATGAGCAGATATGAAAATTCAAGAGAAAATAGAAGGGCTTTTCTTGAAAATTTCAGATTCGAGGCTGGAAAATTAAAGAAAGAAAGACAAGATGAAGGATTAGATGATAAGAAATAAGAATATAAATAAAAAGATTAAGAAGAAGATAGGTAAAATAAATTTGGAAATTCCAGCTTTGTTTATGGAATTATAGAAGATGGTGTGAAGGTTGAAGATGAAGATGTCTTGCGAATTGTTGATTTTGTTTTGTCCTCGGCACCCTCCTGGACTCAATTATCTAAGCAAGCAACCTCAAGCGGCTCTAACCCACCCTCCTAGATGCAATTACCTAGGCAAGCAAGAGTGTGAAGATGATCTCCCTCACAAGAACTCGATGATCTTATGTTGAAGATGGCTTCTAGACAAGTTTACCGAACACTTGCAAACTCAAAGAATACTAAAATCTCCAAAGATAACTTTTTATTAATCAATGAAATCTAAATTACAATGTGGGTGAAGCCTCCTTTATATAGGCCATGGAGAAGTTTTAATCCTACTAAACTTAGGAATTAAATACAATAAATAAATGCTAAAATCTAATCTCCTAATTAGATAAGTAACTTCTAATAATAAATAAATGCTAAAAATAAAATCCTAGTCAAATTAATCTGATCCTAATAGATATTGTAGAATCCTATATTGATTTAAATTACAAATAATCAAATAAAATCTTGAAAATTCGTAATTATCAAAAAATCCCGTATTAATCCCGTACAGGAATTTCTGCATGCGCTGTCTTCGCTAAAATAGATGTATCTTGAAATCCAGATGTCCGATTGAGGCATTTCAAGATGCGTTGGAAAGATAATTTGCAGCCGGACAAGTTTTAAGAAGACATGTTGACCCATAAATTCCTGGATCCCATCCAAAAATTCGTCGCAAGTTAGCTGACTTTCCAGACTTCACAAACAGATTCAATTTCTTGTCCAATATGCATCGTTTTTGACCTCCTATGCGTGCATTGTTTTGGCCATTATTGTTTGCATCGAAAAAATTCAGCTTCTTGTCCAATATGAGCAATTTAACCCCGCTCATGCGTGTATCATTCCCCCACTCCTCAAAAGGATTCGTCCTCGAATCTAAATCGGCAATGAGAGAACAATCATCAACTTCAATTGAAAAGGCTTCTTTGTTGTATGTGGAGTGATCTAATTGAGTTCCTCTCAATGGTTCAACAAAATCCTGAAAAAATAAGACAACACTACTCGAACATTTGTAATGACTAGTCAAAACAAAATCACTCGTCATGTTCTTTTTCTTGTCTTTTTCTTTTGGGCTTTGTGTGACTTTTACCTCATATGTATTTTCACTCACCAAATTTGGGTCATTAATTTGACTTTTTTCACTCTCGGCCTCTTCACTCTCAGTCTTTTGTATCTCACATCCCATATCCCTCTCATAAAATTTATCATCAATGTACAATTTCTGTAGAGGAGAAAGTGTTTCTAACGGAATGATAGGACAAGAATCAAATGAAGGGTTAGAATTACACTTACTTTCTTCGTGGGGAGGTGATGAGAGTATAGCAAGTGGACCTACTACTTCACACGAGAGATTATAAGCATTGTCAACTTTTGTCTAATGTGTTCACTATCACTATCCTTTTGTTTGGGAGATGGTTCTTCTCCAATATCAACATTTGCACAAATGCTAGAAGTAGAAGTACGAAGAGAATCATGTGTACCTTCTGGTTTTGGGATGTCTTCATGGTTGGTTGCCTTTGTGTGGTCAATTGATTCAGCCTTTTACGCTTCCAATCTTTTTCGTTTTATCCTCTCACACTGTTTTTTTGCTTTTGCTATTTCTTCATCTACTTTTTCAGGCTCTATTGTAGCAAACGAGAGCTTCTGGCCTTGGTGCACAACCGAGTATCCATTTGTATTGATTCGATGGATAGTGCCCCGATCATTTTTCCAAGGTCTTCCTAATAGCAAGTGGGTGACTTCCATAGGAACCACGTCACACCATACATCATCACAATAGCTTCCAAGGGTAAAAGAGATTAAACAACGTTCGGTTACCTTCATATCCGGTCCGCTATTAAACCCTTGAAGATGATACGGCATAGGGTGTTCTTGGCATGGTAGATCGAGTGCATCAACAATGAAGCTACTCACTAAGTTTACACGACTATCACCATCAATAATTAATGAACATAGATTACCATGTATCTTACATCGTGACTGAAAAATATTTATTGGTATACGATAACGAGTGTTGAAAAGAGAATAAAACATCCTAATTGCTTTAAGAATCCAAAGAAAAGGTTAGGCACCAATAGAATTATAGTTGCATGGAGAAAGAATAGTATGCAACTTTTAGTCCTACTAACACAAGGAAACAAGAAGGTGTTAGAAGATGTGTAAGAAGCAATAAAAGCTAAAACAAACGAAAACTAATGGCTAAGAATGAAAGAAAATTAGAAAAACCCCAAAAACCCTAGAATTTTGCAGCAACTTGATCTACTTCGTTCGAGGTGTTCCCGATGTCAAAAAATTCTGAAATTTTATGTGGTGACTCCTCCAAAGGTGTAGATCTGATCTGGAAAATTTCAGCTCAAAATTTGCTCGTTTGAATTTGACGAATTTTCTCTAATTTTTGAGTATTCACCCAAAAACGCCAAAATTCTTGTCAAGAATCGTCCCAAATCTGATACCAAATGATAGAGTAGTGCAAATTCGAATAAAGATAAAAACAAAACAAACCAAAATAAAGAACAAATCTAAAAATTCAGATTTGCTTATGGTGGTGGCGTCAATGGAGGAGGCTTGAATATGTGGAGATGGCGTGATGAATTGCTTTGATACGGAAGCCAAGATCCAAGAATTACCTCAAAATCTAGGAACCCTCTAGATCACAATTAATCTAGCAAACTCACTAATATGATCCGAGAAAACCCCAAACTCCACGTTCAACAAACCGATAATAAAGCATGATCTTGATGTAGAAAATGAGATAGGATGAATTTGACGGTGGTGGTGTTGGATAAATTTGTCCTTGGCACCCTCCTAATCACAATTGAATAGGCAAACACCTGCAAACGGCACGAATCTCTCCGATGAATGGATGATGACGAGATAGATGTTGTAGGATATTTTGTCCTCGGCACCCTCTTAGACGCGATTATCTAAGCAACCAACCTCAGGCGGCTCTAACCCACCCTCCTAGATGCAATTACCTAGGCAAGCAAAAGTGTTAAGATGATCTCCCTCACAAGAACTCGATGATCTTATGTTGAAGATGGCTTCTAGACAAGTTTACCGAACACTTGCAAACTCAAAGAATACTAAAATCTCCAAAGATAACTTTTTATTAATCAATGAAATCTGAATTACAATGTGGGTGAAGCCTCCTTTATATAGGTCATGCAGAAGTTTTAATCCTACTAAACTTAGGAATTAAATACAATAAATAAATGCTAAAATCTAATCTCTTAATTAGATAAGTAACTTCTAATAATAAATAAATGCTAAAAATAAAACCCTAGTCAAATAAATATGATCCTAATAGATATTACAGAATCCTATATTGATTTAAATTACAAATAATCAAATAAAATCTTGAAAATTCGTAATTATCCAAAAATCCCATATTAATCCCGTATAGGAATTTCTGCATGCGCTGTCTTCGCTAAAATAGACGTATCTTGAGATCCAGATGTTCGATTGAGGCGTTTCAAGATGCGTTGGAAAGCTAATTTGCAGCCGGACAAGTTTTAAGAAGACATGTTGACCCATAAATGCCTGGATCCCATCCAAAAATTCGTCACAAGTTAGCTGACTTTCCAGACTTCACAAACAGATTCAGTTTCTTGTCCAAGATGCATCATTTTTGACCTCCTATGTGTGCATTGTTTTGGCCATTATTGTTTGCATCGAACAAATTTAGCTTCTTGTCCAATATGAGTTCTTTTATGTTTATACGTTTGTGTTTGTTTACGTTCGTTATGTTCGTTTAAATTTATTCACATGTGTTCTTTTATGTTTATACGTTTGTGTTTGTTTACGTTCGTTTATCATTTTAACGAACGAACATGAGCGAACACGAACATGCTACATTCCTTAACAAACGAGACGAACAAGAAATTATGTGCGTTTAGTTGTTTGTATTCATTCATTTGTTCGGTTAAAATTAAACGAACGAACATGAACATACCCTCGTTCTTGTCCGTTCAATTTGTTTACAGGCCTAGTTTGGGGTCGACTAGAACAAAGTAATGTTTTGACATATATCCCTTCAAAGTTTCATTTACTAAAGAATACCTTGAGGACAAATGCTCAAGATGCTCTTGTCTGTGAAAAATCAAAGTCTAAATTGGATCTCATTCATGTTTCCTATCGTGAGTTGTACTTCAAATTGCTCGAAGCTTCACCACATCATGTGAAACCTTCAAAGCCCCATCATCCAAGTTGTTACAACATTAGGAATCATTGTGAGTATCATAATGGAGTTCATGATCATGACATTGAAGATTATTACACTTTCAAGTGGCAAGTTCAAAACTTTTTGAACCATGGGATTTTGGAAGTCAACACCGAAGGTCAGTCCATTAAGATCTGTAATTCAAAATGTGGCCACTTGAGTGGAACCAATGCAATTGCATTGTGTGGAAATCAAGTGCTAAAAGACATCAAGAAAAGAAAGAGAATGAAGAGCAAGGTGAAACTGATAAAGACTCAGCAGTCGTTAAGGAAGAAACCTCGAATAGACATGCCCATTAATACCTTCAACATATCCAACCAACATCTTGTAGAGTAGAGTTCATCTAGACTCCGGCCAAAAGATGTTTTTAATTTCCACATGTAAATGATTGAACATATTCTATGGAAAAGAGAAAACAATTGATTGAAGAAATAAGGGAACTCATAGGCAGGATGGTCTTAATTCAAGATTCAATGAGAACATCAGAACATAAGCAAGAAGAGTGTTAACTCCTAGAAAGTACTAATTTTTATGCATATTTTACAATGCTTTTGTTTGTCTTTAGGTATATATGTTTGCATTTAGTTGTTAAAACCATGCATTTGCATACAGAGTTAGGGAGTTGTTCTTTTGCCAGTGTAAAGGGTTATTTTGTTGGCATTGATGCAGGTTAGGACCAGAGCAGGCTTGGTAGAGCAACGCAAAAGCATGAAGCAAGAAAAAAGTAGAAAAGAATTTCCAAGTCACAGTTGGCAACATTGGAACATCAATTGCCAAGCTCAGTAGGCAAAGAATTGATGTCTGACGCCCGGTCAAAGTAGCCATTGAACCCAATATACGTCAGCCCTAAAATTCAAAAAAAGATAAAAGGATAACGCGCTTTATCCTAAGTACAGAATCAAATTTCAAATTCAAACCCACTTTAAGGTTTTCCATGCGTGGCTATTTAAAGGAAGAGATTGATCAACTTAGAGAAAGAGCACGGTGGTGAAAGAGGAAGCTAGAGGTTGTGTAGTTCAACCATCTTAGACCGAGAGCTCTGGAGCTCTCAAAGGGCTGCATTGACAAATCTCCTTCTTACCTATTCTCTTAATTTTATTTTTGCTTAAGTGATGATGTTGAGATACGATAATATTTTATGGATGGATCCCCCAACCATGAACTAAGCTTTTACAGTTGGTTAGGGATGTTTGCAATTAACGCTCAGTTTATGCTTGGTGTTAATAATTTGAATGCCTTGACATTATTTTCTATTTGGCTAGTGCTTCATTTCCCTAAATTCTTTTCCATACGACAATTGGCATTATTTTCTTATTATGTCTTAATATCTTAACAGACTTAAGGGGTGATAATTAGTTGCCAGGTACTAACTAAGGAGAGAAACTTTGACAGATGTTCAAGTAGATGAGCTTACTTTGAAAGTGAATCTACCCCTTAGGAGTATAAGTCGAAACTTAATCAAGTTAATTAATGAAAAACATCACTATAGACATATATGGGTTTTAACATGGTTAACTTAGGGTATTGCCATCGACATAGGCAATGCCACTCTTAAAATCTACTCGTTAATAAATCCAAGGCAGGACATTATTAATAGCTGGCATTGCTAACGTAAAATCTAGGCATCCGTTGCCAACGTTCATCACCTATTTGAATACTTCTTTTTGCCAATCTGTTTTCACTTTCATTGCATTATCTTAGTTATTGTCTAAAACGAAAATTCAAATCAATCCCAACAATCTTGATTCCTTCAACAAGTAAACCATTGAGCAATTAAATTCTTGGTCAATCCATGTGGATACGATACTCAACTTACTGTTGTATTACTTGTTGATCGTGTATATTTGCATGCAAAAGACCTATACTTGGCATTATTACACTAGCATATTTGCACTAAATCATTAATTATTTGCCAAGCGTTAGAGAAGTCAACAAAGAAACGAGTATTTGTGCTGGTAAAGGAAATAAATAAAGAATTGTTGATATAATTGGAGTTGTTGGAATTCACTCAGGTTTTCCTTGATTAATGATCGACAATTGGATCACAGGAGATCTATCTGTAGTTTTAGGACCATTACAGAGTAATACCATGAATCATCCTAATCGCTTTTGCCCGCGAGCGTTGGGTCCTTTGTAAGGGAATTTATGTCGGTTTATTTATTTTCGATGCTTGTTTCCTACATAATTTTTCTTAAATGGAAAATATTTTACATTCTTTGATTCTTTTAATATTTCATTTATTCTTTATAATGGGTTAGTTTTTTGTTTTCCCATACAAATATGCATATATCTTCTCTATTAGGTCCCTGAATATTAACTACAAGAGAGTGACAATGAATCAAATTCAAAGATCAACTTCGAAAATATGACTCTCTTCTAATTTATTTAGGCTAACGAGAAGACGCTAATGAGTGTTTGGGAATCACGGGAAAACCCCAAATATAAACTTTGAGTGAATTTTCCTCTCAAGCATTGTTGTCTAAGGTCATTGAATGAAGTGATAACCTTAAAACATCTACCACCTAAATACTGCTTTTCTTCAAAGATATCAATATATGAGAGGACATTTAGCATTCCCTCATCTCTCTTCACAAGGGAAGAAAATAAGAAAAAATATCCTTTGTTGTCCCCCTTTGAGCCTAATAATTTTCTTTCGATCCAACCCAAAACAAGGATCACCCCCACACTGGGGGCAAAGAGGATGAAAGTTTGTTTTCAGGTGAAAGCTTTTGGTTTTGATCATGCTATGATAGTAATGCCTTATGAATTAAAGGGCAAGAAAAAATGTGAATACATTGAGTACAAGAGCAAGAAAGACATGTTGAATAAAGGCGAATATTCCAAATCCAATAAAAAGAGAAAAAGAAAAAGAAACAATGAAAAGTTTGTGCTCAAAGAGTCAACTGAATCAAGTTGAAAATTGTTGGCGTGAAAGTTGAAGCAATTGAAAGAGAAAGCACTAAGTTGAAAAAGTGCAAGGAAAAACAAGTGACATGTGAGATCTTCCATTCAAATGAACTTTATCTAAAGGAGCAATGGAAGATTGATCACCTTTGAATTCGAGGAAGGGAAACGAACTCTAGGGTGAAAACTCAAAAATGGGCAGTCTAGCGCGATCCAAATAATAAAAAGAAAAAAAAGACAAATGAAGAAAGTATTCGGATCAAGGAGTGCAAAAATAAGATTTCACTTGGAAGAGATGATTTTTGGTTTCATCACTCTTAAACAGTTATTTGAGCCTATATATCATTTCTTTCATAGCCGTGATCCATAGCCTACATTACAAGCCTCAAAAGACCATTTTGATAATATACGAGTATTGGAGTAAGGGGACTTTGTCTTCAGAATACATCCCGCTTATCATGATTAACCTTTCTTCAAGGATTTACAGGCTTCTAATGCTTGATTGAGATCAGAAAAAAGGGAAGGATTAGGTATGGTGAGTTAGTGAGATAAAGAGTGCCACCTAAATGAGATAAAATTAGGTATTTGGGAAATGTTTCTCTCGGAAGTCTAATAATTTGGAAAGTTTCACATTTAAGTTGATCTTTGCCATTTTGGTTCAAAGGCTCTATTGAACTTGATATTTGGGGGCCTAATTTTGGTTGTGTTTTCTTATGTTTGCCGCGACTTATCAAATTTCTTCATTTTCTAAAATTTTAGTAAAATAGTATTTTGAGCTTTTCACTTATCTTTTTGACAAGTATCTTGCAAATAAATTGATTAGGCACAAGAAAAGCAAAGAATTTCATGGGTATTACAATGATGTACTAATCCTTTAAGTGCAGGCAGAACATGAGGTAGCCTTGGTACTTGTTTAATGATGAAAAGTATGACGAGGAAAGGACACAACTCTGAGTGTCAGAAACATTTAAACAAAAGCTGTAAGAAACTAATACATACAACCTTGGGGCAAAACGAGAACATGGACCATCTTTTGGGGAAAAGACTGCAACAAGATCAATCCGTTAAAGGTCATTACTTCTAAGGCATTGCAAGATAAGAAAGCTTTGTTTCAAAAACAAAAAAAATTAAAAAGACGAAGTGAATGTTAGAGTGAGCAAAGATGATAGTTGAATTCAAGGTTGAATGAAGCCATGCTACAAACGAGAACATTACAGAAGAATATGTTTATTCAAGTGAATAGAGTCTGCAAGTTAGAACAACATAAGTTAATGATCTATTTTTGAATCATGAAAGAAATGCTGGCAGAGAAGTTGAACAAAGAAGTATCAAGAGTGGTTTTACAAGAAAAGAGTTGTCACCAGTACCCGAGATTTTTGAGAAGTGAGATATGACAAGAGAAGGATTTATATGTTGAACTCAAGAAAAGGTAAGCACATGTTCCATCAGAATTGAAATTAGTTTTATTTGGAACAAGAAAAACCATCATTGTAAAGAAAGAAGGAAAAAGAAATAAGAAAAGAAAGAAACAAGGTGAAAACTCGTAAGAGCACTTCAAAAAAAAGAAGAAAAAGGAAAAAGAAAAAAGAAAAAAAGAAGAAAAACCAAGGTGAAAACCCGAAAGGGCGCCTTGAGAAAAAAAAAGAAAAGAAAAACCAAAGTGAAAACACGAAAGGGCGCTTTGAGAAAAGCAATCTAAAGTGAAAAACTGAAAAGACGCTTTAAAGCAAAAAGATCCAGAGATCCTGAAGATTGAACTTGGGTGTGAGATGAGTTACTTTGGCAGCAAAATGAGACTTAATAAAGAAATGAAGCAAAAAAGGTTGAGTTTTCTTGAATATCAGAGCCCTACCCAAGTGGTCCTTAATTGACAATCCATGCATCATATATGGTCAGACATCCATAAGATAAAAGTATGATAACTCATACAGTCAAAGCATTTTTGCATATTTTGGCAAGAATTTACAGAATCAAAAAACAAACAAACAAAGATTTCAATCTACGAATTTGAGATTGGACTTAGATCCAGCATAGATTTCAATTCACATTTTTGAAGCAAATGTATCAACTCGTGACTTCCTTTTTGAAGAAACAGATCTTAGCAAAGATTTTCTGATTGTCTGTATAATACAGAAAGTGCAATACAGTTCTAAAACTTTCAGGTCATCAATAAGTCCTTCGGACCATCACCTTCGGTAGTGATGAGAACATTTGATTGTCTATACAATAGAGAAAGTGCAGTACAATTCTAAGTTCTTCGGGTCATCAGTAAGTCCTTCGGGCATGATGTTAAGACCTTCATTCAATCACCTTCGGGAATGATAAGAACTTTTGAATGTCTTCATAATAAGACAGTGTGGGCATGGCATCGACAAAGATATTAACCTTTTGGGCCATTAGTTTCAAGGAAAATGAAGAAGTTCAGATTACCGGTTTGGAAAGCTAGATAAACTTCAGGATTGGAGGAGTAGACCCAGTCATATACATTCCAAGCATAGAGGGAGATCAATCAACAAAGAAAGAGAAACAAAAGATCTCATGCGAGCTTCAGACTAAAATATCGAGACACTTTGGGCAAAAAGAGCAGTGACACTAAAGATTTCAGTGCTTCAAGGGGAAATTGAAGATATTTCATATTACTTCAAGATGAATCTTTATTAATTGATGATATTTCTTTTTGTAGGTTCAGTTTTTTTTCTAGAGGGGGAGTTGAATAAGCTTTCCTAGAAAAGAATGCAATGCTCTTAATGAGAAGAGTTCACACAGCAAAGAATACAGAGCTCCTAATGAGAAGAGTTCACTGAGCAAAGATAGAGTTCCTAATGAAAAGAATTCGCTTGTTCAACACCTTGGTAGATACATTTCAAAATAATGAAGAGTGAAATTGTTTCGAACTTCATTGCATTTCAGAAGAACGAATAGTTTAGCTTTTTCAAACTTCGTCAACATTTCATAGGAATGAAGAGTGTAACCGTTCTAGGCTTTGCCGCATTTTAGAAGAATGAATGGTTTAGCTTTTTCATACTTCATAAACATTTTAGAAGAATGAAGAGTGCGATTATTCCAGGCTTCACAACGTTTTAGAAGAATAGACAGTTCAAATTTTTCGAACTTCATCACCATTTCAAAGGAATGGAGAGTGTAACGATTCCAGGCTTCACCGCATTTTAGAAGAATGGATAGTTTAGCTTTTTTGGACCTTGACAACATTTTAGAAGAATGAAGAGTGTTATTATTCTGGGCTTCACCGCATTTCAAAAGAAGAGATATTTTAACTTTTTCGACTTCACCAACATTTCAGAGGAACGAAGGGTGTCACTAGTTTGGGCTTCGTCGTGTTTTAGAAGACCTACTAGTGTATCTTTTTCAAACTTCGTCAACATTTCTAGAAGAACGAATTATTTGATTTTTCAAACTTCACCAACATTTCAAAAGAATGAATAATTAGGTTGTTTCAGACTTCACTGACATGATAGAAGAACTTGCAACTCAGATGACAATTAGATGATTCAGACAAAATTCATGTCTTTTTAGTCTTTGCCAAATTCCTATTTCACAGCAATGAGAAAAGAGGGGCAGCTCTAATACTTGAATTTTATTCAGGTATATACGTGTATATATATATATTCTCTTAAATAAAACAAATACAAACAATAAATAAATAAAAGGTCCATTTATAGATATAAAACCCAAAAGCCCAATTCATGCCCAAATCTTTTTTTGACAGCTCATTTACAACCCAACACAGCACAACAAACACAAATATTTAGATTTTTCGCTCAAAATGACCATGTGGCGGCCCCGGATTGGTTCAAACTAGTAGAGACGGATTTGTGTTTCTTTATCTCATAGCTTGATACAGTTTTCATGACATCATCACCATGACATCATTCGTGATGTCATCTCGATCAATCCCTATAAAAAGAAAGAGAGAGAATGTAAGTTCATCATGAGTGGAATTAATGACAAAATAATTAATAGTAATAATAATAAATAATAAAAGAAGAGAGATTACCTCGAAGATTGAAACGTTAGAAATGATATGCCGCTTGGAAATCGAAGGGACGCCAAAACTCGAACAGGCGCTGGAGAAAGCTCGGTCATCAAAATCTCGTCATCGAGAAGGTATATTTTTTTCGTCTCTTTCGATTTCTATAAAAACGATGGTAGAAAAGTTAGTTTGTATATTAAAAAACAAGTCTGAAGTGGTGATCGAAGCATATTTGTTGGCTGAAAGATGATCATCGGAGTTGAAGAGGGTCAGGACGGGATAGATTAGATTTAGAACGGGTGAAGTGGGAGATCCTGTCGAATTGGGCTTAGTCTAGGGATTAGAGGTGAAAATTTGAAAACTTCAGAAGTTTAGGGTTTTAGTGCGATGGAGCATGACAACTAAAAATTACCTTGCGAAAGTCGATAGTCGACTCCCAACAACAGACGGACAGTTAAAAGTGACCGAAGGTTGGTGATTTGGGTGGCGAACTTCATAGTGGTTTTTAGCCATGTTATTCATGTTCATGAAGAACATTGAGAGAAATGGAGTTATTTGATTGAAAAAAGCTTGGTTTATGGGTCTGGGAAGGTTTGTGTGTAGAGAAAAGAGAGAGAGAGAAAGGGTAGAGAGAGAGTGATATAAAAAATGAGGGAAAAAGTTTTTTTTGGCTAAGAAGGGCATTATATAGTCGCACTCAAACGACACAGTTTTGGTGCTGGGTTGGGATGACCCACGAAGCTGTGTCGGGCCAGACTTTAGGGTTCACACCCTTTTATTTGAATTCTATCAGATTTGGCTCCTAATTTTTTAATGTATTCAATTTGGCCCTATTTTAATAAAGATCAGAAATTCAGTTTTAATTTTCTTTCAATTTAGTCATGTTTTTAATATAATTTCTTAATTATTTGTTTATTAATTTCATGATTTAATTAAATACATATAGATTTCTTTTAGGAAAATTTTAAGCACTTAGATTAAATTAGTATTAGAGTTGTAGTCTTATGTGCTTAAATTAGGCTTTAATAATTTTAATAAGATAGATAATTATAGAAAATTAATGAGTATTGAGTGGGAAATTTTGGAGTTCCAAATTTGAATGGTGTTCTAATGTAATGGGATGTCATTCAACATGAGCTCTTAAATAGAATGCTCAATATTCATTAAAACCCTAAAAAATTGATAAATAATTTAAATCAATTAATTAGAGCCTTAATAAGATTAGAACTTTAAATAAATAGAATAATTAATTAGTATGAGAACATTATCTATAATTTTAGGATTTAAATATGGATGATGCTCTAGAGTAATTGAGTGTTATATCATATAAACTTTGAAATTAAATAATATTCATAGATTAAATAACATATAAATTAAATTAGAGCCTTTTTAGATTAGTACTTAAAATGAACTAGACCACAATTAATCATGCATAAAAACCCTTTTTGTTGAGTGGATCAAATGATAGTGATATGGCCAAGAGGGGGTGAATTGGCTATTTAAAGTTTGAGGGAGCAAAAAGGAAATTGAAAAATGAAGGACAAAGGCAATTATAGTGGTTCAAGCTTCTAACAAGCTCTACATCCACTACCTTAGCTCCCACTAAGGATTTTCAACAAAATCCACTAGATTTTCTTCCCCTTTTCTAGGATTAGGAGGTAACCTTTACAATCGGTCAATCTTTCTACCCAAAGATTGACCTAAGAAATCTCTCAATACAAAAAAGAAGTTGGCAATCTAAAAGTATCTCTCACAAGACGGATATTGCTCAATTACAATCAAAACACACCCCAAACTCTAAATAAAGATTTACAATGAAAAACTCCAATGAGTTGGGTACAAAGATATGACTCTATAAGGCACACAGGTTTAGATTAATGCTTGGATATTGCTTTGGAGGCTTGCTTTTATACCCTTGCATTGATTTCTAGCCATTTGGGTGGTTGAGATCATTATTGTAGCCGTTGGCCTGCATTTTTGCGCAATTAATGCTCTTGATCAACCATCCGTATCGGTACACGAAGGCCCGTATCGATACCTGTCTATAAGAAGAAAGAACCATTGTGCACAAAATAATAGGGGCGTATCGATATGCGGGGAAGCGTATTCGTATGGTCTCAGTGTAACTAAAGGAGCGTATCGATACGGGAGAAATCGTATCGATGCAATTTTGCTCTCTTGAGCTACTGACTGAACCTGTATTGGTACATCTTGAGGTGTACCGATACGGGTCCAACGGTATTTTAAAATCGGTCTTTCCCAATAACTGCCTCTAACGGCTAAATCATTAAATGCTGATATTTGAGAAAATCTTTTAGGCGTATCAAAACACCTAGTGGAATATCGGTATGTAATGCTTAAAACTTAAACCCAGTATGAAGGTCGTATCGATGCGAATGTAATCGTATCGAAATACCTGAGAAAAAAATACTTAGCCCATTTGAAGGCCATACCGATACGG
The DNA here is from genome assembly GCA_019671005.1 of Hibiscus mutabilis. Lineage (NCBI taxonomy): Eukaryota > Viridiplantae > Streptophyta > Magnoliopsida > Malvales > Malvaceae > Hibiscus > Hibiscus mutabilis. The sequence continues at coordinate 36,757,528 of CM033716.1, forward strand.
GCAGAGCCGTATCGAAACGGATGCTTACAGTGGCCAATGTTTCAAAAATTGTATCGATACGCTTAGAGGCGTATCGATACGCCTGGACGTATTTCAATAGTTTGGCCTTTAAAACACTTAGAAAAATTTAGGGCTTTAAGTTTTTTACTTAGAATCAAAATGCTTTAAAATATTTGTCAGTTTGGAACACTTTAAAAATTTGTTTGCTTCACAATTAAGTCCTTGAAAAATATTTGTTATATCAAAATCATCGAAGGTTTTACACTTTTATATGCGAGATATATTTTTAGAATATGAATAGAGGTGCTCTGAGCGTATAGGGATGTTTTTCAATTTATATTCGAAGTAAAAATATATTTCTTTATAAAAAGAATATTTTCATTCGGAACATAAACTCGGTTAATAATTAATGATTAAATTAAATTCAAATTGTTATTACAAACTGCCAAAATGCCACACAAAATTAAAGGTACCGAGTTTGTGGGGTGCTAATCCTTCCTCACATGTAATTGACTTTTAAACCTATTTTTTTTAAAAAAAAAATCTCTATTTTTTTATGGTGTCCGGTCTACCAAAGTGACCAATGACAACTTCAAATATTTTAAAAATGAATGAATTTAAAAGAAACTCTAATTTTCAAAATTAATCGTCCAAACTATTTTACCGGTTAAAAAATAGTTTTGACACGATGCAAACAAGGTGTCCGATAGATTGTCAAAGAGTTTATGGGTTGGTTTTCTAGATAGCCGAGTATATGCTCAGTCACCAGATGATGTAATTTCAGTTATGCATGACGATTGTAATTCCCCTGGGCTATTTGCATTTTCTTAAGTTAATTCAAGCTCTATTTTCATCAAAAACGATGAGATAGAGCTTGCACTAAGATATTATTCATGAGTTTTATTTTAAATTTTAATTTCTTAAATCAGTATAATAAGAGAAAATATGATGAATTTAACGAGTGGTCTCAGTAAAAAAAGATAATGATGTTCATTCTAAGAGATTCGAGTTCAATTTACTTTGACTGCAAGGTGTGTATGTATCGTCAACAGTTAAGAATTTGTATGAACATGTGTCATTTTGTTATACCGATTACATTTGAGAAAGGAAATTTTGAGATCTATCTATAATGAGACTCATGAATACTACTTTGATGTACTGCCAAAAAGAATAGTCCAAGCACAATATAAGTTTTTCTCTCTCATTTTGCAACCCGAAGAGACTCTCTTCCGATGGCTCTTTCATTTTCGAGAGTCGATCGTTTTTTCCCGATCTTCTTTTTCCTTCAATCTTGCTATCAACTGATTTTTGCTTCTTTTTCTCTTTTTAAATTTTTTTGGAGGAACCATTTTATCTTTCGATGGAGGTTCAACCTCCCGGTGCTTTATGGTTGCTCTTCCGAAATTCAAGAGTGGTGGAAGGACAAATTTTTCGGTCGATAGTTCGTGATGTTAATGATCTGAAGATTGATCAGACGATTGTGCATGGGGATGGAGCGTGGAGATCCTCCCTTTCCAGCTGTGTCTATAGTTCGTTGCTTTTGGGTTTCGTCACTCCCTTCAACTCATTCCTCCATCAACGAGGTGGGTATTTACTTGGTTTCTGTGGCCTTGTCATTGTCATATCTGTCTGCCAGGCCCTTGGAATTCACAACGGTGCCATCGGTATTCGTCGCCAAGTTCGCTATTTTGGTATACCCTTAGTGGCAAAGACGATCGATATCTTTGTCCTGCTTTTGACATCCCCTGTTGGCTACTTTCGAATGATTCCTTTGCGGTTAGATTGCTTTGCCCCCTTGAAGGATTTTAGTTCAATTATGTTTTCTCATGCTACTGTTTTGCCTGTCTTGTTTCTTGCCTGGGTTTTAACCCAATGCTTGTTTGTTCTTGATCCATTTTTGGTCATGTTTGTGCTTGTTTTTGAAATTTAATGAACTTTTCCTTTTTTCAAAAAAAAAAAATACTACTTTGATGCAAACTTTATCTCATCATTTATAACTATGAAGGTGAAACTCAAAAGCTATTATTTTTCTATTGCAAGATTAATTTCACTGAAAATATTTTCAAGCAATAACAAAGGACAGTCAAAAGTTTTTTTATTTAATATTTAATACTTTATAAATATTTTAAAATTTTGATTTTTTAATAAGTTATAACTTATTATTTTATAGGTTCTATTTTTTATTTTTTTTTTATTTTTTATTTTTTAATGATTAATATTTCAATTTATAATATTTTTTATTTTTAATTTTACTTAAACGACCAATAGACCCTTGAACTTTTTAAAATATCAATTAAGCTTAATTGTCATGTTATCATTTATATTGGACCACCACATCAATATCATGAACTACAATATCAACACTATAAAATGCTATATTATTATCGTGAACAACTATATCATTATCAATATCGTAATGAACAAATGACCATATTTTTTTTCTAAATTTGATGGTTATATTAACTACAAAATAAGTTCAATAACTACATTAATTTTTTTCTCTAAAAGTATAAGGATTTCAGAAACCAATAGATATTAATTTTATCATGTCAATAGTAATCCAAAATATCTAAATCTATACTAAAATCATTAATATTTCTATATTACTAAAAGCCTTAAAAATATTATCTATGCCATCTCAATTCCATGCTTGATGTTATCTCGTGGAGGAAAAGATACGGTTGATGGGGAGGCGACAGCAAAGCTGATATCTAGTCAGCGGCAGTCCGATGATCTCTCCCCATTTTCACCTTATGTTCTTCCTTTCTCTTCCCAGCATTCTTTCTCATTTTCCTTATTCATTTATTTTCATCATTTCTAATTAGGGTTAGACGTTCGATCGAGTTGAGTCAAAAAAATTTGAGTTATTCGAGTTTACAAGTCCTATTTTACGATTCAAACTTTATTTGAAATTTTTTTGAATTGAGTTAAGTTTATGAAATTCGAGTCGAGTTTCAAGTTTCTGTACAAACTTAATTGTAATTATTTATAATGTTATACTACATATTGATTTCAATTTTAACGACTTTCTATATCCATATAGGATATACATATATATTTCTTCATATTTTCACATGTAATATATATGATATATCAAGCAGAATTGACAGACTCGAATCGAACTTAAAAACTGATCAACTAATTACTAAAAATTTCAAGTTATTTGAATTTCAATTTTACAACTCAAACTTTATTTGAAATTTTTTTCGAGTCGAGTTTATAAAATTACGAATTAAGTTAAAACGAGTCAATTTTTCGCATCGAGTCAAGTCGAATAATTCAATTTTTTCGAGTCGAGTTTTACTGACTCCTATTTCTAGTCCCTCAAACAAGCCGCCAAGCAATGTCTGTAATTTTACATACACAAACATTGCACGTTGAGTTCGAATTTAGCAATATCAATAATCAATCATATATCAAATTATGAGATATCAGAACATCAATAAAATTTAAGTTTAATATTTTATGTTTGAGAATCCAACGAGTGACTCCAGTAGAAAAGACGACGTTGTTCATTTTAGAAAATTCGAGTTTAAATATATGTGTGTGCAAAATGTATATCTTATCAAAGAATTAAAAAAATATGAATAAATATTACCATATAATCACACCAGTGTATTAAAAAATATTTCATATTTGGCGAACAATATTTTCATAACATCATTTTTCATATTGTAATTTTTCATTATTCATTTTAATTGACCTACGTAATAAGGTGAATTCTTTTGTAGGTATACGGGCGAACATGTAACCCAAAGGGTAAACATATAGTGCACGGTCCCTAAGACTAGCCAATTACACTTTTTCAATCACGCTTGGTATGTCCAATTCATATAGCCTTAAAAAAGACAATCACATACCACAATAATCATAGTAACTTGACAACATTTATCATTCAATAATAACACTTTTTCATGTCCAATTCATATCATATTTTTTTATTCGTATATCATGCTTTACATTTTTCATATAACCTCAAAGATAATCACTAGTAGAGGTTTTGGACATGTGCGAGATGAACAACCGCACAAGCCTAAAGAAAATAAAGTCTTAAATGAGTTGAATTAAATATTTATAGAAAATAAAAAAAATAGTTTAACAAAATACAAGAAAAAATAAAAATTTACTTTCAAGAGGCCCCATAATATATATTTTACTAATATAAAAATATTTTTAAAAACTTACATATATTTGAGATTATAAATTAAAGGTCTCGTTTTAATCAACTATATATGGTCCTGTAAAATTTTGAACCGCCCCTGATAAATCATATATCACATTAACCATGATAACATATATCATGTAGCATGCTTTTCAAACAACATATAACACATACCTTTTTGCATCCATACTTTTCATGGATCAACCTTAGCATAAAAATACACATATATGTATAAACATAATCATAGTATAAGAGTTAATAACAAGTCAACAATTTCTAGAGTAGGTGGTTAAATCTCTCGGTTGACACTCTCTTCTCTTAGGTTGTGGGTTCAAGACCTATTATGAGTAAAATTCCCCTTCTCCCTCCCCTAAATAGAATTTATAAAAAAGAAGTTAATAACTCTAAATACTCATCAATTTAGTAAGTAAACATAGAATGATACGCACCTTAAAAAAGCACAACAAAATCCAGTGATTCATCTTGAAATCTACTCCTCTAGTTTCTCTTTTCCTCTAAATTTGGAAGGACATTTTTGGATATCACACTTACGGGCTTCATCAAAATATATAAATAACTCACGTGACTACAATTCATAAGGAATTTTCTAAATGCATAAATAAAGTTTATATGATGATGATCCAAAGAAATTATCGTACTTTTTCAAATCCCAAACCCTAACTTATCCTTAATGGCCATCTTTAAGTGACTAAATTGAAAAGACGAAACTTTACCTTAATATCACATATGTGAAGAAAATGAAGAGAAAGCGGTGAGAAAATGATTTTCTCTCTCATGCTTTTCTTAAATAAAAAAGTGGCATCACTCTAAATAGTCCTAAATAGGTAGCCCATACCTCCCACATCTCATTTTATTTTTATAGGGTAAATTACACCATATGCCACTTAGTTATAGGCCTAGTAATAAACATATCACACTTTTTTTAAAAGTAATAATTTAGTCACTCAATTATAGATTTAGTCACTCAATTATAGATTTAGGAACAAACATGTCACTTTTCTTCTAAAGAAAGATTATATTACTCGGATTCTTCATTTTTTGCTGAATACTCGTGTACATCATCTCTGTTCAACCCATATCATTACATTTGTGTATTTGGCACTCATACCCAACCTCAAGTAACAAAGAAGAATGGTGTCATTTCAGTTTTTGGTCTCCACATAACGAGCTTCTGGTTCATCATCATTTTTCATTGTGAAACTCAGATTCTGCTTGAAAACTTTGTTAATCTTTCAAGGTGTTCAGGATTCTGTTCAAGTATCCAATCTAATTAACAATCAAAATCAAACTTATGATTGAACATTAAACTTAAACTATATTCTTTGGAAAGCATTTGCGGTTTCATTTGGGTATTAAGTGTTTGAATTTTCAAATAGCTATCGAAAGATTTTGCGAAACTCAACATGCTTCTCAAGTTGAAGAGCGGAGACAAGGAAGAGAAGTTCAAGGTGGGCGTACACCATAAGAGCGAAGGGACTTACCATCTAAACCACATGGAGTACAATCGCTCTTGAAAGATAATGTTAACCGTAAATCGTTAGAGTTTGAATCTAAAAGTTCCGATAAGATTATAAAATAGTATTATGTGCAGAATTTTCTCCTTTGTCGAACCTATATTTTTTAAGAATGTTTATTTTATAAGAACGTTGTTGATACTCAAGAAAATTACGATTATAAAAACATAGTTGAGGAAGAAAAACAGAACAAAGGAAGAAGGAAAGTGAACATGCCACGTCAGCGTTTTCTAACGATTGTTAACGGAAGTAACCGTAATGAAAATAAATTAAATGTTCAATGACTATATCACAAGTTTTAAAAGTTTAGTAACTAAAATTAAAGATCCCTAAAAGTTGGTGACCAATTATGTAGTTTACCCTTAAACTTAATAAAAATTTGAGTTATCGCCTAATATATGTTATTGAAATAGAAGAGAGGGGAGGAGTTTAGACAGATTTTAAAAAAGCCGAAAAAAGAAACAGAAAAGCGTTTGCAGTTGGTTTGAGTTCTGTGTTAGGGGAAATGGCAGCACCAGATCACTTGTTCAATTTGAGGAACAATTTCTACTTGGGTTCATACCAGGCTGCCATCAACAATAGCGATCTTCCCAACCTCTCCGCCGCCGACACCGTTGAGCGCGACTGCCTCGTCTACCGCTCTTACATCGCTCTCGGCAGCTACCAGGTACACTCCCTCCCCCCTTTTCTACTCAATTTCAGTTTCAGTTTCTTCTTACGCTAATTTTTTTTTTGCAATTTCTAATACTCGTTTTTGTTTCTCAAATCTCAGCTGGTGATCAATGAGATCGACTCCTCCGCCGCCACTCCGCTCCAAGCCGTTAAATTACTGGCCCAATATCTCTCCAACCCTCATGATAAGGTGAATTTCCTTTTGGATATGCTTGAATTTTGTTCTTATTAAGTAAAGATCTGCTAAAAGAATGGAAAATTATGTTGTTCTGATTGGGGGTTTACGGTTGGGTTTTACTGAATTATCGCATGTAGGAGTCAACAATTGCGAGCTTGAAAGAGTTGTTGGCAGATCCAGCAATTGGAAACAATGCCACGTTAAGGTTGATTGCTGGAATCGTTTTCATGCATGAAGAAGATTATATTGAAGCTCTTAAACACACCAATGCTGGTGGCACCATGGAACTGTGAGTTTTCTCATTCAACTATATTTTCATTTATGCCCGCGTCCTGTTATTATTGGTGATGTTAAAATTAGTCATTGATTCTTGTTCTTTGTTCTTTGTTCTATATATGTTCAAATTGGTGAACATTTGTTGTACTGTTAATTCATCTAGCCTCCTTGACCGTCAAAATCATTAGATCTTTACTTCTTTAGGCTTTTCGGTTTGAAGTCTTAGGCATAGAAGAAAAAGGCTCATCAGATAGGCTAAATTTATCTCCCTTTATGTAGCTTGAAATTAGCAAGGGAAAATAGGAAACAAAATTGAGGAAGGATTTTAGGTTGGATTGAAATAAAAATATTGACCGAATTCCACATTAGTCAGTATAATTAACCATTATACAGCTCTAAATCCTCTGTTATTTCATGTTGATCCAAAAATTTTGTTTGCATAGTTCCATGTGCTAAAATTCAGACCTTTGATAATAAAAATTACTAATCTGTCCTCTTGAGGGGAAAATCAACTGGTGCAGGTGGTGTAAGTGTTAAAGATTAGACTTTAGATGGTTCCTGAACTAGTATTTGTGGCCCTGAGAAACATCCATGTAATAGAGAAACTTGCATCAAAATGAGCATAGGTTGCCCTTTCCTATAAAAAAGCGATCAGTCGTTAGCAGGGTTATTACAAAATATCAATGTTGCTCCACTTCCCAGTTTAAATGGATGAAAATAGGTGCAATTGCTGCATATTGAGTTTCACCTATTTGTTTTACTTTATACCTGTATATCGTCCACAAACTGAAAATTCTATTTTACATGGGAATTATATATTATAAGAGATTTTAGATCCAAACAAACAGATCCTATATCTAAAAAGATGATAAGGATTATCTCGTCAATTTACAAGATACAACAACAATAGTAGGTAAGTTTCAGTAAGTTATTCTCTGTATGTGATTTAAATACTGCTGATGCTGCTATATATCCACCATTTTAGTGAATAGCAACTAGTTTGTGTTTGGAAGTAGTGCTAAAAGAACTACATTTGGTTGATACCTGACTTGCATATTGTGCTGCATTGTTAATAATGCATTCTTCATCCAACCCTTTTGCCTTGTCTCGTGTGGTCAGAGGTGAACAAAACAATATTGCTTTGATATAGTTAAAAGCAAACACCTGAAGTACAGGACACGATTCTTGGTATATATGGGCAAGTCAGATGTTTAAAATTGCAAGATATATGCTCTTTTCTTCCACTGTAACATAATGTGGAGTGTTCTATAGTTTCACTGCACAGATTTAGCTCTCGCTTCTTTCTCCCTCTCACGTGTAGCATGTTGACCTAATATTGCATTTCTATGAGAAGTTTTTTCTGTAAAATCCCTGTACCAAATATACTTACAGATGTAAAATAGGAGTTGATGTCAATTCCTCTAGAGAATGCAAATGTTCCATTTAATGGACCTCTGAAAAAGCTTCTGTTCCTTCTAGTGAATTTGAGTTGACCCTTTGACTGTAAAAGCCTAACATCAGCAACTTATATATGTACAAGCAAATTGGAAGCTCTGATTCATCTGTTGGAATTTTCTGTTCTCCATTTTCAGTCATGCATTGAATGTGCAAATCTTCATTAAGATGCACCGGTCAGATTATGCGGAAAGACAGCTGAGGGTCATGCAACAGATTGACGAAGACCATACATTAACTCAGCTAGCAAATGCATGGTTGAATCTGGCAGTGGTATGGCATAATTTTCATTTTAATAATACTATAAGTGAGAAAACATGGATATGGTGTAACATATTATTCTACCAAATCAGTGTGGTTCCAAGATACAGGAAGCATATCTCATCTTCCATGATTTCTCTGAGAAATATCCAATGACTGGATTGATCCTAAATGGGAAGGCTGTCTGCTGTATGCACATGGGAAACTTCGATGAGGCTGAAACACTGCTACTTGAAGCACTTAATAAGGTAAGTTCAAATGGTGGAAATCAATTTTTTGTTTTCGCTAGATTTAAACCCATGATTTGGCAATTCTGTTGGTCTGATTATGTCCCCATGAACAGGACTAACCACACTTAATGTGTTTCATGATTTTAAATTACTCTGCTACACTTGATATGCATTAAGTTTCAGTTGTTGACATAGCCTTTGAGTGATGTCAAATGATTGAATTTGTGTCTTGGACTTTCCTCTAGTTACTTATATTCATGTCAATTTTGAAGATTTGGATTCATTATGATACTGAATATTTCACTTCCAAGTTCCATTGCTCCGTATTAGTTGCCTCATATATACTTTTATGTGCTAACTGATAAGTGGTTGCTTGTCATTTATCAATGGATACAGGATGCAAAAGATCCTGAAACTCTGGCCAACCTGGTTGTATGCAGCCTTCACCTTGGTAAATCTTCTTCACGTTACCTAAGGTAAACTAGCTATTCATATCCTCCATTTTTGTTTGTCCTAGCTTTTTGGGCACTCCCTTGTCAGATTGGAATTTTTTAAAGTTTTGGTAACACCTTTTTAAGTTTCTAAGCTGATGACAAAAAAGTCTGTGTTCTGTAGTTACATTTGGCAGATAGATTAACAGATCCACTATTGCAGATGGAACTAAGAATACCATACATACGTATTTACTATGTTAGCATCCTTTCTATGTTCCTATTAAAAATTGTACATCACTACAAAAATAGCATATATATATACACGTATCTGCTAGCTAAACTGTGAAGTTCCTCGTTTGGGCGGACTAGTTGGTAACAAAGGTTAGGCTTAGGCATGTCTTTTTAAACTGAGATTCAGCCATCCTTTCAATCAATTTGTGGGCTCCATATTTACTAAAGTTGTCTTATTTTTCATGTATTTCATCTTTGAAACCTAAGGTAAGGCTTGGAAATTTTGCAAATGTGATGCTTTATAATCTGATGTTAGCTGGTGCAAAATTAGCTTTCTTGTTGGCCAGTTGCCTTTTTTACATCGTCCCTGTCACTGAATTATTCATGACGAAGGCAGGTGGTCTATCCTTAAATCAATTGAAAAAAGTTAACTATGTGTGTGTGTGTGTGTATTTTACTTTTTAATTTGACATGGCATGCATGCATTGCGGAGTGTATTTTACTTTTTAATTTGGTAGGTATTCATGCATGCTTACTATGCAAAACTAGATATTTCAACAATGTAAGTTGAAGCAGGCATTTCTGTGTTAAGAGTGTGTGTGTGTGCGCGGCGCGCCTAAATCAGTTGACATGACATGCATGCATTGCGGAGTGTATTTTACTTTTTAATTTGGTAGGTATTCATGCATGCTTACTATGCAAAACTAGATATTTCAACAATGTAAGTTGAAGCAGGCATTTCTGTGTTAAGAGGAGAGCATGGTGGATGTTTTCTTCATCTACATGCAGCGATGCTTCAGAATAGTTCACACTTTTCTACCCCGAGTGGATTGAAACCACAATTCTTAATTCTCGGCCATTTTGTAATGAGCGAATATTGGTAGATTAATCGATACAGACTGGTGTTGCAGCCTGATCTTAATTGAGATGCTACATTGTCAATTGTTTTTGGCAAATGCTCATAACCACCCTGACCTTGAGTCTGACTGATTTGCAGCCAACTGAAAATCACAAATCCAGAGCACATTCTTGTTAAGCGTGCAGCATCCGCAGAAGACAGCTTCGAAAGAGCAGTGCAATCAGTTGCTTGAAGATGTGGAGTTAGTTTTAGTTTTACACAATCTGTTACCGGAATTATGTTGTTGTTGGCAAGTGCAGTGATTGCTGGGTTATATGAAAGGGTACTTGGAAACATTTGGATTCTATGGTTTTTTACCATTGTTTGTACTGTTAATTATGGAAGTTTGTTTCACTATTTTAAAAATAATAATAATATATTTTTATAATTAAATTTAAATAATAGTGGAAAAATAGTCCACGGGTTTTTTGGATCTATCTGCTACCTATTGGTCCTAAATTTGCACATGTAATTGTAATGATTTGTAGACAAACTTCTAATGCTCTTCCAACAATAATTAATTATAATTAAAATATTCTTATTTTCTTAATGATTTATAAACAACCTTCTCGAATTAGATTGTAATGATTTATGAGTAAGATTATATTAATTGGAAGATATAGATATCAACATGATGGAACTCTTTTAGAAGACTCTAAACCTTTATATTTTCATTTTTGTTAATAAACCTAAATCCTACTTTTAATATGGTATTATTATAAGAGTAAATATTCCATACATTTATGGTTGAAATAAAATTTTTTTACAAGTGTTTTAGTTTTAAGGATTCGATGTAGGTTTAAGAGTTTATAATTTATGGGTTATAGTTTAGTTCAAGGAAAAAATCATTACCAGGGATAATTTTTTTTCGAAATCATATACCAGTTTAGTTAGAGAAAATTCCCTTGAGCGGGTAATCCTTTTAAGTCCAAATAGTAGCGTGTTTTTAGTTAAATTCTCGGAATGCTATTACCTTTGATTTGTTAGGTATTAGACAATTCCAGTCGTTTTGCCCCTAAAATAAAGTGAGTATTTCAAACAAATCCTTCTTTATTCCTTCTGCAGATCATGAAATCCTTAGAATGAAAAATCAGCTCCTCCTCTCCTAGTAAGGCTTCTTCTCCCCTCTCATTCTTTTATATTTTCGTTGAATTTGATTAGATCTATTAATTTTGAACTCGTTTTTTGCTCTCTTGTTATGTTAATTTTTTGCTTTTTGGGTTTAGTATTCCCTCGAGGTGCTTTTCAATTTTGAATCGTAAATGTTGTGTTATATTAGTTGTTTAGTTTCTCGTTTTTTGTTGTAGCAAGGTGTTGTGATGCTGCAGATTTATTTTGCGGTTATGTTGTTGCCTTTTTGTTTAGTAAGATCTGTAGTTGTTCATGTTACTGGACAAAACCTTTTGATTGATTTTAATAAAAATCATCTTATTCAGTAAAGAAACATGAATCGATCTATAAAGTCCTGCAACCAGCGTCTTATCTCTATTAAGTTTATTCTATTTATTAATTTTTAAGATAAAAGTAAAGAAAAAGAAATATATTTATATATATTTGGGTTAATGATGATTGTTAATAATTTATCTGGTAGTTGTTTGCTGAGAATTCTAAAAAATTGAAGTATTGGTATTTTTTATCTTTATTTTCTTTTGGTGTGTAAATATTGTTTCTTAATTGTTAAAAATGACTTGAGATTGAAAAATACCTTTAAATTTTCTTGTAAAGTGGTAATCTATTTCTATAATTTTCAATCTAAATAGTGTATTTAGTTGCAGTGATGTCTTTCTATCCTTATTTTCATTTTACTCTGCAGCTGTGAACTATCATTGGTTCTAACACTAGTGAAATCAACTAAAGGATGTGGATTAAAATGTTGTTAAGTTTTTATTATGTTATTCTAGTTATATATGCAAGAAACATTGTTGTGAATGAGCTGGAAACTGATTGATTATGCATTGAAATTAATTGGTATTGTTATACGCTATTTTGAGAATTTATTGATGTTTGAATTATACATTCTCATGAATCAACTCTGTCTTACTTGTTACTATTCATTCGACTATTGCTTAACTAAAAAAAATAAAGACTCCACTTTAAATTGATAAGATAAAATAGAAGTTGGTGTCATAAAATTTTGTAGCTATATTGCTTAGGTAACTTTAAGTTTACATTAAGTTGTTTTGCTGAAATATTTGTTTTAGTCATATGATGGAATCATAAAAGTTAATAAAATAAGGGTTTAATGGTTGTGGTCCCTTCAATTTTATTTTATCTCAAATAAAAGCTTAATTTCTCTAATGAAACTACCACTTACCTATAATCATGTTGTGACTGTTTAAATTATGAATAATGGCTAATGAAATAGAAATTAAAATTGATGTCTTTCTTTTTTTACAGGTTTGGCAAGGAGCTGAACAAAGAAGTTGCTATTAAAGTTATTGATTTAGAGGACTCGTAAATGGATACCTTTGTTATATTTTCCTCATTCAAGATTCAAGTAGCAGTTGCTTGCTATGAGTAACAAAGTCTTATATATAATTTTCATGTGTTAAGTATCAATTTAATCAGTTGCTCATTTGTTTTTCATCGCCCCTCTTACTATCAATTTTTATGTATATGCATGTGGATTTCTGGTGAATAAAGTACTTTTGCTTCATATATATAAATTAGCTACATCAATAGCTTTTACATTATCGATAGAGTATTTTTTTTGTCAACTTCGTCCTTCAAAATGATGAGTCATTCGATTTATATGTGTTTTATTTTACAATCTTGTGTGCTAATATCCTTAATTAGTTGGTTACTAAATTTTTCATATGTTTCGGCATGCAATTTATTTTTTGTCACAATGATGTTGTCCATACATCACAAAAGTATATTTGAGCATATTTGCTTGAATGCCGGAGACAACCATTACCAAACCCATTTATACTTGAATGGTTTTTTAAACTTTATAGTCCATGTTTTGAAGGGGGGAAAATAGTATAGGGTATTCAAACTAATTAAAGAAAAAAAACCAGATCTTGTATTAAATAAAAAAAAGACCAAATACAATAATAATTTTTGAACAAATGATAGTAGGAAGCCAAAAAATTGATGTAATTTTCTTAAAACATTACTAGTTATATTAATAATACATTAAATATAAAGTTTTGCAAAATATGGAATGCGTAATGAAAATAGTTTTATGAATTTTTATACAATTTTTTTAAACCATCGGTATTTTGCATCCCCTACATGCCGAGCTGTGGGCAATTTTTATTGGCATGCAAATAGACAGGGAACAGGGTTTTGGAATGCTTATGGTTCAATCAGATTCACTGGAGGCAGTCAAGCTCTTACAACACCCAGAGGCAGCTTCTAGTTCTTTGGCCCTTGTTCGGGCAATCGTTCGGCTCCGCGCGCAGATATGGACAACGACAATCCTGTGGACCCCAAGGCAGGCAAACGAACCAGCTGATGCTATGGCCAAGCTTCTCTATCCGGCTACTGGAAACAGTATTATGTTTAGAGGTGACAAACAGAGTCGAGACCCGAGACCCGAACAAATTTTACTTGATTCGAGATTCGATATCGACCCGAACAGAATGATCTAAATTTAATCCAAAACTCAACAAACCGAATCATATTATAACCGACCCGATTTTTAGTTGAACTGATATGGACCCGATCCGTTTTTCAACTGAACAGAAAGGACTCGAACCGATTTTCAACTGAACCGAATGAACCCAAACCGATTTCATCCGAACCGAAAGTAACTCGAACCGAAGGCAACCTGAAATAAAGAAAAGATATTAAAAGAAATAATGAAAGATTTGATGTGAATCGTCGCACAACTTACCAAAAAGTCGAATATATTAGCTTTATAAAGTCATATATGGGTTTAAAAAACTGATTCGACCTGAAAACCCGACTGAAACATATTGATCTCCTATTGAACAGATCTTGACCCGACCCGAAAACAATCGACCCGAAAATTAACCGAACCAATTCGATCTGGACTGATACCGGACCCGAATCAAAATCGAACCAAACCAAATCCGACCCGAATTGAACCGAAACCGAATATGGTCAAAACCAAACTTGACCCAAATTAAAATGACCCGATTCGAATGACCCGTTTGCCACTTCCAATTATGTTTGATCACCTCCCCTACCCTTTTGGCGCTTTTACAAACGGACAATGTTGTCCCTAGTTTATTGTATGACTTGTTTAGTTTAGTCCTTTTTCAATTAAAAAAAGTATTTTGTTAAAAAAAATATGTCTAAGAACAATTTGGTAAAATATCTAGTCAAGTAATCTTTTATACCTTAAATCAAACATTATAATCTTACATTCCTACCAAACAAACCAAATAAGATAATGTAATATTCCCATTAATATGCTAGGTAATGTTATATTCCGGGAATCTTATTCCCAGAGGTAATATTATATTCCGTGAATCAAATGCCCCTTAGGGTTTAGGTATTAGGGTAATATTTTAGAGATTTAAGTTTTAATATATAAACTCTAAATTCTAATTGTAATTCTTAAATTTTAAACCCTTAAACTAAATCTTTAAACTCTAAAACTAAAATACTCGTAAAAACTTTTTATTTCACCGTCAATATACAATAACCCTTATAATTTATATATTATTTTTTCTTAAAATACAAACCATATTTCATTATTTGAATGCATCAAATATCTATTTCTTTTATTTTATTACTATATATTAACTTCTTTTTCTTAAAAGTATTTTAGATGATTCTATATAATATAGTGAAATTTGTTTTGTTTTTTTCAGTGTATAGAATAAATATTGAACATTTTGCATTTCTTTGAAACTAGACATATATTCTAGAACATAAAATGTAACCATTGGATTATTAAGATATTAACTATATAATAAGAGGACCCGTTTACACAATGTAAAATTTATCAAGTCTTACATATTTTTTGATAAATGAACTCTTGATATTAAGATAAGAAATGATGATGTTTTCAAGAGGGAAAAAAAAAGGGTACTCTTAGTTTAAAACTTTAAATCTCAGCCACTAACCTCAGTTAATTCATCGATCCAGAACAGAACTTGCTTAACTCTAGCCTTCGCCTTCATGCCAAAATTACCTCACATTCTTTTTTGACTCAACTAACCTTTTCCCCAATCTCCTCTCATACATTGGCTTTATGCTCTCGAATATCATGTATACTTCAATATGGTATCCAAGCATATATCAAAAACTTGCATTGCTAATGCACTGTTGCTGCCTCTGGTTCCCGGGCTAAAATTTTATCTCTGATCTAGTCGTGAGCACGAAGGTGGACGTGACGGTCATGACACTATATCCTTTGGGCGCATTGGAAGATGAATCTGAGGAACATATCCTTCCCTTTTTAGCTCTAGAAGAAGAGTCTTCAGCAATGAGTAAATCTGCTTGGACTGTGGGTGACTTCCATCTGCAGCAACAAACATGTTGGTGTTGTTGTTGACCTCTATCCAACTGTATCCAGGTACTTTCTGAACTCTTCTTTCCTTCATCAAACTCCGTACCTTATGCACACTCTTCCAATGTCCGGCATCAGCAAGTAAATTTGAAAGCAGCACATAGTAACCGGAATTTTGGGGATCCAAATCAAAAAGATGTCTTGCAGCCACTTCGGCAAGCTCAACGTTTCCATGGTTTCGACAGGCTCCAAGCAATGTCCCCCAAACACCCGCGTCGGGAGAAAATGGCATGCTCTGTATGGTTTCAAAAGCCTCATTCAAACGACCAGCACGTCCAAACAGATCTACCATACATGCATAATGTTCCATACAAGGTGGGATTCCGTATTCATCGGTCATGCTCTTGAATTGATGAATTCCATTGTCAATTTTACCAGCATGACCACAAGCAGATATTATAGCTAGAAAGGTAACATGATCAGACTGAATTTTATTTTTCAACATCTCATCAAACAGGGCAAGACAATCTTTAAGGCGACCATGGTTTCCATAAGCGGCAATGATACTATTCCATGAAACTTCATTTTTCTCCTCCATCATGTCAAATACATGCTGAGCCAAACTCAAGTTTCCACATTTTGCATACATATCAATGAGTGCACTCTTAGCAAACAAATCAGAAAAGAGTGAACTTTTAATCATAAACCCATGGATCTCTTTCCCAAAATGCAGTGCTGGTAGATTGGCACAAGCTGAAAGAGCGGCTGATATGCTCACACAGTCATACTTGGTTCCAATCCTCCCCATCTGACGGAAGAGATCAATGGCCTCCTTAGGTTTTCCATTTTGGGAACAGCTAGTGATCATTGAGTTCCAGCAAACAGAATCCCTTTCAGACAACCTTCCGAAAACACGATGAGAAAGATCCAATCTTCCACACTTTGCATACATGTCTATGATAGCACTCTCTACATGACATCTATCAGCAAGGTCGTTTTTTATGATATTAGCATGCAATTCCTTCCCCACTTTTATTGCCGCTAAATCTGCACAAGCAGGTAGAACACTTGCCAGTGTTACAGCATTTGGCCAGATTTTCTCCTTGGGTAGCCTCCTGAAAATCTCTAAAGCACCATCGTTCAACCCATTAAGCACATACCCTGAAATCATAGCCGTGCACATGACAATATCAACTTTGTTGCTTTGGTTATAAATGTTCCGTGCCATCTCCACACCCCTACACTTCAAGTATACATCAATAAGTGCACTTTTTACGAATATATCCAAAGGGATTCCATGTCTTAATATATATCCATGAATTTCCTTACTTCTACTTAAACTTCCCAACGCAGTAACAACCGGAAGAAAACTTGAGAAGGTGATTGAGTCAGGTTTTACACCAGAAGATATCATCTCATGAAACAAACACGAAGCATCTTCTATGAAACATTCTGTACAATCCCCGAAATCATTCCATTCCAAGACACTAAATCAGCCTGATGTATCATATCAAACAATTTACGACCATCAGACAACCAACCACATCTTGAATACATAGACAGAATTGTGTTTACCACCATAGAATTTGAGTCAAAACCGCAGCTAATGACGAGGGCGTGAAGCTGAGTACCGAAATTCACCATTCCACCTGAACCACAAACAGAGAAAATAGCAGCGAATGTCACCTTGTCTGGCTTTGTTTCACCTCTCCTCATTTCCTCAAAAATTTCTACAGCTTTATCAAATTCCGCACATTTGACATACCCATTAAGCATCACATTCCACAAAACACAATCTCTCACCGGCATTTTATCAAACAAATTACGAGCGAGGTTAATACATGTTGTCAACATACAAACTGATCAAAGAACTACCCACAAAAACATTAACTTCAAAACCCATTAGCACAATTAACTCATGAATCAAGGTACCGAATCTCACATTATTTAAAGCACTACAAGCCTTGACTACAGAAGGGAAAGTAAAATTATCAGGAGAAACCCCACAGCCCAGCATCTTAAAATAAAACGACAAGGCAAAATGGAAGCAACCCATTTTAACTAATCCTCTAATCATCAAATTCCAACGCTTTTATACACCCTAAATCCATATGATAAAATAGATTTTTGGCATCAGTAAAGCTACCACAACGAAGATACATGGCCAAAAGGAGGGGGTTGGCGGTAGTAATTCCATTGAGGGTGAGCTGGGCGTGAACCTGTTTGCCTTGTTGAAGGTTTAAAGGGGAAGAAGAATGCAAGAATGAGGGAAGTTGGGATGTGGGAATGTGAAGGGTGGTGGTATGAAAACATTTGAGAGGGGTAATTATGAGTCGATATAGTTTACAGATTGAAGAGAGATTTTTCAGGTGCATTTCTCCGGTAGTAACACTGCATTTGGGTTTCTATAATGGCTATGGATTTCAATTCAAGCTTGCGTGGTGAATTTTTTTTGAACAAAGCTTGCGTGGTGAAATTTGAAGATACTGAGAGTGGAGTGGAGGGAAACCATGCTTTTGGTTAAGGCATAAGTACACAAATGGGATCTTTAATCCTACTTGGACCAGAGCATAATCCAAAATCTTAAATTAGGCTATCACCCTTACAGTGAACTCGTAACACTACTATGGCGAGTTTCATAATTATATTTTTTATTTAAACTAGTTTTACACTTATGGCGAGTTTCGGCTCTTTTTAATATTCGGTTTAAACATTAATCACGAGAATAACCTAATCTTAAATTGAACTCGCCGTATAGACACGACGAGTTCTCTTCGACTTAATGACCGCGCGGCGAGTTCGGCTTGGGTTATAATTTATGCCATTTATATCTTAATACGTTTAGAAAAAGTGTTTTATTAAAATATAAATTTCTGAAAGTTGTAAATTATCTAACATTTTGTAATTCTACTTGAATGCACAAATATTATAACTAATAAGTTGTAAAATGTTTTAAAGAAAATGTAAAAGTTGAAATGAATTATTTAATTTCAAAATTATAACTCTTTAGGTGAACTATGCAGTGGTAAAAAGTTAGATCGAAATGAAGTCTAGTGAAGTTTTATACTAATATTTATGTTAAAATATGGCTACTTAATAAAAATAAAACAACATATTTATGTTCGAGATGGACATTTTGGCATTCTATGGCTTGAAAGTCTACAATTCCCGCAGAGTCTAGGTTGTCCGGTAGGCTCGCGCTCGCAGTGACGCATGTCGTCCATATCATTCTGAATCTGTGTGGATCTGGGACGTCCTATTTTTTCCCTTCGCAGAGTTGGGTCAGGTAAAATTGTGGTCCATGTTTGCTCAGCATTCTATTCAGTTCCGCTGCCGATCAATGAGAATTCCATTTCGTAGACCTTAAATACTTAATGAAGTTAGTATACAAGATCCACACATTCCTTGTAATTGATTCTGGCAACGGAGCATGCAGCTATGACATGCTCGCAATGAGTCTTCAGTTCCTGGAATTTGCCACAATCATACAACTTGTGTTTGAGATCCACCTTGTACGATGTTGGGTCAAAACCTTACATTGGTCGTGGTATCTCCGAGACATGAAAATAATTGTTGTTACGCGACATTGGTAACATATGCAACCCGTTGGACTTAACAATGGTTTTTTAAATTTCTTATGGTATCCTCGAGTGGAATGTGTGGCCCATTTTCATCATAACGACAACTTATTTCCCCAAGGTTGGGAACAACTTGCCCAAACGAAAGTACCTAGCTTTCACGATAGCGGTCACTAGCAAAATTCAAACCCCCTTCAATGAAGAATTGATTGTCTCAGCCAAGTTGGTTGTCATGTGGCCATATCTAAAACCGCCATCGAATGCATTGGTCCATTTTTTCTTGGGAATTTTTACAACGTACTTGTAGCCCAGATTATTCCTCCCCCGCAACTCTTTAAGCATTTGTTCAAATTGTCTTGAACTAGTTCGTATCCTAAGACACGACAGATTGAACAAATGAGATATAGGGAAAGTAGTGATAAATACAACAAATCTTAATACGTACCCATACGTATAACGAACATGCGTTCATTGTCTTTCTTATACCTGCCATACTAGATGTCGTCTTTTTTTCATCTTGTTGACACGCACCTTCCAGTTGCATACATGTGCTGATTTTTGTCTACATTCACATACATATATCTTTGATGTCAAGTACATCACCTTGTGTAAAACTAACATTTGATTTTGATATAACAAGGATTTCAATAACCAATTTGTAAAATTGGATAAATTTTTAAGTACTCTAAAAGTCTCACAAAATGGCAAGGATTCAAACTTAAAATTGTTTCTAAGTCAAAAAATAAAGCCCCAAATATTTTCTAAGTGTTTTTGTACTCAGATAGCCTAATTTGATCCAGGCGTATCGATACACCCTTGGCCGTATCGATACAACTTTTAGCTACTGGAAAACGATTTTATACTTAATGACTATTAGGTACTGATACGCGTGTAACTGTATCGGTACGCCATTAATACCTGGGTACCAAATAGCCTTTGAGTATCGGTACGTCTTAATGTGTAGCGATATGGGGTGTTTAGATTTTCAAGAATCTTTGATAATAGATTTTCAAGAATGAGAGTGGTAACATAGTGAGGAACAAGGCTAGACTTTTTACTCAAGGTTACACTCAAGAAAAAGGAATCAATTTTGATGAAACCTATGCACCCGTAGCTAGAATGGAAGCCATTAGGATGTTTCTTGTATTTGCATGTTATCATGAATTCAAGCTTTTTTCATATAGATGTGAAAAGTGCCTTTCTAAATGGTTTTATAAATGAAGAAGTGTATGTAGAGCAACCACCCGGTTTTGAATATCCAAAATATCCAAACCATGTTTTTAAACTTTCAAAAGCTTTATATGGTTTGGAACAAGCTCCTAGAGCTTGGTATGAAAGATTGTCAAATTTTTTGATTGAAAAAGGTTTTGACAAAGGAAAGGTGTATACTACACTCTTTATTAAAAGAAAAGGAAAAGACATCTTAGTAGTTCAAATTTATGATGATGATATTATATTTGGTTCTAGTAATGAATTGCTTTGCCAAGATTTTGCTAAGTTGATGCAAGGTGAGTTTGAGATGAGCATGATGGGGAGCTCTCATTCTTTTTGGGACTCCAAATCAAACAAAGGAAAGATGACATCTTCATCAATCAAGCTAAGTACATCAAAAACATGCTCAAGAAGTTTGGCTTGGAGAATGTGAAACCTCAAGCCACACCAATGAGCTCATCTACAAATCTTGACAAAGATGAAGGAGGTAAGTGTGTTGATTTAAAGCTTTATAGATCAATGATAGAATCTTTGCTTTATCTTACCGCAAGTAGACCAGATATCATGTTTAGTGTTTGCTTGTGTGCTAGATTTCAAGCTAGCCCTAGAGAATCACACCTATAAGCAGTTGAAAGAATCTTTAAATACCTTAGAAACACACCTTGTTTAGGCCTTTGGTATCCTAAAGATTCCTCCATTAGTTTGCATGCTTATTCGAATGTGGATTATGGAGGTTGTAAGATAGATAGAAAGAATACCTCCGGTACTTGTCAATTCCTAGGTAGTATACTCATATCATGGTTTTCTAAGAAGCAAAATAGTGTAGCATTATCTACCATCGAGGCAGAATATATTTCGGCCGGAAGTTATTGTGCTCAAGTCCTTTAGATAAAACAACAACTCTTAGATTATGAAATTGATGTAAGTACCATCCCTCTAAAGTGTGATAATACTAGTGTCATTTGTCTCACTAAGAATCTCATCCAACACTCTAGAACCAAGAACATAGAGATAAGCATCATTTCATTTGAGACCATGTCTTGAAAAATGAGGTAGTACTAGAATATGTAGACACCTTGAACCAATTAGCGGATATCTTTACCAAACCTTTAGACAAAGAGAATTTTTGGTCTCTTAAGAGTGAGTTAGCGTTTTTGATATCTTTACCAAACCTTTAGACAAAGAGCCTTTTTTGGTGTTTAAACCTTGCTTGAATTTGGTTGATTTCCATGCTCTTGTGTTTTTGCTCCTATATGCATTTATTCTTGGTAATAGGGGGAGTATGCATCGGTTTTTGCTCATACATGTTGTTCTCATATCATTCACATGCATATCGATTCGATTAAGTTCAAAATTTTGAGCTCATTGCTGCCAAAAATGATATTTTTGGCTTGAAATTTATACCCGTTTACCAGAGAAGATGCTGAAATTGTCATAACTCTCCAACACTCTCAACACAACCCATTGCGCTAATTTAATCTCTCACAACACTTTCCAATAACAACTCTTGTCTTTCAGCGATACAAACATAATCTCAACTAATTCTTTTTCCTATAAGGAATCATTCCTCACTCGGTACAAACCCAATTCAACTTACATTTTCCACTAAAAAGATCCATCATTATTCGGTGCATAACCAAAGCCATGGAACAAACCCAACAGCACCCCGACAAAATTGTCACACAAAACATCATCAAAGAAACTTAACTTACAATGTAGAACCCAAAAGATTATTGCACGACAAAAATCTTCCCACAACTCCACACGATCTAAAAGGATAGGAGGTTACACAACTGTTGTAACCAAAACGAACTAGTCCATCGTGTGACCACTCTCTGAAAGAGACTCTAACTCGGATGACATCCCTTACCAAAATTATTGCTTGCTCGGTGTGAGACTTTTGAAAATGAACGACGTCTTGAATCACCTCAAGCACTTACCTTAAACTCAGGATGAAAACTCACATCGACAACTAAAGCAGCTCACATAACACAGTTTATGCATGAGGCTTACACTCTAAACTACAACTGTTAGAATTGCCGGTACACCCCATGACACAGCGGAAAAATAATCTGACGATCTCACCAGGGATCCATGTACAAAAAATCAAATTCGGGAGGAAAATGTGCGTGATTTACCTTGGTTTCCTGGAAAAACAACAAATCGGAAGTGCAGTGCAATAATTATATACCGCATCCATGTACAATAAAATTGTACAATTATAACTCGTTCAATATTTGCTCAATTCAAACCTGGGGTGTGACCTTGTAGGTTCCTGTAACATTAGTAGTAATTATTAGAACCATTCTATTATTACAAACAATGAGTGACATCTAGCAATGTATCATGGTCATCTAAGTTACAAGAAGTCATGATTCAACATAACATCTTCGTGACTAACTCCTTTATGTATTATATCCTTTTGTCCTTTATATCTAGAATAGGCACACGTCCTGGAACAGTCACACTTGTATAACTCATCTAATATTTCTTGATATATAGAGTAAACTACAACAAACGAACAATTTATGATATCCCATATCAACTTGTTCGAGCATGACCATGCATTTCTAGTCTCACTTAATTAAGTGGCCTATGATATAACTCCTATTATGTATGAGGGACAAATCATATCTTGATCATTCACACCTCACTACATATATCATGATATGTTCAACATCAGTCTTTATAGTGCGACCAGTTACGGAGTATGTTTAACTGTATCAAAACATACGACAATATATGTTGAGATAGTAATGATCTCAAGTCTAAGGATCACACATGTAGTCACCACTATGAGCAATGTTGTGACCGTCACATAATAATCCAAGACATATGCTCATAGCGGGTCAATCCAATAAGTTGTTATCTAACAACATACTCATATATCGATTTTGACATCTCTATGTCAATGACAACTCGTTGTCATCAATCAACTTATGTTAGCCTTGAACGTATTATTATTGTTCATGCCCATAATAGTATTCAACTAAGGATCTTTTTAATAACAATCATATTATTATATGGACTTCATTATCTTTCAGTTTATTTAAGACACAAAAGTATAATTGAAAAATAATAATCATAATGCCTTTATTAATAAAAAAAGGTAAAGAAAGTATATCAACAAAACCTTCTGGTTGTGTGATATACACATTTTCTTCAAGTTTCCCATTAAGGAAAACAATTTTGACATCCATTTGCCAGATTTCATAATCATGGAATGCAGCTACTGCAAGCAAGATCCGGATGGATTTAAACATAGCAACAATGGAGAAAGTTTTGTAATAGTCTATACCATAAACTTGTCGAATAGATTTAGTGACCAATCACCCCTTGTATGTTTGTACATTACCATCCATGTCGGTTTTCTTCTTAAAAACCCATTTACACCCTATAGGTTTGACCCCTTCAGGTGGTTCAACCAAAGTCCCTACTTGGTTTACTGACATGGAATCCATCTCAGACCTCATGGCTTCAAGCCATTTCTCAGAGTCTGGGCTCGACACTGCTTCTTGATAAGTTCTATGCTCATCTTAAACCATAAGAAGAATGTTTCCATGTCTGGTAACGAGAAATCCATATCTCTCAGGTAAATGGCATTCTCTTATGGACCTTCGTAGTGGTTGTGTTTCTAAGCCTGTTGATTGTTCCTCAACAATTTGTAGAACCTGCTTAACCTATGGTTTATTGATCTGTTGTTCTCAAACTTCTCCAAGTTCAATGTTTCTACCATTCCCATTCTTCGAGAGAAATTCTCTTTTAGGAAAAACTCCCGTTCGAGCAACAAACACTTTGTTCTCGCTAGGATTGAAGAAATAATATCATTTAGTTTCTTTAGGATATCCAACAAAGATGCACTTTTGAGATTTAGGTTCGAGCTTTGTAGACATCTGATGTTTGACATAAGCTTCACAACCCTAAATCTTCATAAAAGACATACTAGGATGCTTCTTAGTCCATATCTCATATGGTGTCTTTTGAACCGATTTAGATGGAACATGATTTAGTGAGAAAGCAGTTGTTTCAAGTGCATGTCCACAGAAAGAAGTCGAAAGATCACTATGACTCATCATTAATCGAACCATGTCTAATAGTGTTCGATTCCTTCTTTCAAAAACTCTATTCCACTGTGGTGTACCAAGTGGTGTGAGCTGTGAGACAATCCCACACTCTTTCAGGAGTTCATCAAACTCTATGCTCAAGTATTCTCCAACTCGATCCGATCGAAGCGCCTTAATACTCTTGCCCAATTGGTTATGTATTTCATTTTTGAATTCCTTGAACTTTTCAAGGGCTTCAAATTTATGGCGCATAAGATAAATATACCTATACCGACTAAAGTTATCAATGAATGTAATGAAGTATTGGAACCCACCTCCGGCTTGTGTATTCATTGGCCCACATACATCACTATGTATTAGTCCCAATAAATTATTTGCTCGCTCACCTTTACTATTAAAAGAAGCCTTAGTCCCAATAAGCAAGATTCACACACATCAAATTGTTTGAAAACAAATGAATCTAAGAATCCATCTTTATGGAGCTTTGATATGTGTTTCTCACTTATATGACCTAAACGACAGTGCCAAAGGTAATTTTGATTTGAGTTATTTGTTTTTGACCTTTTTGTATTTATGTTATAAATAGTATTATCTTGATCCAAAAATGTAAAGACCATTGATCAATTGTGTTGACCGATAAAAAACATTATTGAGATAAAACGAATAACAATTATTCTTGATAATAATCTCAAAACCAATCTTGTCCAAACAAGAAATAGAAATAATGCTCTTAGTCAAACTAGGCACAAAATAGCAATTCTCTAAATTTAATTCAAGTCCACTAGGCAAAGGTAAAACATATGTCCCTATAGCTAATGCAACAACTCTTGCTCTATTTCCCACTCGCAGGTCCATGTCTCCCTTAGCCATATTTATTCTCTTTTGTAGTCCCTGTACAGAAGTACAAATGTGAGAACCACAACCGATATCTAATACCCAAGAAGTAGATGTCGATAGATTAACATCAATAACATAAATACATGGAATAGATGTTCTGTTTGCTTTCGCCTTTCTGACCTCTTCAAGGTAAGCAGTGCAGTTTCTTTTCCAGTGTCTGGTCTTGTTGCAGTGGAAACATTTTCCTTCCTTGCTCGCTTCTCTTTTAGGTTTCAATGCATCATTTCTTTTGGGTTTAGCCTTGTCATTACCCTTAGGCTTTGCCACTACTTTGTTCTTTCCCTTTTCTTTGTCCTTGTGAATCATCAGAATGGGCTTAGGTCCAACCTTTTTCATATTACCTTCAACAGTTCGTAACATGCCGAGTAATTGTGGAAATTATTATTGATTTCATTCATATTGAAATTTAGGACAAATTTATTGAAGCTATCCGGCAACGATTGCATGATGACATCAGTGGCCAATTCATCCTTGAGACGAAATCCTAATTTCTCCAACGTTTGGATATAGCCCATCATCTTGATGACATGAGCTCCTACAGGAGATCCTTCTGCCATTTTGCATTGAAATAGAGCTTTAGAGGTTTCATACCTCTCTTGATGTACTTGCCCCTCATACAATTCCTTGAGGTTTTGAGTCATATTGTATGCAACCATATCCTCATGTTGCTTCTGAAGCTCAGGGGTCATGGTGACAAGTATTAGACATCCTATGTCTAACATGTCATCCATGTATTTCTTATACTTGTCTTTTTCAGCTCTAGAAGCAGTGGCTGCTGGTTCACCAGGAACAGGTTCTTTAGTGACATATTCCTTTCGTTCTTGCTTGAGAACAATTCTCAAATTACATAACCAGTCAAAGAAGTTCAAGCCATTCAGCTTATCCTTCTCAAGGATCGATTGCAATGATAGTGTGTTGTTGTTTGCCATTAATTCTACAACAATGGAAATGTATAAAGTAAGTAAATTTACCAAGTTTAAAATTTATAAAAAGTTCTTTATTAATAAATTACTCCCACTATTTTATTCAAAATTTTAAAACCTTCATATTTTAATTTTAGAAAACTTCTCGAAAGTTTTCTAGTGAGAAAGGATCCATATTTCACCATAATCCTAAGTCAACTTTGGCTTTTCTCTTAGGAGAATGGTTATTTAGGTAAGCAACACTTTGCTAATTACATCTTATGTAATTCCTTCATTTGGTGAACAACTCTTGTTCTAATTATCTTATGATTTATCCAAATAACTAACCTCTAGATTTCTAATCCTATTAGAATAACCTAGCTAAGTTATTACCAATATTTCAACCGGCGAATATCACTTGCTTATTCTTCGCATTTAACCAAGATGGACTTATATGCCAATGCTTTGGCAAAACCCACATAATATCGATCAAGGTCTTAACGAGTGTAAATATTGCACGGTTAGATTAACTTAGATTTTATGGAGGGATTTTCATTATGATCTCATCTTTATTCCATTTAATATTAGGCCCTTATTGATCTCATCAATATATAAGTATGTTGACATACCATACATTGCATCACATACATGTTATATATAAAACAATAAATAAAATGCAATGGTTATAGCCCAAATAAAGAACTAAGGTGGCCCATTCCAAGCCAATGGGAGAACCAAAAACCTAAAGATAAAGACAACTTATCAAGCATCTTCTCGCTTTAGTCGGTCCATTCTTCTTCTCCTTTGACTCTTCACATGATTACAATTTTAGAATCTCATTTTACATACGATGAAGTAAGATGAGAAGAGAAATACAATATAAGTATAGAAAGGCATGACATGCAGGCCATATTTAAAATTTACAACCATTGCAAAAAGATGGACTATAACCACACATATCAAACACCGTGCATATCAAACATATCATACATATGTCATTACGGATTAATTAAAATTTACCTATATGGGCCTACAACCTTTGTTGCCTACACAGTCTGGTAGATCGGGGCGTTATCTAGTGCGGCAGGGTGCATGATCCAGTGCGGCGTGGTGCACCACAACAGTGTGCACCCGCCTGGCCAGGCGCACGTCGACCCGCAAGGGCTGCGCATGGGTTGTCATTCGGTGGCCGGACGGGGGCGCCGAGCTCTAGCCCTACAGTTCTCTAGCTACTGGTTCCAATGGTAGCCTCTATTTGGGTTGGTGACAGTCGGAACATGGTATTTCCTACTAAGCCTAACCCATCTTTCCCCTACCCCGATGAACATATAAGGCTCTGACGACGCAAGGACCACCGTCGGACTCTTCTCACTGAGCTGGAGCCGATGATGCCGGCAGTGAGAACCACGACGACCCTAGTGGTCGTAGATCGGAGTTCAAAGACTCCCTCTTCACTTCTATCTCTTTTCCCTCATTTTTCTCTCTCCCCTAAAATATCTTCTCCCCCTTATCTTCTCTCTCCCTCAAATCACCAGCCACCTTTTTTAAAATAATCTTATCCACCCATTCTCTCTTTCCTTTGTTTTACTTATTTATTTACTATAAGGCACAAACCCACCATTTTGGATTTGGGCTCCCAACCATAAGGCCCAATTGAATTGGGTCGTTACAACTCTCCCCTCCTTAAATAAATTTTGTCCTCGAAATATATACTCGTTTACCAGAGAAGATGCTGAAATTGTCATAACTCTCCAACACTCTCAACATAACCCATTACGCTACTCTGATCTCTTACAACACTTGCCAATAACAACGCTTGTCTTTCAGCGATACAAACATAATCTCAACTGATTCTTTCTCCTAGAAGGAATCATTCCCCGCTTAGTACAAACCCAATTCAACTCACATTTTCCACTAAAGAGATCCATCACTATTCGGTGCATAACCAAAGCCATGGAACAAACCTAACGAAACCCCGACAAAATTGTCACACGAAATGTCATCAAAGAAACTTAACTTACACTGTAGAACCCAAAAGATTGTTACACGACAAAATCTTCCCACAACTCCACACGATCTAAAAGAACATGAGGTTACACAAATGTTGTAACCAAAATGAAGCGGTCCATCACGTGACCACTCTCTAAAGGAGACTCTAACTCGGATGGCATCCCTTACCAAAATCATTGCTTGCCTGGTGCGAGACTTTTGAAAACGGATGGTGTCTCGACTCACCTCAAGCACTTACCTTAAACTCTGCATGATAACTCACATCGGCAACTAAAGCAACTCACATAACTCAGTTTACGCATGGGGCTTACACTCTGAACTACAATTGTTAAAATTGCCGGTACACCCTATGGCGTAACGGAAAAATAATCCGACGATCTCACTAGGGATCCATGTACAAAAAATCGAATTCGGGAGGAAAGAATGCGTGATTTACCTTGGGTTCCTGGAAAAATAGCAAATCGAAAGTGCAGTCACGATCAGTTCGAATC
This sequence comes from Hibiscus mutabilis, assembly GCA_019671005.1. Classification (NCBI taxonomy): domain Eukaryota; kingdom Viridiplantae; phylum Streptophyta; class Magnoliopsida; order Malvales; family Malvaceae; genus Hibiscus; species Hibiscus mutabilis. The sequence continues at coordinate 36,786,442 of CM033716.1, forward strand.
TCAAGCCTCCACTGAAAAGTTTCAGCCTCTACTCAGTTCACCCGGTTGAGAGCAAATTTTTCTCTTTTCTCAAAAACTATTTTTGATAATATTTTATCTAAAAAAATAACGGCTACTAGACCACATTTTTCCTTTTTTATATATACAGTTACCCCAAACCTTAGGGTTTTTAATTCGAATTTATATCTATTAAAAGAATTATAATCATTATTACATTCTTTTAATATTTATTTATTATATTCAGGATAATTAAAATTACACATATATATCAAATATATATTAACTTTAATTATATACCTCATCCATGTACAATAAAATTGTACAATTATAACTCGTTCGATATTTGCTCAATTCAACCCTGGGGGTGACCCTCTAGGTTCCTGTAACATTAGTAGTAATTATTAGAACCATTCTATTATTACAAACAATGAGTGACATCTAGCAATGTATCATGACCATCTAAGTTATAAGAAGTCATGATTCGACATAACATCTTCGTGACTAACTCTTTTATGTATTATATCCTTTTATCCTTTATATCTAGAATAGGCACACATCATAGAACAGTTACACTTGTATAGCTCATCTAATATTTCTTAATATCTAGAGTAGACTACAACAAATGAACAATTTATGATATCCCATATCAACTTGTTCGAGCATGACCATGCATTTCTAGTCTCACTCAATTAAGTGGCCTATGATATAACTCCTATTATGTATGAGGGACAAATCCTATCTTGATCATTCACACCCCACTACATATATCGTGATATGTTCAACATCAGTCTTTATAGTGCGACCAGTTACGGAGTATGTTTAACTGTATCAAAACATACAACAATATATGTTGAGATAGTAATGATCTCAAGTCTAAGGATCATACATGTAGTCACCACCATGAGCAATGTTGTGATCGTCACATAATAATTCAAGACATATGCTCATAGCGGGTCAATCCAATATGTTGTTCTCTAACAACGTACTCATATATCGATTTTGACATCTCTATGTCAATGACAACTCGTTGTCATCAATCAACTTATGTTAGCCTTGAACATATTATTATTGTCTATGCCCATAATAATACTCAACTAAGTATCTTTTTAATAACAATCATATTATTATATGGACTTCATTATCTTTCAGTTTATTTAAGACACAAAAGTATAACTGAAAAATAATAATGGCAATGCCTTTATTCAATAAACACGACAAAGAAAGTATATAAGTACAATCATCTCATGATTGGTTTTTGGGCACACTCTAACAATAGCGTGTCTCGAAAACATGTCATCTGTACCATCACTCGGATTTGTCATCACATAGAAGTCCCATCAAGGGACAAGTCTCCTTCACAAACCTCGAGTCTTGTACCAAAAGGTAGTATGTACACACTGTAGTGTCGTACAACCCAACCCACAACAAACCAAGTTGTCTTTTTATCTAGCTCTCACCCTTGTCAAAAATATCAAACGGTACATACCAAGGATTATATCATTACTCAAAGAAATCCCATCAAACTGTGTGCTTTCAATCCTTTGCAAGATCCATGGTTATCCATTTAATTTCCATTAAGGAATATCCAAGCATCATCATAACTCTGACAACCTTAATGTCAGACTCCCAACTGACAACAAGTCAACCGCTTATCACTATTTCAAACATGAGACTCCTCACTGTCTTCCAAAACACGCTACAAGAGTTACTTACAATTTGTCGCTCTCAAAATTTGATGTATCCTAACCATTGTACTATACGAGAAGAATCTCGTACCTTGACACGCCTTTTCCTAAACACCCAAAACAAGATCTCATAGTCCATCAAAAACCATCAGACCTAAATCCAATCATAACAATGAGCTTACTCAAATATAAGCAATTGATACATCCCACGACTTCCAAAACTAACTAATACTCAACAAGAAGTTTAACCATACAAACCACATGAATATCGATGCTGGCTGATCAGTATCGACACTGAAAGAAACAAGTGTAGGTACCGCATAGAGCTGGTATCAATACTCCCTTACATGACCATCACTTGAGATCGCCCACATGGGCAACCCGATACTCAAATCTGAACTAACTCTGTACACTCCACCACTTACCAAGTTTACTTTACTTAAGTGGTGACCAACCATACAGTCAACGGTTTTTAATTACTTCGACTCACGTCGCTATCCAAATCTCAAATTCCTTAAAGATCAAGTACCCAAAATTCACATTGTTGGGGTAGGCACACCCCTCATTCTTCTTGCACAAAATACAGTCTTGACGAAACAACAAAACAACCTCAGAAAATCTCAAAACCATACTCGACCTTAATCGCGTCAGAACCACTGTCACAACAAAACGGTCTCACGTAGCTCATATCCTCATCAATGTTCCTCGGCTTGCCTCAAGGAAACCTGATACAAATCAAAAGCATTTACGAAGTCTCAAACCCTTGAATCCTTAACTGATTACACGGTAACTAACCTTTCCCACACACAAGGTCATTAAGGTAACTATCTTTCCAACACTCATATTTCCATATTCATTATACATTCACACATGTCACGTAAAGAATCTACAGTTGAGAGACAACACAGTGGCCCCACTCTATCAAAGCTGAAACACCTCAGCATCACTATAGACATCTATCATTACCACGACACATAAGGAGAGGAATCCACATTCTAAATTTATTTTGAAACTACAAACCTTCAACACTTTAACCGCAACCATCTCATCCTCGAGCCAAACCTTAAAAACACACGGTTACCTCACAATCGATTAAACGAGTCATCCACCATAGGAGACACGTAACATTTTTCCACTATCGCTTAACAAGCTGTCAACGGTTTAGCATCACCTCAACGAACCAACTTCCCACTAGCGAACAAGCTTGGTTTTTCCTTGGGCGAAACACTCAAACAAATGAAACCTCGTTAAGGTTACACCTTCGTAACTAAACCTCTTACTTTCTCAACTGGGTCGGTGTTCTCTAACAAGGGCGATGGGCACCGACGTCTCACTCAGCCTTACCTCAATATCCACTCATGCTCTTGATAGGGAGAAAACCCTAACAACTCCTCAAAGAAGCATAACCATACACTCTGACAATCCGATAGCTCCCGAGCGTCAAACTGCACACATTAACATCTATCAATCGGTCAAGCATATCTTACAACCTCATTGTGTCATTCTCAAAATGCCCACCACAAAAATCACGGTAAAAGGGCAACAATCCAAGCATCCTGATTACCAAAGGTTGGGTTCCCTCAATGTCTTGAAGCCTTGAGCACCACTCTCGACATTATTGGCTAGCATCGCGTTTGATTAACCAAAAAAATTCCAAGGTGCAACAACTCCCAAGAAGGTAGCTCTCTCAAACCCGTAGAACGTCTAACTTCAGCTGCACTCTAACAAACTAGTGGATCCTAAATCCACTATCTCTGAGAAATGCCTCTAAGAAGGGTGACGATACTCTCCAAGTATCAACAATACTCACTTTTAAGCAAACAAAGGGTCCTCCAACCAACATGCATCCACTAATCGATTCTGGAAGCAGTTTGTCCAAACCCGCAACACAACTGTTATTCATGCATAACGAAGAAGATTATTTGCCACAAACTCTCATAACGCATCTGAAGGCTCTGGAATGACCACAACACGCAACGAAGACACCGTTTAGATGGAGGAGGACACATCCTTAACTCTGTTATCATTCAACTAACTCGTATTTCGACAATCCAGGGCAAACTTGCCACTGAAATCACTCCTATAAGCGGCTCAACACTTAAATCGACCCTCTCGGCCATGATCGTAACCATTTTATCATTGCAACATTGGACGCTCCATCAAGATGCCAATCTTAAGGAGTACAAACTTAATTTAAGGGCTTGTATTAACTACACCTTACCAAAACACCTATACCATCATGTGGTTTCCTAGAACCGGCTAAACCTAAGCTCTGATACCACTAAATGTAACAACCCCGACTCAGATGTCACATTTGGGCCTCAAGTCCAAACCAAAATCCATAAAATTTCTTAAACTAGTTTAGCCCAAATAAAATACTTTCCAAAACATTCAGATGGAGGATGACACATGCTTGACTCCGGTATCATTCAACTAACTCATATTTCAACAATCTAGGGCAAACTCATCACCAGAATCACTCTTATAAGCGGCTGAACACTTAACACAGCCCTCTCGGCCATGATAGTAACCATTTTATCATTGCAATATTGGATGCACCATCAAGATGCCAATCTTAAGGAGTACGAACTTAATTTAAGGGCTTGTATTCACTAGACACCTTACCAAAACACCTATACCACCTGGGGTTTCCAAGAACCGACTAAACCTAAGCTCTGATACCATTAAATGTAACACCCTCGACCCGGATGTCACATTTGGGCCTCAAGTCCAAACCAAAATCCATAAAATTTCTCAAACTAATTTATCCCAAATAAAATGCTTTCCAAAACATTTAAAGCCAATGATTTAAAAATAAATATATAAATGATTAAAACGTTAGAATGGAGCTCTAATTAAATTTAAACATTTTAACATTCAATTTGATTAATACAATTTCAAAATAAGGATTATAGACTCCAACACGTAATGTCCAATGAATACATAGCCCACTAAACACAAGTATCGTACTCTGAAGATCACCACATGCTGGAACTTCGTGCTAATAGTGCTTCACAATCCCACGATCTAATGATCAACATTGCACGAAAACAATGATTTCGAGCGCTGAACTTACAAAGCTTAGTGGTACACATCTACTCTACTGTACTTCATGCTAATCGTAAACATAAGCATGCAAGCTAGTATGAGCAATAAGGAGAGATAATAAACACGTGGCACGACTATACATGCTCTCAACAAGAAAAGCATCATACATGGCACACAAGGCCCAACCAAGCTTGAGATCTCAACAGATCATCTAGGTGGATGCACATCAATAAAAACAACTCTAGAGTACGGCTGGGTCACGTAGCATCAGAACATACACTTCGGATGAGGCTGGGTCACATAGCATCGAAACATACACCCTTTCTCATAATCTCCCCTCGAGTATCTACACACTGGGTGAGGCCGGGTCACCTAGCATTGAAACATACAACCATACTCAGAATCCCTCATCGGGTTCTTCGAATAAGGTCTGGGTCACATAGCATCGGTAACCTCTATTCGGTATCTCTAACCATGGTTTTACAATACTCTTCCATTGGGTATTCGGATCCCATCAATCAAGAAGATTCAACCAATCAAATGCCTACCTGACATACAAGCAACATGATCCTAAGGATCTCTCTATCGTTGCTAAATGTCATCACGTCATTCATTTTACATTACCAAGTTGTTAATGCATTATGGAAAAGTATATAATTGGTCTCGTTTATTGCCTCCATTAATCCTCCTTATCTCGTTTATTAATGCAAAGTTTAACTATTAATGTTCACATCCATTTCTATCTTTAAATTACGTTTATTGATCATTTAGTGTATCAGGTACCGATACTCAAACACAAGTATCGATACGATACACTCGGGTATCGGTACTCACATGGTACCGATACTAAAACTGCTTACTAGGAATCCTAGTTTCCTACAGGTACCGGTACGGGTCGACCCGTACCGATATGGCCCCCAATCGCATATCGGCACAACCAAAGCTCATATCGATACCCTATTTACGGGTTCTTATAAATTCCTCGACTTACGATATTACAATGCTTATTTGATCCCTAAGGCTAATAAAAGTCATTTGGGTTTGTTTACTAACGCATTCATTCAATTTACATTACTTACCGGCTTTATACTCATTTATTCGAATATTACTATTATTCATCTCTTACACAATTTCCATCAAATACATTAATCTATTCGAAGAAGTAAACAAGGCATCACGATTATCAATAGATCAACAATCATCCAATGTCACACAAGCATCACAAACGACCCTATAGGGTCTCTAAAGTCTCCACTAGTCTCATCATATCTGTAACATCATCATGCATCTCATAAATATATCAAGTCTCATGATACTGCTCCACAATATTCTTATTCATAATCTATATATTTTACAAACACTAACCAGCAAGGCAATCAAATTTACGATGCTCATGAAGCAATAGGAGTTCAAGGTGTACTAACGTTAAGTTGATATCACTAAAATCCTTATTCGAGCTTCCCCAATATTCCACTCGACCTGATATACTATCCCGAATAATCCTTGTCTACTAAAGAATACGAAACTACATTAATTCATGTATCCCCTAATCAATTCACAAGGTCAAATGCATAAAAAACAGCTTACGAGGTTTAAATTTTGCAAAGCGATCTGTGCCATTGGATTTAGAATGTTGAGAAACCCCTGAGTAGGGTCCCCTAGAAAAAGTCAATGGCCCGTTCAATGCTGGTCAACAGCCTGATCAACTCTGGTCAAGGTCTAGTGATCTGATGAAGCGTAGGTGCATAGGAAGAATGATGCACCCTAGGAGCAGGATCAAGTACGTGGGAGTGCATGGAAGGCTGGGTGCACCTACAGGGTGTTACGTTTACCCGGGTGCAAGATCTAATGCGGAGCGGTGCACCACAACAATGTTTACCCAGGTACGTAGGTGCATGTTTACCCGGGTGCAAGATCTAATGCGGCGCGGGGCACCACAACAATGTGCACCCCCAGTTCTTCGATCGCTGATTCCGATGGTGGCCTCCATTTGCGACGGTGACGACCAGAACATGGTGTTTCCTACTAAGCCGAACTTTTCTTTCCCTTACCCTAGTGAACAACGATGGCTCTAGTGACGCAAGGACCACCGTCAAACTTCTCTCGCCAAGCTAGAGCTGATGGTGCCAACGATAAGAGCCCCGACAGCCCTAGTGGTCGTAGATCAGAGTTCAAAGACCCCTTCACTTTTCTCTCTTTTCCCTTCTTTCTCTTTTTCCCTAAAATATCTTCTCCCCTTCTCTTCTCTCTCCATCAAATCACCAACCACATTTTTTAAAATAATCTTATCCAACCATTTTCTCTTTCCTTTATTTTACTTATTTATTTACTATAAGGCTCAAATCCACCATTTTGGATTTGGGCTCCCAACCATAAGGCCCAATTAAATTAGGGTCCGACGCCCAATTGCAACTCAGAATTTGGGTCATTACATGGAGTGCCTCTCATCAATCCTATTGATGATCATTCTCTCTACCGAGAAAAGTTCACCATCTACAATGGAGAATGGATTCGTATTGCTGATCTACCCGGTGATGTCAGGCTGAGCATGTAGAAAATGTTCCAGTTGATCCAGTTGCTCCACCTCTGTCTTCTCTTGATGCTCTTATGGCTTATCTTTACGGGAAGTTTGCTTCTTTGGATACGAATATGACTTTCGGCTTCACATCTCTTGACACTCGCTTCACATCCTTAGAGGCTAGAGTTACTTCTATAGAGACTCGTCAAGCTTCGATAGATATGACCCTCACCATGTTTCATGGAGAGTGACATGGACATTCTCTTGGTAATGATACTATGGAAGATTATGAAGAGGATGAAGACGATTCTTAGGCTCTTGCATATCATATCATATCATATCATATCATGTCATGTCATGTCATATCATATCATATCATATCATATCATATCATATCATATCATATCATATCATATCATATCATATCATATCATATCATATCATATTAGGTTTTAAAGTTTATGCACCTATGTTCTTTATTTGAATTCCTATGACTTTATGTTATTTGCTTTGGTTTATGTTTTAAGTTTAAGTTGGATTATTATGTTGCTTTGAACCTTATGCTTTGAATTTATAATATTTATGTTGTTTAATTGTGCTTGGAGTTATTTATTGTTTTATATCTTGATTTATTTACCCTATTGATTTTGATCTAACAAAAAGGGGAGAAGAAATTGAGATTAAATTTTAAAAAGGTTTTCAAAATAAACTATCTTTTAATCGAATATGAGATTAAAAGTGCCCTGTTACGAAGTACCCCTATTCATATTCAAAAAATATATTTCCAACATAAAATGTTTTAATGCATGATTCATTATTTTCTTATTTATTTTAATTTCTAACTTAAAAGGACTCTAATTAATTAAGTTATTTTAGACTATGAATATTATTAAATTTAAAGGTTTCCATGAGATAGTATCAATTGTTTGAATACCATCCATATTAAAACCCCTAAATTTAAATAATATTTACTAATTAAATTAGCCATTCTAATTAATTAAAGTGATAATCCTAATTGAAGCTCTATTAATTAACTAGATTATTTATTTAATTCTAAGTTGTAATGAATATTAAATGTACCTCTTTAAGGCCAATGTTGAGATAACACCTCATTGCAAACAAATGGAACACCATCCAAATTTGAGCCCCAAAGTTTCCGCTTAATATACATTAAATTGCTACAATGATCTTTCTAATTAATTAATTAAATCTTAATTGAGAACTTAAGACTAAGGCTCTAAACAATTACATCTAAGTGTATTATATGATCTAGAAAATATACTATATGCTTAATCTAAAACATGCATTCAAGCATATAAATTAATACAATTAGAAATAATTTAATTAAAATTGAAACATGACTGAATTGAAAAAAAATGAAACTTGAGTTTGATTTTTATTAAGAAAGGACAAAATTGAAAACAATACAAGCTTCTAAGGGTTGAAATCCCAATTTCACCTAAACTCCCAAAACGCGCGGGTCCGAGACCTGACCAGGTTCAAGGCGCTCGGATTCCCCTTCGACCCAGCACAAAATGATGCCATTCTAATATGCCTATAAAAGGCCCCCTATGAGTCAACTATCCATTCCCTTATAACACACACAATCTCTAAGCCCGACTTACTCTCTCTTCTCTCTACCAAAAACATTCCCCGTCTAGAAACACTTATCAAAATGGATCAAAGTCCATGTTTTTCGGATGAAAATTCGTTCTTGTTCTTTAGTTTTTATGAACCACTTCGTACTCCATCGTTTAATCTTTCACCGACCAACTTCCGATCACCTTTTGCATTTGTCGGCTATCACAAACGACACTGGCGAACTTCTGATCGCCCCTGACTTCTTTTCGAATGCCACCTCTATACCGTCGTAACCCTAAAAATACTCAAAATCCCTATTTTTGATCCTAAATCCTAAACTAAGCCCAAATTCAATTGAATCATCCCTCTTCACCCCTAAATCTAAGCCTAGCTACTTGAACACTATATTCAACTCTGTCATTCAATCACTCTGACCACCAGATGTAATAACCCGTTCCATCCGGGTTACCCAAAACCAAAACCCACACAACCTGACCCGACCCGGATATAAAAAGAAACCCTAAAAAAACTTAACCCTAATCCTTTTATACCCATTATGCTGCCACATCATCTGCCATCAACATTCTGCCGCCGCCGTCATTCTTCATCTGCCGCCGTTCATCCAAGCTGCCGCCACCGCCGGTGACACATTTGAAATCCCAAGCAAATCTGAACCAAACTCTAAACTGCCTAACCCCAAACCTCATTCAAACCAACCCTAAACCTACCCTAATCAACCCATACCCTAACTACCTGACCAATCTGCCATACCCATACTCCATCTCGAAAATCATGCTGCCATTAAATCTGTAGAAATAAAAAAATTATGAGAGTTGTTAGTGAAATGGGTTTATAAAACCCGAACCAAAATTTGTAAAAGGGGGCTTTTCAGTTCGAAAAAGAGAGTCAGTAGGGGGATCTGAAGAGAGAAATTTAGGGAGTTCAAAAAATTAGAGAGTTTGAAGGGAGCAAAAACAGAGAGATCGGGAATTTCAGTTCAAAAAAATGTAAGAATCTTTTGAATGAAATAGCAATTTCGAAATCAAAGAATTTCTTTAAACTCCATCTTTATTTTTGAATTAAAAATGAAGTTTAGTTTGGGTTTTCGTTTGAAATCGTGAGCCAAGTTATTTTTGTTTTCAAAACCTAAACATTGTTCGTTGTTTTTTATAAAAAAAAGTAAAGGGGATTTTTGAATACCTGTGGATCGGTGGAGGCCGCCGTGAGTCTGCCGAGGCAAAAGCTGACGAACGACGTGAGAAATAAAGCACGGCCACCGTTGAGCAGATGAGAACTGAGAGGAGAGGCTGAGTGTTGTTGTTTAGGTTTTTTTTTTTAATTATTTTGAACAAAAAAATGATCCTATCCCGGCAACCCAAACAACGCTGTTTCAATGCCCCTGACCCGCGTGTTGACCCGAGTACCGGGGAGGATCCACACTTCGAGTTCAGGGGAAAATTATCATATCGGTCCCTCTGGTTTTCACATGTTCTGTTTCGGGTTAATTACCCAAGTAGTCATTCCCTTTTTTTTCTGTTTTCATATTGTCATGGGGTAATCACGCATTTGGTCCTTGTGTTTTGATGCACATTTAATATCACCAGTTCTTACGGTTTTTTGTAGCTTTTAATTTTCGTTATGTTGAATTTAGTCACTATTTGTTCTAAATTTAATTCTAGCACTCTTATTTTGTATTATTTATTTTTCTTGCCTTGTAATTTAGTTTTCATGCATTTTAACCCTTAATATTTAATTTCATGATGTTTTATATGTTTTAGTTGGAATCATGCATCATCATCATCATCATCATCATCATTATTATTATTATTATTATGTACATATATATATATATAAGATATGTGTTTATATAAGTGTTTATATTAATGTTACGTATTTTTTCTCTACGTATAATAACTTTTTTTATTATGTATATAATTTTAGATATATTTGTAAAAATATGTATAGTGTTTTACTTAATTACTACATATATAATATAAATAAACACCTTTTTTTCAAAATATATAATAACATATATAAACTATTAATTTTAAATATATTTTTGATAGGTATGAGTATTAAATATTTTACCTTAATTATTATTTTTAAGTTAGATTAATATTTATGCATGTTTTAGAGTAGTATTTTTATGTTAGATTCGTTTTTATTTATGTGTTAGATTAATATTTGTATTTATGTTAGATTAATATTTTATTATGTTAGTATTTATTTATATTTTTATCGCGTTGTATTTATTCATGTTTGTCATGTTTAAAGTTGTATTTGGAATATATATTGTCAATGCGGTGCCCTTTTATCCGAGCGTAAATGGGGCCAGTATCAGGCGTAGTGATGGTGGTTGGGCGTTTACTTTCAGATAACGGGGCCTTTAACATCTACTTGCATTTATAACCAAATTTTAATTTAATCGTCACTTTAATCCGAAAAGTTTAATATTAATAAAGCAGTAATTATTAAAGTACCAATTTTGGGTGGTGTGGGGGTGCTAATCATTCCCCCATCCGTAACCGACTCCCGAACCCGACATTTTGAAATCTCTGGTTTTTACGGTGTCTGGTCCACCTTGAGTGGCCGGTGACGACTCCATTTTTAAATAAAATATGATTTTTCTAAAATCCCACGGAAGACATCATTTTCAAAATAAAGTAAAACATAATAAAAACCACACACATTTTTTTAGATCGCTACAGATGGCGACTCCCTGGGACATTTTTTTTGGTTTTCAAAAATAAAAGAGAGTCGACCTTTTTAAATAATTATCGCTTTACTAATATTGGAAATTCTGGATTAAAGTGACTATTAAAGTAACATTTGGTTATAATTGCGCGTTTATTTAACGCATTTAAAATTTGGCATATAAACCCGTCCTTTTAAGTGGGGGGAAACGCTAATGCTTTCGTGAGGATATCGTTCCTTCGTGTAGGCCTATCAAGTACCTTCGGGGCTCGAGTACCTTATGCTTTCGTAAGGATATCGTTCCTTCGTGCATGCATAAGCGAATGGGTCCCCCTAAATTGAACCCGGTTGAAAGGAGCCTATAATGGGTGATGGCCGGGGGCCTTGCTACTCTTAGTAGAAAACAACAAGGACAATTCGGGTACCTCTTAGCACCAAAACTGCATATAGTAAGCCGTATGAGCCAACCTTTTAGAGCCATGTCGGTACTCTGTCCGTTAGTGGTCACCCTATTTAGGCTCTGGTGCCTTATTTCTTGTTCATGAACAGTTTTAATTGCTTTATTTTGTTTACATTTTGTTTTATTTAATAATTTTATTTGGTACTAACTCGTTTCATTTTATTCTCATCGCATTGATTTCATCTGTATCATTACACAACATCACTGCAATCTTGATTTTGCATCGCATCGATTTAGGACACATTTTGCATGCATATACATTCATTTTCAAAATAAGAAAACTGACTCTAGGGGTGCCCTATGATAGTGATACTGGATAAAGTAGAAGATCAGTCAGCTCAGCATCCATACGGAACCCGGTACAAAACAAAGATGGCGAATGATGAAAGATTGAAAAAAATTGAGCAAGATCAGAAAGAATTGCAAGCGAACGTAGCTAAGCAGGTTGAGGAACAGTTGGCGAGAGTTCAACAGGATATGAGGGAACAACTTGCAAAGTCACAACAAGACATGCTGGGCCAAATGGCACAAATGCTGGGATTAAAGCTTCCCGAGCTTGGAGAGGTCTCTATTGTAAATCCTACTGCAAATCCTAAACCCACTGTTGGGGACGAGGATCTTATGTATCCTCTGGGGTTCACGCCCATTCAAACCAGGATACAACCAGAAACTCAACCTTAGGTGATCATTTCTCGGGGAAAGTCTCGTCTACATCAGGCCAGTACTTTGATCCCTATAAATCAGCCATTTGCATCAGAAGTTAAGCCCGGGGGCAATCAAGATGAAAATTTTATCTCAGAAATGGATCATTTGTTTGAGACCGAGAGGCCGAAGGTAGAAGCTTCAAAGGAAATCGAAGATTGATATAAGAGACTCGAAGAGAAGCTAGAGGCTATGGGAGTAGAGGATACCTTTAGTGGATTCGATGTCAGTGAACTCAGTCTTGTCCCAGATTTGGTTTTACCTCCTAAATTCAAGGTCCCAGAGTTTGAGAAGTATGACGGGACAAGCTGTCCCTGCGCTCATCTTACTATGTTCTGTCGGAGGATGACATGTTACGGCCGAGAAACAAGCTGTTAATTCACTGCTTTCAGGACAGTCTATCGGGATCTAACACCCGATGGTATAATCTACTGAGCCGACATCATATCAAATCCTGGAGAGACTTGGCCAAAGCTTTTTTGAAGCAATACCGACACGCCAATGATATGATGCCAGACCGGTGGACGTTGCAACAGATGAAACAAAAGCATAATAAAAGCTTCAGGCAGTACGCTCAGTGCTGGAGGGATATAGCAGCTCAAGTCCAACCCCCGCTTAGTGAGAGGGAGACGATGGTCATATTTGTACAAACTTTGGAGGGTCTGATCTTGGGACGCTTGATAGGCAACGCGACTACCAATTTTGCCGACCTCGTGTTATCCGGTGAGCTCATCGAGAATGCTTTCAAGACTGGAAAAATTGACGATGGGGGTAGTTCGTCCCATAAGAAGCCTTACCATGGAAGAAAAGACCAGGAAGTGAACTCTTCGGGAGTTTACAATGCCAATTATTCTAAGCCCATCATAGTTGTGCAACCTAAGGCCGTGCCAAGTGCTCACGTTGCCTCAAGCTAAGGTTTTGGTCAGAGGAAGAACACTGAGAAGATAGAGTTCACTCCCCTGCCGATGTCATATGGAGATCTGTACAAGGATCGACTAAAAGCCCATATAGTGGTACCTTTCTACGAGGATCCGACGCAACCCCCATTCCCTAAGTGGTATGATCCTAACGCAAGTTGCGAATATCACGCTGGACAGGTGGGCCACACGATTGAAAATTGTTGGGGCTTCAAGAGGCTGATAGAAAGATACCTCAAGCTCGGTATTATAAGTATTGAAAACCCTGCAAGTTCAGCCACAAGTGGGAATCCCTTACCACAGCATGAAGACCCCAAGTGAGAATTTTTGAAACCCAGTATTAGGGCATGCCCCGTTATTAAGGATCTTACTTTGAAATGCTGGATATTAAGCTATTCTGACCCTTGTAGGTCCGCTTGTAGTTTTTCTCTCTTTCAAGATAACACTTTTTGGATTAATTTCACTGTCTCAAGCCTGAGGACAGTGAAAATCTTTTGTAAGGGCAAAAAACTACAAGTTTTAATAAAATGAACCTTTTTGATTCAACTATGTTGACTCTGATTTGAAGACTACTGTGATCGCACTTATGGATAAAAGAAATCAAAAATTGTGAAAACAACAAATGTTTGGATGGTATTATGATCTAATTTGGGGGCATTACATTTTCCATGAAGGGACAAAAGAAAAAGCCACTATGTACTCTGAGGGATCAAGTTTGATGTGTAAACCTTTTTGGGGCATCCATTCGAGATAAATGAGGATATTTGGAGTCGGTTGAGGTTGTGGGCATCATGTTAGAGACCATAAATCTGACAAGACCAATGAGAAGTCAGGGGCATCCCTCTAAGGACCAAAAATTGCATTCAACGTTCAAATCATTTTGCATGTAGGATAAAATGCATACATCTTACATACATTTAAGTTGTCATGCACATGTATTAGGCACAAATTTAGGTGCACGCATGGTGCTTTTATTTGTGCGTGCGAACAGGTCCAGGGAAGAGACCGAAGAACGTCAGCCATGGGGGCAACAACACAACTACCAGCCTCTAGCCATGAAGAAGGTCAAACATGCAGAAGAGCTGAAATCTTTAGACAAAAGGTATCAGCGGCGAAATTTTTGAATAAATACTAACTAATGATTTCATTCATTTTCAGGTCTTGTCTACATCAGTAGTGGTGGACCAGCTCAGACAATCCAAACAAATCCAACATTTTGAAGATCTTTTTCTCCGTTGATGGTGTAATACGTCAAATTTTCGTTCGAATCTTATCTTTTCGTCAGTGATGTGACAGATCCGACATCTTTCAAATCTCGCTTCTCCGTTGATGGTGCAACAGACCAAATTTCTACTCAGATCTTGTTTCTCCGTTGATGGTGCAGCTAGACCTAACTTTTTTCCTCAAGCTACTTCTTTGTACAGTTACAAAAAATCAAAAAAAAAGAAAAAATCAAAGAAAAAAGAAGAAAAAATCAGAAGAAGTAAAAAAAAAGAAAAAAATGAAAAATCAAAAGAAAATTTATCAACTTTTATCTCCCGATCTAGTCTCTCCGCTGATAGAGTGGCTAGGTACAAGCTATCATCGTCTTCTAATCCTGCTCTCCGCTGATTGTGTAGCCGGTTCTAGGCCGTCATTATCCGATCCAGTGCCTCTACTGATGGAGTGGCCGGGTCCAAGCTGTCGTCGTCTTCTGATCCTGCTCTCCGCTGATGGTGTAGCCGGTTTTAGGTCGTCATTATCCGATCCAGTCCTCCGCTGATGGAGTGGCCGGGTCCAAGCTGCATTCGTCCTTAGATCCTGCTCTCTGCTGATGGTGTAGTCGGTTCCAGGTCGTCATTATCCGATCCAGTCCTCTGTTAATGGAGTGGTCGAGTCCAAGCTCCCATCGTCCTTAGATCTTGCTCTCTGTTGATGGTGTAGCCGATTCCTGGTCGTCATTATCCGATCCAGTCCCTCCACTGATAGAGTGGCTAGGTCCAAGTTGCTGCTATCCTACTTCTCCATTGATGGTGTAGTAGGGTTCCAGTTAATGTTCTGCTTTTCCGTTGATGGCGAGTAGGGTCCAAAATGTTATTATTCGATCTTACCCCTCCGTTGAAGGCGAGGTTAGATCCAACTTTACTGATTTTCAAGTTCTCTTTATTAATGTTGTAGCTAAAAAATCAAAGAAAAAATGAAAAAAAGAAAGAAAGAAAAAATAAAAAAAGAGGGGAGAAAAAAAAGGGAAAAAGGAAAAAAAGGAAAAAAGAAAAAAATCAAAAAAAGGAAAAAAGAAAAGAAAAAGGAAAGGAAAATCAAAATGAACTTTCAATTCTCTGATCCTGCCTCTTCGTTAGTGTTGCAGCTGGATCAAATTTTGTAGACCCTGCCTCTTCGTCGGTGTTGCAGCCGGGTCAAGTTTTCTTAGGTATTAACTCATCATCAATAATGTAGCAAGTTGAACTCATTTTGCTTCCCCAACAGACAAACCCCCTATCTTGAATATTTTGCTTCCCAATAGCGACAAGGAAGATCTACCGAAGAAAGAAAGCCTGCATCAAAGAGAAAGAAGATCTACCGAAGAAAGAAGATATACGTCAAAAAGGAAGAAGCTCAGCCGGACCGGATGAAACGAGTTATTTTTAGTCTCTGCTCTATTCCTGTTACACAACAATGAGCAAAGAGGGGCAGTTGTAATAACCCGTTCCAATCAGGTTACCCAAAACCAAAACCCACACAACCCGACCTGGATATAAAAATAAACCCTAAAAAAAACTTAACCTGAATCCTTTTATACCCATTATGCCGCCACCTCCTCTGCCATCAACATTCTGCCGTCGCCGTCATTCTCCGTCTGCCGCCGTTCATCCAAGCTGCCGCCACCACCGGTGACACATTTGAAATCCCAAGCAAATATGAACCAAACCTTAAACTGCCTAACCCCAAACCTCGTTCAAACCAACCCTAATCAACCCATACCCTAACTACCTACCCAATCTGCCATACCCATACTCCATCCCGAAAATCATGCTGCCATTAAATCTGTAGAAATAAAAAAATATGAGAGTTGTTAGTGAAATGGGTTTATAAAACCCGAACCAAAATTTGTAAAAGGGGGCTTTTCAGTTCGAAAAAGAGAGTTAGTAAGGGGATTTAAAGAGAGAAATTTAGGGAGTTCAAAAAAATTAGGGAGTTTGAGGGGAGCAAAAAAATAGAGATCGGGAATTTCAGTTCAAAAAATGTAAGAATCTTTTGAATGAAATAGCAATTTTGAAATCAAAGAATTTCTTTAAAATCCATCTTTATTTTCGAATTAAAAACGAAGTTTAGTTTGGGTTTTCATTTGAAATCGTGAGTCAAGCTATTTTTGTTTTTAAAACCTAAATATTGTTCGTTGTTTTTTTTAAAAAAAAAGAGTAAAGGGGATTTTTGAATACCTGTGGATCGGTGGAGGCTGCCGTGAGTCCGCCGAGGCAAAAGCCGATGAACGACGTGAGAAATAAAGCGCGGCCGCCGTTGAGCAGATGAGAACTGAGAGGAGAGGTTGAGTGTTGTTGTTTAGGGTTTGTTTTTAATTATTTTGAACAAAAAAATGATCCTATCCCGGCAACCCAAACGACGCTATTTCAATGCCCCTGACCCGCGTGTTGACCCGAGTACCGGGGAGGATCCACACTTCGAGTTCAGGGGAAAATTATCATATCGGTCCCTCTGGTTTTCACATGTTCTGTTTCGGGTTAATTACCCGAGTAGTCATTCCCTTTCTTTTCTGTTTTCATATTGTCATGGGGTAATCACGCATTTGGTCCTTGTGTTTTGATGCGCATTTAATATCACCCGTGCTTACGGTTTTTTGTAGCTTTTAATTTTCGTTATGTTGCAATTTAGTCACTATTTGTTCTAAATTTAATTCTAGCACTCTTATTTTGTATTATTTATTTTTCTTGCCTTGTAATTTAGTTTTCATGCATTTTAACCCTTAATATTTAATTTCATGATGTTTTATATGTTTTAGTTGGAATCATGCATCATTATTATTATTATTATTATTATTATGTACATATATATATATAAGATATGTGTTTATATAAGTGTTTATATTAATGTTACGTATTTTTTCTCTACGTATAATAACTTTTTTATTATGTATATAATTTTAGATATATTTGTAAAAATATGTATAGTGTTTTACTTAATTACTACATATATAATATAAATAAATACCTTTTTAAAAAAGATATAATAACATATATAAACTATTAATTTTAAATATATTTTTGATAGGTATGAGTATTAAATATTTTACCTTAATTATTATTTTTAAGTTAGATTAATATTTATGCATGTTTTAGAGTAGTATTTTTATGTTAGATTCGTTTTTATTTATGTGTTAGATTAATATTTGTATTTATGTTAGATTAATATTTTATTATGTTAGTAATATTTATATTTTTATCGCGTTGTATTTATTCATGTTTGTCATGTTTTAAGTTGCATTTGGAATATATATTGTCAATGCGGTGCCCTTTTATCCGAGCGTAAATAAGGTCAGTATCAAGCGTAGTGATGGTGGTTGGGCGTTTACTCTCGGATAACGGGGCCTTTAAAATCTACTCGCATTTATAATCAAATTTTAATTTAATCGTCACTTTAGTTCAGAAAGTTTAATATTAATAATAGCGGTAATTATTAAAGTACCAATTTTGGGCGGTGTGGGGGTGCTAATCCTTCCCCATCCGTAACCGACTCCCGAACCCGACATTTTGAAATCTCTGGTTTTTACGGTGTTCGGCCCACCTTGAGTGGCCGATGGCGACTCTATTTTTAAATAAAATACGGGTTTTCTAAAATCCCACGGAAGACATCATTTTCAAAATAAAGTAAAACAAACTAAAAACCACACACATTTTTTAGATCGCTACACCAGACAAGCTTTTTCGATCTTGCTTTAACATTTTAATTCATTTTCTATGTTTTATTTACTTTGCTCAAATATAATGTTTTGGTGGTTTTCTTGCAGGAAATTAAAAGCACGAAAGGATTACATCTTTCAATGATGAAGACGGCGATCAACCTTCCTTTTCCGACAACTTTTCTTGGCTCCGATGGTCTCCCAGCGATGCTCCGTCCTCACAGCGGTGACTTCTCAGCTTTTGGATAGTTCGGCTACCGTGGTAAGATCTCTCTCTCCCTTCTTTTATTATATATATTATTATTAGCTTTAATAATGGGTAATTATTATAGTATTATTATCTAAAAAATTCTCTCTTTCCCTATTTACAGGGATGTTAAATGCTGATGTAGAGGATGATGTCATGGGCATGATGTCACTCTATAGATGGCACCAACAAAACCGTAATCCAAGTGCTTACTTCTCAACTAATGAGTGCGCGCCACGTCTCCTTTAGGCGAGAAATGGATTTCAGATCAAAATTGTAGTTTTTTGGGTTGGATTGAGCAGGAATAAACTAGAAGATTAGAAATTTGGGCTTTAATTGGGCTTTTAGGTGTTTTTATATGTAAATGAGCATTTGGAATAGAAATTTGGACTGTTGGATTTTATTTATTGATTTTTTAGTTTTCATACTATTTATTTATTTATTTAAAATATATATACTCATACCCGAATAAAATTTGGGCCTTATAGCTGCCCTTCTTTGCTTGTTCCTATAGAACATGAACTGGGCAAAGACTAGAAAGATACGAATTTGTCTAAACCATTTGGTTGCCGTCTGGTCTGCAAGTTCTTCCTATTATGAACTTTCACTCATTCTCGAGAAAGCTTAACAAACTCTTCTTATTATGAACTTCTCAATCCTCCTTCGAAAGCTAACCGTGAAATCTAAACTAGTTCTTCTCAAGAACTCATTCATTCTTCTTGGTGATGCTAATCTCTGCCTCTGGAACGGCGATGAACTAGCAAGCTCTTCTTATTTAGAACTCTTCATTCTTCTTAGGAACACTAACCTTCTTCTATGTAGAGGCGTTGAATAAGCAAGCTCTTCTCATTAGGAACTCCTCATTCTTCTTAGAAATGTCGATCTACTTTTCTTTGCAAAAAAATTGATCCTCATTCAGTGTTAGGAATGTTGACAAAGTCTGAAAAAGTTGAACTATATATTCTTCTGAAACGGTGTGAAGCATGGAGCAAAAAAACTCTTCATTCTTCTAAAATGTTGATCCACCTCTCTATAAAAAGGTGTTAATCAAGCGAGCTCTTCTCATTTGGAACTTTGGGATTCTTTGCTGGTGAACTCTTCACATTAAGAAATCTGACTTTGTTGGGCGAACTCTTTTTATTAGGAGCTCTATCTTTGCTGAGCGAACTCTTCACATTAGGAGTTCTATCTTTGCTGAGCGAACTCTTCACATTATGAGCTCTATCTTTGCTGGGTGAACTCTTCATATTAGGAGCTCTGTCCTTCATGGGCAAACTCTTCACATTAGGAGATCTGTCTTTGTTGAGCGAACTCTTCACATTAGGAGCTTTGTCTTTGTTGGGTTCACTTTTCACATTAGGAGCTCTATCTTTGCTGAGCGAACTCTTCACATTAGGAGCTCTTCATTCTTTGCTAGGAATGTGAAAATGAAATATGAAAAATCTTCATTTTCAAGCTTGAAGCACTGAGATCTTTAAAGCCACTGCTTTATTTGTCTAAGGTGTCTCGATCTTTCAATCTAAAGCTCATATTGGCTCTTTTTCTTTTTCTTCCTCTGTTGATTGATCTCCTTCTATGCTTGAAATATATGTGCCCTCTGATCTTCCTTCTTTTTATTGAATCTAGCGGTCCAAAAACTTAATATCTTCTACCTATACTATGCCCCCACTATCTTACTGTGACGACATCTGCAAAGTTCTCATCACTCTCGAAGGTGATGTCCTGAAGGATTTAGCATCATGCCCGAAGGCCTTACTGATGACCCAAAGGCTTTAGGGTTGTACTGTATTTTCTGCCTTGTACAGACAATCAAATGTCTCATCACTCTCGAAGGTAAGGTCTTAACATCATGCTCGAATGACTTACTGATGACCCAAAGGTTTTAGGATTGTAATGCGCTTTCTATCTTGTGCAAACAATCATGAAATCTTTGTTGAGATCTGCCTCTTCAAACGTATTAATGTCTTTGATTCCACAAAAATTGTGACTGAAACTTTACTGATCTTGTTGGATCTACTTCTCCATTCCCGAAGTTGTAGATTGGAATCTTTGCATGTTCTTTGTTGATTCTTGTAAATTCCTGTCAAAATGTACAAAAATGCTTTGAATGCATGAGTTAGTATGCTCTTATCTTATATATGGCTAACTATACATGATGCATGAACTGTGACAACAGAGGACCACTTGAATGCACTATGATCTTCTTTGCTTCCCCGTTGAGTTTTCTACTTCTGTTGCAACAATACCTCATCTCTTGAGATTGTTCTTCGTAGATCTGGCTTAACTTGGTCTTCTTAAGATTTTTCTTACTCTTATTATCTCTATGTCCTGACAAAATTGCCCTAGAATTTTATTGTTGAGCTCTTAATCTTTCTTGAGCCGATCTTGATTTCTTCAGCAATCCAATTGTTTCAAGATCTGCATCCTCTCTTGTATATCCTGATTTGAACTCTTATGCACCATGATGACCCACTAATCTCCTTGTTTCTTGCCCCATCATGTAGAATTTGCCCCTCTTTCATCATTTAGGGCGAGCGAATGCCTCAAGTCCCTAAACTTTCTTCCAGCCCCTAAACTTTCATCAAATTAATTCTTTAATTTCAAAGGCCAACCAAAACTTCGTGGTAGAAACTTGTTTTAGGTCCCTAAACTATATGATATATGCATTCTTGTCATTGTCTTCACCATGACCCCTGATGGGTCATTCCTCTTTTTGACCAGAAGGATGCCGAACAGATGAATGCCCTTATACTCAGTCATATCTTTATGACAGGTCAATCTTTTGCATCCATATTTTTTTTGCATTTTGAAGTTTATCTCTGAAGCAATACAAGGAAATCTTTCTGGTTTAAAAATGTCAGCTTGTTGATCGGTATTTCAATGAAAGGTGCCTTATAAGGCCCAGAAAGAAAGAAAGAAAATAAAACAGAATAGGATGCCCTGGATATCAAGTGCATGTGAGTCTTATATTCAGCCCTCCTATGGGTAGCATAACTTTTGAATGTTGTCTTGATTTATGAGTTATGAAATTTCTTCCAGATTACTCAATTCACACCCTATGATTCCCGCATTGCTCAATCCAGTCATAAACAACCCATTTTCTATTTTCTTCATTCCTTTCCATTCATAAATGTGTTCAAGCTTTTTGGACTTAGTTTAACCAGCAGAGTACAAAAATATTATTCTAAGAATAAAATTCTATAAGTACATGTGTGTGCTTCTGATTGCTACTAGTTATTGTTATATTATTATTATACACATGTCTTCAAAGATACATCTCCGACGTCAAGGTATTGGATAGGTGGAGCATAGCTCCTTATTAGATTTTTTGACTCCCCCACAGCTCCATTAGAGTACTCCGACACTTATTTATTGAATAGCTCGTTATTTCTCTCTTTTCCCCTTTTATCCTCTCTTCTTTTTTTCTTTTTTCTTCACTCTTTTTTCTCTTTCTTTTTCTTTCCCTTTTCTTTCTTTCTTTTTTCTCTCTTCTTTTTCTTTCTTTTTTTTCTCTTCTTTTTCTTTCTTTTCTTTTCTCTCTTTTTCTTTCGCTCTTTTTATTATTGTGTTTTTTAGGGTATAGGAGACTACGCTTAGAACTTTAATTTCAAACAACTCTACTTGGTTAAAATCATCTAGTCCACTTCACTATTTATTAATTTCAAAGATTTGTCATCGAACATCATCAAAGGTGTAGTAATCTGCCCTTTTCTTGCTTTGCCGAACAGAGTAAACTGAGAAATAAATTTCACTTTATTGCCTTCACAATATCTAGTCGTTCTTTGTACCGGAATCAATGTCGCATCTTGCAATTGGAATCTAGGGGCCTACATGGGTAAGAAGGAATATACATATATTCATGAAAAACATCCCTTTATTGAAATGAAACCAACAAACATGACATATGCCCCTAGAAAAAATCTCTACTACTTTCGGGCCAGAAGTAGCAAGATTGATTCCATGTATTACTTTCAAAAGAAAACTCAAAATGCAGAAAAATTTAAACAAGTCCACTTTTGACATGGAAAAACATGGACACGAAGAAGAACTCGTGCATCCAAATTTTAGACCACCCTAAAAGTACATATTCGTTTCCTCCAACTCTTTGACTGTTGTGATTGCTTGCCCGATCATTTTTCAATCCATTGCTTCCCCACTTCATGTATTAGTGTTCCATTAGCAATCAACTTCTCTATTTCCTCTTTCAAAGCCCAACATCTCCTAGTATGGTGCCTTGATCCCCCATATGGAAATCACAAACACTGTTCGGATTGCAATTGAAAAACAATGGATCTGACATCTTCTCTATCAACCTGGGGATGAGATATTGCCCTTGTATCAGATAGGGAAGTAAAATTGAGATAGACACCTGGAAAACTTCGAGAGGTTTCTTCCCTTAAAGCACATCTTGCTATAGATGCTTCTTTTTAGCTAATCTTGATTTGCATCTGGCCCTCTTGGAAAGACCTATCTTCTTCTTGTCCTCTTTACCTTGATCTTTCTCTAATTTCACAGGGCTAATTATACTTGGATAATTAATCTTCAAACCTAGAACTATCATTTCAAACTCCAATACCCCGAGATCTAGAAGATGTTGGATTTTGCGCCTAAAACTTATAAATTCTCGATAGAATGGCCTTGAATACCAACGTGAAATTCACAATGATCCTCTTCCTTGAACCATCTTGGATAAGGAGGTGATGGTGGTTTAACAAAGCATGGTGCAACCAGTCGAGCATGTAGCAACTTGGAAAACAAATCTTGGTATGTGAAAGGAGTAGGACTAAATTGGTAATCCTTCGATTTCTCTTTTTTCTTTGGAGAATCAAAAGTTTGATTAATTGGTAATTGATAAGGTTTCGAAATTGTTGACGCCAATGGTTGATCTTGTGCTGAATGAGGTGACGATTCAGACGTCAAAATAGCCGAGATCTTCATCTTCTTGTTGCATTTTTCATTTTCCCCAACTTGCAGCTCCATTTTATCCAAGTCTCCGTTCACTAGAGAAGATAATATTTTCAAGAGAGAGTCATCGATTTTATCCAATATCAGTTCAATGGGAAATTTCGAAGCAATGCAAACTATCTCATATTGGTTGATGATAGCTTGATCTTCATCAGACAAAGTCTCCTATGCTACAAAATCATTGTTCCAATTATCAATTGTATTTCCCATGTCTTTTTGCATGAAAGAATCTTCTGCTAATCCCTTTTTTGATTACGGTGACTATCATACCCATTAGCTCATTAATTTTCCCTCTTGTTTCATCTTGAAACTTCTAGACGTACTCCTTCATTTCTTTTTAAATTTGAACTAGTTGTTCTTGGAATTCTTCAAGCTTGTCCACTCTAGGCACCAAATCATTCATGTTTCCAAAGCTATACTAATGAGAAATCATTTTCTTAGATTTGAATTAGCTTCTTCCTTCAAGGGTGCAAATTCTTCTCTATCAGTAACATGTATGATGAATATAAATTATGAAATATGTTAAAATGCAAGATGTATGAATGCAAAAGGTATTGATTCTAAAAGTGATCATCATAGAACAACTTTCATTGAGATAAAAGTATTCATTTCATCAGATTCAAATATTGGTGAGCTTTAATTCCCAACTTACTAACTTCCCCTAAGAGCCAAGTCAGCTTTCCCCCATAATTTAATGCTAGATCAATTTTTGACTCAATGTGATTGCTTCATCAACTAAGTCTGCCACTTGTTGAGCCTTTTCTTGTGCTTGAGTAATAGTAATTTTTATGTCATCGTCCCTTTCCTATATTTTTGTTCTTGATCTTTGAAATTGGATATGTCTCTTCTCCTCATTTTCTTAACAATCTTTCTTAATGTCATCAACACGATCTTTGTACATCAGCATGAGATTGAGATATTCATCAACTTTCTTCTTGAGTGCTTCATTTTCAGCTTGACTGTTATTCAGCTTGATAGCAATACCCTCATACATCTGCATATGCTTAGTCATCATCTCGCGCTTAGCTTGATTGACCCTTAGATCGTTCATGAAAGTATTGCGTTGTAGTTCCATTTCCCACAAATCACATAAGAGTGTATTGGCTCGATTTTCACTTGCTTTAGAGCTCTTTTTCCAGTATTCAACTTCATGTTTCAATTCTTTGATTCTTTTCTTCGACTATTCTAGAGTCACACCCAAACCAACGTTTTTGAGCATCAAACAAAGTTCTTGATGATCAAATTGCAAAATTTTCAGCTCCTCATTCAAACTATCTCTCTTTTGCCTTAACTTGCTCATTTGAACCTCATATTTGAACTGATGCCCCTCTTTCTGGGTATATACATCTTGAATTTCATGTTCATCCACTGAATCAGTATGACTTTCTGTCCCAAATTTCCATTTCCCATACTCCAAAAGAACCTGAACTCGAAGTTTGAAGGCGATGCAATTCTCAATAGAATGTCTTTGAATTCTATCATGAAATTCATAATGATCATAGGTGTCATACCATTTTGGATACGAGGGTTGCAGAGGTGTGACAAATTGTGGGGTCACTAATCGGGCTTTCAACAATTGTGGGTATAGTTCTTTGTATGAGATAGGGATTGGATCAAAATGATATTTGTGATCTCCTTTTTTTGGCAATCGGCTAAGGAAACGCTGGAATTTGAACTTTGCCTTGGACACTTACTTGATTATGATGGACTAATACTTTTTTTCACTTTTGCATCTCCAGGTGTTCTATTAATTGTTAGGCGTTTAGGAAATTTGGGCCTTCCATCTTCAAAACTCAACATTCCTTCTCTAATAAGATTTTCAATCTTGTTTTTCAAAGCCTCACAATTCTTGGTAGTATGGTCTGAATTTCCTTGGTGGTAGTCACGTGTTGCCTTGATGCCATAGCTTTCAGGATAAAATGACTTTTTGGGCTTAGACTGGACTAGGCTCATAAAGTTCTTCTCTACTAGTATTGGAAGCAATTCTGTATATGACATCGGAATTGAACCAAAGGATCCTTCATTATTTTCCACTTGGGCATTTTCCTGGCCTGTCATCAGCTTCTTGGAATTTAACTCAACTACACCTCTAGTTGGTTTGTTGATGCAAATTGTAATAGTGCGCGGACTTGGTTGTTTATTCATGTACTGGTTTTTGTTTGGTTCTCCTTTCAGCTCAATATGCCCCTTTTCTTTGGCTATAGCCGTCATCATAGTTATTATCTCAACCATCTGTCTTTTCAGTTTTTGTATCTCATTCTTGTTAGTATCAGCTGTAATACTACGAAATGTACCCTAGAAAATTGTGACAACTTTGATTAAAATTTGATTGGATTTAATTCATATATCTAGCATTAGATTAAAGGAGATAAGGACCTAGTTGGAAAAATTGAATAATTGCTAACTAAAGTACAAAGACCATTTTGATTGTGTCTAAACTATAGGAGTTTGCATGTAATAATAAATAAAGTTTAGTGACCTTATTATGTGTCACTTGGAGGATTAAACCATGTGTGGAAAAGGTTGCATGAACCGGTCATGTGAAAGGGGAAATGAACAAGCATTTTTCATTGTTCATCATCCTTTCCTTCATAAGCCGAAGCAAAATTAGGTAAGAGAGGGAGAGAAAGGAGATGGAAACTCCATGGTTTTTGAGAGGAGAAAAGCTAATTCGGTTGAAATCATGAACAACAAGTTGTTTAGATCAAGAGGAAGGTAAAATATCATTCCCTTCCTTCCTTAATTTGAATCTCTTTGAGGCTTTATGAGATTTGTTTACATTGAGTGAATTTAATGAAATTGATTCTTGTTTGAAATGTTGATTGTATGATTGTGGTTTGAATTGTCCGAAATTTAGTATGGATCCAGTTTAATGGTTTTAAGGTTTTCGAATGATGTGCATGTTTAAATAGAAATGCTTGATTGTTAGAGAATTTGATCTATGACAAAAATTGAAGACTCAATCGGTTGAATTTGTGTTATGATACTAGTTTGAGTTTAAAAAGGAAAGTACAAAGTAATGACTAGATAAATTAAATATTAAAGGCATCCTTTCTAGCTATGTGTCCAATGTTTGAACTTGTTTAAATGCATTCTCGAGTGCAACAACAAAACAGGACCTACTTGAACTTCATGAAATGATAAACAGTTATGAATAAATAGGAAATGGAATTAAGTGTTAGGCTGGAAAATATTCTTTTGAAACTGTTTTTCATGTGTGATTAAGAACAGAGCAGTTTCGGCAGTAAGATAATGTACTGGGGACTGCTTTTGTATTGTAGGTGCAGTTTTAAAGTGTTTAAAATGAACAGAATCAGTATGATTAAATAGAGCAGAATTATATGTTTTAAAACTGTGCAGAATGTTGTCTTGAAATTGGGCAGTTTTATGGTTTAAAAATAGGGCTAAATGCAGTCTTTGAATAATAAAAACAGTGCAGAAGTGTTGCTCAAACAATGCAGTTTAACTGTGATTAATGTGTGCAGTTTTGGGTGCTCAAAACTGTGCAGTTTGTAATGGTAATAAAGGGCGGGATGTTGGCTTAGATTGAATACAGTTTTGATAGTTTATAGTAGGCAGATTTGTAATCTAAGCTGTGAACCATTTGTTGAAGAAACCTAAACTATTCTGGGAAGTTATTAAGGGCTGTCTTGATAATTATAACATATATATATGTGTGTGTTCTTGTGTAACATGGGCAGATTCGACTTATATGAAAATAAATGATCTATTAAGCTTGTGTAAACTCATGCTTATCCTTAGAACTTGTACTTGTAAACTGAATGAATTATAATAGTTGTTAATAATTTGACATCTTGTTTGAGGTACGTGCTTTGGTTTGGAAGAGTAGAAGAAGCAGATTTTGGAAACTAGGGAAAAATATTGGGTTCGGGCATTCCATAACATTGGAATAACCAGGCGAGTGTAGTCACATGAGTCTCGGGTAACACGGAGTTATCCTGATGTTTGATTTATTACTGTTAAGAATTAAATGTTTGTGGATGAATCACATTATTTATATACATTGTGTAAAAGGCTCAAATAGAGCTAATTGTGGTTGATCATACATTCATAGCATGACATTCATGTTTAGACTTGAATGATGTTGCATTTCTTATGTTTTAATGCCTTGCTATGCTTGAGTAATTGATTATGGAATGCCTTGATGTGGAGATGAATGAATAATTGATAATAAGCTTGGAATACTAACCAAGGAAAATGAGATTTTCAATGAAAGATTGAGTAGTTAACTCTAAGGAGTTAAAGAGTAAGAAAGCTTGACTTGAATAATAAGTTATTGAAATAAGGAAACAAGCAAATTTACTTGTAACCCAAGAAATATCTGTTAGCTTTAAAAGTAAACTACTTGTACAACAAGCAACTTCCCGAATATCAAAACTAAGATAAAATATATAAGTTGCCTCTTTAAATGGAAGACCTTGGATCTATTGGTTGATGCCTGAAATGTTTGGACTACGGTCCCTTGTTATTAAGATCAAATAATCTTTTAGTACCTTTGGTACTCTTGTTTGAGCAATTGCTTAGAGGTCGCCCTCTTGATATGTTCGATATTAGCCATTGCTATGTGCTTTGAGCTAAGTATCGCTTGGACTAATATAATTCATCATTAGCAGTGATCCAAGGCAAACCCGTAAAAGATACAAAAATGCTATATTAAGCAAAGAATGCAAGAATGTTACAATCAAGTATTTCATATGTTAACTCCTAGTGAGCCTGGAATTTGGTAGCTCAAGGCGAGCTTTGTAATTAATGGTTAATGGTGATATGAAATGACTCCTAATGGAGTACAGACGAATGGTTCAAGTCCAAGTATCGAATGATACCTTGAAGAGTAAATCCTTAAAGAAATGTTAATAAACAAGAAAGTTCTTATATAAACATATTCTTGAATGACTTGATTCTTTTATAATTTTATTCATTAATAGTTACTGTATTGACATGGCTACCTCACTTAGGCTATGTAAGCCTAATACACTCCATTTCATGCATTGCAGGATAAACAAGTGTGTTTGTCTCTATTATGGTTGAGAGTTACGAGTCTTAGCTTGAAGTTCCTGTAGAATTGGAAACTATCTTAGATAGTTACTCCTAGGATGGTGGCACTTTACTTGTCTATTCTATGAAACATATCTCATGTATTGTACAATCTTCTTAATGTTTGATATTATAATGTGGGAATTGTTGTAATTGAGCCATTCGAATGGATGTTTGGAGGTCAAATTATGTATGTATGATATTTGATTTATATGTCTTAGCTAAACATGATGTTACCTCCGAATGGGTCCTTAGCTAATAAGATAAGTTTGTGAATCCTTACATGACTTCTTGGAGTATATTGACTTAATCGAATTGATATATATATATATATATATATATATATATATATATATATTAAACAAGAGAACATATTCAAATGGGTCTTTAGCTAACCGGACGAATTAATAAATCATCGCATGATCTATTGGATATATTGATGTATAAACGATTTTCCATGTATGTATAAGTTATGTGGGAATGGATATTATAAGTGTGTGCTAGTTGAATGGTATGCTAATAAAAATGTACAAGAATGATAGTACAGTATGGGGTTCATAGATTGATCATGGTTTATGGGGTTCATAGATTGATCATGGTTTGATTAGATGGATCGAATTGATGGCATGATAAATATTAATGAATGTGCTCTGAGTTCAAAGATATGTTTGGGAATCTTTTAATAAAAGAATTTGGCTATATTAGCTTTTAGGAAGTCTTCATTGCTTGAATGTCTAGTAAATGATATTAAGTTTAAATAGTACTCAATAGCATGGTTCATGGTGTTTTTAAAGAACTTTACAAGCTAGGCTAATATGTAATGGTTGAACAAATGGTGTCATGAAATAAATAATTGTTAGAGATGTCTAGCTGGTATTGTAACCCTTAGGTATATAAATATGTCAATTTCTATTGAAGTTATTAATTGTTGTAATAAGTCAAATTATGTTATATGAACTAAGAACTAGAACTGGTTGAAGAAGGATAGTATGTTTAACAAATGGTTACTTGGTGTATAAGTTACTCTTGTGTTGATATAGTAAGGTCAATTGATTATGTTAATTGTATGCCATGTGATTGAAATACAATGCGATCAAATGACTCAAGTGACCTTAATGTGTAGCTAATTGATTGACGTTGTGATTTATGTTCATAATGATTTAATAAGTCTGAGAAAGTAGAATCCAAGAAAGTTTATAAGAGTTAAGCAACCATCCGATAAATTTCAAAAGAAGTTTTGAAATTTTCTAGTTTCGATTTCGGTTTTCTCTGTAGCAACGTTCTCAACTCTGGTTTTCTTCTGAGCCGGCTTGAGGACGTTACATCAGCACTAACAAAATTTGGTGTGTGACACTTGGATGAACTATTCTTCACTTATTTCGCTACTTGTCCCGGACACTACCTCATATTTGCACTCTCCTCTATTGGGTTACGAATCCCCTTATCCATCATGATCGTCTTCTAATGATAACCACCTTTGAATCAATACCTCTATGCAATGAAGATGCAGTGCAAAAATGCAAAGCAAAAAAACAAGAAAAATGAGTCAGTATGGTAAAATAATGTTGAATGCAAAAATTTAAATTAATTTGACACAATAAATCGGGTTATATTTAGTAGAGAGAATAACCAGAGAAGCGTATTTAAATCAGCAGCACCCTATCCTAAGTTCCTGTCTGGCTCTGGTGGGGTAGGCTTCTAGATTACAGCATGTGGTTTTTGTTCTAGACTTGGGTACCCGAACTATCGTTACTGTCTACTGCGACAACAAGATATCGATTTAGGAGTATAAGACCCCTTATAGCAAAGGCGCGACCTCACGGTGTATAAGGTTAGTATACAAGAAGAAAGACAAAACTCCTATCAAGAAGATGGATAACTCACGTAGGATCATGTCTTTCTCCCACTTAAAGGTGAAAGCCTAGGTAGAAGGCTATGCATGAATGACAATTTATATCACACAGGAAAAAAAACTACCCCATTCTTTCTAAAAATCCATCCCATAATTATTAGAAAAATTAAAATTCAAATTACCATTCTTAAATGCCAAAATTAATTAGGTCTGACTCTCAAGTTCAATCCCTAGTGGAGTCGCCAAGCTGTCGTGGCCATTTTTTTTACCATGTGTCAAAAATAGCTCGACGATCGATCTTTTAAAATTAGGGGTTTTGCCTTTTTTTATTCATTTAATCTTGAAATTTAAAAATTTTCATGTTAAATTGATTTTCTATTAATTAATCATGAAAATTATATTTATCCCTTTTATTTAATCTTGATAACATTTTGGAGTCGCCACCGGTCACTTTGGTAGATCGGACACCATAAAAACAAACAGAGATTCGTTTTTAAAATTTTGAGTTCATGAGTCGGTTACATGTAGGGAAGGATTAGAACCCCCGCAAACGCCCGTTATCGGTACCTTTTGATTTTACGTGGCATTTTGGCATTTTGAGAATAATAATTCGAATTTAGTTTAACCCTTAATTATTGGCTGGATTTAAATTCCAAATGGAGGTATCCTTTTATAAGGAAATATATTTATAACCGAATATGAGATTAAAAGTGCCATGTTACGAAGCACCTCTATTCATATTCAAAAAAATATATTTCCAACATAAAAGGTTTTAATGCATGATTCATTATTGTCTTATATATTTTAAGTTCTAACTTAAAAGGGCTCTAATTAATTAAGTTATTTTAGACTATGAATATTATTAGGTTTAAAGGTTTCCGTGAGATAGTACCAATCGCTTGAATACCATCCATATTAAAACCCCGAAATTTAAATAATATTCACTAATTAAATTGGTCATTCTAATTAATTAAAGTGATAATCCTAATTGAAGCTCTATTAATTAACTAGGTTTTTTTTTAATTCTAAGTTGTAATGAATATTAATTGTACCTCTTTAAGGCCAATGTTGAGATAACACCTCATTACAAACAAGTGGAATTCCATCCAAATTTGAGCCCAAAGTTTCCACTTAATATACATTAAATTGTTACAATGATCTTTCTAATTAATTAATTAAATCTTAATTGAGAACCTAAGACTAAGGCTCTAAATAATTACATCTAAGTGTATTATATGATCTAGCAAATATTCTATATGCTTAACTTAAAGCATGCATTCAAACATATAAATTAATACAATTAAAAGCAATTTAATTACAATTGAGACATGATTGAATTGAAAAGAAATGAAACTTGAGTTTGATTTTTATTAAGGAATGACGAAATTGAAAACAATACAAGCTTCTGAGGATTGAAATACCAATTTCACCCAAACTCCCAAAACGCGCGGGTTTGAGACCCGACCCGGTTCAAGGAGAGCAGACTCCCCCTCGACCCAGCACAAAACGATGTCATTCTGATCTACCTATAAAAGGCCTCTAACGAGTCAACTCAGCCATTCCCTCGCAACACACTTTCTCTAAGCCCGATTTACTCTCTCTTCTCTCTACCAAAAACATTCCCTGCCCAGAAACACTCATCAGAATGGATTAAAGTCCATGATTTTCGGATGAATATTCATCATTGTTCTTCAGTTTTTATGAAGAACACAAAACTCCGGCCATGAACCACCGTGTACTCCGCCCTTCAATCTTTCACTGACCAACTTTTGGTCACCTTTTGCGTTCACCGGCTGCCATAGGCGACACAAGAGAACTTTTGATCGCCCCTGACTTCTTTTTGTCCACTGTCGCAACCCTAAAAATACGCAAAAGCCCCAATTTTTTTATCCTAAATCCTAAACTAAGCCTGAATTAGACTAAATCCTCCCTCTTCACCCGTAAATCTAAGCCTATCTACCTGAACCCTATATTCAACTCCGCCATTCAATCACTTCGACCACGAGACAAAAGCTTCCAATCTTGCTTTAACATTTTAATTCATTTTCTATGTTTTATTTACTTTTCTCAAATCTAATGTTTTGGTGGTTTTCTTGCACGAAATTAAAACCATGAAAGGATTATACCTTTCAGTGATAAAGACAAAGATCGACCTTCATTTTCTGGCAACTGTTTGTGGCTTTGGCAGTTTCCCGGCGATGCTCCATCCTTAGAGCGGTGAATTTTCAGCTTCTGGACGGTTCGACTACCGAGGTAAGATATCTCCCTCTCATTTTTTGTTATATATATTATTATTATTAGCTTTAATAATGGGTAATTATTATAGTATTCATTAATTATCTAAAATTTCTCTCCCCCTATTTATAAGGATGTTAGATGCTGATATGGAGGATGATGTCACGGGCATGATGTCACTCTATAGCTGGCACCAACAAAACCATAATCCATACGCTTATTTCTCAACCAATGGGCGCACACCACGTGTCCTTTAGGCTGAAGATTTAGGTGGGAAAAGGATTTTAGATCCAAATTTGTGTTTCTTTGGGTTGGATTGAGCGGGAATGAGCTGGCGGATTAGAAATTTGGGCTTTAATTGGGCTTTTAGGTGTTTTTATAATGAACATTTGGAATGGAAATTTGGACTGTTGGATTTTGTTTATTGATTTTTTAGTTTATCATACTATTTATTTATTTATTTAAAATATATATACTAATACTCGGATAAAATTCGAGTCTTACAAAAAAGTTGTTATATCGTACTAATACACCCTTAGGCGTACCGAAACCTTTTTTTGTTCACAATTTTCTCAGATTCCAGTGAGCAAAATCGGTACCAATACGGCTTAGCTCGTACCGATACCCCTTTATAAAATACAATCTTCACACTGATACGCCCTTCCACGTATCGATACCTTTTCGTACAATGGCTTTTTCTTTTTATGGAAGGTACCAATACAGCTATTCGCGTATCGATACGCCTGGCTACCTAACAACATTTATTGCGGGAAGAATGGAACC
This sequence comes from Hibiscus mutabilis, assembly GCA_019671005.1. Taxonomy (NCBI): domain Eukaryota; kingdom Viridiplantae; phylum Streptophyta; class Magnoliopsida; order Malvales; family Malvaceae; genus Hibiscus; species Hibiscus mutabilis. The sequence continues at coordinate 36,820,078 of CM033716.1, forward strand.
CAACGGCTTTATTGAGGATCTCAACTACCCAAACAGTTAGAAATCAAGAGGGTATATAATCAAGTCTCCAAAGCTACAACAACAACAATTGAACAAGTCTTAAGCATTCAAGCACAAATCTAACCATCTTGAGCCTATTATAGTCAAATTCTTGTAACCCATTTGAGTGTTCATATTTGTAATCTTTTTATTCAAGTATTGGGTTTGAGTGAACTTGTAATTGGGCAAACACTTCACCTTTGAGAGGATTTTCAATTTGCTAAAGCTTTTCTTGTAAAAGAGAGTTGCTCTCAAAGCTTTGGGTAGAAAGCTTTGAGTTTGTAAAAGGTCGCCTCTTTAGCCTAGAAAAAGGGAAGAAATTCATAGTGAATTTGGAAAATCCTTAGTGGGAAGCTAAGGTTGTGGATGTAAACCTTGTTAGAAGGTTGAACCACTATAACTCCTTGTGTCTCAAATCTTTTTATTTTCCAAATTGTTTTAATTGCCAATTCACCCCCCTTTTGGCCATTTTCACCATTGATTGATCATCCCAGCACCTTGGAGTGCACACAATAACATATGTTGTATTGTTAACAACAACTTTCGCTTCGTCGCTTGTTCTGAACTGCCTCCTTTCCCACAAGTCATCTTTTTTATTACAAAGTAAGAACCGTCAAAATCTACGTCAGGCACGTCAGAGAACTCTTACACGTCCATTGCCACCAAGTTGATGTTGTACATGTGCGACAGAGGCTTATTCGGTGTTAGGGAACTACTGCTTGCAACATGTCCCAATTCATTTTCATTAATGTTTCTAGGGGCGTCATCATCATTATCAGTGTCACTTTCAGTTTTAGAGGCGAAATCGGCAGCAACATCTTCAAGCTCTACGAATAACCCAACCTCAGCACCATTGGGGCCATGCTCTTGAATCGGTTCTTCAAGGGATGTGTAGCCTTCACCACCATCCATGAATGTATGGGCAGATGTAGAAGTCGTAGTTGTAGACCCGTGGGGAAAAATTAGAAGGAGCGTAGGTTGGCTTATTTAGATCGATTGATGCAGCGCAGAAGTGTCAGGCCCTTGAAAAACTTGATCCATCGAGTCTTAGTTGATGCCCATCAACGTATGGGTTAAAGGTGGAATGCGGAGTTAATGGTTGTTCGACGTTTAGGTCAAAGAAGTTGGCGGATGAGTGTCGTGCTGTTGAACATATAGGTTCATCATGAATCATAGGGGTATAAGCAGGAACGCTAAGATTGTAATCCCCCATCAAATAGTTGAAATCATATATTGTCGCCTGAGTCGCAACTCGGTTTTCATTGTCACTTGCTATTTCTCCATTAAAATTTGTATACAAGTAGCAAATTTCCTCTTCGTACCCTGTATGCGTGTCGACCATTGCTTCAACAATATCTTTATTGTCAATTCTCATTATAGCGTATGTCACTAGAAACAAGGATGTTTGAAACCTGTAATAGAGAGCATGTAGTGGTCTGTTACGCCCGACAGGTAATAGCCGTCTGATCTTCTTTACTAGCTCATCCAAAGGAACGATGCGAATGAATTTGATACGAAAAAAATTTTAGACTCAAAGTTTTTTGTGGTATTGTCTCCCATATAGTTGTCATCGTAGTATACAATTGTTGAGATTGGTGTTGGTGCCATTGTAAAATAATGTTTGTATGAGTTTGGGAAACTTTTGACTTGAAAGAGAAATTAGGGGGTTTGTTTGAGAGTTGTGGAAAATGAGAAATAGATTAGCCGGTAAAAACTTAATGAGTTTTTGAACTCTCCATGTATATACGGCGAATTCCCTTAATGTAATCCTCATTAATTACGTTCGTATTGGAAATGTAAACTTGCATCGTTATTTCAATTCTAAGCAGCAAATTGTGACATGATGAGCCAAACTCATCGTGCCCAAATGGCGAGTTCAGCCAAACTTGCTTGTATAGACATCGAGTTTTGCTTGTCGTGTCACAATTTACTGCTCAACTGGTATAATATACAGAGACACGACCGATGTAACTCGACTTACATGCAAAGCGAGTTTATGTTAGAATCCCCAACTATAAATAACTGGTAACATGATGTTTGATTGTTTAAAACCTCTATTTCAACATTTTATACTTTACGTGTCTGAAAATGCATTCAAAACCAGGGTCATTTTATGTATTAATAACGCCTAGTTGGACGAGCAAAGTTTTCCTTACAACATTAACCAAGTAGGGGGAGTCATGGTGTAAATGACCAGCTAGTTTCTTACATGAAGCAGCCCAAACCACCCATTGTGCGGAATCAGTGACAACAGCATATTCCTTGTTGAGTAACTCTTGTGTAGTACCCATTGTGTCTCTCCATTTTCTGTGTTTAGGAGAGGGTATGTTAACAAAGACTTCGCAAAACACATAAATCTTCATACTCATTTTAATGCATTGAAAATTGTATATAATACAAGTTTATTAAATTTATAAAATTCTGCACATATTATAATTGTATCAAATTTTTTACTCGTTGCCTACTATGTGAAATGTAGTCCCATATGGGTGTTTAGGCTCTTTTTATGCCGCCTCCGGATGTTTTTTAGCTAAACTTTTCACGTTAACATCAAGTACAAATGTTTATCTATACGACTACGCGTCCGTCTTTCGGTCCAACATTCAAAAACCAATCCGAAACATGCATTGAAAACCCTACCAAGAGAACTCCCATATGAGTGTTTATGCGCGTTTTACGCCACCTTCGAATGTTTTTTCGGTCGAATTTTTTATGTTAACATCAAGTACAAGTGTATATCTATACAACTACGCGTTCGCTGTTCGGCCCAACATTCAAAAACCACTCCGAAACATGCGTTGGAAACCCTACCAAGAGAACTCCCATAGGGTGTTTAGGAGCATTTTACGCTGCCTCCAAATGTTTTTTTGGCTGAATTTTTTATGTTAACATCAAGTACATGTGTTTATCTATACGACTACGCATCCGCCGTTCGGCCCAACATTCAAAAACCGCTCTGAAACATGCGTTAAAAACCCTACCAAGAGACCTCTACAAAAATACTGCGAGAGGATGGGAATATGGAAATGTCCGGCGAGTTTTTCCCATTATTTCCACTTCTAGTATAAATATACCACTCCCGAATCAATGCATTCGATTCCATACCATAATTGTCTTTCATTTTTTTTATACAAACCAAATTTACAAAGTTCACGCCACTACATTAATTACGTTGTACATTGTTCGGAATGAGGCTACCAAAAATCATAACGAAAACTCTAATTGTTGTCGTATTGTCTATATTATGAATTTCTGCTTACAACATTAGTTTTCCAAGAAACCACATTCTCTTACATTATTTGGGATGTAATACAGATGTTGCTGCCTCCGGGCCTTGAAGGCATAATGTTACACCCGTTTTTATTCCATGCAGCAGCCCATATGCATCCACAATGACATATACGGGGTATTGCATGTCATATTCCATGTTGACCAACCCCGTTTTTGCACGAACAACCATGTAGAAGTAAAAAAAAAATGGTAGTCAGTCATATCAATGAATTGTGGTACTGAGTGAATATGTTGTATACTATACAAAAATATTTACATGTACTCAAACATATGTATTAAAGTTTGGGGAGTAGTTTATAATAAGTTTTCAATTTCTTTTTTTGTATTCTAAATATATCTTAATGTTCTCAAACAGTAGTAGTTCGTTATTTACGATCGATTGAAACACTCTACATGGTTCGTTACGTGAAAAAAATAAACAAACATAACAATTTTTTGTCAACTAAACTCCAAATTTTATTAATAAAAGAAAACATCCATTGGGTCCGAAATTTATTAAAAGAAAATATCTAAAATTAATAAACATAACAAATTTTGTGAACTCAACTCAAATAAATAATTAAACCTGTCTGTACTGTGCAGACCTTGTTCCCATGTCGAGTTAGGATTCGGGTTCCGGATCAGGTTCCTAGTCCTGCTCTTCTAGGATTTCAAATAAAGTAACATAAGCTTCTCTGTAGGCTTCGGTCGTCAACTTTGGTTTGCTATTTGCCACAAACTACTGACGGTACTCAGAATTCAAGAAATCAAAATCATAGGGAATGAGACCTGCTTGACCTATCAAGCCACTGTTAAGTGCATAGAAGTTCTATAAAGTTAGCATTTTTACTCGTGATTATTGATGATCTTAGGCCCATTTTAGTTGCATTTTGTTAACCAATCATGCATCTTTGCATTGTTTCCTCTAGTGTGATGCTTGAGTACATATTTTGGGTGTTTTCGGTGGAAATGTACTACTGGTGGTTGTCTATTATATGTAGGATTAATTGCCCGAGCAAGCTTGAAGTTGCCGAAGCAATTGGAAATGAAGAAAATGGAAACCTATGACTTTTGGGGAGTGATCCATGCGATTCGAAAAAGCTTAAAGGATAGAAACAAATCCCAAAAGAAGTTGGAATTCCATGAAGAAGTCAAGGAGAGATAAAAGTCCAAGAAGTTTAAAGGAGAATTTGAAGGAATAAATAAATAAAAGAGTTTATCTCTTTTATTATATTTTAATTCACTCCAAACTCTTCCTCATCCATCCAAATCATCTCCTATAAATCCAAAGGACCTAGACGCAGCCAAGGGAGGTGGGGAAGAGAGAGACTTCGATAGAGGTTGTTCTTCATCTTCCTTTGTTTCGGTTCATGCTTTTGTTGGGAATTTATTTTGTGTTTATTTTAAACCCCTCCATGAACTAAACTATTTCGGATAGGGTTATTATGTTGATTGGTTGAGAAACGATAGAGGTTTGTTTTTAGGTTATTGAATGCTATTTAGTTTGAGGTTTGCTTATTCTTGGTGTTTGAATTTTGATTACAAGTAAATTAGGGGAGGATCTCGTGATTGCATTTGTTTATCTAATATCGGAAGAGTTAGATTCAAGAAACGGATAAGCATGGTTTTCACACAATCAATCGGAAGTGAGAACTAATTCGGCTTAGGGATAAGTTATGAATTTCAACGGCTAAGAGAATCATAAGATCGGTTGATGTTCACCCAAGGTTAACACAGGAATGTATCATTAAGGCTTGATCTATTGACTAGTGTTTCGAATTAGGGATAAGGAGAAGCCACTGAAGAACACTTTGCCGAATCATAAAAAGAAATCAATCAGTTGCCCAAGCAATCATATAGTCACCAAGTTGCTAAGGCAATCGTTATATTAATTGCTCAAGCAATCGCTGTTTCAGTTGCCCAGGCAATCCGAATGTTGAAGTTGTTAGGCTACTTGAGTCGATCCAGTGTTCATTGCCTAGACAAGCTCAATCAATTATCATACCATGACCCATGATAATTCGGCTAATTCTCTCAATCATTCAATTCCCCTTTTAGTTTACTTGCTTTCTTTATTTTACTTGTTTATTCAACCCAACTATCATTACTTGTGTTTTTACTTTCTAAGTGCAGGAAGACAAATTCTTGAATTGGCACCAATCCCTGAGGAGACGATATCTAAACCATACTATAACTTGCGACTTGTATACTTGCACAAATTGCGAAGCACTCAAATAATGCAACAAGTTTTTGGCGCCGTTGCCGGGGATTGGCAGCAATAGCAACTTTGTTTTTATTTTCTTGCATTTTTATTTCTTTTCTTTTTTATTTTTCTAATCGGTTTCAAGGGACTTATAACTTTGGTTTTGCATCTGTGTATGACCAGGGCGAGACCAACAACCAAGACTTCCCATTCGAACCTGCGATAGAACGAGTTCTTCATAGGAGAAGACGAGAACAACGAGCAATAATGGCTGAACAACAAGGTAACCCTGTCGGCAATCTGAATGCCAATGGTAACCAGAACATTGTGGTAAGAGGAGGAGGAGATCAAGTTGTACAACCTGTTCATAACAGACCCATTCGAGACTACTTAGAAAAAGACCTCAACGGTCTCAATCCAGGAGTTGTCGCACCGAAAATAGAAGTTGCCCACTTTGAATTAAAACCTGTGATGTTCAACATGATCAACACAATTGGTCAATTTGGTGGCTCGGCAACTGAAGATGCCAGACAACATCTCAAATCATTCCTGGAGATTTGCAACTTATTCAAGCTACAAAGAGTCCATGAAGATATGCTAAGGCTAAATTTATTTCCCTATTCACTGAGGGATATGGCAAAAACGTGGTTGAATAGTATACCATCCAGATCTTAGGATCTTGGACGGATTTGTGTCGTGATTTCATTGCTAGATTTAGCTATACAAATATGACTGATAAATTACGTAATGATATTATTTTGGCAGGCCGATGATAAATCCATGTACGAAGCTTGGGAGCGATATAGAGAGCTTTTACACAAATGTCCCATGCACGGATTCCCATTGTGGACGCAAGTGATAATGTTCTACAACTCAGTGAACACTCCGACAAGGATGATGCAAGATGCTTTGGCAAATGGCATACTCCTCGACAAATCACCTGAGGAAGCAATAGAGATTATGAATCATCTTGCCAAGAACGGCTATCAATTCCCAACCACCCGAAGGGGAATAGTCAGACGCAATGCCACAATAAACGAACTTGATTCATCGAGATCTATTTCTGCACAATTGGCCGCCTTAACTAATATGGTTAAGAACATGCAGCGACCTAGCAACCCACATGAGGTCAAGGTAATTGGTTCATTTTGTGAATTATGTAATGATAACTATCCATCTTCTGAATGTCCGCAGAACCCAGAATCTAGTTTTTACGTTGGAAACTACAATCAGAATAGCAATGTGATATCCAACACCCACAATCCAGCCTGAAAAAAGCACCCCAACTTCTCATGGAGTAGTCCCAACAATGCTCTCAACCAGAACAGCCAGAATGCACAAGCAACAAGATTCCAGCAGAACTTGCCACGGTAACAGATGCCACAAATGTCGCTGCAACGATCAACTCTATCCAGTTCTTCGGAAAATTCTCTCAATGCTTTCATGTTAAAAACCGAATCTTATATGGTAGAGAATAGTAATTTCATGAAGAAGACTGATGCTTTTATGAACAGGACGGAGATGAGATTGCAAAATCAAGAGGCAGCCCTAAAATCCTTAGAGACTCAAGTCGGGGCAATTCACTTAAAACTTGAATATGAGACCACTAGGCGGTTTACTCAGCGATACTGAAGTCTCTAAGGGAGAAAATCATGAGCAATGCAAGCCATCATTACTCGGAGCAGCCGGCAACTTAAGGAAACCCAAGCTCACTCAACAGAGAATATTCAACTGAGGGAACAGCCCCGCAGCCAGACAGATGAATCCAGCAACAAAACCTCCAATAAAAATGACGAGTCAGAAATTGCCAAGGCAACTCCACATACCCTTGCCTCGGCAGGTCCTAAAGCCATTGCCTCGGCAAGTCCTAATGCATCGACAATTCCTCAAATCAAATTCTAATGCAAAGAACAGATTAAGGACATCTGACTGCCACCACCATTCCCATAGAGGTTGAAATGGTAGAAGCAAGAATACCAGTTCAAGAAGTTCATTGACATCTTAAAGCAAGTCCACGTCAACTTGCCATTGGTTGAAGCAATAGTGCAAATGCCGAACTATTCTAAGTTCCTTAAAGACATTGTCTCTGAGAGAATAAGGTTAGGAGAATTCGAAACAGTTGTTGTAATAGAAGGATGCATGGCCATGCTACATAACTGCATGCCACCCAAGCTTAAAGATCCTGGCAGTTTCACCATACCATGTTCAATCAGAACCCATTATGTCGGGAAAGCATTGTGTGATCTTGGAGCAAGCATAAATGTGATGCCAAAATCAGTTTTCCAGAAACTAGGAATCAGAAGGCAAGACCAACAACAGTCATGCTACAGCTTGCTGACAGATCCTACGTGCACCCAGAGGGAAAAATAGAAGATATACTAGTAAGAGTTGATAAATTTATTTTTCCCGCTGACTTTATTATTTTGGATTGTGAAGTAGATGAGTTCGCCTCGATTATTCTTGGGAGACCTTTCTTAGCTACAGAAAGAACGTTAATTGATGTTGAAAAGGGAGAACTCACGATGAGGGTGAATGACCAGCAAGTCAAGCTGAATGTATTCCATACCCTAAAGCATGCCGACGATCTAGAATAATGTCAATTAATCCATGCCACAATCGAATTTGATTTTGACGTGGAAGAATATTGCCTCGGCAATAACATTGCCACAGAGAATTGCCTCGGCAATTGAACCTAAGGAGTTTGAAGAACCGAACGATAACGAACCTGAGGAAACCAATTGGATGGTAAGCCGACCAGGTACATATTTCGAATCGTTGGACTACACTGCCATTGCCAAGGAAATTAAAATATGCTTACTTAGGAATCAATAATACATTGCCTGTAATTATTTCTTCTAAGTTGCAGCTTGAACAAGAAGAGAAGTTGATTGACATGTTGATGCTGCACAAGAAGGCAATAGGATGGACAATTGCCGACTTGAAGAGAATTAGCCCGACAGTGTGTATGCACAAAATCCTATTGGAGGATGATCATAAACCAACAATCGAGGCACAAAGGAGGCTTAACCCTGCTATGAAGGAAGTCGTGAGGAAGGAAATCATCAAATGGCTTTACGCTGGTATCATATATCCTATCTCCGATAGTAAATGGGTAAGCCCGATACAATGTGTACCGAAAAAAAGGAGGTATAATCGTGGTAAGTAATAAAAACAATGAACTAATCCCAACTAGGACTATGATCGGTTGGAGGGTTTTCATGGATTACCGCAAGTTAAATAAAGCCAGTAGGAAAGATCACTTTTCTTTGCCATTTATTGATAAAATGCTTGACCGACTTGCAGGTAAATCATTTTACTATTTTCTTGATGGTTACTCAGGTTATAACCAAATTGCCATAGCACCGGATGACCAGGCAAAGACCACTTTCACATGCCCATATGGTACCTACACTTTCCGAAGGATACCGTTTGGATTATGCAATGCTCCAGCAACTTTCCAGAGATGTATTATGGTAATTTTTTTCGATATGGTAGAAGACTTCCTTGAGATTTTCATGGACGACTTTTCTGTCTTCGGCAATAACTTTGACAATTGCCTTAGCAATTTGGATAAGGTGTTGGCAAGATGCGAAGAATTCGATCTAGTGCTTAATTGGGAGAAGTGCCACTTTATGGTAGACAAAGGTATAGTGCTCGGTCACAAGATCTCCTCAAAGGGAATTGAAGTCGACAGAGCCAAGGTGGAAGTAATTGAAAAATTGTCACCACCAAATTTAATCAAGGAAATTCGAAGCTTCCTCGATCATGCAGGTTTCTACCGAAGATTTATTTATAATTTTTCCAAAATCTCCAAACCTTTGTGTAACCTGCTTGAACAAGACAAAGCTTATAATTTTAATGACTCATGTGTCCAAGCATTCGAAACCTTGAAGAAGCAGCTCACATCAGCACCTGTTGTTGTACCACAGGATTGGACATTACCCTTTGAACTTATGTGTGACGCAAGTGACTTTGCAGTAAGAGTAGTACTAGGTCAACGAATAGGTAAAATGTTTTATGTGATTTACTACGCTAGTAAAACTCTTAATGAAGCTCAAGTGAACCACACCACTACAGAGAAATAGTTACTAGCTGTAGTATTCGCTTTTGATAAATTTCATTCATACTTGATCGGGACCAAGGTAATTGTTCATACTGACCATTCAGCAATTAAATACCTTTTGCCAAGAAAGATGCAAAACCTCGTTTAATTCGTTGGATTTTACTTTTACAAGAGTTTGACATTGAAATTAAGGACAGAAAGGGAACCGAAAACCAAGTCGCCGACCATTTTTCACGCCTAGAATGAGGAAAAGACGATGACACAAACGTAGAAATCCATGACGTATTCCCAGGCGAGCAGTTGTTAATTGCCAGGCAACCCAACTATCAATGCCCAGGCAACCACAGTAGGGAATGCCTCAGCAATGCCCATGGCAACAGCAGCAGCAATTGCCTCGGCAATTCCATGGTATGCAGACTTAGTGAATTTCCTTGTTAGTGGCATTTTACCTTATGATCTTACTCATCAGGGAAAGAAGCGGTTCTGACATGATGCTAAGCATTATTTTTGGGACATGCCTCTTTTGTTTAAATAATGTACAGATCAGGTTATGAGACGATGTGTCCCTGAGGAAGAATAGCAGAATGTGCTCCGGCAATGCCTTGGCTCACCATATAGAGGCCATTTTGGAGGCACTCGCACCGCAGCCAAAGTCTTGTGATCAGGGCTGTATTGGCCTACTCTCTACAAAGATGCCCAAGAATTCTACAAGCAATGTGATCGATGTCAACGAACGGGCAATATTTCTAGGCGATATGAGATGCCATTATAGAACATTCTAGAAGTTGAGCTATTCGATGTATGGGGGATTGATTTTATGAGACCTTTTTCGTCATCCTATGGAAACCTCTACATCTTACTTCCTGTCGATTATGTGTCCAAGTGGGTTGAAGCCATTACAGCCCCTACCAATGATTCCAAAACCGTGCAGAGATTTTTACATAAAATATATTTACACGGTTTGGAATGCCAAGAGCAATAATCAGCGATGAAGGCAAGCATTTTGACAACAAACTCATTTCCAAGATGTTACAACGCTTTGGAGTGTCACACAAAATTGCCACAGCATACCACCCATAGACCAACGAACAAGTTGAAATTTCTAACCGAGAATTAAAAGGGTTAGATGATGCACTTTGGGCATACCGAACAGCCTTTAAAATACCCCTAGGTATGTCGCCATTTTGACTAGTTTACGGTAAAACTTGCCAATTATCGGTGGAAATCGAGCACAAAGCATATTGGGCAATCAAAATCGTGAACCTAGAATAGGAGAGTGCTGGACAAAAATGTCTACTGGTCCTTAACGAGATGGAGGAATTTCGTGCCTTAGCTTACGACAATGCAAGAATCTACAAAGAGAAAATGAAGCGCTGGCATGACAAGAAGTTATTGCCAAGGCAATTCAAGCCCGGGCAATTAGCCTTCCCTTTCAATTCTCGGCTAAAACTGTTCCTAAGGAAGTTGAAGTCGAGATGGTCCGGACCGTTCGAAATAGTCAAACCATTCTCCCATGGTGTTGTGATAATTAAGTCTACCATCGACGGACACGAGTTCAAAGTTAATGGGCAAAGGTTAAAGCATTATGTCGACACCCACGTTGAGTGCAACAAAGAAGTGGTCACTTTAGGAGATGCATGATTATGCTCTCCCCTCGTATTTTTATTTTTTTCATATTTTATTTTTTATTATATTTGGGACTTAAATTTTAATTTTATTATATTTGGGACTTAAATTTTTATTATATTAAAGCTTACAAAAGCCTAAAATATAACCCTAACCCCTCTCTTTCATCCCCTAGCCGTCCAACACATCACCAAAACCCTTTCCCCTTCCCACTCAAGAAGTGCCGGCCACTCCAACCAATCACTTCTCTTGCATTCTTTCCTTCACATCCACCTCAACCACCATCTTTAATACACATCTTTTCATTCTTTTCCACTTCCCATCACCATTTAAAACACTTCCAAACTTTTTTTCATCATCTTCTTCTTTTAAACTCTCAAAGTTTTTTCTTTGATTTTCTTTTTCAATCTCTCCAACCGATCCATTCATCCCACACAAGATTTCATGGCATTGAAGCTTAAGAAACTGGTACACCCAAGTTCTTCAGGCGAACCTCCCTTCAAAAGATATGTAACGCCGACCATCAAGGAACGGTACCTTTCAAAGTTCGCAAGTCGTTCAATTTGGCCGGAGCAAGGATTTGCCTACACAAGCTCTCACAAAGACTTCAGACTTGATGCCACCATCTTCCAAGTGATTGAGCACCAAAAGTGGCAAATCTTTTGCTCCCAACCACAACCGGGCAACATCACATGGGTAAGGGAATCTTATGCTCATTCTCCTAACCCTGACAACCCGTATGTGTTTGTGCGTGGCAGGGCAGTGCCTATCAGTACCGGCCATATCAACGTCTTCTACGACGTCTACATTAAGTCGGGCGAGAATCAAAACTTTGTGGACAAAATCACACCAAAGGAGCTCGACATTGTGCTTCAAGAACTCACGCTCCCAGGTACTTAGTGGAACGAGGGCTCAAACAAAGAAACGGTAAATCGCCTTTTGGCACGTCTGAGGCAAAACTATAGAACAAATTTATAAAAACTTGTTTGATGCCTAGCACTCATCATACTACTGTTGATACACCGCGCCTTCTTCTTATTCACTCTATCTTGCACAAATGCATCATAAATATTGGTAAAATTATTTGTGACGAGATTTTTGTATGTAGCCAAAAGGACAAGAGCTCGCTCTTCTTTCCGAGCCTCATATCCCAACTTTGTGAAGAACAAAAGGTCCCCACTGATCCCACAGATGAGAAGGCACCCCACAAGCAAGGATGGAGCCAAGCACAATACCGAAAAATAATGGGAGAAGCACCTAAAAGATCCCCTGCGCAAAAGATTGCTCGGGCAATACATGTTGCCTCAGCAATGCCAGAGGCAGATGCCCAGGCAAGTACATCGGCAGAAGCCAAAGGACTTGAAGCTATAATGCGTCCTCTGGCGCAACAAGTGGAACAAATAGAGGCTCGCCAGCTGCTGTTTATGAGGTACATAAAGGATTACACCACCGCAAATCACCCAAGTTATATTGGATAAACACCCCGACAGCACAGTGCAATTCCCTACTTTCCCTACTGCAATACTTGCCCAGACAACAGATACGACAGATGCTCAGGCAATGTCACATGACACTGCCCAGGCAACGACAACAGAAGATGCCCGGGCAACAGACACTAAAGATGCCCCAGCAACCACAACAAAAGAGAAAGGTAAAACCCTTGTCCAAGAACCAACCCGTACAAAATCTCTCTCTGGTTTTACAGATTTCGAGGAATTCTCCACTGCATCCATGAAGTCTTTCCCCATATCATCTAGCAACCCGAAGCGTAAAGCACCCATCATTGAAGAATTCGATGATGAGGAAGGCGAAGGAGACTCGGTAGTACGGGAATCGATTCTACCACCACCCATAAGGCAGCAACCAACTCGCTCAAGCAAACGGCTCAAGCAAACCGCAAAGAAGAAATTATCATCCATGATGATGAACTTTCCGAGTAAGTCATCAACCCTTATTTTGCATTTTCCTTTAATTTATTTTTCTTTATTTTGCATACATTGAGGACAATGCCTCACTCGAGTTTGGGGGGACTTGTCATTAGTTAATTCATGTTTAGTTGAATTCATTTTTAGGAATTGCATTTAGTTTATTACTTGCCTTGACTTTAGTTAGATTGAAATTGCAAGGACTTGATGAATATCAGATGATGACATTGCCTTTGTACTCAATTGATAGACTTTCGATTCTAGGATGGCAATGGAAAACACTTAGGGTCTTACTATGATGCTAAGATTAATTGTACACTGTTGTGGCTTGATTGATTTAAGGAATTCTAGTGGACCTAGGATAATTACTTATAACATGGGGTAAATTGAAAATTGCTAGAGGTGCCTGAAACTGGCTCTAGTATCGTACTTAAAAATTGATCGCTAGAGGTGCCCGAAATTGGCTCTAGTCAACTAAGAGAAAATTAAAATGATAAGAAATTTGAAGAACATTGCTAGAGGTGCCTGAAACCAGCTCTAGCTGAGGAATGATAAAACCCCAAGAATTTAAATTAAAATGCCTATTGTTCAATTAGAATCCAGAAAATCAACTCTTACACAACTACACACACTCACGAGCATTATAGTTGGATTCTGGTAATTGTTAGTTTAGGGATACAGAAGGCAAATCTAAACACCAACACATCATTTACCTTTAACAAATAACACATACTTGTGCCACGATTTTGAGGAAATAAAGTCAAGTTCGAAACAATTTCATGATAACTAAGGTCTCGGCAGGTAATTGTTAGTTTGCATTGCTTGATGACAATCAATAGTTCGAATTTGGGGGCGTGTTAAGTGCATAGAAGTTCTATAATGTTAGCCTTTTTACTCGTGATTATTGTTGATCTTAGGCCCATTTTAGTTGCATTTTGTTAACCAATCATGCATCTTTGCATTGTTTCCTCTAGTGTGATGCTTAAGTACATATTTTGGGTGTTTTCGGTGGAAAGATACTGCTGGTGGTTGTCTATTATGTGCATGATTAAGTGCCCGAGCAAGTTGGAAGTTGCTGAAGCAATTGGAAATGAAGAAAATGGACACCTGCGACTTTTGGGGAGTGATCCATGCGTTTCGAACAAGCTTAAAGGATAGAAACAAATCCCAAAAGAAGTTGGAATTCCATGAAGAAGTCAAGGAGAGATAAAAGTCCAAGAAGTTTAAAGGAGAATTTGAAGGAATAAATAAATAAAAGAGTTTATCTCTTTTATTATATTTTAATTCACTCCAAACTCTTCCTTATCCATCCGAATCATCTCCTATAAATCCAAAGGACCTAGATGCAGACAAGGGAGGTGAAAAAGAGAGAGAATTTGATAGAGGTTGTTCTTCATCTTTCTTTTCGGATCATGCTTTTGTTGGGAATTTATTTTGTGTTTATTTTAAACCCGCCATGAACTAAACTATTTCGACTAGGGTTATTATGTTGATTGGTTGAGAAATGATTGAGGTTTGTTTTTAGGTTATTGAATGCTATTTAGTTTGAGGTTTCCTTATTCTTGGTGTTTGAATTTTGATTACAAGTAAATTGGGAGATGATCTCGTGATTGCATTTATTTATCTAATATCGAAAGAGTTAGATTCAAGAAACGGATAAGCATGGTTTTCACACAATCAATCGGAAGTGATAACTAATTCGGCTTAGGGATAAGTTATGAATTTCAACGGCTAAGAGAAGCATAAGATCGGTTGATGTTCACCCAAGGTTAACACAGGAATGTATCACCAAGGCTTGATCTATTGACTAGTATTTCGAATTAGGGATAAGGAGAATCCACTGAAGAACGCTTTGCCGAATCTAAAAAAAATCAATCAGTTACCCAAGCAATCATATAGTCACCCAGTTGCCAAGGCAATCGTTATATTAATTTCTCAAGCAATCGTTGTTTCAGTTGCCCAGGCAATCCGACTGTTGAAGTTGTCAGGCTACTTGAGTCGATCCAGTGTTCATTGCCTAGACAAGCTCAATCAATTATCATACCATGACCCATGATAATCCGGCCAATTATCTCAATCATTCAATTCCCCTTTAGTTTACTTGCTTTCTTTATTTTACTTGTTTATTCAACCTAACTATCATTACTTGTGTTTTACTTTCTAAGTGCAGGAAGACAAATTCTTGAAGTGGCACCAATCCCTGAGAAGACGATATCTAAACTATATTATAACTTGCGACGTGTATACTTGCACAAATTGTGAAGCACTCAAATCACACAACAACCACCATGCTATGTATGAAGAATATCTCTTTGGCCAGTTCTCTTCGCTCTTACCCCGTAAGTCCATCTTTTTGAACTCATCCGTATTGGTCAAGTCATCCGGCATAGGCTGGTGGTATCCAAACTGCCTAAGAACCCGATTGCTTTAAAAAATCTCGACAATCACAAAATTTAGCAAAGGTATTACCGAACACCAATTTTTGACATCTTCGTAGGCATCGTTCAGAATCACATGGCAAATATCATCATCCTCATCAAATGGCATCCATCAGAACTGCAATAATACGTACATAACTGAAAAATGGATAAAAATAAATTCAAATTTTAAAATTTTGATCTAAAAGTAATTTTACATTTCTTGCTCTTCGCAATATATGTCAATCTTCATTCTCACTGCGAGAATTAATTTTACATCCAACGCTTTCTTTTTGAATTTTTAGGCCCATCTACATAATACAAATACATAGATAGGTCATGGTTTCCGTAAATAACATTTAATATAATTATGAGAATTAACATTATTACTTTGAAGTGAGTGGGAGTTCAAACGGATGATCACAAATAGGAGCCATGAATAGAAGCCTTTACTAGGCCCATGATTGTATCAGCACCACACACCCACCAATATCGGCGTGCACAAATTTGTCATTGACGTCTGTCGTGGTCGCTACCTTACACAACTCGCGGCACATGAAACTTAATATTGTAGATCCCCAACTAAATTTTTTGCTACCCACGATGTCTCCAAGAATGGAATGTACTGCATGTGCGCGTGAGAACTCGATTTGTCCGGCATTAGCATACCATCGATAAGGAGCAATATATAGGCTAGAGCAGTGCACTCAATTTCCGCCGTTGTGGAATTTCCATCCACTTGAAAATCACTCTTTAGCCATGTCAGCTTCACACGTTTACCATCAACAGCATGCGGCGGTGGAATCTTCCCCAAATACTTGAAGCAGTTATCATAAACAAAATAATTATTCTGACCAATGACTGGACTGCCTAAAATTGGGACACCGAGATACATAGCAACATCTTCGAGGGTGATTGTGCACTCCCCGCACGGCATGTAGAAGGTATGCGTCTCCGGTCCCCGATGCTCCACCAACCCATTAATCAACTGCGGCACGATTTCAAACTCATGAATCTTTGACGCGTACCTAAAACCGAAATTCTCCAAAAAAATCCCATTATATATTGGCTTGGCGGATCGCTCCATATCAAGCGAGGCCGAAATTTTTAATCATCTTTCTGCAAACACAATATTTAAATTAAAGTAGCACTATATCATTTAAAAACAATAAATTAAAAGTTGCAAAAAACCATAAATTCTTACCAACAATCCCATGTTTTTCGTGATGTGAGAATCTTGAAGTCTTAACAACGTCATTTTTTCCTCAACAGTTATGCGCGATTAAATGCCTAAAACATCACAAATCAATCAAATTTTAAAATATTTTCGATTGAAATATTAACAACACAATTTACTATTTGAATAAAAAAAGTACGCATATATAAAAAAAATCGAATAAACAAAATAAATCATATTCAAAAAAATTAATCGTGATCTAAAAATATTAACAAACGTTACCTTTAACCTTTCGAATTATGTGTGACCTTGCTTCTTTCA
Organism: Hibiscus mutabilis; assembly: GCA_019671005.1. NCBI lineage: Eukaryota > Viridiplantae > Streptophyta > Magnoliopsida > Malvales > Malvaceae > Hibiscus > Hibiscus mutabilis. The sequence goes on from CM033716.1 coordinate 36,837,119, forward strand.
GTGTCGTCTAAGAAAATCTTACGGCTTAACAAACTATTTTGCTTTGCTCAAACAAAACATGTGCAAAAATTTTGCGTGTTCTAAACCCTAAACAAAACTATCTATTTATAAGAAACAAAAAAAACTCTAATTTGTAAAAACCCTAAAACAACCTGTTATTTTTTCCGTAAAATCCGTCAAGGCCGTTAAGTAGGAGGAAACTCGCCTTGTTCATACGGCAAGTTCAGTTTAGGATTAGGCTAATCTCGTGATTAATGTTTAAACCATATATTAAAAAAATAAAACTCGCCAGTGTAAGGCGAGTTTGAATAAAAAAAGAATATAATATGGAACTCGTCGTAGTGGTAGGGCGAGTTCACTGTAAGGGTTCTAGTCCGGACAATTTAGGATTCTAGATTCCGCTTTGATCAAAATAGGATCTAAAGATCTTATATATGACTTTATCCCTTTGGTTAAATACTGTTCTATAAGGAATGTTTTTTTTGTTGTTGTTGAAAGAAGTTCTATAAGGAATAGGAATCAAGGGTATGGTATATTTATCTAGGGTTTAAGATTTAAAATTTAAGATTAAAATTTAGTTTTTAATATTTTAGACATAGAAAGGGGTAAAATATCAGAGTAGATATCCATTTAGGCGAGCATAAAAAATCATAGTTATATCTATAGGGTAAAATATGCAAGTCCGTTGACTATATGATATTTTTATGGATTCTTTTGAATTTTTTAAAAAAATTATGGATTCTTCCGAAAAGTTATAGAATAATCACCAACTTAAAAAATAAAAGTAGATTTTTTTTAATAAAATAGTTCAAATAACACTAATAAAGTTGGTTTAAATAGTAAGTAGTTTGTTATTGCTTAAGTATATATCGTGTTTAAAGCTTTGTGTATGTAGAAAATATTCGTTGAGAGATTCACCCACCAAAACTAAGTGTGCGACACAGGTTGGTGCCATTTAATCATTGCAAAGTCTTGAAGAACCAAGAGGACAACCAAAAAATAGTTCAAATAACACACTAGTTAATAAAATTGATATAATAATAAATTGGCTTAAATGAGAAAACAACATTTAATTTTTTTCTTTTAGTCCCTAAACTATTTTAGTCAAAACAAGTGCCTAATGTATTATTTTTTATTACCTTAAGTACTTAAACTATTTTTTAATAAAAAAGTACATGAACTAAGTTTTTTCCCCTTAGTCCGTCAACTATTTTTAGGTCAAAAACAAGTAACTAAATCTTTGTGACGTGTCAATATCTCATTGGCTGAAATAATTTTTTAACTTAGATAAAGATTGGACTTAAACTGGTCAGAAATAATATACTAGACACTTATTTTGACCAAAAAATAATTTTATAACCTTTATATTTTAATTTAATTTGTTCCTAATTAAAAAAAACTAATATTTTGATATGTTAACAATATAATCTCTAAAATCCCAAACTTCATCTATTTAAGTAAAAAAAGAAGAAGCATTCAGTCAGCAGTGACAGAGGTATGTAAGGATGGGGAGGGGTAATTACCCCAACCAAAATATTTTTTCACCTTTGTCTTCGTACATAAGTTGCTTTAAATTTTGGTTTATTTTTTAATTTACCCCTTTTTAAATATTTATGTTTTACCTCAAACCTCAAATTATGGTTTCGTCCCTGCCAGTCAGCCAACACAAAATAGGGGAAAACAAAAATAAAACCAAATGATTTGTTAGGTTAATTTTTTTTCTCTGAGCTGTATTTTTTTAGTTTTGCTTGGCCACATCGACACCAACTTTGATGTTGGTCGCTGACCATCGGTAATCCTTACTTTTCCTTTGTTTTATTATATCTCATCTTTGATTTTCTTTGTTTTTAGTTTTTATTAAGAATAGCTATACTTTTGTGACACGTTTTTCTATGTTTTGTGACATATTTTTCTCGATAAATTGGCATGTTTTTTTATTCGTTTGGTTGTTTTTTTTTTACTTTTTAGGGTTAGATTGACGTCGCCTCGACTAATCAAGATAACGTTTTATTTGATTAACCTGTTGATCTTCTGTGCTTTGGACCCTCAAGCTGGATTTCAATACATGCTCAGAATCACCCTTTCTTTTTCATGATTGAGTTGTAGTATTGACCGTCAACATGCCTCATCGTTATACGCATCTTATATTAATTTTGATGGTTTTATCCTTCATCATCAATTAATGATGTTGTTCGTTCCTTTTTTGTTCGAGTCTTTTGATTGAATTTTTACCCTTTTCCTTGTATGTTTTTTTATGATCTTAAGTAGCTAGTTTTGTTTCAATGGTTATAGAGAATTGTACGAATTATATGTTTAATTTACTCTTATAGTTGTAATGGCTTATTATAATTTTGAATATATTTTTTAATAAAATAATGACTTCTATTCAAAAAAATAAAAGCAGATGAATATTGAATAACCACAAAACAGAAAAGACATAAAGTAAAAAATAACCCCCAATGTTTGACATTTTGGTCACTTTAGCCCCAATTATTTTTTTGGTTCAAGCAAACTCTTAACGTTTCATTTTCGTTCAAAATTCACCCTCGATGGATGGAAACCGTTAGTCAACTAACGACCAACGCCCTTTGATGATGTGCCATGTCTGCATGGCAGAACTTACGAACGTGGCGATGCCACATGTATAGAGATGTTGACGTGACACTTTGCTGACGTTTCATCACCAATTTTTTTTAAAAATAATTAATTTTAATAATTATTTTATTTTGATGACACGTGACATCATCTCATTCGTTGAGAAACTTAAAAAGAAAAGAAAATTTGAGAAATGAAAGTGCTAGGATTTGAAAAACAAGTTTGCTAGGCAAAAAAGCACAATGCCTAACCACCAAGCTAACCAAATATCTTGTTAGCATTTTGCCACAAACCTATTTTATCCATACATTATTATCTATCCATATTGCTTGCCCATTCACTGTTGATTTCACACCAACCCCATAATTCTTCCCAATTCCTCCGTTCTTTCCTAAAACATCTCAGCTTTTCATATTTAAGAAAAAAAGCTAATATTTTTTCAAACACCGACAGAGCCCGATGTAAAAGATCCACTCATTTCGAGTATGCCAAAGGCTCCATGGTGCTGCTGCAAGGACCCACAGATACAACTTACTCTTTATCAACACCTCCAGCAAAAACACAGCTATACACCAATCTTTCAAAGAACTACAAACTCATTTAATTGTTGTACCCGTAACTTAATCTTCATATCAAAATCTCCAGGAGATTCCTCGCACCTTTTCTTCAAAGCACCTTTCACAATCATTATCTTTGAATTCAAAACTACCCCCAATAACAGTCGACTCCTCCATAACAACCTTAATAACAATAAAAACAGTCCACCTTTAATCGCCAGCAATGGTAAATCTAAAAAGCCTAAGTCCCCAGACCACCAACTCATGTAAGTTGGATTGCTGCTTCTAGCTTTCTAACCTATAGGTACAAACAGGTAGAAAGAGAGTAACAAAGTTGTGGTTGATGGGATTTTGATTCTTGTATAAAGGAATGGTATAAAGTTTTTTTTCAGGTTCAAGATTCTGGTTTGTTTGAGCAGTCAAGTGTAATATTCAAAGCTGAGATGTTTTGAGAAAGAATGGAGTTTGAATGAAGGAATTGGGAAGAATGATGAGGTTGGTGGGGAATCGACAGTAAATAGGCAACCAATAGGGGTAGATAATAACGTACGTGATAAAAGAGATTAGTGGTAAAATGCTGACAAGATATTGGATTAGCTCGATGGTTAGGCATTGTGCCTTCCACACAACAAACCCATGTACAAATTTTAGGTCCTTCGTTTCTCAAGCTTTTAAACGAATCATCTATGATGTCACGTGTAATTATTTTATTGGTTAAATTAAAATAAAATAATTATTAAAAATAATTATTTTTTTAAAAATTGGATATGACACGTAAACAAAGTGCCACGTCAGCACACCTATACATGTGGCATCGCCATGTCAGTAAGTTCTGCCGTGCAGACATGCCACATCATCAAATGGCATTGACCGTTAGTTGATTAATGGTTTTCATCCATCGAATGTGAATTTTGAACGAAAATTAAACGTTAAAGATTTGTTTGAACCAAAAAAATGGCTAAAATGACCAAAATATCAAATGTTGGGAGGTTATTTTTTAATTTATACCAAACGAAAAAGACAAAGCAAAACATAAATAGAAATATGGATGTAAATATGACAGGTTTCTGAGAGGCTTATACCAACATCACATTAGAGCTAGAACCTCTTATTTTTGAAGGATTTTATTTGTTTCAATGTTAAACAAGGGCTTAAGGGTATTTGAAGCCTTAATTTTTTTAAAAAAAATAATTAAGACTTTAGTTTTTTAATCTAATTAAGTCATTAAACTAATAAATTGAATCAATTAAGCCGTTTGACCATTATTTTTTAACGTTATTTTTCTAGAGATATTACTATCACGTGACATGCTATAATTTTGTCATATGAAATTTACATTTTTTTTAGAAAATTATTTTTTATAAGTTTTTTTAAACTTATAGAACTTTTAAAGAATTTTTTAAATAAAACGAAAAATATGAAAATGATAAGTGACAACATTATAACACGACACATTACATCAACTATCCAAAAAACGATTAAATTTAATAGTTAACTTTAGTCAAATAGATGAAATAATAATATTTTAGAGTATAAAAATTTATTTAAGAGAAAAAAAACTAAAAACACAATTAATTTGTTTTTAAAAGTTCAACTTTAAACAAATTATCTACCTCATACTTGAATCCTCACTGTAAAAAACTGTCGTATCAAGAAAGTTAAAGTATATTAATCATTTTCAATTTTAGACCTATAGGATTTAATGACTTGTTGATTTGGTCCAATTTTCCGCTGGCTTGAAGACACCGTCAGAGGGATAAAAAGACTGCGACCTTGATTTTCAGCATCTAAGAACATCACGAAAAAAGACAGGAATTAAGCAACATCACGTCTAAGCGATTTTTTAGGTAAAATTATTATCGACTCATTACCTTATTTATAAATTATGACTCATTTAATAATATTCATCAATTTCAGCATTATTTTTAAATAATTATATACTCTTTAGATATATATAAAAAATAGGTAAAGATTCACATTAAACAAATGACTTGAAAAAATATTATTAGATGAGACTACAAATGTCGTGATGAGTCAGACATTTTAATAATTTTTTTTAAAACTGAAAGGAGATGGAGTTTAGAATTTTAGGAATTAAATTAATAGAATATTAAAATGTTGAGGGTTTTATTTTTAGAATTGAGACTAAATTAAAATAAAACATAAAAGTTGGTAGTTAAATTTGTTATTATGTCTATTTTATTAACTACAACGTGAGATGTAATTAAATTTTTTATTAAATATTGACATTTAAATAAATAATATTATCAATAATAATATATATGAAGCTAAATTATAAAATTTAGAAACAAATAAGGGTCAATTTTAGGTAAAATAGACTTTTCAGTGATTAAATTGAACAAACAACAAAAATGAGAGACTTGACACGACACTTACCATTTTCAATAAGATCAGGTAGGTTGACATGATCAAATATCGCTGACATGGCACGATATTATTGGCTGGAAAATTATGTTAATAGCTCTTTAACATAAGTGAAGCAAAATGAGTAAAGGTTGAAATGTTAGGCACATTTGTGCCCGAAAAAATTTTAGGTACAAAATTGAGAAAACATGTAAATGTTAGGGATAAATTGTACATTAAATCTTTTTTATTAATCACAACGTGATCTGTAATTAAATTTTTAACAAAAATAATAAAATTTTTATTTTTTTAAGTCATATGACTATTTTGTATCTTTCCATAGTCAATGAGTAAAAGAACATCATATAGCCAAAGAGGACTATTTATATATTGTGCTCTTATGTATACTATTTATGCATTAAAATAAGATATTATTTTAAAATTTTAAACACAAAAATAACAATGTACTCTTTCCCTTTTTTACCATCATCTTCTTTTTGGAATTAAAACATATTATTGTATCCGAGTCTTTAACAATTGAAAGAAAACTTTCCTGATGAATAAATTTTAAAGTTTTCGGTTTTCAAACCAATGAATATTCTATAAAATAAATGTTGTATTATCTTTAAAACATATCATCCAATATAAAATAATCTCTAAAGAATCGCAGCTCAATTTGAACAAAAATATACCAATAAAATAGTTTATAAAAATTACGATCGTACACCAATAAACACTAAGATAAATAAAATGAAACGTTAGATACTAAAATTAATAATTTTATAATTCTAGTGCTATATCCATGTCATTATCCCATTACTAAACAACCCAATGCTTATTTATTTCCATTTATGATTGTAGAGTGTTTAAACCATGGTCAAGTTCCCAACACGGTTTCTAACCCTGGTTACTCTCTAGATCTCACCAATACGTTTGGCATGCACTCAAAAAACGCGTTAAAACCCAATTTGCGCGCCTTTTATGCCCGTCCTACGTGGCAACTCATCTTATTCGTGCTCTCACGTTAGCCGGCTCTGTCCTGTCCTCCACTGCCACGTGCCGGTTGATGTCCCCCTTACTGAATGTCACTTTTCGCATTCGTTGCCGGTTTTATCACCGGCTCTTGGTCCGCCCTTTAAAGCGACTGCAACTTCTTCGTCAACGTCATCGTAACCTGCACGATCTTTAAGCGCTAATATTAAATGAAATTATTTAATCAGATTCTTTTTCTTCAATTGGATTTTTACACACTTCTTTAGTTTATTTCTTTCCGCAGTTGAAGTGAAACAGAGGATTCTGTTTTGATCATTACGCTTCTCTTATTTTTCTGAGGTAATTTTCGAATTTAATTGATATTTTTCCGGATTTTTGTTCAAATTTATGAAAGATCTATGATAGGAAAAGGCTTTATAGGGGAATTCGATTAGAGTAATCAATATGTCATCATCTGAATAATCTGAGAATATTTACCTTTTTTTCCTTTTGATTTATTGGTTAACCTTGAATCTGCAACTGAAAATTGTTAGTATGATTCAAAGAAGGCAAATAATTCAATTGCAACTTATCTTTATTATGACTAGTTTTTGAAGTTATGGAGTTTTTCATGTATGATTTTTTGTAGATTATTGGATAGAGTTGGTGTTGTGATTGGGGCTTGTTGATAATGGATTCCGCGAGGAGTTGGTTTAAGAAACTCCAGCATAAGAATGAAAAAGCAGAAAATTCACAAAAGAAAAAGAAAGATACGGAAAATGCAAGGTATGCACATAAGCCTCCTATTGATGGAGCTGAAGCACCTTCAACTGCCACCAAGCAGAAGGTTGCCGCTGCCAAGCAGTATATCGAGAACCATTACAAAGCTCAGATGAAGAACATGCAAGACAGAAAGGAGAGGTAAATTGCTTAAACACTAACAGTAACTTAGCACATCTTGTATGAACAGACTGCCTTGTATATTGTAACTCATGGCAATACTTGAATTACTTTTTGCAAAAGATCTGTTGTGCTCTGCTCATATTTATGTTTTCACATAAACGAATTATGATGGTGGATTTCATATAGTATGTGTATTAAATGGTTCAAACCTAGTGGACTTTGCAGGATGTTTCGGTTTCCATTTGAGTTCATTTGTTTAAATAAGGACTTTCGATTTATTACTGAGACTAGGTTGTTTTCACACTGGTATAGGATTTCTAGTGGTGTGTTGTCATTTCTGTTGAACTGTTTTTCCTAACAATCATCTCTATGGAATATAGACGTTGGATGTTAGAGAGGAAACTTGCTGATGCTGAAGTTACTGCAGAAGAGCAAATGAATATGCTGAAGTTTTTAGAGGAAAAGGAAACGGAGTACATGCGACTTCAAAGACACAAGATGGGTGTTGATGACTTTGAACTTTTGACCATTATAGGGAAGGGTGCATTTGGGGAGGTATTTTGTTTTTTCTATTTGAAATTTACTTTTATTATCAGTAATATCATTTCTTATATTAGTTTATGATTATATATGCTTTGGAATGCAATGTATGTAATATCTATATTTCTCCAATATTCATCTCTGCCCGGAGGTAAAATACTGTTTAGCTTTAGCATCATTGCCTTCATGATTTTCATCTTTCTTGTCTGGTGGCAAATTACAGGATACTGCATTAATTTTTTTCCATTTCTGGTTCTGCTGTCAACATGCAGGTAAGGCTTTGTAAAGAGAAAGCTACTGGCAATGTGTATGCCATGAAAAAGCTCCATAAATCAGAGATGCTTCGCAGAGGCCAGGTACTGTTTAGATTGTAACTTTTTCCTGATTTCTTTACACTGCCTTAGAAATAGAGAAGTTGAGTAAAGGGAGTAAGGGTTTTACTTGACCCTGTTTGAGAGTTTTCTATTAGTGTAGGGGGAAAAACTGACAGGTCCCTCTTCTTTTTAATTTCGTCAAATTGGGAGAATAAGAGCAGAGTATTTTATTTCGATGATTTCAACTTGTGCTCTTCTCTTTACTCTTCACTTATTTTATTTTAGTAATGTTTTGAAATAGGGATACATTGTAATAGCAACAAATTGCTGCTAATGTTATTTGCTGTTAATTTCCAAAGAAGATATATATCATTTAAAGGTAACAGAAACAGGGTTAGGTTGAGAAGAGAAGGAACATAAAATTGCACTTAAATGATTGGATATTTAGTTAAGTATTGCTTTGAAGTATGAATGCATCTTCTCCTATATTATTCTTTCTCACATTTGTACCTCTCCCTGTCTAGGTCGAGCATGTCAAAGCAGAAAGGAATCTCCTTGCTGAAGTTGACAGTGAATGCATTGTCAAGCTCTATTGCTCATTTCAAGATGATGAATATTTGTATCTTGTAATGGAGTATCTTCCTGGGGGTGACATGATGACATTACTGATGCGGAAGGATATCTTAACTGAGGATGAAGCAAGGTTCTATGTTGGCCAGACTGTTCTTGCAATTGAATCCATCCACAAGCACAACTATATCCACAGGTTTTCTATTTTTCTCGATCATGTTTCCATGTGATATTTTTCATCTGCATGCAAAACAATCTAAAATTCTCCCATGGCTCATGGTTGGAATTTTTCACCACCATAATCATTGTAGTTTGTTCTTTTAGTTTATAGCATGCGCAAAAAAGTAGTTCACTTCTCTTTGATGAAAATTTTCTTTTTACTGGTCTATCTTTTGGATATTCAAACCTTTATAATTATATATATTTGGAAAGAATATCCATCATATCTTCCCTCTATACCTCATGAAGACACACAGAGGAAGAAAAAGAAGAAATTGTAGTATTTTCAAACATCTTTATATTCCTTCTCTTTTTCTTGATAGGGATATCAAGCCTGATAATTTATTGCTTGACCGTAACGGCCATATGAAACTCTCGGACTTTGGATTGTGTAAGCCTCTTGATAGTAGTAGCTTTCCTGACTTTAGAGAGGATGACCATGGAGGGGGTAGAAACATTAAATCCTCAATGGAGAGTGCTAGACATTCTAATCTTCCTACGACACCTAGGCGGACACAACAGGAGCAGTTGTTACATTGGCAAAAGAATAGGCGAACATTGGTATGCTTTTTGCTTCCACAAGTGGTGTTTATAGGTTGTAAAGAAGCTTTGGTTAATTGCTATGATTGAATGCTGTTTGTGTTTTATTCCTTTCTTTCAATTGAAATGTAGAGGTATAGGACTTGTATACCATGCTTTTATCAAACTTTTGTTGGCATCTTAAGCTAGCAAAATGTGCTTTTCTTGGCAAAGGAAAATCTTAAAATATGCATAAATTTGACCTCTGTTTGTAAGGCCTGTAACCAGTAAAAGGTGTGCTAGTTATTCCAATGAATTGAAACTTGCTCCTTGGGGTTCAAGATTGGACCCTCTGCGGTGAAGTGGCAATTTCAATTCTCCTACTCTTCCTTTCTCTCTCCCCTCTGGTTCATATTTAGGTCTTTCCTATAAGTGTTATTTCTATCCATACTGCAAACTCATAATAGATATTACTAATGATGATTTTTATTTTTAAAATTTTATTACAACTTGCAGGCTTCAATAGTCAATAGACTAACAAAACTTGTTTTCTGGAAAAAAGCTACTGAAACTGAAAAAATATGGCTTGACAGTGCTTTTTGGTTTAAGTGTTTTCTTTCCCAAAAATTGAAGGTTTATATTTCATTTAAATTGCCATATTCATCTTCTTAAGGCACTTTTCATGTTTAATGTTCTTTTTATAATGGTTTTGCAATGTTCCATTTAGGCTTATTCAACAGTTGGTACTCCTGACTACATTGCCCCAGAAGTTTTGTTGAAGAGAGGATATGGGATGGAGTGTGATTGGTTAGTCTGTTGTCTTACCTCTTACATTCTTTTTATCTTCTCTGTGCATATATTCTGAAGGATTCTCCCTTAGGTGGTCGCTTGGGGCAATTATGTTTGAGATGCTTGTAGGATACCCACCTTTCTATTCTGAAGAACCTTTGGCGACATGTAGAAAGGTAACCGAAGAAGTTGACTTTGTACTTATAATTCTGTATGCTTAGATATGCATAATATGAAGTTTGTAGCACAAATGAAAAATCTGATGTTCTTTAATGTTCAGTGATCACCTATCTTTCTTTTAACAAATTACCTATCTGCCTGAACAAGATGAGCAAGTAAAATTACTTTTTGTTAATCAAGTTGGCTGATCCTGAAGTTAGCAAATAAATGAATCAACTTGGGTTTAGCAAAGGCATCAGTTGAAATAACTTTGCTATGTTCTCCATTCTACTAATTATTTGTCTAAGCGTCTATTGCTTTTAACCTTGATGACATAAAGATGCTCTTAAGAGTGATCACTTGGAAAGGACTGAGTAGCAAAATGGTCCGAGTTCTGATATATGAACCACAAGATCCAGTAAATAGAATCATGCATCTGAAAAGGAATCATAATATCCATGTACTGGCATGAATTGTTTCTCTAAACACAGCTTACTCATTAATTTTATTCTTTATTTATTTGCTGCATATGAGGAAGTCTACGGAATTAAAGGTATTAGATCCTTAAACCTCCTTTACCTTAAAGGGAGGCCTAGTCTTGGCTATTCATTTAGAAAAATAGTCAATAGATATATATCATTTCATTCAAATTTATCTATAGCAGTTTGAGATAGTGCACTCAGAGTCAGATGCTTCTTTAGAATTTAATCGCTGATGATCTACTGCTTTATTGACAATGATGAACAAACTAATATCATGAGTGCAGATCGTAAATTGGAAAACCCATTTGAAATTCCCTGAAGAAGCCAAGTTATCTGCTGAAGCTAAAGATCTCATACGTAAACTCCTTTGCAATGTTGAGCAGAGACTTGGAACCAAAGGGGCGTATGAAATAAAGGTAGAATAATTTATTGCTTTTCTCTTTTTCATTATCGAGGGCAAGAATGATGCATGTTCCTGAGTATCGAGTTCATCGTATCAGGCACACCCATGGTTCAAAGACATTGAATGGGACAGATTATATCAAATGGAAGCTGCATTTATACCAGAGGTTAACGGTGATCTGGATACACAAAACTTTGAAAAGTTTGAAGAGGTTAGTAGTAAAGGTTTATCTTCCTGGGTTATTGTGGTATTATTCAATCCATGCAGCTGATCATATGGAGTAGGAAACTGCTTCGATTATTTGAATTTGACTATGTTAACCTTTGTTTTCAGTAGTTTGATCACCTTATGCACTTCAAATTCCAGTTTCTTTCATCATGCATTCAATAATTTGGGTGCTGTCAAGCTAGAAATTCCTAGTTTTGACTCATCAGAAAATATGGGTTATACTTGAACTGAACTGCCAAGCATGAATCTTGTTGTTGTTGAGAGGTTTTGCTTAATGGTCAATTTATAATTCATTTTGATTAGTCAAACTGCTAACAAAAACCTTGTGTTATTTGGCACGATTGCTAGCTTGGTTCTCTGCTTGATACGAGCCTTAATTTCTTTTTGTTTTCAATTTGCCTTAATTTCATTTTCTGTTTCTCTGTTTTATTCATTTCTTCCCATATTTTACAACAATGTTCATTTATTTTGCATATACAGGCGGGAGCTCAAGTACAAACTTCAACAAAATCAGGTCCCTGGAGGAAGGTAAATCATTTTGCAACAATCTCCCTGTTGATTAGTTTTACTTCAGGCTTCATTGTCATTTTCAGTTATGTACACCCACACCCACATATATATACAATGCCAAAGCCGCATATATAAGACTATGCCCTTGCTTTTCAAGTTTGATTATGAGTAGTTCTTTACTGAAATTCTGTTTAGTAGAATGAATACTGTTGATAAGACATATGACCAAAATTTAGGCGCTTTATGGTCAATATTTTTCATGCCCTTGTCATTAATTTCTTGATATAGTTTTATGTCAAGAAATTTTCTGCTATGTATATCATCTCTCACCATTTTTGATGGATGGCATGCCATATTCCATCGATAAGATATAGTAAAGGGTGAAGAGGAGCAGGTGCTCTTATAGCATCGTATGATTGTTGTGGAAGATTAAAAGATACCAATGTCATTGTCTACTGTAGATATAGTTAAATATATAACAAGATGACAATTTTACCATTGGTCAAATTTATCCCTCCTTTCAGCATTGGAATGTTAAATAAATTCAAAGGAAATTCAACTTGAAGGAGAAAATAGAAACTGTGGAATTAATATTTTATCGATTGGGTATCCATCCTGTAATCCTCTCCCTTATCCTGTAGGATTCAGTAATCTTATCCATTTTATTCTTGAAATAATAAATGATCTGCTAACGATCAGATACACTTTTCAAGTAAATACCAATTATCGTATGTTATGGTTTCATCTCAATCTCAGTTATCCTTTTTTTTTATCAAATTTATCCTTTTAAGAACTATGATATACTTGCCTTGCTTTGCTTAACATGAATTTGTATCTGATATTTCTCTTTGTGTGCAGCTCAACTTTTCCACCAGTTCTTTTTAATATCTGTAACAGCTGATGGATCTTTAAACTTTCCTTTCCTGAAAACTGCAGATGCTTTCTTCGAAGGATGCAAATTTTGTCGGTTATACATACAAGAATGTTGAGATTGTCAAAGAGCATCATCTTCCAGGCATTGGTTTGTCTCAAAAACCGTTGACTTTTTTTTTGGTTCCACTGCTTGATATGATTCTGAACTATAAGAAGCTAGGGATACAGAATTGTTAATAATTATTTGTCATTAAATCCGATACCTCCTTCGTTGAAAAACTTCTTTTTAAGTCCCATATTTTAGTATCATCCCTTTCCCTTTGAAAACCACCGACAGTTATGCGTGTATTGTTGCAGCTGAGGTGAAGAAGAAAAGCAATGCACCTAGGAGACCTTCTGTGAAGTCGTTGTTCGGTAATGCGTTCGCCATTACCGTTAACAACTTGTCATTTTTTTTTTCATTTGGAGTCATTTATTGAATGCTTGCCTTCCTTTTTGTGTTCCCATCTTTGCAGATACTCCAGGACCTCCCGATCCCCCAACAAAGGGGAGCTTCCTCAACCTCTTGCCGACTCAATTAGAGGTACCTGAAAGCCCAGTGTCTGAACATCAATCTACTAGAACCACACAACATCCTCGGAAACCTTTTCAGAGATAGAAGAATGGTGGTCTATATAGGTAAACGTTCTTATGCAAATTGTGGTAATGAGAATCTTCTCCAACATTGCAACTCGGCGACGAGTCACCATATACTTTTAAGATTATTCTGTGTTTAATCAGATTTCAAAATATCATATATGCGATCATTCATACTACATCGTATATAGATGTAAGGAGTTAGCTTTCTTGCTGTAAATTATTCCAAGTTGTACTTTCAGAATCGATTATTTACCATGTTTTATATTCCGGTTGAAGAGAAGTGTAGCGTATAGGTTGTTGATTATTAACGCACTGCTTTATGGAATTATTAGCTGTAGAATCAAATTATACAGGATATAGTCTTATAAATGTTATCTGTTTTATGGAATTATTATTCTATCAAATGTAGTTGATTCCTGGTGAGATATACGTGACAATACTCGGGAACGTTCAAAATTTTGTAACTCGTTTCTGGCTTCGCATATGTATATTCTGTGTGAATGCTCTGATTGTATAGTTGTCCTAAACGATACTATACGTTGTACGTGAGCATTTGATCGAGTCAAGTATAGTTAAAATTTTGAGTTAGCCGAGTTTACGAGTTCTATTTTATAACTCAAATTTTTTCGAGTGGAGTTGTTTGTGTTTTTGTTCAATTTTTTTTATCTTTATAATGTTACGGTAGTAATTGGTTTTGATTTAAATAATTTTTTATAATCATATATGAAAATATATATATATATTTTCATATATATATGGTTATATTTTGACACAAGCTATTTAAAAAAGTTTAAAACACATTTTTATAAAATTTAAAACTTAAATCTCAAACCCTAGCACCTTAAAACTTAAACCTTACACCCTAAATTCTAACTTTTAACCATATACCTTGCACACATACCTTACACACGAAACTCTAAACGCTAAAGTTAAAAGTTCGTGTAAATTAAAGTTTACACAAGCTTGTATGTTAAACTACTTTCCATATATATATATAATATTATTTGTTTACATTGTGTAAAATTTAATTATTTTTACATAATTTTTAGACTGTTGGATGACAGTAATAAATGGCTAAAATTACTTTTTATGTAATAATTTTCATATTTTCTACTGTTAATCTCAATCATTTGTTTACCTTCATCCAATGGTCAAAAAAAGTGTGAAATTTTTAAGTTTCACATAATGTAAGATGATCCTATCTCTATATATATGTCACACAAAGTTGTGGGACTTGATGCGAACTTGAAACCTAATTTACTATTAAAAATTTTAAATTATTGTCAACAATCTCTAAAGCATGTGATTAAAGCTCTGAAGTTGACACCCTCTCCTTCTCTTAGGTTGTGGGTTCAAAATTCAGTAGGAGCAAAATTCTCCTTCCCTCTCTCCCTAGGTAGAAATTGTTCAATTTTTTTTTCAAATTATTTGAATTCTCATTTATAACTTAAATTTTATTTTAAATTTTTTCGAGTTGAGATTATGAAATTATAATGAATTATTTCGCGTTGAATTGAAAATTTTAATTTTTTTAGTTCAAATTTTGTTCATCCTAACATAATATTACATCTCATTTTTCATTTATTGATTGTTATATATAATGAGTTTTACATAATGTAAGTAGATCGTATCCTTATATAATTAGGTTGATATTTAATACATCGATTAAAGTTTTTTTTTTCACAACCTAGCTTCAAATAATGTTACGTGTTATTTTAGGTACATACCCCATATACTAAAAATTAAATTTTAAAATCTAAATATTGATTTGAACACTAAAATTATATCTTAAAATCTTAAAATTTTAATTTTAAACTCTAAAATACACCTGAAAAAATTATTTTCCATTGTGAATGCATCAAATCATTTCTCTACATAATTTATATGTATATAGAGAATATACGGGGTATTCATTTTACAATTAATCATCAAGCTACATAGTTTTATATGGGGTCCACTATACTCAAGATCCGTTATCACTAACGTGAGCCAGACACTAATCATTTTTTTTCTCGTAAAAAATTTATTATTTTATTTTTTATTAAATAGTGATGTATTATATTCTCATATCAGAATTTAAATTCATATAAAATGAGGCAATATAAACATCATTAGTCACTAGGCCAATTAGTAAATCTTCATATAATTTTATTCTTATTTAAACTAAATATAAATACTAAATAAACCCGTAAATATTAAACATTAGACCTTAAATTATACTATTAAGTTCTAAATAAAAAATCTTCACAATAATAACTTTTAAAATACAATTTTTTGCATAGTCTAAAGGTAATTACAAGGTAGTATTTGTTCATAGATATTCTTAACCATTTGACAATGCACATACACCATATTTTGAACTCGTGTCTTCTAGGATGAACATCATCCACTTTTCTACTAGAACACTTGTTGGGTTCAAAAAAAATTACATCTAATGAAGAATCGATATCATATAAGGTAATTTATTTCCCTTGGTGACCCGAGTTCAAAATTTACAAGAATAAGAAAGAGTGATGTTAATAAAAATAATACGTTAAGAAAATATAAATCCTAAATATTGTGGGTCCGTCAATGCATCAAGCTGTAAGAACTTGAAGAATATCCTAAATATTCCTCTTTATTATTTAAATAGATAAATGACCACTGCTAGGATTATTTAGAAAAATAACCCCTAAATCGCTCACGTAGGAAGACCTCGCGTTCTGTAAAATGCGTTTATAATACTCTCTTTGTGAGTTACATCCGACGTGGAAAGACTTTTTAGACAATCCATTATACAATTTGGAAAAATGACCTCGCGTTTTGCACATAGCTAGTTCGCGAGAAATTGAATTTATCTCCAGACTATATTATACTGAACTCGCTTCCTGCAGAAAGCGAGTTCAATGCAATTAGAGACTAGAATACAAGGGTTTATAGGCACGTTCGAGGTGTTTTTTTGGGTTGTTAATCGAGAAATTTTCGTAATGTTTGAGCTTAGAGGCGTGATATTGAAAATAATCTTTCAGTTGAGGCTAATGTTGGCACATACAAGGCATTATAAACGGGGTAAAAATCTCATTGAAAATGGTTCTAAAGCTTGGTTTTGATCATTAAGAACAAGCTAAAATAGCTTGATAGGCATGTTCGAGGGGTCTTTCCAGGAAGTTAATCGCAAAACTGGCGTAATTTTTAAGCTTAGAGGCTTAGTATTGAAACTTATCTTTCAGTTGAGGCTAATATTGGCACATACGAGGCATTATAAACGGAGTAAAAATCGCATTGAAAATGGTTCCAAAGATTGGTTTTGTGCATGAAGAACAAGCTAAAATGGCTTGATAGGCATGTTCGAGGGGGGGTTTCGGGAAGTTAATCGTAAAATTGGCATAATTTTTAAGCTTAGTATCGGAACTTATCTTTTAGTTGAGGCTAATATTGGCACATACGAGGCATTATAAACGGGGTAAAAGTTGCGTTGAAAATGGTTCCAAAGCTTGGTTTTCTGCATGAAGAACAAGCTAAAATGGCTTGATAGATAATGTTTGAGTGGTTTTCTGGGATATTAATCAGAAAATTGACATAATTTTTAAGCTTAGAGGCGTAGTATTAAAACTTATCTATCAGTTGAGATTTATATTGGCACATACTAAGCATTATAAACGGGGTTAAAATCGCGTTGACAATGGTTCCAAACCAAAAGAAATTGAAACTTAACGAAGAGATTTTGTTAATTAGAAAAGTAGTAGTACAATGAAAAAGTACAATTAATCGATGCGATGGCCTGACTGATCAGAACATTTGTTCTTGATGTGTCCGAGATTCCTACATCTAGTGCATAGTTTCGGCTGTCCAATTCTTTCTCGATGTTCGACCAAATCCACGGCATAGTAAATCACGTTGATCGTGGACAACTCTTTTTTCGCGTCGTAGTGCACAATCTAGCCGTATTGTAGGTTTATCATCAACTACATCCGAATCCTATTCATTTCCAATGGGAGGAAACTCGTATTCATAAACCTTGAATACGATTTCAAGTAAGTATATCAGATCAACCAATGTCATGTAGTGAATCCGTACAAAAGAACAAGCAGCAATGGCGTGCGGACACGGGTATTTGAATGTTTGGAAGACTTCGCACTCGCAGATTCTTTCTTGTAGATTAACCACATATGTGTTGTGCTCTATGCCTTCTAGTGGCCACGAATATTACGAAACACGGAATGAATGTTGTTCGCGAGAGAATCATGTCACATTCATCGCATTTGAGTACAAAACAAATGTTTGGAAGTTTGTGAGGATGTTTGGGTGGACTCTATGGCCACCTGCCACCCAGTCTACTGCTTGTTTTTCCAAGGTTGCAAAAGGGTTGCCAACTGATAATATGTCGCTTTAACAACAGAAGTGATAGGCAAATGTTGCACCCCCTTCAGTGATGAATTGATTGCCTCAACTAAGTTCGTTATCACGAGACCATATCAACGACCCCCATCAAATGATTAAAGCCATTTCTCTCTTGGGATATAAACAAGGTAGTTATAGCCTAATAGATTCCTAACTCTTAGTTGTTCAAGAAGCTTCTCAACCTCATGTACGTAATGCGTGTGGCCTATTCAATAAAAGATAGAAAAATTAATGAGGAATAATAAATGCAAAGATGTCATAAACCCAAAAAAGTGAAAGACGTACCCATTCGAAGCACCATTAGACGTTCATCTTCATTCTTGTACCTTTGTAAATAATTTTCAATAATGTGGCGTAAATAGTATCGTGATAAATATAGGGAGGTTGCCAAGACTGACCCATACGCTGGATTGCGTATTTGATCCTTGTGCCTCTGTCAGAAATAACACATATCCCATCATCTCTATCACACATAACATGTGATAGAATATGTCTTCGTAAGTTCTTAAGGAAGAATTCCCAAGAGTCGATATCTTCTTTTTCAACTATTGCGAAAGCGATGGGAATAGTTTTTCTATTGTTGTCTTGTGCAACCACCAATAATAATGTGTGTGTACCTATCGTACAACCAAGTGTCGTCGATCTGAACCATAGTCTTGCAGTGGCAGAATGCATTAACGCACTGCGAAAATGTCCAAAATAGCTGGTAGAATTGGCACACACCTTGTACGATACGATCATTTTTGTACGCTGATCAATTTCCAGTTTCACAACCGTTCCTGGTATGTGTTTTGCATCATTTTTAGCCATGGCCACAACTTTTTGTACAATTCCTCCCATTGGCCATACAATTTTTATAGGGCCCGATACCTTGCATACCATGCTTTATGGTAGTCAACTATGTAGGCGTATTGAGATTTAATTGTAGCAATACAAGTCACAACTGTTATATGTGGAATTGCTTTGACCAGTGGAATGAAGGCATCACAAAGCACGTGTACATCCAAGTTACAATGATCCTGAATAAGGCTACTTACGGTGTATGTATGAGGTTAGACGTATTTTGTGATCTTCTATAGGTTGTTCATCGTCTTCAAGCATGATACATGAATCCTCCAATTACATCCCTGGTTTTTATACACAAAGTCGCAATTTTTCTTGTGGACACATTCAACAATGTACTTGTCCACTGCAGTTTTATACATAGTCGACGTAAATGAACGATGTATATTGTAATTCTTAATGACAGCCTCGACCAATTTTTTTATCTGGAAGACCATTCCAATATAGAGTTCACCATCACCATGTTGGTTATATTGCTAAATCTTTGGAAATTGAGAAAATTCTGGAGCGTTGAAGGCTTCCATATCAATCGTTGTGAAGTGGGATATCGGCTGGTAATAAGAAATATGAGTTAAGCTACTGGCAACATGTGGAACATTGAAAGGTGTGCCATGTTTTTCTTTGTCTTGGACATCATCCTTCGCTCCCACTGGCATGCCAAGTTCTTCTAGTTCTTCATAAAAGAGGCCTATCTCGTCACCATCGGGGCCGACCTCCCTTACCTATTCTTCGTCAGAATGGTCCCTCTCAAATTGAAATAGTTTTGAATCATCAAATGCTGCATTAACAAGTGTAGCAGTTGTTCATCGATCACGAGACCACTCACGAACTGTATTACCAAGATCAAGGTCAACAACACCAGTACAAGAATGTCTCCTCATAGATGGTGACACGTAATCCACACTAGGGATATACGTTGAATATCGTCCAGATAAAAAATCATCGAACGGGTTAAATGCTTCTTTATATACCAACCTCATGTCGTTTTGAGATGATGACGCAGCCACACTCATAATGTATGGATTGTACTTTAAATGTTGTGTGGCAGGTTCAAGTCGAAGCTAGCTACGCAAGAATACCTTGGCATCGAAGACGATGATGCACCTAGGTCGTTGCGTGTACTGTGTGTACTTAATAAGTTGAAGTCATTTTGTAAATTTTTTGTTGGGCTCTGAACATTATGATCGAAGTCAAAATCTGCCCATAACCAATTTGGGACCCTGATATCATCATCATCAAAAAAACGTTGCAAACAACTTTGCAGGCCCTTCTAATGAATACTGCAAGTGAGATTCCACCATCAATTCCACATCACCGTTGTCCATAACGTGGTATATTAAGTATTGTAATGGTTCAAACGACGTCGATACTTCAACAGATCTAGTTTTTTCCTGCGAGCACATGGAACATTGTCCGAGACTTCCTTTATCAATACCTTACACGTTAATTTCCTCAGCAACGTTATCATAACAATATTTAAGGACTGAAAGACGATGTCGAAAGATGCATCACCGATCATCTGGCCATCGTAGTATACCAAAGTAGTAATAGTTTATCTTATCGACATATTTTGAAAATACTTACAATCATGTAGAGAGATAAACAAACATTAGCGAAATTGTAACAACTTCAAAATGTAAGAATTGAGAAGTATCACATAAACTTAAAATTAAAACACTTACCTAAAATTGACGTTTGGCAAAATAAGTTGTTGTCCTTCAGTTACCTTGCCCTTGGCTTCTATGAACTTTTGCAATTGATAGCAATTGATATGGTTTGGTTTGTTTGCCTTCACTTTTGTCTGATATAGATGTACAATAATATATTTTCGTGTCCAAAATGCATGGACACTTTATGTTATGACGTGTCAAACATGTTTTATGAGTTATATTGATATGGAAGGGAACTCACTTTTTGCAGACCGCGAGTTCCACAAAGATTTCTGACATGTCAACACCAGCGTACACCATTGATGTGACATGTCATTGAAACTCTCTTTTTGCAGACTGCAAGTTCCACATAGATTCCTGACGTGTCAGCACCAATGTACTCCATTGATGTGACATGTCATTGGAACTCCCTTTTTGTAGAGTGCGAGTTTGGTATTAATATAAGTCCAAAAACTTACATCGTTTATAAAAAACTTACATCGTGTTTGCACATTAAATGAAAACTTCAATCCAAAAAAACCTAGCCCTTAGCAAATTATGACAAGATTTTTTGCAACGGTGTTTTATTCTGAAACTTATTTCTACACTTGTTTCAACGGCAATATCAAGAAAGATGATTTATATGATTTGATTTCAACGCAACTTAGAAAATCTACAACACGATAAATGTCTTCGTTGCAAGTGAAAATACCCGTTGATAAGCCCATCCCTGAAGCACATTACATACTGACCTTATCAAATGCAAGAGACATTCGAAAGATGTTTAAGAGATACACTCATGTTTGGGGTACAAACATCGAGTTGAATGTAAAATTTGATGAAAAAGAAACTTCATCAAGAAACACATAAGCAACTCTGTTTTCACAAGACGAAGAGGTAGTTTTATTACTTAATTATAGTACACTACGAGAGAAAGAGCAAAGAATTGAGGAACTAAAGTTAACATCAGACATATCTACATACTACGACGACACAGAAACAAACTTCTCTTCTATTCATTTCAACTAAGTGTCGCTTCGTGTATCTTTTTTTTGTTAAGTTTACAAATTAGTATTGAAATAAACTAATCTCGTCCATGGGTTGTTAAATAAAAATCCATAAAATATGATTAATACAAAGTATTTATGATTCCAAATAGTAAACACCTTTTTCATTCATATAAAGTTTTTAATATTACATAGTCATGATTAATACATAAAAATATCTAATGACGCCTATGTCCACCCGTACCGTACTGTGGTGGCCTACAATCCCGACGCGGATTTCTTTGAACTAGTCTAGCTTCCTCTTCCTCTTCATCATCATCGCCATCTACATCTCTAGTACCGCTTCTAGTACTAGGACTAGTGTAGAATAGGCTATGTGGCATCGTCTGGTCGACAATACCAGATTCGAAGTCTGTTGCCAATGGTGGAAATTGATATAATGGGGGAACATATACAAAAGGAAATAAAGGATAATATATAGGTACAAGTATATGAAGAGTTAACGTGCTCGTATGCACCGTATAGGGATGAAATGTGTCTGTGAAAAATCCTTCTAATGGACTCCCCACATGGTGAAATGATGATTGCGTTGAGTGGGTGAATACAGGTGGTGGCACCGGAGCATGCAACTTTGTTGTTGACTGTACAAGTGCCTGTGCTATTCCCGATGACAAGGCTAGAAGGTGTTTCTTCTTCTCTAGCTTTGGTCATTGCCAGCCCTTCCTCTGCTACCACGTTGCGTCTGTTGGCGATTTGAGGGAGGGACATCTATTTCTCATTCTCGCTCCACTGGGGTGAGTATATGCGGCTTCCCATTTTGTTCGAACCACTACATGTAATCATATGTAACACTATGGTCGACGATGGGTTCACAAATGGGTCGCCTAGCAAATCTTTCCCTCCACTACGTTATCCACCCGCATGATGAGCTCCCCAATTAACATTTAATCTTCCCTTATCGAATTAAACGATATAATTTGTCCAAATTTACAGGTTCTTGCGGAATTGGTTGGACAAAGTAGAATTGTCACAGTACGCGATCAACAGGATGTCACTTGACTGTTCATAATGTATCAGCGGGACCTTCAACGTCTAAAAGTTCGAAGTCTGAAATATTTCTAGTGGAATGCAACCGATAACATCAACATCATCGTATGACGTCCACACAAACTACACAAAATTTTGTTTACTATGTTAGATAAACTTGATTTAAAAATTAAATGGTTTTAAAATTAAAATAATGAAATCGATTAAAAATTACCCCACCTCTCTTATCGATCAATAGTCTAAAATCTCGCTGAGTTGTTGGTAGTCCCATGTGAGATAATGGACCACTACACCTATCATTCTTACAACAAAATATGGAATTTTTAAATCAATATTTTCATATTATAAAAAAGTATAATAATATAAATAAACTTTGTTTATTTTGTATTTCCTCCGGACTAGTGGAAACTCAAATGGGGTCGGTTGGTTAAGAGTCAGGCGTATAAATAACATTTGAAATCGAGCCCATGACTGCAGCAACATAAGACACCCTCTAATGACATGTTTGTCCAGATCGACATTTTTACATAGCTCCCTAAATAGATATGCCAAGATTGCTGATCCCCAACTCATATTTCTAGATTGCTCAAAATTGTGTAGATGACGCAACCACATGAAATGTACTTTGTTGCGGGATTTGTTTGACATCAAGATCCCCAGTAACTCATAAAATATGGGAACGAGCAAATCGCTGCAAAAACAATAATTAGCGATAAAAAAATTATAATAAAATAAAATATCATAAAATAACAAAAAATAATCATTAATAAAAATTATATTTACCTTCTTAATTCCTTTAGAAGCATTCAGGGGTAGATCTGTAAAATTATTATCTAAAAAAGTTATGAAAGTTTTACCACATCCAACTTGTATGGAGGAATTATGAGCAATTCATAACACACTTGGTACCATTTATCTTCGGCGGTACGGGTTATAACCTCTCCGTCAACAGGCAGACCAAGATGAAATGTAATATCATGCAGGGTAATGGTAGCATCGCCACACGAAAGATAAAATGTGTGTGTCACCTCCAGCTTCCTAGCAACCTGTTTATCAATGGAGGATGCAACTTGGTACCGTCAATTATAGTGCTGGCGTCGCCAAAATCGCCTTGATGCAAATAAAGAACAATTTTTGGATCAGGTACTCTCGTGATACGGTTGATGTAACAAGTCAACACACGTTTATACAACTTAAAATTAAAATTTAAAAATAATAAATAACAAATAAATAAATAAATAAATAAAATAAGATAGTACAACATCCGCATTATTTGGCTGCCAATAGTCGAAGACATGTCTATAATCTAGTCTGAGTAATTGTCGACTGACTAACGCTTGGCAAATAATTGATAGTTCAGTGTAAATATGTCAGTAAAATAATGCCAAGTATAGGTTTTTTTGCGTGCAAGTAAACACAGTCAGCAAGTAATACAACAATAAGCTGAGTATCGTATCCACATAAATTGTACAAGAGTTAAATGCCAGGATTTTACTTGTGAAATGGGAAAATGAGTTTGATTTAGAATTCGGATTTTGGTTCTAAAAAATGAGTAAGGAAAATATAAGAAAAGTTAAGGCAAATTGGAAAACAAATGTATTCAAATGGTGATGAGCGTTGGCAGGGGATGCTTGGATTTCATACTAGCTATGCCAGCCTTTGAATAACTTTCAGCCTTTGTTTTATTGTCGAGCAGATTTTAAAGTGACAATGCCTCTGTCGATGGCATTACCCTAAGCTAATTATGATTAACCCCTATATATCTATAGTGAGGTTTCTCAATCATTAACTTGATGAAGTTTTAATCTTTTCTCCTAAGGGGCAGATTCACTCCCGAAGTAAGCTCATCTACTTGAACATCTTATGTCGAAGTTTCTCACCTTAGTACCTTGGCAATTAATCATTATCTCCTAAGTCTGTTAAGATACTAAGAGATAATATGCATGTAATGCCAACTATCGTATGACAAACAATTGAAGGAAATTGAGTACTAGCAGGATAAAGAAAAATGCCAAAGCATTTAATTATTAAAAGCTGAAAATAGTTGAGTGTTTCATCGCAAAAACATCTCCAACCAAATTTAAAAAATTAGTTCATGGTTGGGGGGACCATTAACACCAAATAATTTTCAAATAACATCACCATAAAAACATATCTAAAATAAAGAGAAATAGGCAAAGAAGGAGATCCGTTGATGCAGCCCTTCAATGGATCTAGAGCTCTCGATCTTAGCCTGGTCAAACCACAGTCACCTTCTTCACGATGCAGCCTCTCTGATTCCGTACTTCTTGTTTATCATCGAGCTTCCTTTAAATAGACATACATGAAAACCCTAGATTGGGTAAAGTTGGTTACGCTCTTAAGATAAACTTGTTATCCACTTTATCCTCTTATCTTATCTTTTTGAATTTTAGGGCTGACTGGATCTTTGACCGACGGCTAGTAAACCTGGCATCGTCATCCATCTTTTGCCAACCAAGTCTATCAATCTTCGTCCTACATTGCCAACTCGACTCAGCATTTTTCTTCTGGTTTCATGGTTCTGCGTTGCCAAATGCTCCTGCTCTTGACCTACCCTGCACACTAAAGCAAAGAAATACACCTTTAGTCTGGCAAAAGAACCGTTCCCTAACTCCTTAATGTAAATGCATGATTTTACTAACAAAATGAATGAATATATACCCAAAGTCAAGCAAAAGTATAACAATATATGTGTGAAAATAGTACTTTTGAGGAGTTAACACACCCCCAAACCTAGCTCATTGCTTGTCCTCAAGTAATGCAACAAAAAATTAGAAAAACATAAAATAAAAAAAGTACCTTGGCAAAATTGTCCTAACTCACAACACATGCTATCAAGCAGATTCTTGTCCTAGTTTTGTCCTCAAATATCACAATGCAATAATGCCAAACAGATAAGCAAATTCAAGTGCAACAATATAACTCTAGTCTAAGGTCATGAAGTGTGCATGAAGTGCAGGCAATATGCATCAAGTACCCTTTAACCCCCTCAGTCAAATTTACCACCCAAACTCAAAATTATTTATTTATTCATTTTTATTTTTACCAAGGGTTTCTGCTGGCAATATTTTTAGGCTTGCTTCGTAATACTGTTTGGTGTGAGAAGTAAGAGAGAGCATACCACGAACACCCACGTTAATCCATACACTACTAGGCTTACTCATCATACTCCTACCTTAAAGTTTTTGGTTTGAGAACTAAAAGGGAGCAAACCACGAAGCCCCAAACTACTTATTATGTCTAAGGTAGAGGAGAGTTCTATATTTTTCTTTGCCTTTGGCGAAACATTGTTGCCTTATTCTTTTTTTTACCCTGACATTATTTTTTTATTATTTTGAGCTTAGTTTCAAGAATTCTAAGTTTGCTTTGGAAACTAGATGCATACTTTATGTTAAGTGAATCTTCAATTTTCTAAACTAGAAATCAATTGCCAAGCGGTCCTAGCATTGCTAACCTATTGGCGCATGCAAACTAAAGATTCCAATTTTATCATCGGATAGAGTATACTAATACAAACTCTAACTATGCTAACATTTATGTTTATCAGATCAATCAAGCCTTGGCAAATTTTTTTTAGCATTTTGGTATGCATGGTTATTCCTAATCTACATGGAAAAAACATAAACATAAAAATGCATGAATGTCATGGCAATAAATGTGAGGCAGCGCACACCCCCAAACCAAAGGTGTGCATTGTCCCTAATGCATGCAAACACATATATACAAATGAAATGCATGATAAAAATGAAAAATATGCAAGTAAATGAGTGAAGGGGAAGAAGACTCCTCTTCGGAACGTTCTGGGTGCGCGACGCAGGTTTTTCTCTTGACAAAGCTCTCTCGATTTGGAGCCATATGCTTCTTTCTCTTCAGCTTAGATGTGGTAGTGGAGGCTCTCACATCGTGGATGGCCTCCTCTATTATCCTCACCGGCTCAGATACAGTGGGGGCTACTAGAGCAGCGGATGAAGCAGGTGCTACTGGTGATATTGGAGCAGTAGTAGGCTCCTCGAACTTGGCATTGTCATCACCATCAAAGTCATCGGAGGTGTCAGTCTTGGCAAATTCAACTTGAACAGGTGAAACATTAACGGTGGCATTAGATTGTTGCGCCAGAGTGTGAACAGATTGTGGGCTCGGTGGCATTCTTTCTAGGGCAGTGAACTTGGCTAGAAATTCTGAAAACTTTGGCAAATGATCGGTGGCAATACCCTTAAGAGTGCTTTTAAGGGCCCGATCCCTAGAACCAACGTATTGCTAGAGCATATAATTCTGCTTTTCAACCTTATCCAACTTCTAGAGAATGAGTTCTTACCGCTGGAAAATCTGGGAAAGTAATGCCAAGGCATCAGCTAGCATTGCCACTGACATTGTTGTTTTAGGTTTTGCCTTAGGCGTTGTTGCAGCAGACACTAGCTCAGTAACTTTTCCCTTGCTCTTCTCCCTGGAAATTAATTGCTTCCACAGTGCAAGAGTAATGAATCCCTTAGATTTCTAGGTATTATCATAGTCAAGCTTTGGCACATTACGGAGCCTACAAAATTTAGAGATTAAAGAAGGAAAAACCAAACTACCACTTCCCTTCTCTGCACACTTATAGGTCTTATCTATAATCAGACGTCCTATATTGATTTTCCTTCTCACAATTATCGAATGCAACATCGCCATCCTTTCTTTTGAAACAATCTCGTTATGCGTTGTTGGTATTAGGTTGGCCTTTAAAAATTGGTTCCAACCTTTCGAATGTGGCTTTAGTGCCAATCGTTTCACCGTCTTGTGGCATTTGTATGAAACAATCCTTTTTGTGCCAAGTTCGCACAAGTCCTTCAAAATCAGCTTCCTTTTGGCATCTTCCAAAGGTTCAGCAAACACTACATGTTCTTCTCCTATACCATCCAACTTAAACAAATCATTAATGTATCCCTCATCAAAACGAACACGCATACCTCTTATAAGCAGCAAAGGTGAATCCTTTGTTGTGAGATGGGCATAAAACTTGCGGACGATAATGGAATCAACCTCTCCAGGCAGCTAGCAAAAGGTCTCCCATTTGTTTGTTTTAACAACATCAACCACTTCTGAGGAGAACCTCAAATTAGGTTCGTTCTTAAATTCAAAACCCTTCTCATAACAGAAGGTATGAGCAACGAAGCTCTCTTCAATTTCTTCTTGATTTCTTTATTGAAGAAAATCTTGAAAGGTGCAGATGAAGAAGCCATGAGAGAAAATTATGAAAAGATAATGGTGATCAGAGGAAAAAAAAAGCCAAAAGGAAACTTGTTCTTGAAATTCTTGTCGTTCGAGAGAAAAGTGAAATAGTGAAGATTTAGCTATAGGAAAATTGAAATTAAATAGAAGGAAGGGGAAACGGTTGAGTTGGTTTAATGATAAGGTTAGTGGAGGTTATGATGGAGTGACAGTTATGCGTGTTTAAGGAAGTGGGATGATGATGGGTTTTGGGTTTAAGTGAGATGACGACGCGGGAAAGAAAAGGGGTAAAAGAATTAGGTTAAAAATTCAAAGTTTTGGTGTTTTTAATCAGGATACTAAAGGCTTTTCCGCTCAGCCAAAAATCTTTCTCTCTTGGGCCCAACCTCGCATAAGGCCTACGTGGTATCTGATGGGTATTCAAATGTCAACCTATCCTGGCATAGAGCCTTGGCATACTACTTTGGAAAAATTTTATGTACTGACACTCACAAAGAAAAACCTTTCAATGCAGAAAAAGAAAATAAAAATATAAATAAACTAAAGTAACAGAAAGAATTAAACAACTAACCTAACTATTTACAATGATCAAACTACAATTACTCAATTTTTGCAAAAAGAATGATCTTCTTGGCATTACCTTGACTATCTTCTAAATAGTGCTTTAGTCTTTGGACGTTCACCTTGAATGTGACTCATGTTTTCAAGTCCTTGATATCTACAGATCCATGGGCACAGGGTTGGACAATCTCAAAGGGTCATGGCCATCTAAATTTGAGCTTGCATGGGAATAGTTAGCCTTGAATTAAACAACAACACTTTTTGCCCAACCTCAAACCGTCTTGGAAAAATTTTGCTGTCATGCCATCTTTTTATTTTCTCTTTATACAACTTGGTGTTCTCATAGGCTTGAGCTCAAAATTACTTTAACTTATTCAAATCTAATAGTCTCTTCTCACCTGCATCCCTCCATTCCATGTTCAACTGCTTAGTTGCCGTATAAGCCCGATGCTCCAAGTCAACTGGCAAGTGGCATGATTTCTCAAATACAAGCCTGTATGGGGAAGTTCCTAAAGGAGTTTTGAAGGCTGTTCTATATGCCCACAAGGAGTCATCTAGCCTCAAGGACTAGTCCTTGTTGGGTTCACCGTCTCCTCCAAAATGTTCTTGATCTGCTTGTTTGAGATCTCTTTCTGGCCATTTATTTGCGAATGGTAAGCTGTGGTAATTTTTTGCTAGATTTCGTTCATGCACAAAGCTCTAGTGATTAAATTGCATTTAAAATGAGTACCCTCATCATGAATAATAACTCTGGGGGCACCAAATCTAATAAAAATATGTTTGTGTAGGAACTTGGAAACAACCTTGGCAACATTTGATGGAAGAGCAACAACCTCAACCCACTTTGAGACGTATTCTATGACCACAAGTATGTATACATTACCAAAGGATAGAGGAAAAGGACCAATAAAGTTATTCCCCATACATCAAACAACTCCACTAGCATTATGTTTTGTAGTGGCAATTGATGCTTGCTGGAAATGTTTCCAGTACATTGGCACCGATCACAAGCCTCAGCAAAATAATGAGCATCTTTGAACAATGTGGGCCCAAAAAATCTTGACTACAACATTTTAGCCAATGTCTACATCCTAGCAAAGTGCCCTCTATATGGTTCTGTATGGCAAAGCTGGAGTATACTTTGCTGGTCATTCTCTGGCATACAACGATGAATAACTTGATCAGCATAGAGCTTGAGCAAGAATGACTCATCCCAATAATATTGCCGAACATCTCGTAGAAATTGCTTCCTGGAATTACTTACCAAGTCCGGTCGCAATATTCTACTAACCAAGTAGTTGACTATGTCAGCATACCATGGCATATAATTGATTGCAAGCAGTTGTTCATCAGGAAAATCTTCTCTTATAGCAACAGGGTTGCCATTATTATGGTGGTGCTCTAATCGAGACAAATGATCAACTACCTAATTGTCACTCCCCTCTGCCTCGAATCTCTAGGTCAAACTCTTACAACAAGAGTGTCCATCTGGTCAGTCTAGGCTTGGCATCCTTTTGGCCAGAAGGTATTTCAATGCCGAATGGTCTGTGTACCACCACTTTTCTGCACATCAAGCAAGATTTGAATTTTTCAAAAGCAAAGACAACTACAAGGAACTCATTCTCAATTTTTAATAGTTAATCTGGGCCCTATTCAATGTACGGTTGACATAGTAAATGGTATGGAAAATTTTGCCACGCCTCTGTCCTAACACAACTCTAATGGCATAGTTGTTAGCATTGCACATTAGCTCGAATGGCCCATTCCAATATGGTGCCACGACTATAGGGGCATTAATCAACCTATCTTTTAGTTTCTGAAATGGTCTCAAACAAGATTCATCAAACACAAAAGTTGTATTCTGTTCTAAAAGTAAGCATAAATGTTTAGAAATTTTTGAGAAATCTTTAATGAAATGATAGTAAAAACCTACATGTCCCAAGAAACTTCTAATACCTTTTACACTTGTAGGTGGTGGAAATTGTTTGATTACCTCAACTTTTGCTTTGCCAACTTCTAGTCCTCTCTTAGTTGCTTTGTGTCCAAGAACTATGCCTTCCTTCACCATGAAGTGACATTTTCCCAGTTCAGGACTAGGTTGGTGTTAATGCATCTTTTTAAAACAAGCTCTAAACTCTGAAGACATTCCTCAAATGTTTTTCCAAACACCGAGAAGTCATCCAAGAACACTTCCAAATTATTTTCTAACATCTTTGAAAAAATTGACATCATGCAACGCTGAAACGTTTTTGGGGTGTTACGCAATCCAAAGAGCATTCTTCTAAAAGCGAATGTCCCATATGGACAAGTGAACATGGTTTTTTCCTGATCTTCTAAGGCGATGGAAAACTGATTATAACCCGAATAGCCATCTAAGAATCAATAAAATTCCTTACCTGCCAACCTGTCCATCACACGTCTTGCTTGTGATTACCCAATGTTTCTAGCAATCTCTCTTCCTGGTCGTCGGTCAAATTGGAAGCAATAATCACTGGCAAAGTTAGGTTGTCTCCCAAGTAGGCATATTTGAGATGGCTTGACAAAGTTTTCAGTTCTAGTTCTGGTGGCTCTATAATGGATGGTTTAGGTGCCTTGATTTCTCTACCGACCAACTCAAATGGCTCTGGTCTACCAAAATAACTCACGACCTCACTCAACATAGTCGATTCCTTAAGTTCTTCACTCGTCGTATCCTTATCATCCAATTCTCTAGCATCACCGGCAGTGTCTTGGCAAAGTTGTTCCATGTCCATGTCAAAAATGGACTCTATGATATCAATAGCTTGACATTCCTCAGGTTTATCTGCACACTTAAGAGCTTGAAACACGTTAAATGTAACTTGTTGGTCATTCATATGCATAGTAAGCTCACATTTTTGAACATCAATTAAAGTCCTTCCCGTGGCAAGAAATGGTCTGCCCAAGATAATTGGGACATTAACATCAGCTTCATATTCTAAAATAATGAAATCAATAGGAAATATAAATTTATCTACCTTTACCAACACATCCTCAATCTTACTTGTGGGATGTGCAAAAGATCACTTTGTTAGCTGAAGTGTTACCGTGGTAGGTCTTGCTTCAATGCCAAGTTTTCTAAAAACTAACATTGGCATCAAATTGATGTTGTCTCCTAAGTCGCACAGTGCCTTACCCATGAATCTATTGCCAATTGTTCAAGGAATAGTGAAACTTCTTGGATCATTCAGTTTTGGTGGCAATCTATTGTTGATCATTACACTACATACTTCAGTAAGAGCAATAGTCTCGAAGTCACCCAGTTTCCTCTTTTTGGACAAGATGTCCTTTAGTTTTGGTAGCAATCTACCAATGCTATGTTGATATGCAATTGTTTAAGAACGTCTAAGAAGCGCTTAAATTGCTGGTCTTGCTTATGTTTTAGGAGTCTTTGCGAAAAAGGTGGTGGAAGATAAGCAAATACTGGCTCCACTAGCTTTGCCAAAGTGGTACTGATAGACATCTGGCATCAAATAATGGTCTGGCATCAAATATCAATCTGGCATCAGCTTTAGCCTCTTCTTTCTCAGCTTCTTTAGGTTCATCTGCTAGTATCATCTTCTTTGCTTGGCAATTAGTTGACTGTTTGATAGGTGTCTCAGTCTCGCATTGTTTACCACTTCGAAGAGTTATTACTTTGCATTATTCTCTACCTTTTTGCTGAGCATCTTTTGTATCACTTGGCAGATTTCCCTGGGGTCTATTACTGAGTGCTTTGGCAATTTGCCCTAGCTGAACCTCCAAATTTCGCATAGATGCTACTGAAATTTGGACAGTTGCACCATTTCACTCCATGTAATCAGTTAAAGTGTTCCCCTGGTTAGATCTTTGCCCTTTTTGGAAATTGTTTTGTGCTCTCTATGGCATCATATTCTGTTTAAAACTGGCGGTGCATTGTTGTTGTACCGTTGGGAATTAAATTGATTACCGCCTTGGTTTTCCCAGGAAAAGTTGGGATGCTGCTTCCAACCTACATTATAAGTATTGTAATGTTGGTCAAAGTTTCGATTGAAATTACCAACAAAATTTACCAATTCAGGATTGGATGAGCATTCGTCTACATGATGATCATCTCCACAAATAGTGCAGAACGGTTCTAGTGATTTTACTTCTTGAACTTTAGTAGGCTTTTACAATGTCATCACTATATTAGTGAGATTGGAAATTTGAGCATTGATTGATGATAATGCATCAAGCTCTAATTTTCCAGCAGTTTTTGTTTTGGTTCCCAGTCTAGTAGTAGGATGTTGAAGATTATTGGTGGCAATCCTTTCCAGGATTTTAAATGCCTTTGTGTAATTTTTGTCTAATAACGAGCCATTTGCCGAAGCATCAAACATAGTCCTAGCATGAGCATTGAGTCCATTATGAAAGGTCTCTATTTGGGTTCAAGTAGGAAATCCATGCATGGGACACTTCCTCAAAAGGTCCTTAAAATGCTTCCAGGAATCATACAAAGTCTCATCATCAGCCTGCCTAAAGGTAATAATGTCACTTTGTAGCTTGGCATTAAGTTTAGGGGGCTGGAATCTCAAAAGGAACTTCTGGCATAATTTTGCCCATGAAGTAACTGAACCAAGTGGCAAAGAACTTAGCCACTTTTTTGCTCTATCTCTCAAGGAAAATAAGAAGAGTATCAATTTCACCATCTCTTCAACTACACCAAGTTGTTGAAATAATTGGCATATATCCATGAATTGCTTCAAGTGTTTCCTTGGGTCTCTAGTAGGTGTTCCATCAAATTGGCCTACATTCAATAAATTCTGAATTATTACCGATATATGTTCAAAATTAACTGCATTTACCTCGGGACCAATTAGTCCTAGTATCAAATTGTCCATGTTTGGTGCCAAGTTTTCTCTAATAGGTCTTTCTTCGGCATTGTTAGCAACACCAACATAGGCGAGCAGATTGTCATCATTTAATGGTGGATCCCCATGGTTATTTGGGAAACCATCTACTCTATTTCCATTACGATCCATCTCTCGTTGTGTCCTTTTCAACCTACATAAGGTTCATTCAATTTCTAGGTCGTATGGCCAATCTTCCATCATGGGGTCGCTCCTGGTCATACACCAAGCGAAGAAAAGATAAGTAAAATAAACAATCACAAGAAAATCAAAACAATAAACTCCGTTGCAATCCCCGACAATGGTGCGAAAAACTTGTCGACTGACTAACGCTTGGCAAATAATTGATAGTTCAACGTAAATATGTCAGTAAAATAATGTCAAGTATAAGTCTTTTTGTGTGTAAGTATACACGGTCAACAAGTAATACAACAATAAGTTGATTATCATATCCACATGGATTGTCCAAGAGTTAAATGCTGCAATTTTACTTATGAAATGATGAAAATGAGTTTGATTTAGAATTCAGATTCTGGTTCTAAGAAAAATGACTAAGGAAAATAAAAGAAAAGTTCAGGCAGATTTCCAAACAAATGTATTCAAATGGTGATGAGCGTTGGCAGAGGATGCTTGGATTTTACACTAGCTATGCCAACCTTTT
This sequence comes from Hibiscus mutabilis, assembly GCA_019671005.1. NCBI lineage: Eukaryota > Viridiplantae > Streptophyta > Magnoliopsida > Malvales > Malvaceae > Hibiscus > Hibiscus mutabilis. The sequence continues at coordinate 36,871,000 of CM033716.1, forward strand.
AATAACTTCCAGCCTTGGTTTTATTGTCGAGTAGATTTTAAAGTGGTAATGCCTATGTCGATGGCATTACCCTAAGCTAATTATGATTAACCCCTATATGTCTATAGTGAAGTTTCTCAATCATTAATTTGATGAATTTTAATCTTTTCTCCTAAGGGGTAGATTCACTCCCAAAGTAAGCTCATCTACTTGAACATCTTCTGTCAAAGTTTCTCACCTTAGTACCTTGGCAATTAATCGTTATCTCCTAAGTCTGTTAACATATTAAGAGATAATATGCATGTAATGCCAACTGTTGTATGGCATACAATTGAAGGAAATTAAGTACTAGCAAGATAGACAAAAATGCCAAAGCATTCAATTATTAAAAGCTACAAACAGCTGAGCGTTTCATCGCAAAAACATCCTCAACCAACTTAAAGAAATTAGTTCATAGTTGGGGGACCATCAACACCAAATCGTTTTCAAATAACATTACTATAAAAACATAACTAAAATAAAGAGAAATGGGCAAAGAAGGAGATCCGTCGATGCAACCCTTCAATGGATCCAGAGCTCTAGATCTTAGCTTGGTCGAACCATAGTCGCCTTCTTCACAGTGCAGCCTCTCCAATTTCGTACTTTTTGCTCATCATCAGGCTTCCTTTAAATAGGCACACGTGAAAAACCCTAGATTATGTTTGAATTCCAAAGTTGGTTACGCTCTTGAGATAAGCGCGTCATCCACTTTATCCTATTATCTTCTCTTTTTGAATTTTAAGGCTGATTGGATCTTTGACCAACTGCTAGTAGACCTGGCATCTTTATCCATCTTTTGCTGACCAAGTCTAGCAATGTTCATCCTACATTGCCAACTCGACTCGACATTTCTCTTCTGTTTTCCTAGTTCTATGCTGCCTGCACACTAAACCAAAGAAATACACATGTACTTTGGCAAAAGAATCGTTCCCTAACTCCTTAATGCAAATGCATGATTTTACTAACTAAATGCATGAATATATACCCAAAGTCAAGATAAAGCATAACAATATATGTAAGAAAAATAGTACTTTTGAGGAGTTAACAGTAATCTCGCCAGTATATCAAATATTCAAACTCTTTAACTAATATTTGCTAAAAAAGTAAGTAGATAAGTAAGGAAGAGATGGATTGAGTGTGAGATTATGAGAGGGATGATGCCTTATTTATAGGAGTCATCGCACCCCTTCCAAACTAATTTCTTGGGAACTCCCTTTCTACAGAAATCGAGTTCCGTTGAAAAGATACGTGTAACACCCTCGACCCGAATGCCACAATTGGGCCTCAAGCCCAACCTAAAACCATAACATTTCTCAAACTGGGTTTAGCCCAAAAAAGGTATTTCCAAAAAATTTAAATCCAATAGTTGAAAACATAGATAAACAATTTAAATCGTTACAAAGGAGCTCCACTTTAATTTAAAACATTTAAACATTTGACTTGATTAATACAATTTCAAAGGTAAGAATTACAGACTCTACCATGTAAGGTTCTATGAATATATAGCCCACTAAATTCATGTATCGTACTCTGGAAAACTCCACGTGCTGGAATCTTAAACTGATAGTGCTCCTCAATCCCGCGATCTAACGATCAACCTACGCATGGCCAAAGCTCATACCGGTACTAGAAATCTTCAATTTCCACAAGTACCGGTACGGGTCAACCCGTATCGATACAACCCCCAATCGCATACCTGTACGGCCAAAGCTCGTACGATACCCTATTTACAGATTCGTACAATTTTCTCAAATTAAGATATTAGAATGCTTATTTGATCCCCTAAAGCTTATGAATTCATTAGGGTTTGTTTACTAATGCGTTTGTTTAATTAATATTAATTATCAGCTTCATAATCATTTATTTGAATATTACCATTATTCATTCCTTACACAATTTCCATCAAGTATATTAATCTATTCGAACAAGTATATAAGGCATCATGATTTTCAATCAATCAAACAATCATTAAGTAATTATACGTCATCACAAACGACCCTCACAGTCTCTAAGCCTCAACAAGTCTCAACATATTCACAGCATCATCATCCATCTCATAATATCGAGCCTCATACTATCGGTCTCCAGACATGCATATTCATCATCTACCTAATTTTCATGCACTGACATGCAAAGCAATCACATTTATGATGCTCATGAATCAATAGAAGTTTTAGGTGTACTAACCTTAGCCAACGTGATAAATCTTCTTCTGTGCTTCCTGATTATTCCACTTGATCCAATATCCAACCCTAAATAATCCTCATATAAAAATGAATATAGAAATACATTAATTGTAACGCCCCAATTTTGGGCCTAAGAGTTTCTAGGTTGATTAGACGGTCCGGTGGATCGGGATTAGAGATTCGAGTCAGATTCAGGATAAAAATCGGAATAAATATTTTTGTGTGAGAAAATATATGGGAAAAATATCCTAAAATGATTATTTAATATATGGATATTTTTGGTAAAGTCAATTTTGAAAAGTGAAATTTGGTAATTGGACATTTTGGCTAGTGACCAAAATGTAAAGAGTGAAAACTGTTTTTAGTGACTATTTTGATAAAGGGTCAAATCTTAGAATCTTTAAGGAGCTAATTTACCAAATGTTTTAATCTGTTTTTTTTCTCTCAATTTGGGTTTTTTAAATGAGTTTTAATTAGTGAATTAAAGGAGATTTAATTAAGGAAAGATATTTATTTTCCTAAAAACCACTTTTGACGTAACTTTGTCTCTCAAGCTTTTCTCTCAAAGTTTCTTCAGCCAAACACTCTCTTTTTCATCAAATATTTGAGGCAATTTTCTTGATTTCTTAAATTCTTGATTTCTAATGGATTCTTCAATCTTGTTTTCCAAAGTCTCATTGTTTTCCTTTGTTTTTCAAGAGTAAAACATCCAATTGAGAGGAAATGCACTTATTAGAGGTAAAGTTTTTTTTCTCCTCTAATGAATGGTTCTTTACTGAAATCCCAAGTATTTGATCCTTGTTTAATGTTTTCTAATCAGTTTTAATGATTTAATTATAGAAAGTGGTTGAATCAAGGTTTAATTGATGAGATTAAGTGATTTTTGTTTTGAATCTTTTTTGTTGAGTTCTTGATCGGTTCTAATCATAATTTTGATGGTTGATAATGTTAATAAGTTGGTTTTAACATTGGAACCTTGAAACTAAGTGAATCTCTAATTTTCTAGGTTGTTAGTCATGAGCTTCTGAGGAGTTATGGATGTTTTATGAATGTTGGAGGTATAAGGATGATGTTAGGTTGTGTTTGTATGTTAATTGAAGGTAATTGATGTATTTAACCTTTAGGTTTTGGCTGGGTTAAGATTGGAAGGTGTTTGATGTTGGTTTCGGTTGTTGTGGAGGGATTTTTGGTTAGAGTTGTTGCGGATTAATGTTGTTGAGTCTTTGAATACATTTAGATGCATTGAATCCTCTATTTTTGTGTTGTTAAATTAGGGGTGGTTGATCCTCAAGCTTGTGGCACCGTTTTAGAAGCTTTGGAGGAGTAGTTCGCATCGACGAACGAGGTTTTGCGTAGTCGGTGAGTGAGAACGTGAATTTCAGCTTTGAAATGGTTTAAAGGTTATTTTGGGAGTTTAAATTAAGCTTGAAACACTGGTTTAAACTTGGAAGTAAGTATGATGAGATTTCTCCCTCGGTCTTGCTTTGGCGAAATTGATTTTATCCAAAAGTACTATTTTTAATGCCAATTTTATAATGCTCTTGCTTGTTTTTAGGTACATTTAGTTGCATTAGGCTATTAGAATCATGCATTTGCATAAGGAGTTTAGTTTTCTTTCTATTCCAGTGTGAAGGGTTGTTTGTGGCAATTTTCAGATTTGGCATAGGATTAGGCGCAGGAAAGTAATACAGTTAGGATTGCTAAGGAGAATGCCAAGTGCTGTTGGCATAGAAGAACCAAATAGTGCCAAGCACTTGTTGGCAGAGAAGTGACTTTGATGCCATGCCAAGAGGCTATTGAACCCCAAAAATAGGACATTATCAGGCTCCTAAAAGATCGCAAATGAATCAACCTCCGAGAAAATAACGGATAAGGTGATGCCAAGCTATGTTGGGAAAGACATGCCAAGCTTGTATGTCAAGGAAACATCGGCATGATGATGTCAACACTAGCTTGATAAGCTATCACACTGATCAGATAAGACTCTATCTCTTATCGTTGGATCATTTGAATCTCAAATGAAGAAGTTATCCTATTCCCTTCCCTTGCACACCTATATAAACACCAACTGGTCAAGCATTAGGGGGTCACAAGAGAGAAGATCGGGAAGACTTTGAGTGATCGGAGTGAGGTGTTGGAGTGCTCGACGAGTGACGGTCAGCTGCACCGAGGAAGGGTGGTTCAACCACTTGGCCGAGTGCCTGGATTTGAGGGCTGCATCGAGAGACCCCCTCTCGTATATTCTCTTGGTTTTAAGTTGTTTTACTTTTATTTTTATGATGATGTGTTTGAAAACGGTTATGGTTTTGTTGGTTAAATCCCTCACCATGAACTAATTTCATAGTTGGTGGGGGATGTTTGGTTTAAACATTGATTTCATGCCTTAGTTTTCTTTAATGACAATTCTGTTTTGGCAAAAGTTTTTCTATTCAGCATACAATTTTTCCTAAGTACTCTGCCAAGAGAGAGCTAGCATAGTTAGCCTATTGCTCCTCAATATCTTAACAGACTTGGGGCGGCAACGATTAAGTTGTTGAATACTAGGGAGAGAAGCTTCGAGAGAAGTCGTTCAAGTAGATGAACTTACTTCGGAAGTGATATCTACCCCCTAGGAGTATAGATTGGTTCTTAATCAACTTGGTTCATTTAAAAACATTCACTATAGAGATATAGGGGTTTTTACATAATCAACTTAGGGCAATGACCATCGAGAGAGGCATTGCTAATGTTAAATCGCTCAGCAAACAATTCCAAGACAGTTTGCCAACAAAGGCTGGCATGACCAACATTAAACTCAAGCATTCCCTACCAACACTCATCATTCACTAAGAACACCTTCCTTGCCAACTTTACTTTACTTTTATTTCTTTTCTTATTAAAGTATTTCCAAAACAAACTTCCAAAAGAAACATGTTTTCTTCTAAGGCAAGTAACAATCAAACAATCTAATTCCAAGTCAATCTCTGTGGGATCGATACTCAGCTTAACTATTGTATTACATGCAGACTGTGTATACTTGCATGCAAAAGACTCTTGGCACTGTTTCACTAATATATATATTTTGCCCCTTTTGCCAGCATTCGCTTTACACATCTCCTACAGAGTCTACAAGTTTTTGGCACCGTTTCCGGGGCATTGCAACGGATTTGATTGTTGTCAATTTTTATTTGTCTTCTTTTAGTTTTTACATTTTTTTTCATCGGTGTATGACTAGAAACCACCCTGTGGTGGAGGATTGGCCATACGATCCAGAAATTGAGAAAACCTTGCAGAGGTTAAATAAGAGATACCGATAGATGAATCACGGTAATCAAAGGAATGGTACGGTGAACAATAATGGAGATCCACCCAATAACATTGCACCACCACCTCCTAATGTCCCAATTACTAATGCGAAGGAAGAGAGGCCAATCCGAGAACATTCAACACCTGACATTGCAAATCTAAAGCCAGGAATTGTTGGCACAGAGGTAAATGAACCAAAATTTGAACTTAAGCCGGTAATGATTCAAACTCTTTTGAATATAGGCCAATTTGATGGAGCACTTACTGGAGATCCGAGGCAACATCTAAAGCAGTTCATGGAGATTTTCCAATTATTTCAACAAACTAGAGTATCTAGAGACATTATGAAGTTAAGGTTATTCACTTTTTTCTTGCGAGATAGAGCCAAGGCTTGGCTCAATTGTTTGCCACCTGGCTTAGTCACTTCATAGGCAGACCTATGCCAGAAGTTATTGACATGATTTCAGCCACCAACACTCACTGTCAAGCTACAGGGTATGATTATTACATTCATCCAGGCTGAGGATGAAACTTTATATGATGCCTGGGAGAGATTTAAAGATCTGTTGAGAAGGTGTCCTATGCACGGATTCCCAAATTGGACTCAAATTCAAACCTTCTATAACATATTGAATGCATAAACGAGGATTATTGTTGATGCTTCAGCAGCTGGATCATTGCTTGACAAGAGGTATTCAGAGGCTGTTGACATCATAGAGAGGATTTCGATTAATGATTTTGAATATCCTGTTGCTAGACTTGGGATCGGGACCAAAACCAGCGAGAAATTTCAGGTTGATGAACTAACATCCATTCATGCTTAGATTTCCAACCTCACCAGCATGGTGAAAATGTTGCAAAAGAATAAAGAATCCCAAGAAGTTAAAGCATTAGACCCATTCTGTACAATTTGCAGAAAGAACCATTATGTGGAAGAATTCCTTACCAACCTAAGTCGGTAAATTTTGTTGGCAATGTTAATCGTTACTATACCCCTAACTCTAATACTTATAATGCAGGTTGGAGACAACACCCTAACTTAGCTTAGGGAAATCAAGGAGGTAACTAGCACTATGTACAATGCCAGAATGCCCAGAGGCATAATAACAATGCCATGCCAGCATTCAATGGCAATGTCATGCCAGCATTTTATCAAAATGCTACGCCACAGAGAGCTCAAAACATTTACCAACAAGGGCAGAGATTCAACCAAGGAGGTCTTCCTAAAAATTACATGGAAATGAATGATGTCACAGTCTAGAGTTTGGCAACAACAGTTAGGAACTTGGAAATTCAAATTGGACAACTTGCCAATACACTAAACAATCGACCCCAAAGAACCTTGCCAAGTGACACTGAAGATCCTTGGGAAAAAGACAATAAGAAATGTAAGGCCATAACCCTTCGAAGTGGTAAGTAGTGCGAGGCAGAGATGGCTTCCAAGCAGCTAGTTAGCTGCCAAAGTGAAAAGCCAGTGTCGATAGACAAGCCCAGAGATGCAGAGAAGGATGAAATTAAAACAAATAATGCAGTGCTAAGGCCAGTACCAGTGCCACAATGCTGCCACACATGATGCCAACATTGATGACAAACAGACTGAGGCCAAACAACATATTGATGCCAAACTAGATGCTAGCACTGCTTCGGCAAAGTCGGCAGTGCCAATATATGTTTATCCACCACCACCATTTCCAGCAAGACTTTAAAAGCACAAACAAGATCAGCAATTTAAGCACTTCTTGGAAGTTCTTAAGCAATTGCAAATTAACATTTCATTGGTAGAAACCCTTGAACAAGTACTCAACTATGTAAAATTCATGAAGGACATCCTGTCCAAAAAGAGAAAGTTGGGAGACTTTGAAACTGTTGCTCTCACTGAGGGATGCAGTGCCATGATCCTTAACTGATTGCCACCAAAGCTGAAAGATCCAGGAAGTTTCACTATTCCCTGCATAATTGGCAACAAATTTATGGGCAAGGCATTTTGTGACTTGGGGGCCAGCATCAACTTAATGCCAATGTCAGTTTTTAGGAAGCTTGGCATAGAAGCAAGACCCACCTCCGTGACACTCCAGCTAGCAGACCGATCCTATGCGCATCCCAAGGGTAAGATTGAGGATGTGTTGGTGAAGGTAGAAAATTTTATCTTTCCAGCTGATTTTATCATTTTGGATTATGAGGTCGATGCTAATGTTCCGATTATTTTAGGCAGGCAATTTCTTGCCACGGGTAGGGCTCTTATTGATGTTCATAAAGGGGAACTAACAATGCATATGAATGACCAGCATGTTACATTTAATATGTTTCAAGCTTTAAAATGTGCAGATGAACCTGATGAATGTCAAGCCGAGGAGATGATAGAGCCCATCACAGTTATGCTAGGATACAGAATTTGATGCTAGCATGCTTGATGGCATAGCTGAACTGTTTGAAGAGCTTGAGGAATCAGCCATAGAGGCTAAAGATGTAGGATACTTTGAGCCACTACAGTTGGCCCATCAATTGAGGAACCACCAGCGTTGGAGCTTAAGCCATTGCCAAATCACTTGAAGTATGCTTATTTAGGTAAACACTCAACTCTGCCAGTGATCATTGCCACTGATCTCACCAATGATTAGGAGGAAAGATTGTTGGCAATATTAAGAAATTATAAGCAAGCGTTGGGTTGGACCTTGGCAGACATCCAAGGTATTAGCCCAACCATTTGCATGCACAAAATCATTCTAAAAGAGTACCATGGCAGAACCATTGAAGGCCAAAGAAGGCTAAACCCGAGCATGAAAGAGGTAGTAAAAAGGAGATCATAAAATGTCTTGATGCCAGGATCATTTATCCCATTTCTGATAGCTCATGGGTTAGCCCGGTAAAATGCATGCCAAAGAAAAGTGGCATGACTGTGGTGCAAAATAGTGAAGCTGAATTGATTCCCTCTAGGAACATCACCGGATGGAGAGTGTGCATGGATTATAGAAGGTTGAATAAGGCTACAAGGAAGGTCCACTTCCCATTGCCTTTCATCGACCAGATGTTAGACAGATTGGCAGGTAAAGCTTTCTATTATTTCTTAGATGGTTATTCAGGTTATAATCATATTGTCATTGCCCCTGATGATCAAAAGAAGACCACATTCACGTGCCCTTATGGGACGTTTACTTTTAGAAGGATATCGTTCGGCTTATGTAATGCACCGGCAACATTTCAACGTTGTATGATGTCTATTTTTTCTGATATGATCGAGCACAACATGGAAGTATTCATGGATGATTTCTTAGTGTTTGGTAAAATGTTTGAGGAATGCATTCATAGTTTGGAGCAAGTCTTAAAGAGGTGCATCAAGATGAACCTAGTATTGAACTGGGAGAAATGCCACTTCGTGGTGAAGGAGGGCATTGTTCTCGGTCACAAGGTAACCAAGAGATGACTAGAAGTTGATCAATCCAAAGTGGAGGTAATCAAGCAATTGCCGCCTTCGACGACTTTTAAAGGTATAAGGAGTTTTCTAGGTCATGCCAGTTTTTATCGGCAGTTTATTAAAGATTTTTCAAAAATTGTTAAGCCTTTATGCTTTTGTTGGAACATAATGCCACTTTTGCATTTGACGATTCTTGTTTGAAAGCATTTCAATAACTTAAAGAGAAATTGATTAATGCCCCTATAGTCATAGCACCGAATTGGAATAAGCCCTTTGAGCTCATGTGTGATGCCAGTGACTATGCCGTTGAAGCAGTTTTGGGATAGTGCCATGGAAAGGTTTTCCATACCATCTACTATGCCAACAGAACCTTGAATGAAGCACAACTTAATTACTCTACAATCGAGAAAGAATTTCTTGCAGTTGTATTTGCCCTTGATAAATTTATATCTTATCTAATTGGTAACAAGGTTGTGGTTTATACAGATCATTCGACATTGAAATATCTCTTGGCAAAGAAGGATGCCAAGCTTAGACTAATCCGATGGACGCTCTTACTTCAAGAATTTGACCTAGAGATGAGAAACATGAAAGGCAATGAAAACTTAGTAGCTGACCACCTTTCATGTTTAGAGCATCACATTGAAGATGGTAAGACTAAAGTTATTAGAGATGAATTTCCAAACGCATACTTGCTTGCAGTGAATGCTATGCCATGGTACGCTGACATTGTCAACTACCTGGTGAGCAACATTCTTCCACCAGACTTCGCATACAATGCCAAGAAAAGATTCCTGCGAGAAGTTAGGCAATACTATTGGGATGAGCCAATATTGTTCAAACAATGTGCTAACCAAGTGATCTGTTGGTGTGTGCCCGAGGATGAACAACATAACATACTACATTTGTGCCATGCGGCACCATATGGAGGTCACTTTGCTGGGATAAAGACTGCTGCCAAGGTGCTGCAATCTAGATTCTTTTGGCCGACTCTATATAAGGATGCCCATGAGTATATCCAGGCTTGTGACTGATGCCAACGAACAGGAAACATCTCCGATCTACACCAACTACCACTTTAAAATATTATACATGTGGATTTATTTGATGTATGGGGGATATAATTTATGGGTCATTTCCCTCCATCATTCGGTAATGTATATATTCTTGTGGCTCTTGACTATGTATCTAAGTGGGTAGAGGTTGTTGCCCTGCCAACAAATGATGCCAAGGTCATTGCAAAGTTTTTGCACAAACATATTTTTACCCGATTTGGTGCCCCTAGAGCAATAATTCATGATGAGGTTACTCATTTTAAATGTAATCTAATCTCTAAAGCTTTGTGCAGATATGGTATACAACAAAAATTGCCATAGCATACCACCCACAGACAAATGGGCAAGCTGAGATTTCAAACAAGAAGATCAAGAACATTCTAGAGAAAACTGTAAATCCAACAAGGAAATACTAGTCTTTGAGACTAGATGAGTCCTTGTGGGCTTATAGGACTGCTTTCAAAACTTCTTTGGGTACTTCACCGTTTAGACTCATTTTTGGTAAACCATGCCTTCTACCAGTTGAACTTGAACATAAAGCCTACTAGACCATTAGTAAACTTGACATGGCATGGAGAGTTGTTGGAGAAAAGAGGTTACTCGACCTCAATGAGTTGGAGGAATTTAGGACATAGGCAAGGAGAAGGCAAAACGTTGGCATGATAGTAGGATAATGCCAAGGCAATTTAAAATAGGCCAACATGTACTATTGTTTAATTCACGCCTTAAACTATTTCTATGAAAACTCAAACCAAGATGGGTGGGTCCTTATGAAGTTGTTAAACCATACGCTCATGGAGCTGTGGACATTAAGAACTTAAGGACGAGAGAAATTTTCAAGGTTAATGGCCAACGTCTTAAGCATTACATGGAAGGTAATTGAAACAACGACAATGAGGTGATCCTCTTGGCAGAGTTAACATGAAACATCATCAGGTCTGAACTCTTTGTAAATATTAGGATAGTTGTTTTTATCTATTTTAAGACTCAGGTTTTATTTTTCTTTTTGTTGTTTTTCAGTTTTGTAACACCCCTTCCCAGGTCTGGTAGGGATCCGGGTCGGATAGTGTTATAGGAAGTCTAATCGAAGGTTTGGGAAAAAATTTAGAGTTCAAAACCTAATCTAAGTGTCATATTGATTATTCTTAAGGCTTATCCACTTTGTTGGTTACTAAACTTAATCGGGGTTGGGGTCAATTTTAAACTTTTCTTAACCTTAGGGACTAAATTGTAAATTTTTACTAGTTATTGATTTTAATACAATTTCGTATTACCAATTGAAATTAAACTCTCCAATTATTGATCTAAGAGTTTCTTTATTAGAACCTATCGATTTACCAAGCTAATTAAACCAATTTGAAACTTCTTACGAAAATTAGTTTTGTGACTTAACTAGATTTACCAAATTTCACCAGTACACTTATAAACCATGTTCTTATTGGTACGTCCAATTTTAGGCTGTTCGGAATCCATTTACCAAGTTTTCACCTTAGGCTCATTTTAGGCACCTTTTTAACCATTTTAACCTATCCAAATCTAAGCATACAACAAACCATATTACCAAGTCATCATACAATCATAGAAAGGCTTAAACAAAACAAGTTGGTCCATATGCCACTTCACTAGGAGTTTATAGCAAAAGATAACATACATATATGGTAGAGACGTGACTTGCAACCGCAACAACACGATCAAGGCTCGAAATTGTTCAAGGTCCTGAAAATGCACGTGACACACATGTTAGGCTTACATAGCCTAGTGAGGTAGTTATAACAATTACAATGAATGATTAATATTATGAAATACATGATAATCAAACATACAAGTAGTCATATTATACTATGCTCAATTCATTCTTATTACACATATTCTCATGCTTTCATATTCACATATTCACATATTACATGTCACATAGTCACATCATAATCATATTGTCATAGCATAATTCATAGGCACATATCATATTAGGTACCATTGGATACACGGATTCCCCCGTACACCAAAACATATAACGGAGAGTGGGTCGTAGTCCTTGAGCCGTAGCTCCAGAGATATATCCCTTACACAGCCAACCTTATTTCCCCCCACATATAGGTCGTAGCCCTGGACCGTAGTCCTCCCTTACTTAACCGAGCTCAATAATCCTATGGCATGCCAATTGTATCCAATGTCCATAATTACACAAATTCACATTGTCCACATTTTTAAAGTCATATCATATCAAATATCAAAATGAGCCTTAGCTCCATATCATGTCACATTTCATATTATTTTCATATATCACATATGTGTAGCATATCATAGTCATATTTGCACATATCAAAGCAATGCAAGGCACTTACAGGATTTGCAAATCGGATTTGACATATTTGCTCTACGTGAGCCCTTAAACAAATACAAACTTATGCAGCGGGATGGCACCGAGCCTATCCCTTGACACAACTACACTCACCTCGACAACCCAATGCTTTTAAGGTTCTCGGATAACAACGCCTTTACCCTTGGCTTTCGGAAGAGATGATGGTTGTTCTTTATCAACCCCCAATCGATAATGAGGATCGAATTGTCGAATTAGAAAACTCGAGCATACCAACCTATCATTGAACCAATTTATTTGTTTCTTCCTTACTTTCCTATCTTCCTTGCGCATACCCCCCTTTATGTACTCAATTTGGCCGGCTCCCTCAATTTCTCTTCAATCTCCACGTATATTAGAGAGGTGGCATGCTTTAAGGGCATGGCCCTTAGGCTTTCCCCACGTGGAGGCCACCTTGCCGCATCATCCCCCAAACGTGGGGGATTCACGACAATTCCCTTCAATTGAAGGAATTTGCCATGGGTTCCCCCCACTCACGGCATTTATTTTTTTAATATAATAATAATAATAATAAATTGTTACAATTAGCTCGAGTAACCTTCATTACTTCAAATTAGGTACAAGATTGAGCTAATTATATAATCGATACAAAATATTTGATCACCAAAACTTAACCCCAACTAGACCAGTTTTCGGGATGTGACAACTCTCCCCCTTAAGAAAATTTGTCCTCGAATTTTCATTTCAGGCGAACAGATGAGGATATTGTTTCTGCATAGTCTACTCGGGTTCCCATGTTGTCTCTTCAACGGAATGACTTCGCCACAAAACTTTCACTAAGGGCACAGTCTTGTTACGAAGCCGTTTAACCTCTCGTGTGAGAATTTGAATAGGTTCTTCCTCGTATGTCAGATTGGATTGGATTTCAACAGACTCCGATTTGATCACATGGGAAGGGTCTGATCGGTATTTTCGTAGCATAGATACATGGAAGACGTTGTGAATCCGACTTAATTCCTCAGGGATAGCTAATCGGTAGGCAACAGGTCCAACCTTTTCAATCACCTCGAATGGACCAATGAAGTGAAGACTTAGCTTTCCTTTCTTTCTGAAACGAATAATCTTCTTCCACGGAGATACTTTGAGGAAGGCCTTCTCACCAACCTCGTACTGAATATCTCTTTTTCCTAGATCGACATAGGACTTGTGTCGGTCGAAGGCAGCCTTAAGCCGATCACTGATAATGGTAGTTCTTTCTTCAGTTTCTCGAAGTAAGTAAGGACCTAGCATATTGCTTTCGCTGAGTTCAGTCCAACAAAGAGGAGTTCTACACCTCCTTCCATAGAGAGCTTCATACGGAGCCATTTGAATTGAAGCATGGCAATTGTTGTTGTACGCAAACTCAACCAAGGGTAGGGATTTCTCCCACGTATTCCCGAAGTTGATGACACAGGCTCGGAGTATATCTTCTAGAATCTACAAGGAAGAATTATGACTGGTACAAATACTTATTCATATAACTTAGAGAAGGGTTTAGAGTTACCTGAATAACTCTTTCACATTGACCGTCAGTTTGAGGACGGAAATCAGTGCTAAGATGCACTCGCGTTCCCCAGGCCTCGTGTAAGGTCCTACAAAATCGAGACATAAATCGTGTGTCACGATCAGAGATGATAGATATCGAAATTCTGTGTAAATGAATAACTTCACAGATGTACAACTCCGTGAGCTTAGGCAAGCTAAAATCTATTCTTACTGGAAAGAAGTGAGCAGACTTGATGAATCGGTCTACAATGACCAGAATGGCATCATTTTTCTTCGGAGTCAATGGTAGACCACTTATGAAGTCCATCGTGATACGCTCCCATTTCCATTGCAGAAGTTCAATGGGCTGCAAAAGACCCGCAGGTACCTTGTGCTCGGCTTTGACTCGTTGGAAAGTCAAACACCTAGCTACGTGTCCGTGATTTCATTCTTCATACCAGACCACCAATAGATCTCCTTCAGATCTTTATACATTTTGATAGCTCTAGGGTGAATAGAGAAAGGGCTAGAATGAGCTTCACTTAGAATTTGGTTCCGAATATCATCATCATCGGGAACACAAATGCGGTTGGGGAAACACAATAACCCTTCGAAATTCAAAGTAAAATCAGGATCTGAGCTATCCTTGACCTTAGCAATAAGGGGTTGCAACCCCTTATCAGTTTCTTGGAGTGCCTTAATTCGAGATACAATGGTGGAGTGAACTCTCGCTCAGCTAACAATTTTCCATGCTTTCTGAGTCGAAAGTGAGCATTCAAGCATCTCGAAGAAGAAGTGGGCTTCCGGCTAAGAGCGACAGCCACCACATTGGCTTTACCAAGATGGTAGTCAATGACTAAATCATAATCTTTCAATAGCTCCATCCATCAGCGTTGACAAAAGTTTAACTCTTTCTGAGTTAGGAGATATTTCAAGCTTTTGTGATCAGTGTAGAGATAACACTTCTCACCATAAAGATAATGCCGCCAAATCTTCAAAGCAAACACAACTGCGGCAAGTTCCAGATCATGAGTCAGGTAATTTAGCTCATGAGGCTTGAGTTAACGTAAGGCATAAGCTATGACTTTTCCTTCTTGCATCAAAACATAGTCTAATCCCAGGTGGGATGCATCACTGTACACGGTGAAGTCTTTGCCTGATTCGGGTTGCACTAACACAAGGGCATGAGTAAAGACTTTCTTTAGTTGGTCGAAACTTCTTTGCTGATCAACAGTCCACACAAAATGAGTATCCTTGCGGGGAAGCTTCGTTAAGGGTGCTGAAAGCAATGAGAATCCCTTAACGAATCTATTGTAATAGCCTGCAAGGCCCAGAAAACTATGAACTTCCCCCACATTCTTTGGAGGGATCCAATTAAGAATTTCTTGGATCTTCTTTGGGTTTACTTGGATTCCCGCAGAAGAAATCACATGGCCAAGGAAGGATACTTTGGATAACCATAATTCATATTTACTGAACTTAGCATAGAGTTGTTTCTCTCGAAGGGACTAGAGCACAATCATGAGATGTTCTTCATGGGAAGCTGTGTCTTTAGAATAGATCATAATGTCTTCTATGAAGACAACCACAAACTTATTGAGATAGGGTCAGAATACACAATTCATCAGGTCCATGAAGGCTACAGGTATATTCGTGAGCCCAAAAGGCATCACTAGAAATTCATAGTGACCATATCTGGTTCGAAAGGCAGTCTTTGGAACGTCAGACACCTTTACCAGCATTTGGTAGTATCTAGATCGAAGATCTATCTTGGAGAAGACAGAAGCATCCTTCAACTAATCAAAGATGTCATCGATCATCGAAAGTGGGTTCTTGTTCTTGATTATCACTTTATTCAATTGACGATAGTCAATGCATAGACGCGTCGATCCATCTTTCTTTTTGATGAACAAAACCGGTGCTCCCCAGGGTGAGGAACTCGGTCGGATGAATCTTTTATCTTGAAGGTCTTGAATTTGACCTTTTAACTCCTTCAACTCCACCAGAGCTATTCTATATGGAGTAGTGGAGACCAGAGTAGTTCCAGGTCGTACTTCTATCCCAAACTTAACTTTACGGGTAGGAGGGAGTCTCGAAAGTTCATCGAGAAACACATCAGGAAATTCTTTCACCACTGGTACGTCTTCGATTTTCAAATCTTCCTTAGACTCCATGGCATACTGAGATTCCTTTTAGGCTTGGGTTTGGACTTCATCAAGGTTATGCTCTCCTTACCGAGTCCACAGAGATATAATTTCTCCTTTGAACAATCCACCCACGCTTGATGTTCAGCTAGCCAATCGAGGCCTAGAATGAGATCGAACTCATGGAAGGGCAAAGCAATCAAGTTGGTCAGGAATGTGATCCCTTGGATCCTTAAGGGACAAGCTCTATAGATTATTCGAATATCCACACTATCTCCTAGAGGATTTAAGACAAGTATCTCGGAAGCAACAAGTTCACATTCTAGAGCATACTTTTCAATCAAGGGTTCACTAATAAAGGAATGTGTGGAGCCTGAATCTATCAAAGCATAAACAAGTTCAGAACATAACTCCACCATACCTACAATCACATTAGGATCATCCTCTTTCTCACGACCTCGAACGTGGTACATCTGAGCTGAAGTTTGAGGATCACGACCAGCCGAAGAAACATTATTGTTTTGGGGTCTACTTGCAGATCCGGATGGCACTGGCTTTGCTCATCTCCCCTTATTAGGATTGTTCTGAGAAGCTACAGATGTAGAAGCCTAAGGGTTTTGTGGGAACTGACGGATGAAGTGGCCAGACTCCCCACAAAGGTAACAAGAACGGATTGCCTACGGCACTACCCCAAGTGCCTCTTTTGGCAGAAGTTGCATAAGGGAATCTGGGAACCCTTTGTGGAACCGCCCATGCTATCCACTGAAGCTGTGCGGGTAACGGTTGTTCTGGCAGACTAGAACTGTGGTACGTAACCAGATCGGGGTAGCTGTTGGTAGCTAACAGACTTCTGGTCCTATTGTCTCCCCTTCTTTTGGGACGTAGATGGCTTGGAGTCATCACGAAATCTCTTGTCAGGTCGGGCTTGGTTCCCCTTCCTTCTCTCGGAAGCTTTCTGTAAAGCTTCGGTTACGATGGCCTGACTGAAAAGGGTTCGGAAGTCCTTGTAACACCCCTACCCGGGATAGTAGTAACTCAGTTTAGGAGCGTTACTTAACAAGCAAGCAAGACAAGTTCAAGACAAGGCAAGGCATTCGAACCCTACAAGAAATCTAGCACTCATGCTTTCTTAACATACAAGCAATGCACATTTAAACTTGATTCTATAATCAAACAATACAATCGGCAATCAACAACCAAGAAGAAACAATCATTCATACTTGATTACTTAGCTAACAAGAAAGCTCATACTTGACTCCTAACTCATCCTAACATTCGAACAAGCTAATAAGGAAGGAGCATGCATTCAAACAAGGCATAAACAACCATACATGCATTCTTTTCATCCAAGTAATCTCAAATGAGACTTCATGTTCATCCTAAGCATTCGGCTAAACTTGAAATGCTATTAGATCAATTACTTTCTTGCTTATAATTCAAGTTACTAATTTATCAAGTAGATTACACTTCATTGTTCCCTATCTTGTATGCCTTTATACATCTTAATCCTATTCTTACTTTGCATAATCATCTAAGCATTCATTGACATAGAATTTGTTCCATACTAACCTTACTCTAACTCATACATTCAACCATTAACACTAGTCATATATTACAAGGCATGTAACTAGTTTCTTAAAGAATCAAAACCATTCGGCCATGCATCAAACAAGTGCACAATACTCATGTAATCAAGGCATGAACACAAAATTGAATCACATACATACCAAGGCCATTCGAATAGGGTTTAAGCAACATGGTTCTTCATTTCCCAATCATAAATCCAGCATACATATGACCATTTCAAGCATTCATGGAAGCATGACATGGTTATTAACTATTTCAAAGCCATTTAGATCATCATAAGATCATTCCATAACATCCAAATATGCGTAGCAAAACATTCAACCATATAAGTTAATTAAGTTCATTACAAACCTTAAACTATAAACAAATCATAGATAGGCTATCAAACATTATATACAATCCTTCAAAATGCATGTTCAAGCTAATTAGATACATCTAGTGCCACCATTCTAGGAGAATACAAAACAAGTACAATATATCATACAATCATAGTAGCAATTTTATCACAATGTACCTAACATTTAGCTACTGTTTTTATATTTCCTTTTAAGCATTTCTTACCAATTTATCTTCACATTGTTATTACTTCATTTTAAAGCATGATTGGACAGATTACAATGTCCCAAAACTGTTTTGGAAACAGTTTGCATTTAGGTGCAAAAAGCATTCCCAAACTGCCTAGGACACTGCTGTCTGGCAGTTTGCACACTGTCATTTTAAATGGCCATATCTTTTAATTCGTATGCCAGAATTTCGATTGATATACACCGTTGGAAAGATAACAAAATTTCCTATAAGACCATGTAAGAATTGCATTTTATTTCTTAACCAATTAATACAGTTTATTTCTCAAAGACAAGGCATTTACACTGCCTGGACAGTTTGCACTGTCCAGCAATTCCTATTTACAGTTTTCAGTATAGGACCCAGTTTTAAATTCTATTTTCACCTAATGAAAATAGACATTATAAGGATCATGTCATTAAAATTTCAGCCCTGAATTCAATCTACACAAAGTTTGGTGAATTTTCAAAGTGACAGCCCAGAACAGAGCAATTCTGGGCAGATTGCATCTAATTACATTTTAATGCCATTAATCCATTTTAACCAATGTCTTGGCCCTATAATTCATTTCATATGACATTCTAAACATGTTAAGTTCACGTTAATCCATTTTTCAAAGCTTCCAAAATAGGGCAAGTTGGTTACAATGCCTCATCTTTCATGTTTACTCAATTTCAATTCCACAAAACAGTTTCTAGCTTACAAATATGTTCATACTTTTATCCTTGCATTTCCAGCATTGTTTGCTAACAATTCAATTTGTTTAACATCTTCTATACATTACCTATTCATGATCATCATCAATTCATTAATTCCATAGCTCAATTTTAGGTTCTAATCATTCAATTTTCATCTCAACAACAAAGTTCAATTTTTCAGCAACCTAGGTTTCTTACACTAGCACAAACACATAATTTCCAGCCCTGTACCTAGTTTTATTATTCAATTTTGCATAATTCTACAATAATTCAATCAACTAACAACGCATTCAATGTCTAATTCATCTAACATCATCAAAATCAGTCCAATTCCACAATCACAGTTGCCTATTCAATTAAACACAAGAAGGATTATACTTTGCTTCTTGCTTAATTTCAATGAAAAATTCCTATACATGCAAGCTAAAATCCCTTCTTCAATGGTTGAATTCCCTAGCTTTCTCTCTCACTTTCTTTCTCATCAAATTCGGCCAAGATAGGAATAATGGAGAAGATGACAACATTGTTATCCACATTAGTGGAATTAGGATTTTACTAATCTATCCCTTAATTAGCTACTAATCATGTAATTAGTCAAGGGCAAATAAGAGAACCATGAAGTTTATCATGCATTCCTCTTCTTTCTTGTTTAATTCAATGTAGTCATTCTAATTTAGTCACTTATTTCATGCATTCTTTCAATTAAGCTCTTGACTATTCAATTTAGCTTAATTCTAGATTTAATTAAGCTATTCACTTATTCAATTTGGTTCCAATAATTCTAAGCTAGGATTTGGGGTGTTACAATTCTCCCCCCCTTAAATTAAATTCGTCCTTGAATTTACCTAAATCAAAAAGGTGAGGATACTGCTTCCTCACGATTTCTTCAGATTCCCAGGTAGCTTCTTCCACCTTATGATTTCTCCATAGGATCTTAACAAGAGGAACAATCTTGTTTCGAAGCTTTCTTACTTCCCGATCAAGAATCTGAATAGGTTCTTCTTTGTAGGATAAGCCAGGGTTTAATTCAACTTCTTCCAGTTCAAGAATATGGGATGGATCTGATATGTATCTTCTGAGCATAGATACATGGAATACATTGTGGATTCTATCGAATTCTTCAGGGAGAGCTAATCGATAGGCCACCGGTCCAATTCTTTCAGTGATTTTGAATGGACCAATGAATTGGGGACTGAGTTTCCCCTTTCTTCCAAATCGAAGGACTTTCTTCCAAGGTGAGACCTTTAGGAAGTCTTTGTCTCCAACAGCATACTGGATATCTCTTCTTTTCAAGTCAGCATATGCTTTCTGTCTATCGAAAGCTGCCTTCAATCGATCATGGATGATCTTCACTTGCTCTTCGGTTTCCCGAAGCAATTGAGGCCCTAGCACTTTGTTTTTCCCTAATTCAGACCAGCATAAGGGAGTTCTACACTTCCTCCTGTATAGATGCTTGATAGTTATTGTTGTAGGCAAACTCTACAAGGGGTAGAGATTTCTCTCAGTTCTTCTCGAACTCAATAACACAAGCACGAAGCATGTCTTCAAGTACTTGAATAATCCTTTCAGATTGTCCACCAGACTGAGGATGGAAAGTTGTACTTAGATTTACTTTAGTCCCAAGAGATTTCTGCAGAGACTTCCAAAATTGAGAAGCAAATCTAAGATCACGATCAAAGATTATTGCTGTAGGTACACCGTGTAATCGAATCACTTCACGGATGTATAGCTCGGCTAAGGTTTCCAAGCTCATGTTCATTCGAACATGGATGAAATGAGTAGATTTTGTGAATCTATCAACAATCACCCATACAGCATCGTTCTTTCTTGAAGTTGAAGGTAGTCCAGTAACAAAATCTATTGTAATACGATCCCATTTCCACTAAGGTAATTTGATTGGCTGAAGTAATCCAGTAGGGACTCGATGTTCAGCTTTAACTCTTTGGCAAGTCAGGCACTTCGATACGAAGTCTGTGATAGCCGATTTCATACTTGGCCACCAGTATAGTGGCTTTAGATCCTTGTACATCTTGACAGATCCCGGGTGAATCGAGAATGAGCTTTGGTGAGCTTCTTGTAACATTTATTGTCTTAGTTCCTCATTGTTAGGAACACACACTCTATCCTTGAAATAGAGGAGTCCATTTGACTGAAGGGAGAAGTCAAAATTTGACTCAGAGTCTAACTTGGATATGATCTTCTGAAGATCTGAATCAGTTTGCTAGAGTTCTTTAATTCTCGAGATTAAGCTGGATTGAACTTGAAGTTCATACAAGAATTTTCGTCCTTTGGATAAATGAAAATGAGCATTGATAGCCGGAGTAGCTACAAGAATACATTGGATCATTAAGGAAAATTTTGAGTAGTTACTTGCAAAACAAGTAAGTGTTTGAGTAGTTACTTGTGATTCAAGCAATTTCAAATTCGATTGAAATTAAAATAGAATTTAGATTTAGGAGTTTACCCGAGTATGGTTTGTGACTAAGGGTGTCAGCAACTGTTACGCCTGAGAAGAGGCGGGGTCATTAATCCCACATCGGAAAGGAAAAAGGGAGGTCTTGGGATATAAATACGGTGGCGCTGCACATCCTATTAGACATGTCTTTTGAGAAGAAGGTAATGGTCCCTGACAAGTGGTATCAGAGCGACCCTTTGACTGCCCGATTTTATGCTGAACGCCCATGAATGGGGTAGGCAGGGTGGACAACTGTGACAAGGTGACCCATCACGAGAGCGGAAGCTCGTGACGAGGGCGTCACGAGGTTGAGTGGGAGAGAATGTTACTCCTGAGAAGAGGCAGGGTCATTAATCCCACATCGGAAAGGAAAAGGGAGGTCTTGGGATATAAATACGGTGGCACTGCACATCCTATTAGACATGTCTTTTGGGAAGATGGGTCAACATGTCTTCTTAAAACTTGTCCGGCTGCAAATTAGCTGACTTTCCAGACTTCACAAACAGATTCAGTTTCTTGTCCAAGATGCATCGTTTTTGACCTCCTATGCGTGCATTATTTTGGCCATTATTGTTTGCATCGAACAAATTCAGCTTTTTTGTCCAATATGAGTAATTTAACCCCGCTCATGCATGTATTAGCAACCACGTTTGCTTTCCCCGGATGATAGTCGATAACCAAATCATAGTCTTTAAGCAATTCAAGCCATCTTTTTTGTCTCAGATTTAAATCTTTCTGAGTCATGAGATATTTGAGACTCTTGTGGTCTGTGAACAGGTTACATTTCTCCCCGTACAAGTAATGTCTCCAAATTTTAAGAGCAAACATGATAGTTGCCAATTCTAGATCGTGTGTTGGATAGTTTGACTCGTGTGGTTTCAGTTGCCTTGAAGCATAAGCTACTACCTTTCTATCTTGCATTAGGACACATCTGAGTCCTAAATGAGATGCATCACTATAGACAGTGAATTCTTTACCCGATTCTGGTTGGATAAGAATCGGTGCATGAGTTAGGGCTTGTTTAAGTTGATCGAAGCTTCGTTGTTGGCTTTCCGACCAAACAAAAGGTGTATCCTTTCAGGTTAATTTTGTCAAACTTGCGGCAATAGAGGAAACGCCTTTGACAAATCGCCGATAATACCTGGCTAAATCGAGAAAGCTTCTGATTCCACTAACATTCCTCAGAGGTCTACAATCCAGGATGGATTGAATTTTCTTTGATTCTACTTTAATCTCTTCTACCGAGATGACATGGCCAAGGAATGAGACTTCTGATAACCAAAATTCACACTTAGAGAACTTTGTGAACAATTGACGTTCCCGAAGAGTTTACAATACAATTCTGAGATGTTCGGAGTGTTCTTCCTTGTTCCGGGAGTAAACTAGGATGTCATCAACAAAATCGACCACGAACTTGTCGAGATAGGGCTTGAACACTCCATGAAAGCAGCCGGAGCATTCGTTAACCCGAATGGCATTACAAGAAATTCATAGTGGCCATATCGAGTATGAAAGGCTATCTTGGGCACATCTTCTTCTTTTACCCTCATTTGATAGTATCCTGATCGAAGATGGATCTTTGAGAATACCGAAGCATCCTTGAGTTGATCGAAGAGATCTTCTATTCTAGGAAGAGGATACCGATTCTTGATCATGAACTTGTTCAATTGTCTGTAATCAATACAGAGTCTCATAGTCCCGTCTTTCTTCTTCACGAACAAGACTGGAGCACCCCAAGGAGATGAACTAGGCTGTATGAAGCCTTTATCTTGCAACTCCTGAAGTTGCTTCTTTAATTCTTTTAACTTGACATGTGCCATTCTATAAGGTGTGATGGACACCAGAGCTGTTCCAGGCTGAACTTCAATCCCAAACTCTACTTCTCTGGTCAGAGGGACACCAGGGAGTTCCTCGGGAAAAACATCAGTGAATTTAGACACAATTGGCATACTAGGTAAGCCAAATTCAATTTCATCTTGAAGGATCATATTAGCAAAGATTGAGGTTGGTTTCTTGTCTATTAAGAGAATGGATTCTTTCCCTAAACCCCGGAGATACAATCTCCAATTTTGGCAATCTACCCAGGCCTCGTGTTTACTTAACCAATCTAACCCCAATATCAAGTCAAATTCACAATAGGGTAAAACATAAAGATTAATAGGGAAGGGTATGTTTCGAATGGTCAAGGAATCTTGCTTGTGGCGCAAGTTAATGGGTGTTCTTCCCCTAATGGATTCGAAACTACAAGACTTGATTCAATAACTTTGGGTTTCAATTTTAACTTGTTTATCAAGGCAGAACAAACAAATGAATGGGTAGACCCCGAATCATTTAAAGCATATGCAGGACTAGAATTTAACTCAACGGTACCTACAATAACATCGGGAGCTTCTTCATTATCTTTACCACGAATATGGTACATACGAGCAGGGGCTCGGGATTCCTGATGAGTAGGGGCATTCGTATGGTTCCCCTGTCTCTCCCCAGATTGGGCTTGCTTAGGACCCTTGTTTCGATTGGAGAGAGCTGAGCTTGCATTTCCAGGAGTTTGACTTGGAACCTTATTGGGATATTGAGGACACTCCCAGATATAGTGATCTGAGGCTCCACATAAGTAGCACAAGTTTTGTTGAGTTCTGTATTGCCCGGTGTGGTGCTTCTAATAGAACTTGCAAGTAGAATACTGAACAGCTTTACCAGAATTCCCCGTACTATCAACTGAGATCATCGGGGCTGAGGATTTGATTACCGATTGAGGTTTCGGTATATAATTGCTCTTCTGGACATGAGTATAATTTGATGAGTGATCTTTAGAATGCTTAGCTTTCTTTGACTGCCAGTGTGGCTTGTCATCATTTCTAGATCGCTTATCCTTCCAGGAGTTTCCACTCTTACGTTTCTCTGAGGCCTTTATCTTCGCCTCTGTAGCAATAACTCGGTTTACCAAGTTTTGGAAGTCGGTAATACCGAGAGCAGTAAATATAGGGCTTAATTCATCATTTAACCCGTCAATGAACATCCGGCACTTGTCGGCCTCAATTTTGATATACTCTGACCCATATTTACAATACTTGCAGAAGTCGCTTACATACTGTTCAATAGGTTGGCCCCTTGCTTAAGGTACAAGAAACATTTCCGGCGCTCAGCCATATACTGCTAATTGATATACTTCTTCCTGAATTCATTGAGGAAGAATCTCCACGTCACGGCTTCTGCAGGGGCAGTCAACGTAGTAGTTTCCCACCAGCTTAAGGCTTCATCAGCTAACAAAGCTATAGCACATTTGAGTTTGTGCTTATCGGAACAAGGTAGTTTCTTGGTAAGGATTTGAGTTGTGGCTTCAAGCCAGTGCTCAGCTACTTCTGGGTTTGCTTCATCGGTGTCGGTGAAGGTATAAGCCCGATGTTGAGCCAGTTTGTCAATCGGGGCTTAGTTTGGCACAGCAACTGTAGGAGCAATTGGATGATCTTGCTTTAAGGCAGACACTAGATGATTAAACATCTCCTTCATACTTAGAAGGCATTCTTGCTGCACAAGATTAATAGTAGGAGCTTCCTGTTGAGCAACAACTTGAGCTCTATGTTGAGGAGGAATCTGTTCCATCCTCACACTGTCTCCTTTATTCGAGGAACCTTCAGGACTTTCATTATTTCGACCGAGTCTTGTTTTAGACATTCTATGTTCAAATAGAATAGTTAGGGGTTCGGTTTAATAAGCAAGACACAAGCTATTCAATTTAAGTCACCTAGGTGGCACAAGTATCCTATATGATTCATGATAACCCAGTTTAGTCCAAGAATCGACTAAACCTAAAGCTCTGATACAAATTTATATGTAACACCCCCTACTCGGGTTAGTAGTAACTCGGTTCAAGAGCGTTACTTAACAAGCAAGCAAGAAAAGTTCAAGACAAGGCAAGACATTCAAACCCTACAAGAAATCTAGCACTCATGCTTTCTTAACATACAAGCAATGCACATTTAAACTTGATTCCATAATCAAACAATAGAATCGGCAATCAACAACCAAGAAGAAACAATCATTCATACTTGATTATTTAGCTAACAAGAAAGCTCATACTTGACTCCTAACTCATCCTAACATTCAAACATTCTAATAAGGAAGGAGCATGCATTCAAACAAGGCATAAGCAACCATACATGCATTCTTTTCATCCAAGTAATCTCAAATGAGACTTCATGTTCATCCTAAGCATTCGGCTAAACTTGAAATGCTATTAGATCAATTACTTTCTTGCTTATAATTCAAGTTACTACTTTATCAAGTAGATTACACTTCATTGTTCCCTATCTTGTATGCCTTTATACATCTTAATCCTATTCTTACTATGCATAATCATCTAAGCATTCATTGACATAGAATTTGTTCCATACTAGCCTTACTCTAACTCATACATTCAACCATTAACACTAGTCATATATTACAAGGCATGTAACTAGTTTCTTAAAGAATCAAAACCATTCGGCCATGCATCAAACAAGTGCACAATACTCATGTAATCAAGGCATGAACACAAAATTGAATCACATACATACCAAGACCATTCGAATAGGGTTTAAGCAACATGGTTCTTCATTTCCAAATCATAAATCCAGCATACATATGATCATTTCAAGCATTCACAAAAGCATGACATGGTTATTAACTATTTCAAAGCCATTTAGATCATCATAAGATCATTCCATAACATCCAAATATGCGCAGCAAAACATTCAACCATATAAGTTAATTAAGTTCATTACAAACCTTAAACTATAAACAAACATAGATAGGCTATAAAACATTATATACAATCCTTGAAAATGTATGTTCAAGCTAATTAGATACATCTAGTGCCACCATTCTAGGAGAATACAAAACAAGTACAATATATCATACAATAATAGTAGCAATGTTATCACAATGTACCTAACATTTAGCTACTATTTTTATACTTCCTTTTAAGCATTTCTTACCAATTTATCTCCACAATGTTATTACTTCATTTTAAAACATAATTGAACAGACTACAATGTCCCAAAATTGTTTTGGAAACAGTTTGCATTTAGGTGCAAAAACAGTCCCAAACTGCCTAGGACACTGCTGTCTGGCAGTTTGCACACTGTCCCTTTAAATGGCCATATCTTTTAATCCGTACGTTGGAATTTCAATTTCTATAAACCGTTGGAAAGCTAAAAAAATTTCCTATAAGACCATGTAAGATTTGCATTTTATTTCTTATCCAATTAATACATTTTATTGCTCAAAGACAGGGCATTTACACTGCCTGGACAGTTTGCACTGTCCAGCAATTCCTATTTACAGTTTTCAGTATAGGAGCCTGTTTTCAATCCTGTTTTCACCTAATGAAAATTGACATTCTAAGGATCATGTCATTAAAATTTCAGCCATGAATTCAATCTACACAATTTTTGGTGAATTTTCAAAGGACTGCCCAGAACAGAGCAATTCTGGGCAGATTGCATCTAATTACATTTTAATGCCTTTAATTTATTTTAACCAATGTCTTGGCCCTATAATTCATTTCATGTGACATTATAAACATTTTAAGTTCATGTTAATCCATTTTTAAAAGCTTCCAAAACAGGGCAAGTTGGTTACAATGCCTAATCTTTCATGTTTACTCAATTTCAATTCCACAAAACAGTTTCTAGCTTACAAATATGTTCATACTTTTATCCTTACATTTCCAGCACTGTTTGCTAACAATTTAATTTGTTTAACATCTTCTATACATTACCTATTCATGATCATCATCAATTCATTAATTCCATAGCTCAATTTTAGGTTCTAATCATTCAATTTTCATCTCAACAACAAAGTTCAATTTTTCAGCAACCTAGGTTTCTTACACTAGCATAAACACATAATTTTCAGCCCTGTACCTAGTTTCATTCTTCAATTTTGCATAATTCTACAATAATTCAATCATCTAACAACGCATTCAATGTCTAATTCATCTAACATCATCAAAATCAGTCCAATTCCACAATCATAGTTGCCTATTCAATTAAACACAAGAAGGATTATACTTACTTTGCTTCTTGCTTAATTTCAATGAAAAATTCCTATACGTGCAAGCTAAAATCCCTTCTTCAATGGCTGAATTCCCTAGCTTTCTCTCTCACTTTCTTTCTCATCAAATTTGGCCAAATAGGAATAATGGAGAAGATGACAACATTGTTATCCACATTAGTGGAATTAGGATTTTACTAATCTATTCCTTAATTAGCTACTAATCATGTAATTAGTCAAGGGCAAATAAGAGAACCATGAAGTTTATCATGCCTTCCTCTTCTTTCTTGTTTAATTCAATGTAGTCATTCTAATTTAGTCACTTATTTCATTCATTCTTTCAATTAAGCCCTTGACTATTCAATTTAGCTTAATTCTAGATTCAATTAAGCTATTCACTTATTCAATTTGGTTCCAATAATTCTAAGCTAGGATTTGGTGTGTTACAGCCCTCGATCTCCAGAGCAACGAAGAGAGGACGAAGTTCATCACAAAGGCCGTCTATAAACATTATGTATTTTTCCTTCTCAGTACAGATGATTTTGGCGCCATATCTTGCATACTTACAGAAATCGTTGATGTACTGCTCCACTGGTCTTCCCCCTTGCCTCAGATGGAGGAATTTCTTGTGTCTTTCTACAATGTAGTGCTCGCTGATGTACTTCTTACAGAACTCTTGAAGAAAGAAGTCCCACGTGACACGATGTTTAGGAATAGTGAGGGTCACCATATCCCACCAGCTTTGGGCCTCTTCAGCTATCAAGGCTAGGGCACATTCAAGCTTGTGCTCCTCAAGACACTTCATTTGCTTATTTAGCACTTTCAGAGTGTTCTCTAGCCAGTATTATGCGATCTCGGGGTTATCTAGGTCCTGACCGGTGAACGTATAAACAAGATATTGCTTGAGCTTGTTAACAGGGGCTCTCGAAGCAGGCAGAGAAGCCTTAACAGGTGGGGGAGGTGGTTCTTGTCGGAGAGACACCACCACCTGTTCAATCATGTCCTCCATGGACATCAGATACACCTGCTGAACAGGTGGCATTGATGGAGGGTGAGGTGGGTCGTTCTGTCCCACACGCTCAAGTTGAATTTCAGGCCTCAAATTGTCACCCTGAGTTGAGGAGGAGCCTGAATGAGGTTCGTTCACTACCCTTCTATCGGTAGGACCAGACATTTTGGATCTAATCACATAGAAGGATTGAATCGTGTAAGTTGCAAGTCACATAATACATATTCAATAACTCTTAAGTGGCATATGTAGACACAGACTCATAACGGATGCCTGGTTAGTCTTAGAATCGACTAAACCTAGGCTCTGATACCACAATTGTAACACCCCCTTCCCGGTCTGGTAGGGATCCGGGTCGGATAGTGTTATCGAAAGACTAACCGAAGGTTTGGGAAAATTTTAAGAGTCCAAAACATAATCTAAGTGTCATATTGATTATTCTTAAGGCTTATCCACTTTGTTGGTTACTAAACTTAATCGGGGTTGGGGTCAATTTTAAACTTTTCTTAACCTTAGGGACTAAATTGTAA
Organism: Hibiscus mutabilis; assembly: GCA_019671005.1. Lineage (NCBI taxonomy): Eukaryota > Viridiplantae > Streptophyta > Magnoliopsida > Malvales > Malvaceae > Hibiscus > Hibiscus mutabilis. The sequence continues at coordinate 36,899,820 of CM033716.1, forward strand.
ATTTTTATCAGTTATTGATTTTAATCCAATTTCGTATTACCAACTGAAATTAAACTCTCCAATTATTGATCTAAAGGTTTCATTATTAGAACCTATCGATTTACCAAGCCAATTAAACCAATTTGAGACTTCTTATGAAAATTAGTTTTGTGACTTAACTAGATTTACCAAATTTCACCAGCACACTTATAAACCATGTTCCTATTGGTATGTCAAATTTTAGGCTGTTTAGAATCCATTTACCAAGTTTTCACCTTAGGCTCATTTTAGGCACCTTTTTAACCATTTTAACCTATCCAAATCTAAGCATACAACAAACCATAGTACCATGTCATCATACAATCATAGAAAGGCTTATACAAAACAAGTTGGTCCATATGCCACTTCACTAGGAGTTTATAGCAAAAGATAACATACATATATGGCAGAGACGTGACTTGCAACCACAACAACATGATCAAGGCTCAGAATTGTTCAAGGTCGTGAAAATGCATGTGACATACATGTTAGGCTTACATAGCCTAATGAGGTAGTTATAACAATTACAATGAATGATTAATATTATGAAATGCATGATAATCAAATATACAAGTAGTCATATTATACTATGCTCAATTCATGCTTATTACACATATTATCATGCTTTCATATTCACATATTACATGTCACATAGTCACATCATAATCATATTGTCATAGCATAATTCATAGGCACTTATCATATTAGGTACCACTGGATACACAGATTCCCAAGTACACCAACACATATAACGAAGAGTGGGCTGTAGCCCTTGAGCTGTAGCTCCGGATATATATCCCTTACACAGCTGACCTTATTTCCCCCACATATAGGTCGTAGCCCTGGACCTAGTCCTCCCTTACTTAATCGAGCTCCATAATCCTATGGCATGCCAATTGTATCCAATGTCCATAATTACACAAATTCAAATAGTCTACATTTTCAAGTCATATCATATCAAATATCAAAATGAGCCTTAGCTCCATATCATGTCACATTTCATATTATTTTCATATATCATATACGTGTAGCATATCATAGTCATATTTGCACATATCAAAGCAATGCAAGGAACTTACCAGATTTGCCAATCGAATTCAACATAGTTACTCTATATGAGCCCTTAAATAAATACAATCATAATCACAAAACAATGCAATGGGATGGCATCGAGCCTATCCCTTGACACAACTACACTCACCTCGACAACTTGATGCTTTTAAGGTTCTCGGATAACAACACCTTTATCCTTGGCTTTCGAAAGAGATAACGGTTGTTCTTTATCAACCCCTAATCGATAGCGAGGATTCGAATTGTCGAACTAGAAAACTTGAGCTTACCAACCTATCACTGAACCGATTTATTTGTTTCTTCCTTACTTTCCTATCTTCCTTGCGCATACCCCCTTTATATACTCAATTTGGTCGAACCCTTAATTTCTCTTCAATCTCCACGTATATTGGAGATGTGGTATGCTTTAAGGGCATGGCCTTTAGGCTTTCCTCACGTGAAGGCCATCTTACCGCATCATCCCCCAAATGTGGGGGATTCACGACAATTCCCTTCAATTGAAGGAATTTGCCGTGGGTCCCCCCACTCACGACATTTATTTATTTTTATTATTTTAATATAATAATAATAAACTATTATAGTTAGCTCGAGTAACCTTCATTACTTCAAATTAGGTACAAGATCGAGCTAATTATATAATAAGTACAAAATATTCGATCACCGAAACTTAACCCCGACTAGACCGGTTTTTCGGGTATGACAAGTTTTATTCCTTTGCTATGTTGAGAAGTTTCTTTTGAGTGTATGCAGAATTGATGCCAGGGACACAGCCAGCATGCTTGCCATGAGTAATGCCATGCATAATGCCAATGCATATTGGCAAGCAACGGTTTACGTGATGATGAAGGAAGGGAAAACCCTAGCTTGATTGGATAAGAAAATAACTCTCTTGAAATATTAAACCCAAGCCGCCCAAGTTAGGTTAGAATTAAATCCACCATAATTACCCTATCAACTCAAATTTCTACCCAATCCTTATCCCTTTTACCTTATCACTCCACCTTATCACTTTAAAATTCTTTCCATTTAAAACTCTTGAAATTCCATCATTATCCCCCCATTTAATCGGTTATCATCATTAAAACCCCTTAAACACTCCATCTTTCATCTTCTTTACCCTAGCCGATTTTTTAAGAAACACTTTTCACATTCTCTTTCTTCCCTCAAGCACGATTCAAATCGTCTCTTCTCATTCTCTCCTTCACATCAATTCAACCTTTTCTTCATCTCCATGGCATCTTTATCTACTCTCTTCAAACGATTCTTCAATGAAGAAATCCACAAGAAGTTTGAAACAAGCTTTGCCTCAAGATCATTCTTGTACGAGAAGCACTTCGACTTCCAAACCGACATCACTGTGAGATTCCCACCAAAGTTCATGGCCATTGTCGACATGCAAAAGTGGAGTTCGTTCTGCCAACAGAAAGGGGAGATCTACGCCACCATTGTGCAAGAATTTTATGCGCATCTGGTGATAAAAGATTCTTCATTCTTGATGATTCGAGGTAAGTGTGTGCGTTTCGATGAAGGGTATGTTAACTCACTATTTTCTATGAATGATATAGGAGATAAGCACTTTGACTATGCTGAAACCATGACCGCTGCCAAATGCAAGAAACTATTGGCGGACTTGTATGAGCCTGACACGGTTTGGACAGTTTCATCGACGGGCCACCAAATGATGAAGAGGTTGGCGTTGAAGCTAGAGATGCGCGGCTGGAATCACTTCATCAAGGAAAATTTGTTTCCTGCATCTCACAATGAGACGGTCTCGGAAGAGAGGCTGATTTTGTTGCACTCCATTGTAAAAGGACGCAAGATAAACCAATTTTCCTTGGTATTCAACCAAAATTTAAGAATACCTTATTCAATTCACTATTTATCAAATGAGACCTTTAAACCTTAGAAATTTCCTTTCCAAAACCCATAATTAAAGAAATCTCAACTTTCGCATTTTTGTCATTTTAGTCACTAAATTAGCTTTTAAGCTATTATCTTAGTACTAAATGACCCTTAATCAACTTAGTAAATTTTGGGGTATTACATATGAAGAGGTTAGAGAGGGATCTGCCTTTTCGCTTTAGGATAGTATGCACCCTCAGAAATATTTGGCTGCATTGCCTAGAGGAAAAAATCCCTAACGGTTGGGGTAAGGAAGACTTAGATGTGTTTCTAGAGGGCTTTTTGGCAAACGTGCCTTCTTGTGCAGAAGCTTGGCCTTTTGGTGAATAGGGAAACAAATGAGTTTCTGGAGTTCTTTTGTAAGGAAAATGAACTAAAGCATTTCCTGTCTAAATATATCAGCGATGATCTTTACATTCAGGATTGTCACGAGAAAAATGAGCCTTTACATAGGATTCGTGAAGAAGCTACCCTTATTACCTCAAAAGGTCGTACTAGTGAGATTCCATCCGATTTTGATCGCAATAAGGGGAAAAGAAACATGCAGTTTTGAATTTTCCCATCGTCTCTGGTTTGGCGAATGGAGAAAGTTGTTTACACTTAGAGCGTAAGTCGAAAATAAGAATGGATACTGATAATGGTCTACCATGGTCTTGAGGTGGAATGAAATGTTTTTAGTTACATATGTGTAAAACTAATATTTGATTTTTGATATAACAAGAAATTTCAAGAACTACTTTGTAAAAGGGATAAATTTTTAAGTATTCAAAAGACTCAAAAATTGACAAGGATTCGAACTTAAAATTATTTCTAAGTCAAAACCTTAGACCCCAAATATTTTCTAAGTATTTTGGTGCTCAAATAAGCCAAATTGGTCCAGGTGTATCGATGCACCCTTGGTCATATCGATACGGGTTTTAGCTACTGGAAATCAATTTTATACTAATGGCTATTGGGTATCGATACGTGTGTAGACGTATCGGTACATCATTCAACCTGGGAACCAATTTTTGCTTAAAAGTATCGATACGGCTTTATGCGTACCGGTACGAGGTGTTAAGATTTTTCAAATCATTTGTAATAAATATTTGATCGTTTCCTTGTCATTTTATTTGAACCATAACTTTGAAAATTAGTTATAGTGTATCGATACCCTTATAGGCGTGTCGATACGAGTTTTGTTACACAAGTTATCAAGATTCTAGTGAGCAAGACCAGTACCGATACAGTACGGATCATATCGATACACCTTTGTAAAATCAACTCTACGTATAGATATGGCTTCCCGCGTATCGATACCCCTTTGTACAATGACTCTTTCTTCTTTTGGCAGGTGCTGATATGGTAGCCCGCGTACCATACTGACTGTTGGCAGACAACATTTATTGCGAGAATGCAGCCCAACGACTCTATTCAATATCCCAACCACCCAAACGGTTAGAAATCAATGAGATGGTATATAAACAAGTCTCCAAAGGTACAAAAATAAGAATTGAACAAGTCTAAAGCATTCAAGTACATATCCAGCAATCATTGAGCTGTTTAGAGTCAAATCTTGTAACCCACTTGAGAGAGCAAAATTGTAATATTTTGATTCAATTTTTTGGGTGTGAGTGAACTTGCATTTGGGGCAAACATTCTACCTATTGAGAGGATTTTTTAGTTTTCTACTTCTCTTCTTGTAAAAAAATGTTTTCTCAAAGCTTAGAAACTTTGAGTTTGTAAAGGTTTCCTCTTGATCCTAGAAAAAGAGAAGAAAATCTTAGTGAATTTTGAAAAATCCTTAATTGGAAGCTAAGGTAGTGGATGTAAACCTTGTTAGAAGGTTGAACCACTATAAATCTCTTGTGTCTCAATTTTCTATATTTCCATTTTGTTTCCACATTTTTTAATTTGTCAATTCACCCCGTCTTTGCCCTTTCACCATTGATTGATCATTCTAACAATACGCATTGTAGCTTAACATTTTTCGTTCTTTTATACGTGTGTTATAGGGGCGCAGTTTCAATGTTGGTGGTGCCATTATGTGTGGCCAGTGGTGACTTGTTGGGATCACGGGGATCAACAAAAATGGCGTCATCAGGTATTTCTAGCATTCGGAACATAAGTTTTCCCTATTCTTTGAGTAGAGCTACAACGTTGATGCCATCAGTAGACGTGATTCCTACGGTTTCTTGTTTAGGGATGTCCTTAAATAAACAAAATGCTTTTGTAGAAGTGTTGGCAGACATCATAGAGGCAGCACGAGAAAACGTGGCGAGGTGAATGAGGGCTTAAGGCACAAAGAGATGTTCATTGAGTGGTGAAGAGAAAATGTTAGGAAAAAGGTCAGTGCTTGACGCTAGGATTACAGAGATTGTATTTGAGTTAAAATGTGGTACCGCGTCTACTTCGCCTACATTGTCGGGCTCCTCTTTCATTGTTGTGAGTGACGTCCCTAAGAGCGTTGTGACTGCCAATTTGGGTGTCGGCCCTTCTAACGCTTATGCGTCTTCAGGTATTTGAAATGATGTGTTGTCGTTTTTTAAGGTTGACGATTTTGCTATTTAGCTTGTAATCAAGTTTTGTTTATTAGACTTATTTGTAGGTTTGATGGCTATGGACTCTATTGTTTTTTTCTACTCCGCTAAAGTCATGCCCCCATGGATTCTATTACGATGGCTCCTATGGGGCCTTTGTCTGTTGTTGTTTTCCCTTGTCAAGGCGGTGAGATCCTTACCCTATGGAACGTTTTTTGCCCTTTGAGGGGTTTGCCAAAGTCAAAAAATTGGTTCCATCCTGAATCTGCTGCCATGAGATTGATTGAGTTATATTCGGGTAGTCGTGGTGCTTTTTCGTCTTGTTTTGATATTAGGAGGAGGATTGGGGTTTCCTTCAGGAATTATGTTGCGTTCAACTTAACATAGAAAGGCACACAAAGGCCCTTCTTGAGGAAAATGCTAAGTTGTGTTCGCAAGTGGGAGGTTGCACCTCTTTGTTTGAAGAGAATGCTAGGTTGCGCTTGCAGGTTGAGAAATATGTTGCTCAATTAAAAGAGCTACAGAAAAAGTATGAGGCGGACGTTTGGGTGCTGGTAGGGGACCTACACAGAAAACACGCGGAGGAGATTGCTGAGAAAAAGAGAGAAAATGACCGTGCTCTTAGGATTAAGGAAAAGTTGCTTGAGGCTACGAAAGGGAGCTTTAAGAGTGAGATTCAAGATCTTAAGGAAATGTTGAAGTGAGTAGAAGACGCAGCAGATGAAAGCTTTACAAATTTCGCTAGGAAGTTGGCAAAGCTTACAAAATCACATGAGAATGAGATTATGGTGTTGGAGGCTACGCACGATGCTGTTATGGCAGACAAAGTTAAGGCAGTTGCAAACACAACCACTCTGCCTTTATGGTCAGAGTGATGGAAAGGTCTCGGGATACTGCCATCCTTAGCTTACAGTTGTTGTGAGATTCTTTCAATGTTTGGGGTTTAGATTTTTGCGCTCTTTGTGATGTAACTACAGATTTTGACGTGAGAAACCCTTATGGGTCCTCTTGGAATAGCTTTGCTACGAAATATAGGGGCGTTATGGTCTCTTCCGCTCTTGGTTCGACTACGTCCATTTCCCTAAGCATCCACGACAATGCTGCAGGTAAGAGAGATGATGATATTGCTCGGTTGATTGTAGTAGGGGTGTACAAGTGTTTTCGTTATATATTTTTTGTGCCTTTTAAATAAAAATGGAATTTGGAGGTTATTTTGACTATTTTGCTATTTTTAGCCTGGTTTATATATGTTTTGAAGTAGCTTTCTCACTGATGGTCACCCTGATATAGTGAACTAGCTTTTGTCGCTTGGATGGTGTCGGTTATACTTGCTAAATTTTGACGTAGGTCTAAAGGACTGATATTGTAGTCTATTGCGTATGACAAGATGGATGCTTATTATTTCAAAAAGAAGAATATTGTATGTGGCTCTATTATTATTATTATTATTCCTTATTGGCTTAGCTTGTGCTTATTTAAACTATTCGGAGCAGGCTGCAAAGAAAAAGAAAATATATGGTTGGTAGTTAGAAGTGTATGCCTCTTTGTGTAATTTATTGATTGGAATTTTGGAAATTGCTTAACTTTAGTTGTGCACTCGACATTTTTGGGGTCTGAGAACTTGTTGTTGGTATTGGTAATTTTCCACATAGGTATGCGAAACGTCGTCGCTTGGTATGCCCATTGCCTTTTATAAATAGGGCGCCCTATGGTATGTTTTTTTATAACCTATCCTACGGGTGATTTAATTTTTCTCATGCGATTTTTATTTTACATTTTTCTTGTGCCGTTTTGAAAAGAAAATATGTTCGTGGATGAAAGTGGTTTTCATAAACCACTTTTAATAAGTCTTGGGGATTCCTATCTTTGTTGTTTGTATTATCAGGCGATAGTATTCAGAAGGCTATGAGTAGCTATTTGTAGTGGGTGCGTCGGAATTTAGGGAGTGAACTTGTAAAAGAGTGTTTTCTCAATGCTTTGGGGTAGAAGCTTTGAGTGTGTATAGGTTTCCTCTTGAGCCTAGAAAAAGGGAAGAAATTCTTAGTGAATTTGGAAAAAAACCTTGGTGTGAAGCTAAGATAGTGGATGTAAACCTTGTTAGAAGGTTAGACCACTATAAATATCTTGTGTCTCAATTTTCTATCTTTCCATTTTGCTTCCACATTTTTTTATTTGTCAATTCACCCCTCTCTTCGCCCTTTCACCATTGATTGATCATCCTAATAATTTGTCAATCTTCTTGTACAAGTGCAAAAGAAATATGGGACAAGCTCGAAGTTACATACGAGGGCACCAGCAATGTCAAGGAGACGAAGATGGGACTCCTCAACTTGAGCTATGAGAACTTCAAAATGGAATTGGATGAAGACATCACCAAGATATTCGGTAGATTCTTCGTCATCATCAATGAACTTACAGGCTTCAGATAAATCAATCTGGAAGACAAGCTTGTTCGGAAGCTTATCTACTCTCTTCCGGAGTCATGAGACGAAAAATGGATTGCCATCATCGAAGCCAAGGATCTTAAGACCTTGAAGCTTGATGCTCTCATGGGGTCTTTTATAACTTATGAGATAATGAAAAGATGGAGAGAAGATGAGAAAAAGAAAGAAGATGGAGAAGATGGAGAAGAAAAATGTGGAGAAGAAGAAGAATATAGGAATTGCTCTCAAAGCTTTAGAAGAAGAGAGCAACTCAAGTGAGGAGGAAGATGAAGAAATGGCTATGCTAGCCAAAAGGTTCACTCGTCTCATGAAATCCAATCGAGGAAGAAAGTTCCATTGGAGAGGGGATTTCAAGAACAAGAACAAGGAGGAAGAAAAGGATCAAATAGTTTGTTATGAGTGCAAGAAATAGGGGCACATCAAAATCGATTGTCCCCAACTAAAGAGTATGAGCTTCGAGAAGAAGAAGAAGCTCAAGGCTCATGTTGCTACTTGGAGTGATGAGGAATCATCCGGTGAAGAGGAGCAAGAAGTGGTCAATCTTTGTCTCATGGCACTAGAAGATGATCCTAAGGTAACCTCTAACTCATCCAATTTTGATTTTACATTTGATGAGCTTCAAGAAGCATATGATGAGTTGAAAGAGGTATACAATGAGTTGGTGGATAAGTATAAGGAATCACTTTTGAAAAACAAGAAAACCATTTCAAATTTGAAAAGCCAAAATGATTCCTTATCTAAAACGAACTTGGAATTTAAGAAGAATGTTCTCGATTTACAAGTAAAACAAAACGATTTTGAAAATAAAAATCAAGATTCAATTAACCTTCTTTCTAAAGTTCATGATGATCACCAAAAGGAATTTGGTGATCTCAAAGCTTCTTTGAACAAAGTTGGGAAATCTAATTTTGAAAAGGGAACTTCTTTGAAGCCCAACTACATGAAAAGAAACTTTGTGGGATACAAACAAAGAGGCTTCCAAATGCCCTCATATGGTAAGAGGATTAAGAGTGTTTGGGTTCCTAAGGAACTTGTCACTTCTAATGATATTAGTGTTATTGCTTCTTGGATTCCTAAGGGAACCAAGATTTTGGGAGCTAATACTCATGGACAAAAAAATGATTTGGGTACCAAAAATCAAGACGTAATTCTTTGTTTGTAGGGGGAGCATTGCTATGAGGCCAAAGCTTCAAGTGCAAATCAGTGGTACCTTGATAGTGGATGCTCGAGACATGACCGATGACAAGGGTCGGTTCTTAGAGCTAAAACCAAATATTGGAGGAGTAGTGACATTCGGTGACAACTCCAAAGGCCACATTGAAGGAATTGGTTCCATTGGTAATCACTTTTCTATACTTATTGACAATGTGTATATGTCAACTGTCTTAAGCATAATATTTTGAGCATAAGTCAACTTTGTGATAAAGGTTTCAATGTAATTTTTGATTTAAATGGTTGCAAAATTATCAACATTGAAACTAACAAAATTGTGCTTATTGGTCATCGCATAGGAAACATATACACGGTGCATTTAGATGACATTAATATTTCCAGTGCATATTTTGTTGCTAAAGATGAGCATGATTCATGGTTATGGCATAGAAAACTAGGGCATGCAAGCATGAGTGTTTTGGAAAAATTGATTTCAAATGATCTTGTAAGAGTTTGCCAAAAATAAAGTTTTCATATGACAAAATTTGTAATGCTTGTGCAAAAGGCAAACATAAAAGAGTTTCTTTCAAATCTATTAATGATGTTTCTACAAGTAGAGTTTTACAATTGATCCACATGGATCTTTTTGGCCCTATTAGAACAATGAGTTTGTGTGGAAAATCATATGCATTTGTCTTAGTTGATGACTACTCTAGATTTACTTGGGTTCTATTTTTAAGTACCAAGGATAAGGCTTTAGAAAATTTCATCACATTTTCAAAACTAATCAAAAAGATGTTGGTTACTTCATTTCTCATATTAGGAGTGACCATAGAACCGAATTTCAAAATCTAGGTTTTGAAGAGTTTTGTAACTCAAATAGGATTAGCCATAATTTTTCCATTCCTTGCACACCTCAACAAAATAGGGTTGCTGAAAGGAAAATCCGAACTTTAGAAGAAATGGCTAGAACCATGCTTTGTGAAAATAATTTGCCTAAGTATTTTTGGACAGAAGCCACTAATACGACTTGCTATAATGTAAATAGAGTAATGATTAGACCTATTTTAAAGAAAACACCTTATGATCTTTTCAAAAATAAAAAGCCTAACATTAGCTATTTTCATCCATTTAGTTGCAAATGTTTTGTTTTAAACAATGGAACAAATTAGGCAAATTTGATACTAAAAGTGATGAAGCCATTTTTCTAGGTTACTCTTTAAACTCTAAAGCCTATCATGTATTTAACAAAAGAACTTTAGTAGTTGAAGAGTCTATTCATGTAGTTTTCAATGATAACCTTCTTCCGATGAAGGATTCTTGTAATGATGATGATGTAAGAATTTTTTATACTAATGATGGTGGAGGACAATCATCAAAGGTGGATGAAGTTCCAACTAAAGAAGAAGCACAAGATCCACCTCTAGAAGCCTTGAAGGATATGACTCTAGAGGAAAAGAATGTGGCCTACCCAAGGGAGTTCAACTATGTCAAAGGTGGTGAGATTTTGGGTGATCCATCCAAAAGGGTAACCACTAGATCTTCTCTTAAAAATACTTGCAACTTTGTTGCATTTATCTTATGCATAGAGCCTAAAAATATCAAAGAAGTATTAAATGGTGGTTTTTGGATATTAGCTATGCAAGAAGAGTTAAATCAATTTGAGAGAAGTAAAGTATGGACATTAGTTGATAGGCCTAGTAATAAATTTACCATAAGAACTAAATGGGATTTTAGAAACAAACTAGATGAGAGTGGTAACATAGTGAGAAACAAGGCTAGGCTTGTTGCTCAAGGTTACACCCAAAAAGAAGGAATCAATTTTGATGAAACCTATGCACTCGTAGCTAGAATGGAAGCCATTAGGATGTTGCTTGCATTTGCATGTTACCATAAATTCAAGCTTTTTCAAATGGATGTAAAAGTGCTTTTCTAAACAGTTTTATAAATAAAGAAGTGTATGTAGAACAACCACCCTGTTTTGAAGATCCAAAATACCCAAACCATGTTTTTAAACCTTCAAAAGCTTTATATGGTTTGAAACAAGCTCCTAGAGCTTGGTATCAAAGATTGTCAATTTTTTGATTGAAAAGGGTTTTGACAAAGGACAGGTGGATACTACACTTTTTTATTAAAAGAAAAGGTAAAGAGATCTTAGTAGTACAAATTTATGTTGATGATATTATTTTCAGTTCTACTAATGAATTGCTTTGTCAAGATTTTGCTAAGTTGATGCAAGGTAAATTTGAGATGAGCATGATGGGGGAGCTCTCATTCTTTTTAGGGCTCCAAATCAAACAAAGGAAGGATGACATCTTGTAATACCCCAAATACCGGCTTGGAAGTATGCTAATATAAATGATGGTAATGGTGATCGATTGTCACATATGTACATAAGATTAAACTTAGATTAAATCAAAAGTTTGGACTATAATAGAAGAAAAGGATAAAAGTGTGACCAATCCTTAAGTACCAACTTGTAAAAGAAACCAAAGTGGGACTCCGCATGCAAAATTTTAAATAATTAATGGACCTATACACTTGTCATGTATAGCCTAAAACATGTAGAAAGAAGAAGAGTTAGAACCGGTTAGGAGGATGAAACTATCCTCAAACTTCATCTTCTCTACCAAAAACAATCAAAATCATGGGATAAAGATAGTGAGAGTGAACCCAAGCTTGAAGTGTTTTAACCGAAACTATTGAATCCTATGCTTGTAGATGCTTGTTAGAGGTAAACATCTTGCCCTTATGTCCATTTATGAGACAATTGTGATTGTTGAATTGATGTTTTCATGTGGATATGTTTAGATTGTCGAATTGCATGTATGGTGATTTTAAGATTCGAATGAATGAGATGAAGATATTGAAGAGTAGATGTTTTGTTAAATGAAATGTAGTGTTAATTTCATAAGAGATTAAATTGAATGAATCATGTAGGGAGTTTCACGTGTTTTGTAAATTTTGTAGCTTGTTTCAGATCGACTAGGCCATGTGACAAAGGAAATTTGGATAATGGATTATGAAGTGATCGGAAGTACTCTCATTCTACTCACGAGATATGCTGGAAATCTGAATTTAGAGTCCATAGAGCTCTTGTGTTTTGGGAGGACTACGATCCTTATATTGGTGACAGTAGGAGGGAAGTTTGTGGTCACTTAGTGACAATATGAGGGTTTGACCTGTACCTTGGGTACCTTTCTGTTTCTATTGGTGACAGTTGGTTGGGGATTCGAGTACCTAGGTTGATGCTTGATTTCAAGCCTATGTTAAGATATCATAATGGAACCCAAATAAACGAATTAAATTGATACCCTATAAAACAAGTAATGATATGCCATTCTATGATCAAGATAAACTAATGAAATTTGTAAGATATTCAATGGACTGTGTATGATGGATCATGAGAAAAGTATTTATGTTATATAATGCAATGTTCAATAATTATAAGATAAGTAACCATGATGTGAGATTCTATGCTTGAAAATTTTGGTGATACGTATATAGGCACTTAGACAATATGTATGCATAATGCATTTAGATACTCTTTGATTATATGTATTTATAAGATTTTCTTAAGTAGCTATCACTTGTATAAATGATCTGTTATGCCCTTTTTTATTTCTTGACTGGGTGAGCTTAATTTAATATGGTAATCGAATAGATACTTGGTTGCTAAGTGATGTCACCAAAGTTAATCAAATATTTGTTTGAAGGATAAGATTGCTAGGTTCAATAATCACATGACTGTAGCATTATTTTATGAGTGTAATGGTATTATGAGTTGATATTGTCGCAACCCTTTCGAGTCCGACATTTTTGAAAACTAAAAAAACATGGAGTCCCCACCAATCCTTTTTAAAAAAAGTATGAATGGATCACTTTTAAAGAGAGGTTATTTTAATAAAACATTTTATTTATTAAAACAACATTTTCAGTCTGCGGAAACTAGAAAATAGGTACAGGGGTCAATTACGTGTGGGGAAGGATTAGCACCCCCACAACGTCCAAAATTGGTACCTAATTGATTTCAAAAAAAGTGTTTTCGAAATTGAAATTTGCAAATTCACAAGGTTTCAATCCATTCGTCCGTTTTATGAATATAAGTCTATTTTAACGACCTTACTGCCCTGAAAATGAACTCCAATCACCGCCAACACTCCTGGCTCTAACCCGTCATTTTCGTTTGATAACATACCGCATTAGATAGTTTTCACTTTTTAACCAAGCAACGGAAACAATTTTGATGTGTTAAAGTTTTTAAATTTAAAACCAATTAGTGATTAAATCCTAAAAAGGTCTACATTCATTTTAACTATTAAGGTTTGAGTGAAATTAAGTGTATTTTATTAAATTATGAAGGAAATTTTACTTTAAAGACGTTACTAACCTAAGCTTTTTAAAGAACCTATTCCTAAGGCTTAACAAGCATACATGTACATACAAAAGTCAAAAAGAAGTAGCTAAATTGCTTAAATTAAATAACTAGATAATTACTAAATTTTAAACAAGGGAATTGGCTTTTATTTTTAAAAGAAAATATGAATTAAGGACCAAATTGAAAGAAAGTAAAATGTGTAGGTTAAAACTAAATGAAGAGTGAAATTTGGTGGTTAATTTAGAAGAAAAAGGACGAAATTAAAAAGAATGAAAACTAGAGAGCCACGATGAATGACCCGGCAAAGAAGGGCGCGGGTTGAAGAGCATATATGAGTCGGGTCTCGAGTTGGTTTATATAACCAAAATTATAAACAAAAACATTTTATTTCTCTTCTTCTCTAATGGATCAAACCAGCTCCCTTTTAAATTCTCTAAAGTGTTCTTCATGAACTGAAGAACACGACGAACATCCGTCGTGTCGGTCGTCTTCCACCGGCGCCAGCTGCCGTTGCCGACGGCAAAAATTCCTAGAAAAATCCTTTTTTCCCAGATTCTGGCAACCCCAAATCATATTTTTTTACCAAAACTACAACAAAACCAAATCCACGGTAGTGCTATTCAAAACAGAGGTAAAAAGCTATCCCTTTTCTTTATTTAAATTTGAAATAATAACAATAGAAGAAGAAATTACCAGAAGGCTTGCTTTATTTCCACTGGGAATCCGATTACAACTTTTGCTTTCTATCCTTGAATTCGATTGTTATGCTTTATGTATTCTGTGTATACCGTGTGTGAATCTTGTGTATCTTGTTGTCTGCGTTTACATAGAATTACATTGGGGTTTATATAGTTACAGAAATACTTGGATTACAAGAACAAATCCCTATTTTTTTTTCCTTGAATTGCTTCTGTCTTGATTCATATTTTGCTCGATTTTTGCCAGATGCTTCAACTTAGGGATATGATCCTTTTACCTTGCTTTTGATTTGGGATTTAACCCTTCTTGTTTCCTTTTTCATGTTTCTGGTGATGTCGGCGAGGAGCGAATCAAGGCAAAAATGGCACAGCCTCTATCGGGGAAGACAAAACAGTTGGAGGAATCTGGAAGGTCGACGCATAGCTGCCACGCGTGAGCGGTGATCCACGTGCTTTGCTCTGGAGCGATCTCGGCTGCTAGATCTCATCTAGATCTAACGGTTGAGAAATGAGGTGCTATCCCTTCTCCAACTGGCGTGATCTGCATCGTTGGATCAATCCTTGATCCAACGGCCATTCATTGGCTGTGCTACAAAAAAGCAAAGGGATTAGGGTTTTGTTTAGTTATAATCTGGCCAATGGGCGCTTATTGTAAATGGATGTGTGCTTTGTTTTAAATTAAATAGACTTGGGTTTATATAATAGACTGTTTTTTATTTTATTTTGGGTTTTATCCTAACTATAACACACTAATAAAAGTCCATGCGACAATTATTATATTAACCTACACATGACAAAAATACTAATACTAATTACATTAATATTTCATAACACTAACACAACATATAACAAATATACTAATTAGGAAAACAATAACAATATAACATAAGTGAAAATTCAGTGACAACAGTTGCCCCTCTTTGGTCATTCAGGTGAAACAGGAATAGAACAAAGAAAAAAGGACACTGATTTTCACCAATTATCAAACCTATCAGAACTTAATGCCAGAACAGACCAGCGAGTTCTGTTCTCCTCATGCTCGAACGGATAAGAAGGCTCTATTCTCCTCAAGCCCGAATAGATAGGCATGTTCTATTCTCCTTATGCTCGAATAGATAAATGGGTTCAAAAAGGTTCCACCCTCTTGATGCTTGGATGGATAAGCTGGTTCTATTCTCATCAAGCCCGAATAGATAGGCATATTTTGAAAAAGATTCTATCCTCCTTACGCTTGGATGGATAAGCTGGTTCTATTCTCCTCATGCTCGAATAGATAAGCGAGTTCTACCCTCCTCATGCTCGGATAGATAAGCAGAATAAAAAAGGTTCCATCCTCCTTATGCTCGGATGAATGAGTAATGCTCCACACTTATAAAAATGAATGGATGCTATTATGATATGCATGCCCCTAAGGATACCTATCAAATGAATGCATGTTGCTTTTCTTTTACTTTTTAATTTCTTTTCATCAAAATTAATTTTCTACCAGGGAGCGGACACAGAAAAAACTGCGAAGTTCCAAGGGACTTGGATTGTGTCATATCAAACATTTTCTCAACTCTTGCAAGAAATGGTAGGCGTCTATTATGGCCTATCAAAAGGAGAAGCAATATGAATTCCCTTCATTTCTCCACATTGAATAAGACTTTGCACAATGTTATTAGGATCACAACAGGCAAGAAAGTTAGCAACAGCCCGTCTTTCAGTCCTAGATAATTCTACTAATTCCACTGACCATTCCTCAGAAAATCCATTGACCATTCATCAGAAATGATTCTTTGTCGTTTTCATTCTTTGCACCTCTTTATAGAAAGTTTCTGATCTTTTGCACATTTGCTCGCTCAATCCAATTATCTTGTACTCCTGGTTGGAAGGACTAACTTTATCCTCATATTCTTCAACATTCTTTTAGCCTTTGTCAAACTATCATTGTAGTTGATACATCAATGTTTAGTGAAAAGCTTTCTTGAATAAAGATCCTACTGTTCTCCCAATGTCTGTAAAATTGTTATGGAAGAGAGATTATGTTGTCATCAATATTCAGTGGTAGGCCTTCTTGAGTGTCTTTGGAATTTGAATGGCAACCCTTGTATCTTTGTCTCCTCCAATGTCTGTAAAATTGTTCTCATTGTTGTAGAAACATACTATCTTGTGTAAACATCTCTGTTTTACGACATGCTGCCTTAAAAAACCTTCAACGCTTCTTGAGGACTCTTTAATTCTTGTCTCCGTAGAGGTCTTTGAATTGCTTGCATGGAAATCTTTGCAGCAAAACCTATTTCCACCTTGAACGACTTCATGTGTTTACTGCTTCTTTATGCCCCAAGTTCAAAACTTGACCACGTGATGCCTCATAATTCCATCACTCTTTTAAACAAATTTCAGAGTAATGCTCAAAAATCTTTTGCTTGTTTTAAATAATGTCAAACTTATTAATTCTTATTTCAATGAAAGATGCTTATGTGAAAAAAGAAGATGGTCGAAGCAAAGAAAGAAAGGCTGAAGAAACAAGATTTTATCAATATTGTGGAAAATAAAAAAGAAATTACAAATATTCAAATATTAATGACCAAAACTCCTCCAGTCAAAATACCGTGAGATGTGCAACTCATGCCAAGCAGACTTCGAAAATGGTGATAATGTGAGAAGGTATATAACTTATCTATGTCACGTTCCCGAGAGAATTACCTTGGCTATCAACTACCTGAGCCGCCCTTTGTGGGTTTTCAACTCAAGTTCTCATTTGGTTTCAAAATGCCCTTTTTCGGGTTTACATTTTGAACCCCCCTTTCTTTTTTTTCTTTCTTTTTTCTTTTTCTTTTTCTTTTTTCTTTCTTTCTTTTTTCTTTTTCTTTCTTTCTTTCTTTTTTTTTTTTTTTTTCTCTTTTTCTTCTTCAAACATAATACTTTTTGACTGAATTCGAGTTTATCGGGCTCTAAAGTTCATTTCCATCAATTTCAGCCAAGATTAATGCCCTACCTGAAAAAACCTTTGTTACAATGTAAGGTCTCTCCCAATTTGGTGCCCATTTTCCTCGGGAGTCACTTTGGATTGGTAACTTCTTTTTTAACACAAAACGCCTTCTTGGAATTCTCTTGGGCGAACCTTCTTCTCGTGGGCCTTTATCATCCTTCTTTGGTACATCTGCCCGTGACACAATGCCTTCAATATTTTTTCGTCAATCAGATTCAACTGGTCATATCTTGTCTGGATCCATTCTGTATCCTCTAATTTTGCCTCCATTAAGACACGGATCGATGGTATCTCTACCTCAATTGGCAATACCGCTTCTACCCCATACACCAATGAGAATGGAGTTGCCCTAGTGGACGTTCGTGCTGCAGTTCAGTATACATAAAAGGCAAATGGTAACTTCTCATGTCAGTCTTTATAAGTGTCAACCATTTTTGCGACTATCTTATTGATATTCTTATTTGCAACCTCTATTGCCCCATTCATCTTTGGACGATATATCACTGAATTATGATGTTTGACATTGAACTGCTCACATACTCCTGCTATCATCTTATTATTTAGATTAGAGGCATTATTAGTTATGATACTTTCAGGCAAACCATATCAAAAAATGATTTCCTTTTCTAGGAATTTACAAATTGTAGATCTAGTGACGTTTGCATACGATGCTGCTTCAACCCACTTTGTGAAGTAGTCAATAACTACCAAATTAAATCGATGTCCATTTGACGCCTTTTGGATGGATCTGACCAATGACATCAATGCCCCACATGGAAAATGGCCAAGGAGCTGTCATAATATGAAGTGATTGTGGAGGTGTATGTACTTTGTCGGTATAAATTTGGCACTTGTGGCATTTGCGAGAATAATTAATGCAATCCCCTTCTATAGTCGACCAATAGTATCCAAAACGCATGATTCTTCTGGTCACGGTGAAGCCGCTAGGATGAGTTCCACAAACTCCCTAATGAACCTCTTCTAGAATCAGCCGAGCTTCTTTTGCATCCATACATCTCAAAAGTACCGGATCTTGACTTTTCTTTTACAAAATTTATCCATTAAGAACGTACCCTGATGCCAATTTCCTGATCACTTTCTTCTCATTCTCGGTTGCCTAAGGTGGGTATTCCCTATATTTTATGTACTGCAGAATGTTGTGATACCATGGTAAACAGTCTTCTTCTTCTTCTATGTCATAGTAATGAGCTGGGGAGTCTAACATTTACAATTTGATAGGCATCATCTTTGAGCCTTCACTTGCTTTAAACATGGCAGCTAGAGTGGCTGAAGCATCAGCCATCTGGTTATCTTCTCTAGGGAGGTACTTAAAGATGATCTCATCGAATTCTTTGGCTAATTCAAGGACCAACTTGTGATATTCTATCAATTTTGCATCTTTCGTCCCCTATTCGCCTCGTATCTAATAGATAACCAATACCGAGTCTCTAAAAACTTTCAAATTGCGTATTTTCCTTTGAATAGCCTCCCTTAGCCCTAGTATGCAAGCCTCATATTCTACTATATTATTTGTGCAGAAGAAGTTTAGGCGACTTGTGAAAGGGTAATAACCTCCTTCTAGTGAAACCAAAACTGCCTCAATGCCACGTCCTAAAGCATTTGCTGCACCATCGAAGTTCAAGATCCATGATTCTGTTGGAGCCTCAACATCTTCTGAAATACACATCAACTCTTCATCAAGAAAATTAAAATTTAATACTTCATAGTCCTTACAGGCATGGCTTACCAAAAATTCAGCTATGGCACTTCACTTTACCGCTTTCTGACTTACATATTGGATATCAAACTCTGACAATAACATTTGCCAACGTGCTAATCTTCCCGACAGGGCTGGAGCTTCCATTATAAACTATAAAGGATCCAATTTTGAAATTAGCCACGTACTGTGATATAGCATATACTGCCTGAGTCTCTTAGTTGTCCAAACCAAGGCACAACATAGCCTTTCTATTGAAGAGTATCTGGTCTAGCAGTTAGTGAATTTCTTGCTCAGGTAATATATTGCCTTCTCTTTCTTTCTAGTTTCATCATGTTGTCCAAACACACAACCCATAGAGTTTTCATACATCGTCAGGTATAGAATCAATGGTTTCCCAGGAACTGGTGGTACTAGAATAGGAGGATTAGTTAATTGCTCTTTAATCCTCTCTAAGGTTGCCTGACATTCTTCATTCCATGTGCCTGGGTTATTCTTCCTTAGTAGCCTGAACATTGGATCACATTTATCAGTTAACTGGGAGATGAAATGGGCGATGTAATTTAACCTCTCTAGGAAACCCCGAACCTCCTTCTATGTTTGAGGTGGTGGGAACTCTTGTATGGCCTTAAGATTGTCCGGATCAATCTCAATTCCTCTCTTGCTTACCACAAAGCCTAATAATTTTCCTAATGTAACCCCAAATGTACATTTGTTTGGGTTAAGCTTCAGCTTGAATTTCTCAATCTTTGAAAGAGTTTCTCTAAGTTCACTAGATGTTCCTCTTCAGATCAGGATTTAGCGATCATATCGTCCACGTATACTTCTATTTCCTGGTGCATCATATCATGAAAAAGGGTGACCATGGATCTTTGGTAGGTTGCCCCTGTATTCTTTAAACCAAAGGGCATTACCTTATAGCAAAAAGTTCCCCACAATGTTATAAAGCTAGTCTTTTCCATATCTTCTGGGCACATTTTAATCTGGTTATATCTGAAGAAACCATCTATGAAAGAGAAAAGGGAGTGTCTAGTTGTATTGTCCACTAATGTGTCTTTATGCGGTAACGGGAAATCATCTTTTGGGCTTGCTCTACTGAGGTCCCTGTAGTCAATGTACATGCATACTTTTCCATATTTTTTAAGGACTGTGACGATGTTCGCCACCCATTTTGGATATTTTGCTACTTTGAGAAACCCCGCATCAAGTTGCCTTTTTACTTCATCTCTTAGAAGCATCTCAGCTTTCATCCTTCTTAGCTTCTGCTTCACAGGCTCGCATCCCACCTTTATAGGAAGCCTATGTACAACAATATCAGTATCAAGGCCATGCATGTCTTGGTATGACCAGGCGAAAATATCTTTGAATTCTTTCAAGAGCTTAATTAGGCTTTGTCGAGTACTAGCTGTGATGGTAGTGCCAATCTTTACTTCACACCTTTTTTCTTCTATGTCAAGATTCAGAATTTCCAGCTCTTCCTTATGGGGTAGAATCTATTTTTTTCTCCTTCCACCATTCTAAGTAAATCATCGGGCAAGTCATATTCTTCTTCATCGTCAACATTCTCAACTTCTTCTAGGCCTTAAGGTAGTTCAAAATCAATCTCAAGGTCTGACTTGGAGTCGTTTGTGCCATTGATATCTGAAGACCTGCAAAGAAAAGGGCGTCGAATATATACAAAGAGAAGAGATGAATGGAATGATTGGAATGATTTTTTTTAGTTTTCATTTTTTTAGTTTTACTTATGAAAAGAGTTTGCCACATAAGATTTGTTGAAAGGAAAAGATACATCTTTATTGAAATTCAAATTATCAGTTTGGACATAGACCTTTTACATAAGATTCCTAATTGTTTTCGGGTCCAAAGGCAAAAGTGTGGATTCTGAGAATTACTCTGAAACTGTCTCAAAGACTACATGAATTTCTTCAGTAGTCCAGTTGTCAAGTTCAGAGCAAGGGCGAATCATGGACAAGTACTTGTTCTCTCATTCTTCGTCTGTTATGGCATTGATGCATAGCTTCTCAAAGGCTTCACACAGGTCATTCTTTCCTTTCCCCTCCTCACTAACTTGGGTATTTGGATCCAGAAAGCCTCTGGTTCTGAAGTTATGGCTCAGGGGTGGAAATGTCATTGGTTCCCATTCAATTTCCTCTCCTTTTAATCTTGCCCTCCTTCTTTCTTAGTGCTTTCTGATCTCAGATCTTCTTTTCCAATGGTTAGGTTTGAAACCTATCCCAAATAGATTATTCTTGGTATGGATAACCCTGGGATATAACCTTCCTTGATGTCTCCTCCCAAATCTTTTTCCAGTTTCAGCCCCTTTTTTGAGTGTTTGCTTCACCTGCATTTTCGCGCAGCTGGATAATTCTGGTTCTGGTACTTTGCTTCCCTCGGTGACAAATATTGCATTGACTAGCTCTAATGTCCTTAAGTGACACTCGAGCGCACCTTCGTTAACCTCGATGTAGGGTGCACCAGTGGCTACTGATGCAATGATTTCCTCCTCTATACGTATCGTTATTAACTTTCTGTCAATGACAAATTTTAACTTCTGATGTAAAGTAGAGGGGACCACTCTTGTTGTATAAATCCATGGACACCCAAGTAAGCAACTGTAACTGGGTTTTACGTCCATGACCACAAATTCTACTTCAAAGGTTGAAGGTCTGATTTGCAAAGGTACTTTTATTCTTCCTATCACATCCCTCTGTGTTCCATCCAATGCTCTCACAGTGTTCTGATAAGCCCTCATATGTGAGCTGTCTATTGGTAGCTTTTTCAATGTCGCCATTAGAAGGACATTTAGGGCTAATCCATTATCGAACAAGATACCCGGCAACATGTATCCTTTGCATCTTGTAGAAATATGTAGGGCCTCGCGGTGATCTTTGGAGCTTAGTAATAGAAACAATTTAGAGATTCAGACCGGGAGCTTGTGAAGTTGTTCTACCACGTTATACTCACTGTTCTTGAGTATCTTTAGAAATTCTTGAACCTCTGACTCCTTGACAGGCTCATGATACACTGGTGGTTTCTCTTTAAAGAAATTTCCTTCTCTTTCTTTCTCTATCCCTTCAGCAGCGGCTTTTCTCTGTTCTACATCTTTGCCTTCTACTATCAGCGGGGAATATAATCTTCCACTCCTTGTGAAGCGGCTTACTTCATTTATTGGCTCTTCTTTCGTCTTATCTCCAACCGATGATTCTCTTGGAGTTCTCATTGAGCAGGCATAATTCCAAGGGACTTGCTTGCTGTTCTTGTATGGAAATCGAGCGGGTGCCTTAATTATTAGTCACGGGGTTACACCTTTCGTAGGTTCATTTGCACTTGCCTTGGTCTTGATAACGAAAGGCTTCATCCTTGTATAATTTTTCCTTGATTTTATCTCTTCTACTGCACATACATCCATCATGTGCTTCTTGCTTCCTCTTTCAAAAAGTTCAAGTTCCTTACTATCCATCTTAGCCTAAACCAGGCGCTTGAATTCTAAGCAGCATTCAATTTCATGTCTGCCTGCTCTATGATACTCGCAATATAGTTCATCTTCAACCATCATCTCTCGGTCTTCTCCTTCTAACAACCCAGTTGCAACCATTTGGGTCCACACCCATTTCATTGATGTCTTGACTTTAGCAACGTATCTTTTGACCCTCTTGTCCTCTTCTTCAATGATGGCATTCACTCCTACTTTCTGGTTATTTGGCAGAGGATTTCCTTTCTCTTCAAATATTTCGAATGACAACATGCATGATTTCCTCAGGTCATCTACCACTCTTTTAAAAGCAGTGCAGTTCTCAATAGTGTGCCCCCTAATACCTGCATGGTATTCGTATTGCACCTTTTCATCGTACCATGCAGGATACGGAGGTGTGAAAGAAGAGACATGGTGTGGCAGTACCATTTGAGATTTGATCAATTCAGTGAATAGCTCTGCATATGTCATTGGAATGGGAGGGAAGTATGAGATTGAGTTCCCCTGATATCTTTGATCTTTCTTTGGTGAGTTTGTTGCAACAGGGGCTGGAATTGAAGCATTGGGCTTATTGAAAACCACCCTCTTTGAATAATTGGGGTTGTAGACATTGGTTGCATTCACCTCACTCTCCCTCTTCTTGTAGGGTTTCTTTGTTTCTCTTCTATCCAACTTTCCACTCTTGATAGATGCCAAGATTAACTCACCATTCATTAGCATGTCCGCGAAGCTCTTGGTTTCATGATTTATCATACGATCATAAAAGGAACCTTTCAAGGTTTCTATGAACATTGGGGTGATTTCATTCTCAAGCAACGGTGGCTAAACCTGGGTAGCTACATCCCTCCACATTTGCGCTTATTGACGAAAACTTTCGTGATGCTTTTTTTCCATCCCTTGCAAGACCATTCTGATTAGAACCATGTCAGTGACATGCTTGTACTACTCACTAAAGGCCCTTGATAGGTCCTTCCATGACCGAATATTTACCCGGCTCAGTTGCGTATACCAACGCGTAGCTGATCCCACTAAGTTGTCCTAGAAGTACTAAATAAGTAGCTTTTCATTGTCCAGGTACATTGACATCTTCCTATAGTACATGGTTAGATGTGCTGCTGGGCATGTGGTTCCGTTGTACTTCTCGAAATTAGGAACCTTGAATTTTGGGGCATCACCAAATCTGTCACCAAACTCAGCTCTCTAGCATCCACCCCTCCATATGTGCTTCCTTCTTGGAAGGATTTGATCATTCCTTCAGGCTTCTCATATCGATCTTTACACTTCTTTTCGACCTTACCCTTATCAGTAATTTCATCAAGATCGGGCACCTCATAGTTGTGAGCTCCATCAATATTGGTCTTTAACTCGTTTTGAACGGAGGACTCAGCAAAGTGGGGAGATAACTTAGCCTTTAGTGTTGAAGCTTTCTTTTGCATTCCAGGATAAGTGAAAGCCATTCCCTAGAATCGGGGTTGAGCATTGGTTTCTTCTCCAATTTCTGTTGCACCTGGGCCATTGAATCCCAGCATAGCCGCAATCGAGCTGACTGTCTTTCGGTGTACTAGCTTCAATTCTTGCTTTAAATCAATTTCCAACTTATCTAATCGATCCTGGCTACCCTTGTGGTTAACTTCCAAAGCTGCAACTCTGTCTTCCATTGCTTTCGTTTGTGACTGTGTACCCTACTTGTGGGCGATTTTGGCATTTTCTGTCATTTTTATATTTAAGTTAGTGTCTTGCAATGTTATGAATGCATGGAATGCAATGCGAAGCAAAGAAGAAAACATCCAAACACACAAAAGAATGATGCAAATGCATGAATGCAAACAAAAGAACATCGGTTCAATGAAATATTTACTTTTAGAAATAGTTTAATTAAATGTCAAAATGTCCCTATTACATCAACTTCTCCATGTTTTTTACAAATATTTTTCAGCACGAACTCCTAATTCCTTGACTTCTTCAACTAGCCATATAAACCTTGGTCCCATTTCCCTTACTGGCTTGATGTACCGACGAAGAGCTGAAGCTTCAGTGGCGAGCATCATCACATGTCGAGCCACGTATTGAACTTGAGTCATGACAGTCCTATCGAACTCATCTCGTTCTTGGAACCTTCGTGCATTATCTTTAAGGCACGTAAACCAGTAATCATTACCTCCATCAACTATATCATCAAGGACCAGGATCTTCGGTCTGTATTCCTGGATGATGTTGTCCATTTCTTCCACTTGCTCTCTCAGGGAATCATTCTCATTCAAGTTGGCTTGGAGTTCTGAATAAGTGTGATCATTCTGTAATTCCTGGAGAGATTGGTTCAGGACATCTATCTTGGCTTGTAATTCGACGATAAAATCCTGACTTTGCTTCAACTTCTTACAAGCCTCATCATAAGCTGCATGTAGCTTAAGCAAACGGATTTTGTTGTCGCGGGCCTTTCTTTTCCAAGCAACCACATTTTCCTTCTCTTTTTCAAGGGTTCATTTTTCTGCCTTTCCTCTGCAAGTGCCCATCTATGTTTCTCAATTTCTCATTTGCTACGCTCTTTCTCTTTGCCCACAGCCTACTAAATTTCTTGCCTCCGCTGATCTGGGCTTTTTCGTAAGTTAGCATTTCTAACAATTGTCTGAAATTTGAGGAAGTCAACCCTCTGGATTTCATACTTCTCTTTCAGATCCAAGTACTGCTTTGTTACCCGATCTTTCCCTCCTTTGAACTTGCCTACGTAAAGCTGTGACTCAAACTTATCTTGATGGTTTTGTTCCCGCAGGGCCTCTATCTCCAGCTTGGCTCTCCTTAACTCTTCTCTCAGGATATCAGCTTCAAAAGGGACCACTTCAAGTGTTCTTCTAAAGACTTGGTCTGGCCAGGTGGAAGTAATATAACCTTATCATTCATCCTTATGTATCTCCAAACATCATAGTCAGAAGTGTACATGCAGTGACTATCATATTCTACCTCCATACAATAATAGTCGTTCCATGAGTCACCAATCATTTGTACCTTCTGCCTGAACTCTCCCTAGAATTCGAACTCTAATGAACTGAGTCCAGTAGTGAATGGGATAAACTACCGAGAACCATATTGTCGAGTCACGAGCAAAAGAGCACATCCAATCCTTCCCCACAAACCTAACAACATCAAGAAATTGAAATCTACATTTGTACAAGATCTTAGCATGACCCATCCAAGGAACCCTCCATTTGATGTCTTCATCGCGGCGGTCTTTGAAAATATCAATCCACTTACTCTTCTTAACCACTGGCCAGTCCTTTTCCAGGAATTCGTGAAGAGGGGAGAAGTTTGGGGAAAATACATTTGACAGAGTCAGAGTTGGGCATTTCCAAAAATGGCTGAGGGCCCAAACCTAAGGCAATGGAGCACACCCTCCGAAACGCACACCTTCCATCTTTCTGCATGCATTCAACGAGATGAATATTTCAGCTAACACAGCAGGTACTGGATTAACTCCCATTTTTAGCTGCTCAAAAAAGTCAAGCAAAGCTATATCGATGTTCCCTAGGACCCTTGGGAAGATGACCAAACCGTAGATTGCAATTGCCAAGAGATCCACTCTCTTTTCTTTTTCTAGGTGAACTAGAATTATGTTTATGATGCTTGTCCAGGGAAAGGAGAAACTGCCACCTCTTTTCTGTATCAGTCCCTTAACCCATCCATCGCTCATTCTAGCGAAAGCTTGAAGTCTTGAGTGTGGATTTTTGTTCTTATGAGGCTTAGCATAGACCCAACTCTTCTTCACTTTGCGTAAGTTGAACAGGGCCAAGTATTCTTCAAACGTGGGCATCATATCTTCTCTATTGAAGGTAAAGCAGCAATACCCTGGATTCCAGAATTGGACCAAAGCCTTTAGAAATTGTTCATCGACCGTCACATACAACAAATATGCTATATCTTCGTAGGTTTCGTGGAACAGCTGCTTGGTCTCATAGTCAAAGTGCTCCCAAATTTTCTGCAACTCCTGTACATTATTCTGCTTAACGTTGATATGGGCATATTCTAAAGTTTTTGTTTCATGATCAGCTGCCAAACTATCCCCATACGTTCGCTGATTAATTTCATACCAGTGACGAACCTTTGCATTCTCTTCTTCCAATTTCATGACCTTTCCATCCATGGAAACAACTTTTCTAACTGAGCAGATATTTTAAAGAACCAAAACCCTTCTTTGAAATGGAATGATGCAAGATTATACATGCAAAACAACAAAAACAAAAAGGAGAAGATTAAATATAATAAAACAAACAGGGTCCAAAATAAATTCATTGCATAAATAACTCTGGGCAGGCATTCCAGCACTTTAGGACATGTCTCAACGGATAATCTTTGCGAAATGACTTTGACCAGACTCAAGACCCTAGGTTTTCCACATGGCTCTATTGGGGTAGGCTCTAGATTCTCAAACTTGGTTAGGTTCTAAAAAGGTACCCGATTTGTCCTTGCTATCCCCTACTAAGGGTAGCAAAGCCCCTGGTTCTCACCCACTATAGGCTTCAAACGAACCAAGTTCAACTCAGGAGGACTCACTTCCTATGTCTTCTCGAAGGATCGGTATCCTTACGAAGACATGAGGCATATGAGTCCCGAAGGTACTTGCTAGGCTCATACGGAGAATCGGTATTCTTACATGAGCAAAGTGTTCTCTCCTCAAACGAACGGGACAAGCTCGGGAATAGAGCTTTTGAACAATTTTGGAATGCGCAAAATATAATTATATTCATTAAACGGACAAATAAATTGAAAATTTGTGAACTTGCCAATTCCATTCTTTTTTGAAAAAAACATTTTAAAATCAATTTGTGGCCTAACCCTCTTTTTTATTTAAAAAAACAAAAAGTTCCCAGTGGAGTCGCCAAGCTAACGTAACCCTTTTGAGCCTGACATTTTTGAAAACTAAAAAACATGGAGTCGCCACCAATCCTTTTTTAAAAAAAGTGTGGTTGGGTCACTTTTAAAGTGAGGTTATTTTAATAAAACATTTTATTTCTTAAAATAATATTTTTAGTCTGTGAAAACCAGAAAATAGGTTCGGGGGTCAGTTACGTGTGGGGAAGGATTAGCACCCCCACAACGCCCAAAATTGGTACCTAATTGATTTCAAAAAAAGTGTTTTCGAAATTGAAATTTGCAAATTCACAAGGTTTCAATCCATTCGTCCGTTTTATGAATATAAGTCTATTTTAACGGCCTTACCGCCTGAAAAATGAACTCCAATCACCGCCAACACTCCTGGCGCTAACCCGTCATTTCCGTTTGATAAGACATCGCATTAGTTAGTTTTCACTTTTTAACCAAGCAACAGAAACAAGTTTGATGTGTTAAAGTTTTTAATTTAAAACCAATTAGTGATTAAATCCTAAAAAGGTCTACATTCATTTTAACTATTAAGGTTTGAGTGAAATTAAGTGTATTTTATTAAATTATGAAGGAAATTTTACTTTAAAGACGTTACTAATCTAAGCTTTTTAAAGAACCTATTCTTAAGTTTTAACAAGCATACATGTACATACAAAAGTCAAAAAGAAGTAACTAGATTGCTAAAATTAAATAACTAAATAATTGCTAAATTTTAAACAAGGGAAAGAGGTAATTAGCTTTTATTTTTAAAAGAAAATCTGAATTAAGGACCAAATTGAAAGAAAGCAAAATGTGAAGGTTAAAACTGAATGAAGAGTAAATTCGGTGGTCAATTTAGAAGAAAAAAGACGAAATTGAAAAGAATGAAATCTGGAGAGCCACGATGAAAGACCTGGCAAAGAAGGGTGCGCGTTGAAGAGAGGATATAGGCCAGGTCTCGGGTTGGTTTATATAACCAAAATTATAAACAAAAACATTTTATTTCTTTTCTTCTCTAATGGATCAAACCGGCTCCCTTTTAAATTCTCTAAAGTGTTCTTCATGTTCTTCATGAACTGAAGAACACGGTGAACATCCGTCGTGTCGGCCGCCTTCCACCAGCACTAGCCGTCGTTGCCGACGGCGAAGTGTCCCATAAAAATCCCCTTTTCCCAAATTTTGATGGCCCCAAATCGTATTTTTTACCGGAACTACATCAAAACCAAATCCACGGCAGTTCTACTCAAAACAGAGGTAAAAAACTATCCCTTTTCTTTTTTTAAATTCGAAATAATAACAATAGAAGAAGAAATTACCAGAAGGCTTGCTTTATTTCCACTGGGAATTCGATTACAACTTTTGCTTGCTATCCTTGAATTCGATTGCTATACTTTATGTAATCTATGTATATTGTGTGTGAATCTTGTGTATCTTGTTGTCTGTGTTTACAAAGAATTACATGGGGGTTTATATAGTTACATAAATACTTGGATTACAAGAACAAATCCCTATTTTTTTCCTTGAATTGCTTCTGTCTTGATTCAGATTTTGCTTGATTTTTGCCAGAGGCTTCAATTTAGGGATATGATCCTTTGACCTTGCTTCTGATTTGGGATTTAACCCTTCTTGTTTCCTTTTTCATGTTTCTGGTAATGCCGGAGAGGAGCAATTCAAGGCAAAAATAGCGCGGCCTCCATCGGGGAAGACAAAACAGCTGGAGGAATCTAGAAGGTCGGGTGCGTAGCTACCACGTGCGAGTGGTGATCCGCGTTCTTTGCTCTGTAGTGATTTGGGCAGCTAGATCTCGTCTAGATCTAACGGTTGAGAAATGAAGCGCTATCCCTTCTCCAACTGGCCTGATTTGCGCCCTTGGATCAAGGATTGATCCAACTGCCCTCCATTGGCTGTGCTACAAAGAAGCAAAGGGAATAGTGTTTTGTTTAGTTATAATCAGGCCAACGGGCCCTTATTGTAAATGGATATGTGCTTTGTTTTAAATTAAATGGACTTGGGTTTTATATAATGGACTGTTTTTTGTATTTTATTTTGGGTTTTATACTAACTATAACACACTAATAAAAGTCCATGTAACAATTATTATATTAACCTACACATGACAAAAATACTAATACTAATTACATTAATATTTTATAGCACTAACACATCATATAACAAATATACTAATTAGGAAAACAATAACAATATAACATAAATGAAAATTCAGTGACAACACATATGAGTAGTAATCTTAATTGGGTGATGCCTCAAAAGGATTTCGATCATAGGATCCTAATCTAGACATAATTTAAATAACATGAACAACTAAGATTTTAATAAACACCTTTTTAATGGATTTATATGAGTTAAAAACTTGGGTATTAAGTAATTAGCGTTTAGTTAAGAGTTGTGCGCAATTAGATTAAGAACCGGTATCATGTTCAAATCCTTACGGTTATGATTAAATAATTCATTAAAACTTATAAATTGAATAAAGGGTTTAGTGTAAAAGATTATACATAATTTATGGGCAGAATTGGGTAAAACTAGTATGTTTTGGACTGTTTGAAACATATATATGTATACTTAAGTTTTGAGGACTGTTTTAAAAGATTTCAAATATGTTTTGGTTTGTTTTGAACATGTATATGTAAATTTAATATTTGAGGACTATTTGACCGATTCTAAGTACGTTTTGGGACTGTTTTGAACCATATGATTGTATAAAAGATTTTAAGGACTGTTTTGACTATATTGGTTAAGTCTTGGGACTGTTTTGAACCATATGATTGTATAAAAGATTTTAAGGACTGTTTTGACTATATTGGTTAAGTCTTGGGACTGTTCTGAACCATATGATTCTATAAAAGATTTTAAGGACTGCTTTGACTATATTGGTCAAGTCTTGGGACTGTTTTGAACCATATGATTCTATAAAAGATTTTAAGGACTACTTTGACTATATTGGTTAAGTCTTGGGACTGTTTTGAACCATATGATTCTATAAAAGATTTTAAGGACTGTTTTGACTATATTGGTTAAGTCTTGGGAATGTTTTGAACCATATGATTCTATAAAAGATTTTAAGGACTGTTTTGACTATATTGGTTAAGTCTTGGGAATGTTTTGAACCATATGCTTGTATAAAAGATTTTAAGGACTGTTTTGACTATATTGGTTAAGTCTTGGGACTGTTTTGAACCATATGGTTGTATAAAAGATATTAAGGACTGTTTTAACTACATTTGGTTAAGTCTTGGGACTGTTTTGAACCATATGGTTGTATAAAAGATATTAAGGACTGTTTTGACTATATTGGTTAAGTCTTGAGACTGTTTTGAACCATATGATAGTATAAAAGATTTTAAGGACTATTTTAACTACATTTGGTTAAGTCTTGGAGTGTTTTGAACTATATGTTCATATAAAAGATTTAAAGGACCGTTTTGATTAATTAAGTAAGTTTTGGACCGGTTTGAATTTATAAAAGATTATATACTTGAATGATAAACTTGTAAAATGAATAACACTTACACTCTTGATTTTTAGATTATGTTTTTAAGAAAGTATTGAGGTGATAAATGTAAATGATTTTCAATCAAGTTTTTGTTATGTTATACTTGATGTCTCGAGGGGGCAAGTGACATTAGGTTTTGTTAAGATATATCATAGAGAAAGTTTTAAGTTAGTACGTGAATCACGGCTTTTACTTAATTGATAAGTAAGATTGTACTGTTTGAACTTTGAGTGTCCTTTTTGAGGTTTAGAAGTGCTTTGATATGTGGTTATGCTTATGTCTTGTTCGAAAGCATTGTGTACATTATATATGATAACGTTGAGTTGAGTACTCATATGTATATGTTTAGGTTTGTACAAGTTCCATATGTATATGTGTATATGTGGGTTGGTTGCCACGCTTGTAATTAAACACTCCGTGAAAATGCTTTTGTATATAAGTTAATTCTGGTCGAACATTTGATCTTAAGGAAATTGGCTAAGTTCTTATCCAAGCATAGGATTATATGTTTATGATTATAAGATTTGTAGGAAATGATGGATAATTTTTCATTTTATAGTTAACTAAACTACCTCACTAAGCTTAAGTTTGCTCCATCCCTTTCAATGCATTTCAGGGTTAATGCTTCCAAATGTCTTGAGAGCCGGATGAGATCACAAGGTTCAAAAAGTAATATTCGTTAATTTATTTTAAGAATTCCTAGATGGTGGCACATAGTCGAGATTTAGGCATAAGGCATTTAAATTGCCTCTTTGATCTTATATGTATTTAAGTTATTTATAATTTTTGGTTCGGTATGTAAAGGCCTTTTAATTTGTGCTTTGGTTAATTAGTTTTGAATTGGGTGTGTGATCCTATGTTTGGTAGTATACATGTGCATGTTGTTAGGTGCTAGAGTATCTAGCAATATTTATGAATGACATATAGATGACACATGAATATGATTAAGAGAGATAACATGTTATAAAGATGGTTACTTGGATGCATAAGATTTTAGAAGCCAATGCTATGAACATTGGTGATAAATTAACTTCGTATGGTGACATTTATGGTAAAGCCTTGAGGTACTAGATCATGTCACTTATCAATAACTTGAATGCGTTCGGAAGAGTTGTTATGTGAGTGTTTAAGTAGCTGAATATGATAAGTTTATGCTTGATGTATGTAATCCTAGTATCTAAGAAATGTCCATTGCCTCCCATAAATGGTTGGCTCAGTCTAATGATAGCTTGTAAGTTAAGTCAAAATATTTTTTTGGATTAATCGAATGAGTGATTAATGTTTATTTTAGGATTGATTTGCCTTTCGAATACTAATTGTTATAGTTGTATGTTTGGTTCTGACTTATGATGCTTGTTGATTCATTAGAAATAGGAACTTGGGTTTAGAAATAATACCACCATGTAATATTAAAGACCATTAAACAGTGGGTTGCTATTTACCTGAATTATCTTAAATATTTGTTGTAAGTTCTAAAATTGGCTAGAAGTATTTAAAATGTGAACAATCTGAAATTGATAACAAGTAGAAAAGATAACCATTCTTGTGAAAATTTATGGTAACGTATCAAACTTTGAACTCCGAAGTATTATAATTAAGAGGTTGCTACGATTTAGAGTTCGAAACATGTTGCGTTGTATGATTACTTGATTGTGTGTGATTTGTTATTGAAGTTTGATCTTGAAAGTTTAAAAAGGTTTTAATTTACTCTGACTTTTGAAAACATGTTTAACCGAATGTACAAATTTTATTAAGAATGTATGTATGTTTTGTTCTGTATCACAACCTAAGTCGGTTTATTTCCTAAACTGGGTAGGGGGTGTTATACATCTTCATCAATCAAGCTAAGTACATCAAAGACATGCTCAAGAAGTTTGGCTTGGAGAATGTGAAACCTCAAGCCACACCAATGAGCTCTTCTACAAAGCTTGACAAAGATAAAGGAGATAAGTGTGTTCATTTAAAGATTTATAGATCAATGATAGGATCCTTGTTTTATCTTACCGCAAGTAGACCGGATATTATGTTTAGTGTTTGCTTGTGTTCTAGATTTCAAGGTAGTCTTAGAGAATCACGCCTACAAGCCTTTAAAAGAATCTTTAGATACCTTATAGACACACCTTGCTTAGGTCTTTGGTATCCTAGAGACTCTTCCTTTAGTTTGTAAGCTTATTCGGATGTGGATTATGGAGGTTGTAAAATAGATAGAAAGAGTACCTCTAGTACATGTTAATTCCTATGTAGTATGTTTATTTCATGGTTTTCTAAGAAGAAAAATAGTGTAGCATTATCTACCACCGAGGCAGAATACATTTTTACTGAAAGTTGTTATGCTCAAGTCCTTTTAATGAAGCAAAAACTCTTAGATTATGGAATTGATATAGGTACCATCCCTCTAAAGTGTGACAATACTAGTGTCATTTGTCTCACTAAGAATCCCATCCAACATTCTAGAACCAAACACATAGAGATAAGACATCATTTCATTAGAGATCGTGCCTTGAAAATGATGTAGTTCTAAAGTATGTAGACACCTTGAACCAATTAGCGGATATCTTCACCAAACCTTTAGAAAAAGAGCATTTTTGGTCTCTTGGGAGAGAGTTAGGGCTTACTAGCCTTTCTTGAACCTTAGTGTCTTGTTTGGTACTTAAAAATTGCTTGAATTTGATTGATTTCCATGCTTGTATGATTTTGCGCCTATATGCATCTATTCATGTTGTTAGGGGAGTATGCATATGTTTTTGCTCATTCATAATGATCTTATATCATATACATGCATATCAATTTGATTATGTTTGAATTTTTGGGTCCCTTGTAGCCAAAAATATCATTTTTGGTCAAGGGGTATCGATGCAGGGTATACGTATTGATACGAGTATCATGGGCAGTATTTCGGTATAAGTGAACCTGTACCGGTATGGATTAGGGATTGGTACGGTTAAAACCCATACCGGTATGCGGTTTCGATACGCACTTTAAGCATATCGGTACGCGTAACCGCTTGAGCTTTAAATGAGTCATTAAAAAGGGTTTTCCTAATTTAAATCAAACCCTAACAATTTTTCCAAAACCCTAAACGGCTTTCATCTATAAAAACCCTTCAAATCCTTTGTTTTTATCATAAACCATCAAAAATCTTTGGGGGGCTTTTGGTTTTAACATTAAACCCAAGTTATCATCGTCAAGCTTTGTTAAAATCATCCCTTCATTCATCCATTCATCCATTCTCAAGGTATAAACTCTATTTTCTTTATTTTTTCGATTTCTTTCATATTTATAAATTCTTTATGTTTCAAAATTATAAATCTAATGTGTATATAACACTATTTTCAAAAAATTTACAAAAATTCTTTCAAAACTGAATTTTTTTGTTCGAATATAAAATTATACTTGTATATTTTTCTTTATTGTTTTTCAGTTTTATTTTCACCAAAATTTTTGTATACTTTTATATGATTTTTAAACTATACAACATATTTTTTTTAACAATACCTTGATCATTGGATAGATTTATTGGATTGAATGTGATGTTTATGCACACGTTGTTTTATGGCTTGAAATTTTCAGGAATTTATCATGGGTCCTAAGAAAAGATTGAGGAAAGAGATCGAATCTAGCTCTTCCAATCCTAATCCCACTGAACCCAATCCCAAGAACAATGGTACAAGACCAAACCTTAACTAAATTTATCGTCCATATTTTAATGAACCGGGAAATCCAAATGCTTTGGTTCATTTTGAACATTTTCAAAACTTCAAAATCCGTCATGAACTTGTTGTTTCCATACCTTTTATGACTTCTGATGAGTTTAATTTTTTTATCTTGATTTAATTAAGGAATGGAAGTTCATGCCTTTATTTAAGTATACTCGACATTCTTTATAAAAACATTGTCCTTATCTTTTACTCTAATGCCCGGTGTGTTTATAATCAAGAGAAAATCAAGTTTATAGCACTTGATTCTTACCTTATGGGAAAAACTTTCCATCTTGATTCTAAAATTATAGCCGAACTCTTAGGGATAGATGATACAAGTTTAGATGATGAAAATGCTTTTCCTCAATTCTATAGTGGCTATGTAACCGTATTAGATGCCCATGAGTGTTTCCTTCACCTTTTTCATCACTTGGTGGTTTCAACCATCTGGTGGTAAGTGGTCATCAATTCGTTAAGTTGATAATTTTCGGCTCCATTGTTTTCGTGAGTTTATACGTCCAAACCTAGCCCAAATTATGTTTGTTGAATTAGTGTTCCTTGTCCAAAACTTCTACACCGCCCTTGTCATCTCTTTCACCTATGGCACCACCTTGAGCTACATGTTCTACAAGCTTGATATTGATTGCTCTTATGGTCTTGATTCGCCTCTCAACGACCCTATCGATGATCATTCTCTCGGTCGAGAAAAGTTCACCATCAACAATGGAGAATGGATTAGAATCACGGATCTTCCCAGTGATGCTCAACCCAATCCAGTGGCGAATCCTCTAGTTGTTCCGAAAGCTTCAGTTGCTCAATCTTCCCTTAATGCTCTCATGACCTACCTTGATCGGAAGTTTGCCACCATGATCTCTCACTTGGACACCATAGATAAAAGGTTGGATTCTAGCTTTTCTCTTTCTCTTTTGGATACTCGTTTCACTTCTTTAGAAGCTAGAGTTACCTCCATGGAGAATCGTCAAGCTTCAATGGACATGACCCTTACTGCGTTTCATGAAGAACGGCGTGGTCATGCTCTTGGTGATGATCATGAGAAAGATAAAGAGGAGGATGATGGAAACGAGGACGCTCATTAGGCTCTTACATATCATATCATATTAGGATTTGAGTTTATGCACCTTTGTTCTTTATTTGAATTCCTATGACTTTATAAACATATTGAATGGCTACTTTATAAACATGATAAAAGGTACTTATAAATCATATTTTATCGTTATAGATTTATTATGGCAAATTCAAACTCATTATCATTGCGATCCATCCTTGAGAAGGATAAATTGAATGGCTTGAACTTCCTTAACTGGTTCCACAATTTGAAGATTGTCCTCAAACAAGAACGGAAACTATCAGTCATCGAAGAACCTGTCCCTAAAAAGGCAGTAGATGGTGCCTCCAAAGATAAATTAGAAGCCTTTGAAAAATACTCAAGAACAGTTTTGAGAAAAGAAATATTTGCTCTCAACCGGGTGAACTAAGTAGAGGCCAAGACGTTATCGTGGAGGCTTGGGATTCAAACTGATCGTGACTACACTACTGACTTGCTATTTTTTCTAGGAACCCAAGGTAAATCATGCATCTTTTCCTCTCGAATTCGATTGATCGTACATGGATTCCTATATGAGATCGTTAGATTTTTTTTCACCGCGCCATGGGGTGTACCGGCGATCCTAACATTGAGGGGGGTTTAGGGTCTTCTTTAGGAATTATGTTGCGTTCAACTTAACATGGAAAAGAACATAAAGGCCCTTCTTGAGGAAAATGCAAAGTTGTGTTCACAAATAGGAGGTCGCATCTCTCTGCTTAAGGAGAATGTCAGGTTGCGCTAGCATATATTGCTCAATTAAAAGAGCTATGGGAAAAGCATAAGGCAGATGTTTAGGTGCGGGTAAGGGACCTACACAGAAAACACGTGGAGGAGATTGCTGAGAAAAAAGAGAAAAAGTAACTGTGCTTTTAGGATTAAGGAAAAGTTGCTCGAGGCCACAGAAGGGAGCTTTAAGAGTGAGATTCGAGATTTTAAGGAAAGAATAAAGCAAGTAGAAGACACAACGGATGAAAGCTTTGTAAATTTCGCTAGGAAGTTGGCAGAGCTTAAAGAATCACACATAAGAATAAGATTATGGTGTTGGAGGCTACGCACGATGCTATTATGGCGAAGAAAGTTAAGGGAACTACAGACACGACCTCTACCTTTATGGTTGGAGTGATGGAAAGGTCTCGTGATGCAGCCATCCTTAGCTTACAGTTGTTGTGAGGTCATTTTGATGTTTGGGGCATAGATTTTGGCACTATTTGTGATGTAACTACAGATTTTGACGTAAAAACCCTTACATGCCCTCATAGGACAGCTTTGTTGCGAAGTATATGGGTGTTGTGCTCTCTTCCGCTCTTGGTTCGACTATGTCCATTTCCCTGAGCGTCCGCGAGGATGCTGCGGGTAGGAGATATGGTGGTATTGCTTTGGTTGATTGTAGTAGCGGTATATAAGTGTTTTCGTTATATATTTTTTGTGCCTTTTATATGAAAATGGAATTTGGGGTTATTTTGACTATTTTGCTATTTATAGCCTGGTTGATATATGTTTTGAAGTAGTTTTCTCACTGATGGTTGCGCTGATACAGCGAACTAGCTTTTGTCGCTTGGATGGTGTCGGTTATACTTGCTAAATTTTGATGTGTGTCTAAAGGACTGATATTGTAGTCTATTGTGTAGGATAAGATGGACGCTTGTTGTTTCAAAAAGACGGATATTGTATGGCTCTATTTTTTTTTTTATTATTCCTTATTGGCTTAGCTTGTGGTGATTTAAACTATTCGGGGCAGGTTGCAAAGAAAGAGAAAATATGTGGTTGGTAATTAGAAGTGTATGCCTCTCTGTGCAATTTATTGATTGTACTTTTGGAAATTGCTTAAC
Source organism: Hibiscus mutabilis (assembly GCA_019671005.1). NCBI lineage: Eukaryota > Viridiplantae > Streptophyta > Magnoliopsida > Malvales > Malvaceae > Hibiscus > Hibiscus mutabilis. The sequence continues at coordinate 36,937,165 of CM033716.1, forward strand.
TTTAGTTGTGCACTTGACATTTTTGGGGTTTGAGAACTAATTGTTGGTATTGGTAATTTTCCACATAGGTATACTAAACGTCGTCGCTTGGTATGCCCATTGCCTTTTATAAATAGGGTGTCCTAGGGTATGTTTTTTTTCTAACCTATCCTACGGGTAATTTACTTTTTCTCATGCAATTTTTATTTTACATTTTTTTCTTGCATCATTTTGAAAAGAAAATATGTTTTTGGAGGAAAGTGGTTTTAGAAACCACTTTTAATAAGTCTTGGAGGAGTGCTATCTTTGTAGTTTGTATCATGCGATAGTATTTAGAAGGCTATGGGTAGTCATTTGTAGTGGGGTGTGGCAGAATTGGGGGAGGGGGATATTTGTCATCCTCCGAGGCAGAAAACCAAGATTGCTCAAGAGATTGTAATATTTTGTATGCTCCGCCTATCATTGGGATGGGTTCTTGTCCCCCGATGATAAGAGATTTATGGAGGGAATGTTACAAAATTGTAATTACACTTGTACTTTGGTGTCTGTATTGTATTCCCTCCCTCTTTTTATTTGTTCGCGTATTTATCGTCTCTCCGGTGAAGGTCAAGGCGCCTGTTCTTTTGTCAATTGTGGATTTGTGTACCATGGCGATAGTCAAGTGCGACTCCAGCCAAAGATTTAGGGTGGTGAAACCTTTCTTACACAAGTAGGTGCTTTGGAATGACACCAAGAAGGCTTTTATCACTAAGATTTGAAGTAAACATCTAGATCGTGTATTCTTTTGCAAATTTGTAATTTTGTATTGTATTGCAATGTTCATAATATACATTTTTATTGTTATGTATGTGTTTTTGGTTAAGTTGTCTCTTATTTCATGGCGAATAAAAGACTTGTGGGCTTTGTTTTCTTTTGAGTTGTGTGCTAATGACAACTACAGTTTTTACTTGTTTTGGATATGCTGTTGTTATTTTTTCATTTGCTTTGTTTTATTTTGATATTACTTTCTCTTTATGGTGAAGGGAATAGACGTTACTAAGTAAAATAAACAGGATTGTTTCGGTCTGATAAAATTTTGTTTTAGTATCATAATTATTTTGGTGTTTCCTTGTGACTTGGATAAGGGAGATTTGGTTTTCTTTAGTTGTGACATCAACTATATAGGCGAAAACCGCTTATGTTGTGGTTTTTTGCAGTTTATGATGTTTAACCTCGCATTTCGGTAGCTATTTTGATGTTGAAATGGATTTTGCCTTTTCTATGGAAATGGATTTTGCAAAAGTAATTTCGTCGTTTAGTGTGCGATGTCCTTATGGTTGTATTGGCCATTTAGCATATTTTATTGTGCCTTGTGATTTCATTGTAATGTTTTCCTAGCTATAATTGCATTTTTTGATAGATAGTTGCGCAATATGTTTGAGGCGTGTTAGCTTTGTGGTGATTAAGACAACCCGAGGTAGGTTATGATGAAGATGGAAAGTTTTGAGTGGCTTTGACAGATGTATGGGACTATTCGTGTATTTATTGATTAGAATATTAGAGGTTGCATATTTTAAGCTGTTGTCGAGATTTGCGAATCTGGGAATTGAGTGCTCATTTGGGATCGTTCATATTGGAATTTGGAAACTTAATATTTTGTGTCTTTATCATTTGCTATAAATTTACTTTTCATAGGGCTTTGCTTTCAGAAGTTGATTTGCAAGTGGAGTACTCTCTCTTTTGTAGTTTTCCTATTGTACAGCTTTAGTCGTGTGATGATGAGTGGTGAGAGAGAAGACAAACATGTTTACTGTGTTGGGTAGTATGTTGAAGCTTCACTTTGTAGATCCGGAATGGGCACTCCGTGCCTATATTATTTGTATGGATAGGCGATATGATTTAGAAGGCTATGGATGGCCCTTAGAGACGATCATCGACATACAAAGTACTTGGAGAACCTTTCTCTCAAGATTTTCCAAATACTATTGTTTGTTTATTGTTGCCAATTGTATGTTAGCTACTGGGAGGTTGCTGGCTTTGGCACAACGAAGAGAACATGTGTTCATCTTTTTGCATTGTTTCCACTTTGATGTTTTTCAGTGAGGCATCGATATTATGGCTTGGGGAAAGATTCCTTGTGTTGGGATTTCCTTAGAGAGACTATTTGTATCTCTTTCCAAAATATCTATGATAATGTTATCATTTGGTTTTTACTGAATTGTTCGTGTATTGTATGAGTTTTCAGTAGGGAGACCGCTTGTTCATTTCGCTTGCCGATGTATAACACTTTTGTACTTAGTGTTGCGATTAGTTTCTTGAATATATGAATACTTTTCCCTTTGATTGCATATCTCTTAATGGTGATCATGTACTATGCCTTAGCTTGTGGATGGATACTATCTTCCTGGCACGCTTACTATTCTTGTATGCAAACAATATAGCCTTATTTTATGGGTAGTGCGTTTGGGGGAAGTTTGCACAGCCCTTTGTTTATTCCTGTGCAGCTGTTGGAAGCGACGACCCTTTGTTCATTTTTAAGCTCGCTTGCTTTGGAAGTGGCGGCCGTTGAGCTGATTCCTCAATACGCGCTGTTAGAGTATGCCCAAAAGCCAATCATGAGATGGTTGTAAAAGACATACTTATTTTATCTTGTTTATTAATATAAAGTCATTATTAATATTTCAATCTTATTCTGTGTGTTTATAAATAAACTGAATTATAGTAAAGTCCATAAAATAATATAGTTATTCTTAGAATGTCCTTAGTCAAGTATTATTGTGGGCATGGACAACAATAATATATTAAGACTAATATGTAGTTGATTGATGACAAAGTGATGTCATTGACATAGAGATGTCAAAATCAATACATAAGTATGTGTTAGAGAATGACATATTGGACTGACCCGCTGTGAGCATGTTTCTTGGATTATTATGTGACAGTCACATAATAATCATAAGATAACTACATGTATGATCCTCATACTTGAGATCATCATTATTTCAACATTGTGAGTGAGATGTTTTGATACAATCAAACGTGTGTCGTTACTGACTACGCTATAAAGACTGATATTGGATATGTTGCAATCTATGTAGCGAAATATGGTTGATCAAGATAGGATTTATCCCTCCTAATAATAGGAGTGATATCATAGGCCACTTGATTGAGTGAGACTAGAAATGCATGGTCATGCTCGAATAAACTGATATGAGATATCATAGTTATTCGTTTATAATAGTCTACCCAAGATATCAAGAATATTAGATGGACTATACAAGTGTGACTATTCCATGACTTGTGTCCGATCTAGATATAAGGACAAAATGATGTAATACATGAAAAGAGTTAATCGCGAAAAAAGGTTATGTCGAACCACGACTTCCTGTAACTTAGGTAGCAATGATGTATTGTTAGATGTCACTCATTGCTTGTAATATTAGAATTGTTCTAGATATTAATGCTAACGTTGCATGAACCTACAAGGGTCACACCCTATGATTGAAACGAACAAATATCGACTAGATAGCATCTGTAAAAACTTGTGCACGAAATAAGTAAAAATCAAAATTATTATGATTATTGTAATTATAGATAGTTTCGTTTATATATATATATATATTAATACTAGATAATTATTGTAATTATCAGATACTATTAAAATATATATATCCCTAAAGAAACCTAATTGAAGTAGAATCAGATTCTACATATTTAATTATATTCGGTTAAATATATTGTATATTTAAAGAATCTGAATTTAATTAGAATTAGGGTTTTGAATGCTATATAAAGGCATAAGGTCTAGCAGCCAAAGTATGTTTTTGCGAAAAATCTCTCTAACAGTTAGAAAAGAGAAAATATTGTTCGTTTCGTTCAGGTGGACTACGTAGAGGTTGAAATGCTATTCTGACGACTTGGATATCGTGTAGAAGAATTGGATTCTCCTAACTCCCTGCGATTTTTAGATTTAATTAAGGTAACGTTTCATCCCTTTTCACCCCGGATTCGTTCTTCGTACATGGATTACTGGTGGAATACGCCGGATATTTTTTTCACTGCGCCATGGGGTGTACCGGCGTTTCCCAACACGCACTTCTCAATAGCGGCGAACGCTCAGACGAACCTCCGTCCATTTTTAAGATCACTTACTTTAGAAGCAGCGGTCGTTGAGCTAATTCCTCTATGCACGCTTCTCAAAAGTGGAGGACGCTTAGACGACCCTTCATTCATTTTTAAGCTCGCTTGCTTTGGAAGTGGTAGCCCTTGAGCTTATTCCTCTATGTGCACTTCTCAAAAGCGGCAGATGCTTAAACTATCCTTCGTTCATTTTTAAGCTCGCTTTCTTTGGAAACGATGGCCATTGTGCTGATTCCTCTATGCGCACTTCTCAAAAGCGGCAGATGCTCAAACGATCCTTCGTTCATTTTTAAGCTATCTTGCTTTGGAAGTAGTGGTTGTTAAACTGATTCCTTTATGCACGCTTCTCAAAAGTGGCGGACGCTCAGACGACCATTCATTTATTTTTAAGCTTGCTTGCTTTGGAAGCGGCGGCCATTGAGCTGATTCTTCTATGCACGCTTCTCAAAAGCGGTGGACGCTCAGACAACCCTTCTATTTTTTGGTAAATTTTGGTGGGAACTGGGGAGCGAGTAAAGATACTAGTAGAATAGATATCTTATTAACCAAAATAGTTGAATTAAAACAAGATGCATATTAAACGGTATTTGTTATATTACCTCTGTATGTTTGGTGCGTCCTTGTGTTGCAATGAGTTTTCACTTTCTTGCTACCGCGCTTAGCTGCTAAATAGTTTGCAGCTCTGTATCGGGAGCCAACCTTGATCATTCTCAAGCGACCAAGGAGTATGCGGGGAAAGGGATGAAATTCAAAGCTTTACAACTTTGAATTTCATCGGCAGGGGTTACTTATTTCCTTCTGGCCAGAAGGTTGTAAGGGCTCCTTTCATCATCATCCAGACTTCCTACCTCATATGCCTCTGCTATCCTCCATATCACTTGTGGCGCTCTTGGCTTTATATTTCTCATCCAAACCTCTGCGTGTCTGTGAAATTATTTTGTATGTTGGCAAGTTGACTATTTTTTACTCGAAGGGGGGAGGTTTTCTTTTCCCCTTCCACTTCTCCCATGTTCTTTCCTATCTCTATCTATTCCTCCATTTATGCTCTTGTCAGGGATTATTTTTCGGCGTTTTTTGAGGATTGGACCGAAAAGATGAATGTCACGTCCCGAGTCTACGTTCACTACACCAATTATTGATGGCAAAAATGACCAAGATCTGGAGATGGTGGTCCGGTGATGGCCGGGATGGTTGTTCTGGGTCGGAACCCGTGTGTTGCTCTTGTTTTCTATATGGTTGTGATGTTCGGAATGGAGGATGATCCCCCTCTCTCCCACTGCATGTCCAGCTTTATACTACTTGGACATGTGTCATGGTAGGTTATCATGGCGTGTTGATTGGATGGGCTACGCTTGACGTCCTAGGCCTCTCTCGGTATTCGTAGTGAGTACGTGTGTAGTCACGTGGTTTCTGGGTGAGGTGCGACATTGCAGACGATCTTGTTCGCCAGCCACAAATTACGAAGGGCGCCGCATAATACGCAGGCAATTCCGCATATAGTGGTTTGTATGCGTTTTTACGCTTGTTATTGGCTATCCCTTATGTTATGTTGCTGCGGCCTTTGGTCTCGACACGTGATGATATGTGTTTATAGGTACTAACAAGGGGGCAAGATGTTTAACTTTGGAATGATTAGGGTCTTAAAAAGTAATTATATCATAAAAACTTAAAGGAGACAGAATTTAATTTCACTAATTTTAAAATTAAAAGGTCTTAAAAGTAATTAAACTATAAAAATTTGGGGTCAATGCTTAATTTAATTAATTTCAAAACTGATAATGCACTAAAAATAAATTACACCAGTCAATTTTGGGAGGGGCAAGAACTTAATTAAAATAGTTTCAAAACTACCAATAGCCTAAAATGTAATTAAACCATCAAAGTTGGGGGCAATTACCCCTCCCACCCTCAACATAGTTTCATCCCTGATTAGACTTATCTTCCGTCAAAGGTTAGAAAACTCAAATTCGATTTCAGTTAATAATTTAAGCTGTTTGAATTCATCTTTTATCAAATAATTATCAAACCATATTCAAATAACATTGCTTTCATGGTGTTAGATGTATTTTCTAGTATGCATTGATTTGGACTTCTTCTAGCTTTATTCTCAGTGTAGGAGAGTCTTAATGACTCACTTTTTAATAAATAAAAATTTACATACTTATTGTTTATATAAAAAATCTCAAATTCTTCTGTTTGTTATAAATTATAAATTTAGTTTATGCACCTCTTCGATCTAAAAATACCAAATTATAGTACTATGATTAAATTCATAACTTACAAATAATACAAAGACTATTAAAAGAATTTGCCCAATTGAAAATGATATAGTGGCGTTTTTCAGACAAAGGATGGGCCTGGTCATACCTAGGGGCGTAAATGAACCGAGCTTGAACGAACAATGCTATATTCGTGTTTGTTTGTTTATTTTTAAAGTTGTTTATGTTCGGTTTGTGTTTGTTTAATTTTTTAATATTGTGTTTGTGTTTGTTTATTTATTTTTGAAGGTATTCTTGTTCGTTTGTTTAATGTTCACGAACGTGTTAGTTTCAGTGTTCATGAACATGTTCATTTAAGTGTTCATAAACGCGTTCGTTTAAGTGTTCATGAACGAGTTCGTTTAAGTGTTCACAAACGTGTTCATTTAAGTGTTTGCGAACATGTTCGTTTTAAGTGTTCAGAAACGTGTTCGTGAACATGTTCGTTTAAGTGTCCATGAACGTGTTCGTTTATTCGTTCGCGAATATGTTCAGAAATGTTAACTAAATTAACAATATATAAAAAAATAAAACAAAAGCTACAAAATAAAAGTTACATTTCAACCTGAACTTATATAACGCCCTTAACAACAACAAAAAGTAGTATTTAGATACATCCGCAAGCATTTTCATCATATAAACAAGTTTATAAACGAGCCTATAAACGAGCTTATAAACGAGCTTGTTCGTGAACATAAATGAACTGAACACACCTTTGTTCGTGTTCGTTTGTTTATTAAACGAAAATAAAAAATTTTGTTCATACTCGTTTATTTAGCTTAATAAACGAACGTTGTACAAATGATTCACGAGCAGTTCATCGAACGCTCTGTTCTTTTACACCCCTAGTCCTACCATATGTACTTTGTAAAAGCGAATAGAATATGAAATAATATTACTCACTATACCAAAAATCATTTAGTTAGTTTAGTGTGATGAGACGTTAAATCCTTTCGAATATATAAATTGGAGAAAATTAAGTTAAAGAGACCATTCACAAATAAATGCTATAAAATTTGATTCGAATTAGTGGATGAGTCCAATACCCATGATTATAAAAAAGGCTTAAATGAAAAATCAACCCCTAAATTATGGCCCTGTTTGGCAATTAGCGTATAGCTGATAGCGGATTACATTAGCTGATAGCTGATAGCATTAGCTTATTTGGCTAGCGGATTACATTAGCTGATTGTATAAAAGTGTTTGGTAAATTAACTAATAGCTCATAGTTGTTTGATTATTTGAACAAACAAAATGATATATAAGGACATGGTTATATTTGATACTTGTTTGAATAATTTATTAGTTATTAACTTTTTGTAGATAATAATATTAATTAGATCATGAAAATTAATTTTTTAATATTATTATTGAGCATATACGAGGTGTACATATTAACTTTTTATTCGTAAAATTATCTTTTTAATATAATTTTAATAATGATTAAATTTAGATATATATATTAATTTCTTATCTATGAAATTATATTTTGAATATAATTTTATTAATTATTAAATTTATATGTATTTATTAATATATATTATTTTCTTATTTATGAAATTGTTTTTTTTATTAGTTAATCAAATTTATGTTATTTAGAGAAATTTTTATAATTATCAAGGACAAAATAATTATTACAAGTCTTTTATCTAAACATCTAACAAAAAAATTCCTAAAAGGATTTTTTTTTCAAAATGACAGGTTTTACCCCAATCAGCTGTTACAATCCTCTATTTACCAAACATCCAAATTAGCAGATTTAACTAGTCAAACATTTAAAAGTGTTTCAAACCTCTAATTTTAGCTCAAAAAGATGTTTACCAAACAAGGCATATACCTTTTATTTGTTTTAGCCCTTAAACTATTTTTTGGTCAAAATAAGCCCCTGAATTATCATTTATGGTCACTTTAAGTCGGATAGTTATTTAAGTCAAAAGAAAATTATTTTGACTAGGAGTGTTCAAATATGGGTACCCGAAACTTCGGGTAGTGGTTTAGCCGGCCCCAGTTAGTCGGGTACCCAAAAATTACTGGTACTTGGAAAACTGGGTAATTGGGTACCCGAATTTAAAAATATATTTTTTTAAGTATAAAAATATTCTATTAGTTTAATATAAAAATATGTATTTATTAAATATAAAAATATAAAAAATTTAAGATTTTTTATTAGTTTAATAATATATATTGAATATAAAAAATATTAATTTCAAATATATCTGGGTACCCGAAAATTACTAATTTTGTGACCGAGCTCGACCCGAAAAATAAAGGGCCGGGTAAAAAACCTCCGGATAAATACCTGATTTTTTATGTTCGGGTAGTCAAATCAAATTATTCAAATCTAATATTTTTGAACACCCCTATTTTTTATTAATACGATGTTGACACGTTATAATTTTTTTTGATAAATAGATAGTTTAATTTAAGTATTTATTCTTAAACCGGCCCAAAATAATAGTTTAAGAACGGCGTCTTTTCATTTAAGCCTCGAAGAAAACTACCCACTACGAAATGTATAGGAAGGACGTGGAGAGTGTAGCACCCACCCATTCTCCCTGCACCAAAACTCTGGAAAAAACCGTTGAGAGTTAAAAGATTGTTAAATGGGACTTGAAATTGCAATCCCACTCTCCTTTCCTTGCCTTGGGACTTTGGGGTTTTTCAGTTAACGCTAAAAATGATGAGGTTTTACCTTCACACCCACCCACGATTCATGGCGATTCCCATGAGACTCCGGGCATTTGCTTCCTCCGCGAAATGGGAAGGCGGGGTTTCCATGGTTCAAGGAGCTTCTCGAGGAATCGGTCTCGAATTTGTGAGCCCACTTCTTTTGGTCTTTTTCAATGGCTATGTATAACTCGTAGATCAATACTTAATACTTCCTCCCACAGCGGGAGGATTATGATATGGTGTTAAGGAATTAGTACATGTTTTCTCGGTTACTTTTAAGCAGCACCAGTAGAATAATTGGTTATGAAGAGAAGTCCATAAGGGATTACTTTTCATTCTTTTCTTAATTTGCGTATATTTTACTTCGAAGAGGCGATTTGATTTTGAAATGTCCGCTGGTCTGTTCAGGTTAGACAACTGCTGGAAAAGAATGAAAAAGGGCATGTTATTGCCACCTGCCGTGATCCTTCTAAGGCAACAGAGGTTCATTTTCTGATTCTGTTTCTTCTATTTTGTTTGTTGTCTTGCATCATGCATGATTGCATGTCAAATCTATGTTAACGGACTCGGAGTAAGTGTTGGATACGAGTAAGTTGAAATATGTTTCGAACATAGTGTTGTACCTTAGGAAGATGAAGAATCCTTGTAGCATTGTGTCAAATGTGTAAAACATGAGACTGAACATTGATGCATCGTGCTTCAGGAGTCAGCAAGGTCCATAACAGAAAGATACGGCTCTCTTAACCTTCTCATTAATGCATCAGGCATTCTGTCAATACCCGGTGTATTACAACCAGGTTTAACTTTCTGCCATTACTTTCAGTTTTTGAGGCTTTAACATCATCAATGTCTTGCTTCTGTACTAAAAGAGGAACTGAAGTTCTTCCCCTACACTCTCTTCCTCTCGTTTTTCAATTTGATGCATAGGCAGATGAATAAACTCCCTTGATTCAAGTGCAGAAACAACACTGGCAAAGTACAAAAATCATCCATGATGCTTGCTTATGAGGTTAATGCTGTGGGTCCGATTTTAGTTATCAAGGTATGCTGACTATGGCTATGCTTTGATTTTCTTTCTTAAAAAGGAAAAAATTGTAGAAGACTTTTCTTTGAACTTTCACTGTAGAAATGACCCTGAATGTTCTATTAAGAACCCCAGTTGACTTTTTTGGTTAATGAAGTGTTGTGGATAATGATAAAAATGAGGGGTAACATTTATCTGCAGTCACTAAACTAATCATTAATGTCATTTTTTCTTCAGCTTGTAACAACTGATATACTAAACTTTGCAGTCTGTCTAAAATGTCTCACATTTTACCATTGTTCATTAATAACAACAACAGTAAACTAGAAGTAATTCTGGTCTAGCAGTCACTTTAGCTTATTGTAGGCAAGACGGTCTTGGTTATAACATTAAGCAAAAACTAAAAACAGTATCATCTCTTTCATCCTGGTTTATTTCTTCCCATAATTTTCACTTCTCTTTCCAGCTTGGGTTGATCTGTTAGAAGGGTATATGCTCTTGAATCTTGATATTTGGTGATACCTGCATGACAGAAAGGTGTGCCTTAATTATTGTTTATCGTCATCACTTATCAATCTTGTTTATGCTAGATTTTTACTGAGTTCTTTGTTTTGCGGATTAAAGGTTTAAGATGTATTGGTTATTTTTTTAGTAGACGAAGGTGTTGCAATAACAACAATTTAAGACTTCATGTTTCTAACTTTGATAAGATTCTGTTTCGTTTTTCCTTTTCACAGAGTACAGTCATGTTCAGAAATAGAAAGGGGGAATTGAAGTTTAGAGAATCAAAGAATGTAGAGAGAAGGGTGGGTTTAAAATGGATAAAGGAGCAAAATAGGGAGCACTTTCTCCAGGCAAAATATTGATATGTTTGCCTATTGTACATGTCCAAATGCTTTGGTCTAATAAGCAGTTTGTTTCTTAACCAGCTTTTTCATTTCTGTCAAATTCTTGTACAAATGACTGATCTATTGACCTATATTGCAAAGTTATCGCACATGTTTTTACAGATTGAAGTTCAGTTATTTAAATGAAAATTTAATGTTGGGTTTGGTGAGCAGGGGTGGGATTACTTATACTTCCAGCAGAACAGTAGAAGCTTTCATGCTTTCTCGGAAAATAGATTGTCTTAAGTATTTAGGTTAATGGCTATTTGTTACGGGTTGCCTTTGTAGCCATTGTTATGATTGTATGTTTGGGAATTGCTAGTGGGAAGGGAATTACAAACCTTCGAATCATTGGAGAGAATCTTTCATCAAGGGTGGAATTACAGTATAATCTTTTCATGCTTTCTCGGAAAATAGATTGTCTTAAGTATTTAGGTTGATGGCTATTTGTTACGGGTTGCCTTTGTAGCCATTGTTATGATTGTGTGTTTGGGATTTGCTAGTGGAACTCGTTGAAGGGTATCTATCCCAAACCTTAGAATCGTTGGAGAGAATCTTAATACTTCTCCTAATAAAATACTACAAAATAAGATCTCTTAATAAAAGAGTATAAGCTTTTTTTCTTCCAATTTGGCCTCTTAAACATAAGGTTACATTAGGTCAAATAAAAGAGTTACTAAAGTACTAAGGAAAGACTTCTAATGATATAAAATACTCATAAATAAGATCTCTTAATACTTCTAATAAAATACTACAAAATAATTGACGCACCAATGATAATATTGGCTACAAAGGCAACCCCTAACACTATCTTAGTCATTTGTGCTACTTAATGTTCTAATATAAATTGTAGAAGACTACAACATTTGGTAGACTCATTGGAATACTCGTATGCTGATAGTCATTGTCTCCTGGTCACCAACATTAGGAAAGGAACTTGGTGAAGTAAATTAAAATCATTAACTTTCACCACATTAACTATATCATGTACGTTTCAACACTGATCCCGGGTTGGATTTCCCATTCTGTAGTGTGTGCCTGTATGATACATCTACAGCCATTTTGAACCTCTCAGCCACCTTGAGCTCCTCGACCACCGCGAGAGCTACTGTCATCAAATGTACCACCTCTACCTCCATGGGTGTGTAGCCAATGCAAATTGTTCACAACCTGAACTACTTCAGATAAGAACTGATTTTTACCAAATCAAAATAGATTATTAGCTACACACCCATGGGTGTGTAGCCAGACTATTTAGCTCCTCGTATATTATCTTCAACTTAGCATAATATTCTGCAACTGTATGTCACCTTAAAAATTCAAGTGTAAAATACAAAAATTGAGAACTGCCATCTGCTTCCTTTGTTTCTCATTTCATGAACATCAGAAGAAATAGGTCAGAGGCTATTTAGCCCCTCATATATCCTCTTCAACTCGGCAAAATATTCTGTAATTGTTATATCACTTTTTTATGTAAACTTAAAAACTTCAAGGGAAGGATCATACATACTTGTTAGCGGGGACGGACCCAGGACTTTAGGGGGGGCAAAATAGATTTTCAATAGGAAATTTCTAAATCATATATAAATTCCAAATTTTTAGGGGGAGACCCCCTCCACCCCCCTCAGTCCATCCCTACTTGTTAGATCACTAATAATAAAATAACTTAAGATGGTCAAGTACATGTATTTAACGTGGGTGCTCATATTTGCCCTTTGTGATTCCATATAATTCCACTAGGAATATAATATCTTAGCATCTATCTGTGTCTATTTCTTCAATCTTCTCTCCGGAATAATAGATTATTAGCTTCTATGATGAGGAGAGTCTATGCATCACCTTTTTTTATATATATTTGATGCAAATGGCTCCTTCTAAAAGTGTTTTCAAGTGCAATATGCTTTATATTTTGTAAGGGCAACACATTATTGGAAATTCTACTTTTTGGGTGTTATGCTTGAATTGAAGTACTCATTGTTCGTTGGTCTCAACTGGAGTTGGCTAACAATATGTTGGACATTCCTGTTTGTGATATTGCTGACAGCATATGTGGCCTCTTCTGAGAGTTGGAGGAGGGCTTGGCACTGAAAGGGATGTTGCGGTTGTGGCAAACTTAAGTGCCCGAGTTGGTTCCATTGGTGACAATCATCTAGGAGGCTGGCACTCTTATCGTTCTTCAAAGACTGCACTTAATCAATGTATGATTTTCTTCCCTCTTAAGTCTCTCTGTAGGATCCCAGTTTTCAACAATGAAAACAAAGACAAACTATAGGGGAAAATGTGATTGTATCTATTGCTTTCAGTCGTATACACCTTTTTCTCTGTAGTCTCTTTTCAGAATACGAAGTGATAGTGTTTCTGAGCTCCTTTCGTCACCCATCCGATATCTACAACGATATAGTTTTATTGAACTTATGTGTTGCTTCGTTTGCTGTTTGACTTGATTGCTTGCAGTGACGAAAACTGTTTCGGTCGAGTTTGGAAGGAAGAAAGATCCAGTAGCATGCATTCTTTTGCACCCAGGCACAGTGGATACCGATCTGTCGAGGCCATTCCAAAGAAATGTTCCAGCAGAAAAGCTTTTCACGAAAGAGTTATCGGTGCAAAAGCTCTTAAACATTATCAACAACACAAAACAACAAGACAATGGCAAGTTCTTTGCTTGGGACGGTCAGGAAATTCCTTGGTGATTTATGGAATTTTTCACTTTTATAGTATAATTACACACCATGATATCACGTTGATCTATTTTTTTATTTATTTAAAATAGACTCTAATTGACGGTTAAATTGTCTTCGGTTATGCATTATAGCCGGAACCTGTACTTTCTTTGTTGAATTTTCATTGCTTTGATAATGGTAGATTTCGGTCATAGCTTTTACTTTTGCCATGTTTGGATGGTATTGGCATGATATATTAGTTAATAGTTAATACTATTGTTTTATTCGACTTTGAAATAATAAATAATTTGGTAAAGTTGATATCTTTTATGCTCGCATGACTTTCATTTTATTAGAAAATGGGGAAAATTTAAACCATTGTTCGAGGATGTATTTAGATAATACTTATATTATCGGGTGGGCAAAATTTGATTCGATTTAAACAAAATCAAATTATTTGATGCGGCGCGAAAAGATTCAATTTATTTTGACTGGACTTGTAATTTTATAATTTCGACTTGAAATTTTTTTAAATATAATTTGAGTTATAAAATAAAATTTTGAATAATTCGAAATGTTTACTAATTAGTTTATTAGTCTTCAAGTTCAAGTTTCTCAATTCTGCCTGATATATTATGTATATCACATGTAAAAATATGAAGAAATATATATGTATATTTATATCGATATAGAAAACCGTTTAAATTAGAATTAATATATATAATAATATTATAAATAATTATAATTAAATTTGTATAGAAACTCGAAGACTCGACTCGATTTAAAAAAAAATTAAATGAAGTTTGAATCGTAAAATAAGATTTGTAAACTTGACTAATTCGAATTTTTTTTACTTGACTCGATCGAATACTCAGTTACTGAAATATAAGGGTGCAAATTTTCATAATCTTTTAGTCAAGATCCACTATATTTCTAAACAAACGTGATTTTTATTGAAAATTTCACCATTCTTAGCCTTTTTGTTTTTAATGGTATATATTTTTTCCTGACATTGTTTCATAAATAAGAGTTGAGGGTTATATTTCTCGATTATACGTATGTTTTCCTTGACCCACTCTTGATTTAATTTTTTTACTATCAAAGACTGTGATTTTATTTGATGGATCATACAAAAAATGACATTATTATATATTTTATTAAAAAATCTCTTTAAATTTAATTGGAAGAAAAAAGTGAAACATAATAATACGAAGAACAAAGCCACCAAAGAATCGAACATAAAACAGCCACATACTACCAAGCAGCAGCCTCTCAACTTCACCATACATCCCTAATCCTGAAAAACAAACCCCTGCCATTTAACCAACGCAGAAACAAACCCCCAGAACCACTACACTCATCACAACATTACTTTTAACCGAGACGTTCTATCAACACCACTTTTCACTAACAAATACACCTGAGCGAGAAACACACTTCATCAATAGCCCGAAAACATTGTCACAACCTCTAAGGGCGTTGTTCCTTATTCATCACCTAAGTCACTGTCACTCTTGAATCTGACTCAATGATAATAAAGAATTATCTTGACATTTCGACTCCAGCACAACGTCCAAAGCCACCTTTATTGCCTAGAGCTCAGCCTCGTTTGAATTTATAATCCCGAGTGGCCCCGAAAAGAGGGGGAAAATTGGTCCTTTTTCAGTGTCATTTTCTATGTACAACATTAAAAAATATTAAAAAATTAAATTTTAAGCCTTAATCTTAAATTCTAAATCCAAAACCCTATACCCTAAAAAATACACCCTACTCTTATTTTTCTAAACCTTAAACCCAAAACCATACACCTTAATTTTTAGAATATGGGCATAAATAAGGGCACCGAAAAGGGGTAGAAAATTTCTATTCCGAAAAAGATAGCTAAAATGATACTTGTCGAATCCCTCAAAACACCCACAACCAGCTAGACTCAGTTTAACACTAGCCGACTCATCCACCTTAAATTTCAGACCCCGCCAATGGTGGACACCATACCACTCCACTACGAATCGATCGAGTGTCATCAACACCCATACATTGCTATGGACCCGTCCACCGTCAGATTCCATAACTTTCATTGACACCTTTAGGCTTTCACCCAATATAAGGTTCAGAATTTTACTAAAAAGAACAATTCATCAACGGTGACTCGCTTTTGCTTAAAGATGATCTCATTTCGCGCTAACCATGCCGACCATAGTAGAGCAACACAACTGGGAATCCACCAGTTTCTAGCAATTCCTGTAAAGAAACTATGTGCGCCTTGCTCCAAGAAATCTAATAGCGATTCAGGTAATACAATCGCCACCTTCCACCATTGAAAAAATAACAGCGATACCTCCCGAATGACTTCACACGAATATAAACATGTTCTTCATTATCTCACCTCTATTGCACCATTTACATGTTGTCGAAGCATCCCCTAAAGGAACCCCGCGATCACAGAGGAAGCGTAAAGTCGCAAACGTCACAATGTCACAAACAGCATTGCACTTTTGGAGGCACATCAATTTTCCAAATCGAAAACGCCACAAAATCATTCGACAAACCAAATGAGCTCATAAGTGACATTAATTCACTAACTGAACCTCACATTCGGACACCAAACAAGTTGGTCCTCAATGCTCTTATTTATCAACGTCCCACCATCCATAGCCTTTAATTGCCTCACCATATTCGCCTCAAATCCAAGTAAATTGCGGCCGAAAAAACCATCCCACTCATCATGTAAAAAGGACCCTTGTCTCGCATATGTAGCCACTAAGGCCACTTTGTCCACTGCCACCCAGTAAAGTCTCAGAAAAAATACTCGCAAAGTTTTAGCAGCACACCAAACATCATGCCAAAATAGGACCCTTGTGCCAGAACCAACAATCCAGGAAAAACATCGAACATTCATAAACCGCTGCACCCTCTCGTCCCACTATTTGTTGCCACAAGGTCGACATCTTTTGTTTACGAGTATTGAATCGCCAATTTAATACCGAATTTCCATATTTAGCCAATATAAGAGCTCTCCTTAATGAATCTTCAATCATGTGAACCTCCATGCCCATTTTGCGAGCAACCTCAAATTCCGTAATTTCAAATCGACAACTCCCAGACACCCCAAACATTTGAGTCGACATAATGTATTCCACCCTACTCGACTCATCTTTCACTTCAAGTCTGTATCGCCCCATAATCACGCCCTTCGTATACGGTCGATCTTGCTTATCACTCCCTTAGGCATCGAGAACACCACCATATAATAAGTTGGCGGCGCTGACAGCACCCTGTTCAGCAAAACCACTCTAGCCGCGAAAGACGATGATTGTCTTTTCCATCCTGCCAACCGCAGTCAAACTTTATTTATCAAATGATCCCACATCTGTAAGCCCTTCGGAACCACCCCAATAGGCATTCCAAGATACAAAAATGGCAACTCCCCACACTGACACCCAAAAGCATTCGCCGTCTCTCGTACCACGGTATCGTCAACCCCAATTGCAAATATGACGACTTGGAAAAATTAATCTTCAAGCCTAAGCAATATTAAAAACAAGTCAGTAACATTTTTAAATTCCGTGTATACTCTACATTACCTGGCAAGAAACTGATTGTGTCATCCGCAAATTGTTAGGTAATGTCTCATTTGCAATTTGCGGATGACTTTTATAAAAGGGTGTTCTGTTATTATCATTGTCGCCCTTTTATAAAAGTCATGTGTGTATCGCTGATTAAGTCTTTAAGTATTTTTTGAAATCGACTAGCCAAAACTTTGGCCACAATTTTGTACACCGAATTTGAAAAACAAATCGGTCGTCACCAATAAATTTCAAATTGTCCTTCTTCGGCAATAACACAATAAAAGATAAATTTGAACCTTTCGGCACGACCCCGTATCATGAAACAGTAGCATCGTAGCCATGACGTCATCCTTCACAAAAGATCACCCTTTCTTGAAAAATTCAAAGCTATATCTATCTGGACCCGACACCGTCGAACCATCACAGCCCCAAACCGCATATTTAACTTCTTCCTCCAAGAATTCCGCTTCTAATTGTCCCTTTTGACTTAGAGACAATGAGCGAGAAGTAGAGTAAAGTCCAGTGAACCCCTGGTTGTTACCTTTGCAAAGTGTCGTCGAAAGGCTTTATAAAAATTAAATTTCAAACCCTCCGGCCAATCAATCCACTTGCCATCGAAGCGTAGTCCCCAAATTTGATTACACATTCCACAAACTTCGGTCGTTCTAGAAAAAAAAACGAGTAATCCTATCCCCTGACTTTAACCGTAATGCTCTCGATTTTTGACGTCAAATTGATTCACGGTATTTTGATAATTTCTATAATGCGGCTTGTAACTTATGATGTTCTTCATCATCCCCATCCGAACCATGCCCACTGGAAACTCGAGCATCTATGCCCTCAATTAAGAGAGTGGTCACTTCAATTTATAGTTCGATACTACCAAATTCAGTTTTGTTCTGTGCCCTAAGAAACTTAGGAAATTCACGTAACTTAAACACCAAACTCACATTCTCACTACCCATTGCAATCTTTTTCCACTCCTCTACCATACACTTCACATGACTTGCCTTTTCTAACCAATAATTCAAGAACTTAAAAGGTCTAGGACCCCAATCCTTCACATCAGATACTAATTTCAAAGGAGAATGATCTGACATACCCCGTGAGAGATTTACCTGTAGCATATCCACAATGCGATCCACCCAATCTCTAGAAACTAAAAATCTATCCAACCTGCTGCATCTATTACCAGGTCCAAACCAAGTAAAAATCTTACCCTTCATCGGCAAATTCATCAGTCCTGTACTCGCAATAAAATCATTAGACGATGCAATCCCATGTGCATCATTTGTGCAACCTCTCCTTTCATCCCAAGATGTCACCCGAGTTAAAATCTCCTCCAATGCACCAAGGCCGATTTGAATTTGCCATCGCCATCCATAACTCATTCCATACCATCCTCTGCTCATCAATTCGACACGGTGCATACATGGTTCCCATGCCACAACACCACTGCTCTTGCATCCACTTTCCCCAAACAAATCATCTCAATATGATGCAATTTCACTAACTTTTAAACAACCTTTCTTTTCTCCGAGGAGCCCAACCCCCGAATGTTCCATGTAAGCACTCTTGATTTAGTTGAAAAACAAAATGTTGATTACCACCTCTTTGCTTTAAATCAATGGTCTCAAGAACTCTCCCGAACCCTCAAGGAAAGAAGTAAGGATTGCTAGGAAAAAGGCTGTCGGAGCCTTGCAAGATAATTATCCTGAATTTGCGGCTAGAAATGTAAGTTTCCTTGTCAAATTAATATGTTTGTTTCCAAGGGACGGAGTAGGAATGAACCATGAGGTGGGCCAGTTAATTAATTTTGAAATAAATATGGTTTTAAAAATAATTAAATTATAAAAATTAAGTTTTAATTTCACTAATTTTAAAATTGAAAGGTCTTAAAAAGTGATTAAACCATAAAAAATAAGGGGTCATATCTTAATTTCATTAAATTTAACTTAAAGGGTCTTAAAAATAACAAACTAAATTTTTTTGGGAGGGGCAAAGACTTAATTGCAAAGGTTTTAAAACTATCAATGGCCTAAAAATAATTAAACCATTCAAAGTTGAGGGGCAATTTCCCCTTCTACCCTCCCTTTAGCTTCGTCCCTGTCTTGTTCGAGAGTTTGAACTGTGCTTGATTGATATGTTCTCTTGTGACAAATCTTCATAAATGTTTCATTTTGGTTCTGTGCACTCAATGCACTGTTGTCCCCGTTCATAACACAAAGATCTAAGAGCAAGTTCGTGGTGGCTCGCCCGACCAAGGTCATCGAAACCTTTCTCAAGTAAGCATTTACATATATATCATTAATCCTTGGTTATCAACTTGTGTTCAGTTTGCTTTATCTTGATTCTTGAAGGTACATTACCGTTGAAGAGGTCCTTGTGCAGTACAACGACTTCAAAGAAGAAAATAATTTCGAGTTCAGTGGTGTAGAAGCTGGTGTTTCAGATATCATTGTCAAGGCAGGATCGATCGTAACCATCGAGATACCTACCGTAGAGGTACTTCACTAACATTGATTGATTGTATCGTTTCCATAATGTATACGTAAATGGTTGATTGTGGCACGGGTTGGAAGCACATTGATGCGGCAACTATGGTGTTGAGTTAGAAAGTAAGTTACAGGGCGAAATGTGTACCGTTGGAGGAAGGGTCTTACACCACTATCATGCAGATTGTAGATTGCAGAAGAGCAAGAAGATGGTGTCGCGGTCACAAAAAGCAGGTTCCATCTACAGCACCTTTATCAACAGTGAATCTGGAAGCTGGTTCTCACTATTGACAACACTTCTAACAAGAATAAGAGACTTCTTTACCGATACAACACCGAAAAGAGTTCATTTTTCTAAAATATAATACAAATTTTCTATGGTTTTGGAGAAATTCCAAGATATTATCTCTTCTTATTTTTTTCTTACTAAAGCTTCATTCTTTATGCAAGATCTGTGTGATCTTGTTTTTTCATGAGTAACATTTGCGCCATATTTTCTCATAAGCTATTACATTTAAGTCATGTTTAGTTAACTTGTAACTGACATGATATATTATTCAACACAGATATGTTATGGAAAGTATAAATAACCATGTGTATGGAAGAGATGATATTTAATACTTTGAATTATTTAAAGCAAGTTAGGTATTATCCCCGTTAACCCTAATATGCTCTCCCCGTTAACCCTACAAGTTTGGAATTGCCGCTTTCCCGTGAGAATCTTGGCTGCCGGTCACCGAAATTTGTTCCTCAGATTGAGATGCCGCCGGTGTTGGAACGTTCTCCGTCTCCAATCCCTCTAGAGGACCAGCGTTGCGGTCAAGAAAGGCATGAATACAGGTGAGATGGAGCACCAAGGGAATATGGAGATAACGGATGTTGACGGTTATGTTGTTGTTCATGGAAGAGTAGATGGCGTATCTATGGATGATAGACAAGCTCATGATGGCGGTGGTTCATCCGCAGGGAAATCGTATGCGAGCGTGGTTACGAAGTTTGGCTCGGCTGAGGCAGGGAAAGCCACAGGCACCCTGTATGTGGAAGATGAAGTAGTGATTCTCGAGGAAGATATTATTATTAATAGGTCGGAGTTTATTCCATCAAATTTTTTCATCATAGAAATTATGCAAAACTTTATTTTAAAAAAAATAGAAAATAATCAATTGAAATTCGATAATGAACACGATACGAAATACAAGTTTTAAACTTTACAAAGCCTTATAAGTTGATTTTGTGTCAGATTATCATATCTTAATGATGGTTTAATTCGAAACATTGAACAATCAAGAGTTGAAATTGAGCCTAAATGATAAGATTGACAAGAAATATATTTTTACATGAATATATCAATAATTCTAGGCTTAACAGTAAAAAATGTTCCCAACCTATACCCATTTTTCTAGTTTGATGTCTAACGTTTTTTTCAGACCACTTTGGTTCCTAACGTTTCATTTGGTAACTCAAATCAGATTTTTCCATCAATGGCCATTAAAATTTTTCGTTATCCAATAAAAACATGACACGTGGCATAATTTTTTTAATTTAATTTTTTATTTTTTTAAAAAATATAAACTTCTTAAAAAACTCCTAAAGTTTTAATTTCTTTCAATCAAACCCTTAAATTACTTCTCCCTCACCGTCTGGCATCCCCCACACGTTGGCGGTTCACCGTTCACCACCCAAGCGCAGTGTACCTCACCGTTCAGCATCCCCCTCTAGCCTTCGGTTAGAAGCCCAACCGGTTTCATTTTCTTCATTGTTGGATATTCGTCGACAGACCAATCGACGGTTCATTCGCCGATTTTCGACGATGGGATGATTGAGTTTTCAGTCGTGGGGGGGGGGGCGACGAAGACAAGGGTGGTCGGTGGTGGAAGGAAAAGAATTTAGGTTTCAAGTTTAGAGAAATTAAAGATTTTGGGTTTTTTTTTATAAAATTAAAGATTTTCTGATTTTTAAAAAATAAAAAAATTAAAAAATACCATGAATATTCCACATGTCCTGTTTTTATTGGACAACAGAAAATTTTAACGTCTTTCACGAAAAAACCTGATTTGAGTTACGAAATGAAATGTTAGGCACCAAAGTGGCCCGAAAAAAACGTTAGGTACCAAACAGGAAAAAAAGGTATATGTTGGGCACCTTTTGACTGTGAAGCCATAATTCTATATATACTTAATTAAATACATACCCAACTTAACTCGAATTGACTTAAAGGTCTGAAGATTGACTAAAATAAAAAATAACCTATTTGATATTGACCCAAACCGAAAGCTGATCTGATTTTGATCTGACCCGAAAAATCAACCGAACTGACATTGACCTGAACTGAAAACCAACTGATCCGATATTGACCCGACCCAAAAAAAACAACTGATCCGATATTGTCCGACCCGAAATTTAACAAAACCGGTATTGATCCGACTCGACCCGAAATTGCATAGATCGATCTTAATATGAATCAAACTCCACCTGAATGCGACCCGAAACAAAAATCAACCCGAACCAAACCCAAGCTGAATGATCCTAATTCTCCTCATATTCCCTTAGATGATGAGTTTGTAAAAGAAATTAATATTTTGTATATAATTTTAAGATTAGGATTAGGTCATGGGTTTATCAAATGAATAATATGTTCTTCTAAGATTATGATTAAATTTAAGATTTGTAAAAAAATATAAGGGAAATGTTAAATAATTTGTATATAAATTTGTTAATATTGTGTACGATCCTTAATTTGTATATTTAATTATTTTTAATTTATTAGAAAGTATGAAAAAAAAATATTATAATTTTCAACTAAATTAATATTAATTAAATAATAATTGCATTTGTATGAATTAAGGAAACAGACGTGGACTGTGCATCTTGAACATGTGCGTCGAGAAGGTAATCGAGTTGTCGACGCGCTAGTTAAGTTCGCGTCGCCTGAAAATTTTGATGTCTTGTGGTCTGAATCTCTCTCGGTTGGCTTTAGCAGCCTATTATCTAGTGATGGTTGCATTTAATGTTTTTTATCGTCTGGTCTGACTTTGTAATATGACTATTTAATTATTATCACTGTATTTTTTTCGATTAAGTTTATACGGTTTTAATGGGGCATAAGAGATTAATCTTTTTTTTTCATCTAAAAAATAACGAAAATAATTAATAGCACATAATATATATTTTTATGTATTATGTATAAATTTAAATAAAATATTTTCTCTTAAATAATAATCTCAATAATAACATAAATAATCATAATCACAATAAAGTAAAAAAATAATTAAAAAGTATATTATAAATCCAATTAAATTTCTGAATTTTTTTTATCAAATCGAACGAATAAATTTTTTATTTAAAAAAAAGGATAAATCGCTCCATAAAAGGTTTCCCTTTTAAAGGAAACAAAAATTGACCTAATATTTTATTTTATTAATTATATGAATCATCACTTCTTCCTCTCTCTCCGTCCTCGAGTCTTGGTCTAGGGTTTCAGCCTCAGGAGTCTACTTTCTATTCAGCCCTTCACATGGCGGGTACTGGAATCCACCCTTATCACCAGCAATGGCCTCCGGTCCAAGCTCCTCCTCCTCCACCAGCCGCTTCTTCGGCCGCGACTCAACCGCCTCCTCCACCTTCCCCCTCTCATGACGAGGTCAACTCTCTCTCTCACTCGATTTACTCCAGTTCCTTTTATTTTCTTTTGCAAGCCTTAGATTTCAGCTTGAATTGCATGTTTGATCGTAATCGAACCCTAATGTTCTTTGTTTGAAATTTCAGCTGAAGTAACTACGAATATAGAAGTTCTTTTCCTCCAGCTTAGATTTTTGCAGCCCATTGATTCGTTCTATGGAAGTATTTGCTTATAGATAATTTATATAGATATTCGGATTTCTTTTTGCACTTGCTTTTTCTTTCCTAAAAGTTAGATTTGTTTAAATTAATTTAGTAGCTGACAGCATATACTCGTGATTTGAATGTAAATTACGACTGTTTAGTTGTTCTTGTTTCACTTAATGAGGATTTTCCTTTTTTTAGCGAAGCTAAAACTAAGCTGAAGAATAAAAGCAAAATCGTTGGATTTTCATTTTCTAGATTATGTAGTTATGAACACATTTTATGTGTATGCAAATGTATCTTTGTAGAGCATGCAAATTTGTTTTCACGTACATGTTCGTTGCTATTTCATTGGAGATTGTACAACTAATGGAATTATTTGTGCTGGATTAGGTTCGGACTATTTTCATTTCGGGTCTTCCTGAAGATGTCAAAGAGAGAGAGCTGCAGAATTTACTGAGATGGCTTCCAGGTTATGAAGCTTCGCAAGTGAACTACAAGGGAGAAAAGCCTATGGGCTTCGCTCTCTTCTCAAATGCACGATTTGCAGTTGCTGCTAAGGATGCCCTTCAGGTATTATATATTTATTTAATTGGCCTTCTTTATTTTACTCATCTGAGTTATGTCACTCTTTTTCAAAGAACTGATTGGGTTTGATTCGGGTGTGTACTAGGAAATGGTTTTTGATGCCGAGTCAAAGTCCCTTTTGCACATAGAGATGGCAAAGAAGAATCTATTTGTTAAAAGAGGTAAGCTGTCATTTTAACACTTTGTTTAATGCCATAGTGAAAAAGACTTTACATTGTTATAAAGAATCGCACAGACAGAAAGTGTGTTAAACTGGAGATAAATTAATACAAAAATTATAATCTGGTTTGAAATGATCATGACGTGTGGAAGACTATTAGATGATGGTTCTAAGTACACAAGAGCACTGTGAAAGGAAATATTTAGGAGCCAGATTTTTGTTGAATGTGGCTGAAATATTGTCCAGGGTTTTGCTTTGAATGATCAATTTTAGATGTCTACTCTAGGTATTCTTCTAACATATGTAATTTGGAGTGTTAAATTACAGTTCTTAATGGTTTGTGTAAGATTGGCAGTACTGATAAAGTTGTTAGATTTCTGAGGATGATGGAAGGATGGGGTTTTGAACCTGATATTGTAGCATACAACATAGTCATCAACTGTTCTGCTCTAAGTATATCTTAACCCAGTAATGAAGTATTCAGATTTCCTTTTGAACAATTAAAAAATAATAGTTTCTTTAAAACTCAAAAAATGAACGCATCGACAAATTATTAAAAAAATTATCAGCAAACCAACCAAAATATCATTCGAATCATTATCCCAAGATCTGTTCCAAATAAACCCACCCCAATGAACCGCAAATGGTAAAATTAACAAATTGTGATCCCAAATAAACATAGTTCTTGTAAGTTGTTCATATTTTTCAAAATCTAAATGTAAATGGTGGAGGATCCTTCTACCTTGGGAAGCCTTTGAGATACAATCAATTCTTTTGGTTATCCACCTCTCTATGGGCTTGTAATGTGTTTGACTGGGTCTGTGGGAGTTGTATGTGGGTGAGGAGGGGGAGAAACAGTGATATGATATTGTGATTAAATAAAATGTAACTTCTTCCATGATTAAGTGACTATTTTTGTTTTGTGATATTTATTCAACAGGAATTGTAACAGATTCTGATGCATATGATCAAAGCAAACGATTGCGAACTGGTGGAAATTATTCCCACAGTCCTTATTCAACTCCACCTCCATTTCACCCTCCTGCACCTGTTTGGGGACCACTTGGGTAAGAAGCTATGCCAGGATGTGGTACTATATAATTTCTGTTATCATTGTAATGTTTCATGTTAAAGATGAGCTTTATTTGCCATAGGTATATGGCTCCAACTCTTCCTCCCCCTCCTATTCCATACGACCCGTATGGATGTTATCCTGTTCCTCCAGTTCCAATGCCAACTCCGGCTCCCGTACCAGTTCCAACTCCAAGCAGTTATGTGCCTGTTCAGGTAATTTCTACATCTCACATGCCATTTTCTCTTCTGGTTTAGATATTGTATAAGTTTTTATTAGCTGTCTTTTTCCCTCTAAATTATTTAAATAGTGGGTTATTAAGAATATTTAATAACAATTAACTTTAATATAATATACCTTGATTGCAATGAACTTCTTCTAAAAACTTGCCATTTTGGACATTGAAGATATGGCCATTGAACCAATGTTTTATGGATAGTTGTCCATAATCAGGTGATGGTACTTTTGTCCTTGTCCTGCAGTCATCTGTGATTAAGATTTTTTCATATGCTTGTTTTGTATGTTATCTACATGTAACATGTTCAGGTAAAAATGTGTTCAATCAATACTTTTTTCTCTATGTTCTACTTATCTTACCATTTTGCATGCGTGTGTGTTTTAAACTTCATTCTATTCAGTATAATTCTTTTACCATTCTATCATTGTTACCTAATATGTTTTGATAGACTAAGCAATATTTTTCATCTAATATATTTTTTATTGTACGCTTAGCATTTTGCAAGGCTTAAATTTTTTATTGATTGGTTTCTAACAAACAAGTATGGATGTGTTTCTTCAAATACTGTGTGCTAGCTCCTTTTGGGACTCTTCTAACCTGGAAGTCCTCTATCATAGACATGATTTTGACGCCCTTACCTTGCAGCCTTCTGATTTTGATGTTTTAGCAATGAAAGGAGATGGGGAGCACACCCCTCTCTGGGTGTAAAAGTCACATTAGTTAAAATCCTGTTTACTGTATAACAAATCCGTATTCTGAAATTTTTTAGAGAAAGAATTTCTATGAGAGGAACATGCCTGAGGTGAACTTAAGCAACTATCTTGGCTACTGTGTGATAGCTTTTGGTCCTGTATTAGGGCTGTTTTTACTAGAAGAGGTCATTTTCTTCCGGCTGTTGAATTCTGTCAAATCTCTTTTCCTTGTTATAACCAGTGTATTTTTTTTTTCCAGAGTTTGATGTGCGATAATGTTTTGTTTTTCATTTTCTATTATTATACATCCAGTTACCTAGTAAGTTTCAGAGGTTCTCCATTTACTTTTAACATTATTTTTGTTGGCAGAATACCAAAGATAACCCTCCGTGCAATACCTTATTTATTGGCAATCTTGGAGAGAATATTAATGAGGAAGAATTAAGGGGATTATTCAGCGCGTAAGAATGAGTTAGCCACCGGCTAGTTTCCGAGCTATTTTATTTCTTGTTGAGTTTTCGGTTGTTTGCTGATGACAGCTTGGTTTATTTTGTACTTCTGCTTTACATGCAGTCAACCTGGTTTTAAGCAAATGAAGATCTTGAGACAAGACAGGCATACTGTTTGCTTTATAGAGTTTGAAGTAAGTTTCTTCTTTATCTACTTGGATGCAATCAGTTATCCATGGGATGAAACTTTCTTGGGTTTTATTCACACGCTTAAGAGTTTGTTCACCAACTTGCAGGATGTGAGTACTGCAACCAATGTGCACCACAGTTTACAGGGTGCCGTGATCCCTAGTTCTGGTTCTGTTGGCATGCGAATACAGTATCCTTTTTTCTATTTTGTTGTCACTCTACTGTATTAAGTGTTCTTGTTTCCTTCATATAATTGGTGCTTTATTCATGTGCTATTTCATGGGTTTGTGTCTTGATTCTTCTTTTATGTTACAGTTTTGACAGGTTTTGTACCTGATAGGTACCCCTTCTTGCTTCTTGTTACCTTAGGCTAGGTGGGGCAAATTTCTTTCTAGTCTGGGATTGAGCTAGGGTTTGGAGGGTGAAAGACGAAGTTTCCTTTTATTTGGGGAGGGGGGAGGGGGTTGCAATTCTCTACTTCGGAAACTAAGATAACCTTGCACTATAGATTTTAGGGTAAACTACTTATTTGGTACCCCATCTATTCTTGTGTTTTTGTTTTGGCCACCTAACTAATATTTGTGGCAAAATGATACCTAACGTTACGTTTTGTTTTTATTTTGGTACCTTGCCGTTAAAATTAACGGCAAAACCGAGACATTTTTTAAAATTTTTATTTTTCTCTCCTAATAAGAAAATGTCTAGTCATTTTCGCCATTAATTTTTAACGGTTGGGTACCAAAATAGAAACACATTGTAACTTTAGGTACCATTTTGCCAAAAAAAATTAGTTGGGGTGACCAAAACAGAAACACATGAATAGTTGGGGTACCAAATAGGTAGTTTAACCTAGCTTTTATGGTTTAAAAACAGATTATTTTTTTAGTAAATGTAACTTTTGAACTTTTAATGGTCTCACTATTTCTCTACCTTAGCATTTTTATTCTTTTGTTCATTAGGACTTAATAATTCAATTATATGTTTTTTATTTTGTCGATATTTGTACATCTCTTTGCATTATCTTACAACTTCAAAAGACATTCTTATGTATTGAATGCTATTTTTTATTTACCTTTTCTCTGCGTTGCACATTTTCAGAACTAGTAATTGCACTTATTTTATATGCAAGATATAAGAAATTTTGTGCTTTCAAGAAATAACTTTTTAAAAATTTAAAGAATATGAAAGTAAAGTACGTATTTTTGAGAAACTG
Source organism: Hibiscus mutabilis (assembly GCA_019671005.1). Classification (NCBI taxonomy): domain Eukaryota; kingdom Viridiplantae; phylum Streptophyta; class Magnoliopsida; order Malvales; family Malvaceae; genus Hibiscus; species Hibiscus mutabilis. The sequence continues at coordinate 36,965,249 of CM033716.1, forward strand.
CATATATAATAAAGTGTTTTTCTAATTTGATTTTAGCAAGTTCTCAAGAATGCAGAACATTTTAAAAACTGTTGAATGCCAAAGAATGAAATTAGAAAAATAAAGAGGGCCACATCAAACTAAGTTAGAAAAGTAAAATTTCCATGGGAGATAAAACAAGAATATGGCAGAAGCAAAGGGGACTTAATTCCACTCACTAGTCCCGCCTGTCTCTGCTCTTTTTTTTATGTTATTCCTTTATGTGTTCCATCCATAACTAGGATGCATCCATGTCATCATCAATATCAGCATTATCATCCCTTCTCTTGTGTTTGAATTCGCATGGTGGTATCATGAGTGCACCATTTGCTCATGTTATATATCATTTTGCCTAAGACATGCATTTGTCTGCTGCATATGTTATGGCAGTTTAACTTTATAGGATCAGATAAATATGATATTTGTAGAAGTAGCGCATTGTCTACGGTTTTGGTTAATTTGCGTGCTATTCCACCTCATGTTGAACTGTTTTATATTAGGTTAACTGCATCACACGGCATACATCTGGACTTGATGCACAAATACATTACATTACTAACATGGCATTCAAAGATGATCCTCAGTTTCATTTTATTGCCCTAGTTTGATTTAAAGATGCAGATCATTCCATTTTTCATTCACTACCTGAAATTTGTAGAACTGTTTCCATAGCCATCCAGATGCACAAAATACATTACATTACTAACATGGCATTCAAAGATGATCCTCAGTTTCATTTTATTGCCCTAGTTTGATTTAAAGATGCAGATCATTCCATTTTTCATTCACTACCTGAAATTTGTAGAACTGTTTCCATAGCCATAGTCACCATCTGTTCATGTCAACTGGAAAAAACGGTTGCCTTGCTGTTAACATACCAGGGAGTATTTAAAGCGTAACCATAGAAGCGATTTTGGAAATATGTATGCCTCTGTGATCCAACTACATTGCATTAGCAATTCCTGATTTCCGTATCGTGGCACTATTTATGATCCGGAAAGGAAAAAATGTAGGAAAGCATAACATTTCTCATATATCATGGGGAAGTATTGCCATAGCCTTGATCTGTTTAAGTCAAAGGAGGTTGATCATCTTTTTGAACATTTAGGGTCTTGGAAGCATAATTAAGTAAGTATTAGGAAGGACGATGTATGTGGATGTGATTTATATGCAGGATAAGCTACTCAACTTGAGGTGAATGGTGCTTCGGCCGATTAATTGTCAAACATCCATGTGGGTGCTCAGTTAGAGCTGCTAACTGCAATTTTTTGATTGACCGACTCGTTTTGGAAGAATTCTATCTTGGGTCTTTTGGGTGCTTGGTATGATATTTGATGTAGGGTGAAAACAAATGAAAAAAATGATAAAAAAGATGATTAATTATGTTTGTAACATAGTGCAGTGATTGTGTAGTGTATTTCTAACAGTGGTCGTGTGGCTGTTTTTAATACTTTGAATTATATAATAGGAGTATTGGATTATGGAAGTCACTTCGTGGATGGTGATGGTGATGGTGATGGTGATGGTGATGGTGATGGTGATGACGACGACGACGACGACGACGACGACGACGACGACGACGACGACGATATGGGTTTCAACACATCGTCGTTTTATCCAGGTATTTTCAAATAATGTTTTATGTCATGTTAGTTGTCACATTTGTCACATCAGTATCATTAATTTTTAAGAGTCCAATTAGTATTTAATCAACATGTCAAAAAAGAAAAAGTAATTTTCAAAAAAAATTAAAGCACGTCAATAGAAGACACTTTGTTTAACATATATTTTTACAAAAATTATTAAATGGGTCAAACCGGATCGCGTCATTATTTGTGATTACTTTTTCAACTTTTCTTTTTTTAAAAAAACTTTGAAATTGGGATTTTCTGAGGTGATATAATTAGATTGATTTTTGTGGCTTTGTTTCTTACATATGTATATTTTCCTTGTAAAGGAGGCTTATATTGTTCCATAAAACATGTGAATGTAATATTTTTTATTTAATAAAAAATAAGAAATACAAATAAATTTCCCCTTTGATATATGGCTCAAAACTCATCTAGAAAAAAAAAGTTAAGAAACGATTAGGTAATAAATTAGTAATTGTGCTATTCGTTTAAGTTCGAAATCTTGTTTGAAATTTAAGAGGATTACGTACCGACTTTACGTTTTCCAAGTATATATTATCTCATATTATTTTATTTTTATTCATTATATAATATACATCACATAAAGTTAAATCTATAATTTTAAAATTTTGATGTTACTTTTTTATAAAAGAAAAAATAATAGAAATCACTTAAACTTTGCATAAATTAAAAAAATAAAAATAAATATTTTATAAAATAAATTAAAAAATTATGGATGAACTTAAAACGAGCTGGAGTTAACTATTTACAAATATAAATGGAATTTGAGATTTATATTTGGAATCAAACTAGACTTTTATAAGATGAAATGTACTGTAAATGTAAGACATAAACACCATACAAATATGATCCAAGTCAATTTATTAACATCTCAACTTGCAATATTTGAATGTAATCCAACGGCATAAATTCCAAGTTGGACCCTCTTTTTTCTGTGTATATATATAAGGAATGAGTCCTCCCTCCCCTTACACCAACTGGCCCCAAACGACCTTGACTTCATTGACCAAATTACACGAAATACGTATAACTGGTCAGGGTGCCAATATAAATGGATGTTCAATTCATGTCCTATAGCTTGCCAAGCTTGCATTAGTTTGCCAACCCAAACAGTTTCAAGCCATGGACACCAAATCGTTGCTGCTAATCCACGGCCTCCTTTCACAAACCGAAGCTGTTTCGAGGTCTTATTTCGACTTGGTTCCTTTTGGCGACTACCGACACAGGTGGTTCGTCCCGTCTAAGCGAGATATAAACTTACCAGCACCACCACCTCCTGATTGCAACCCTCTTAGGCAGCCTTGTTGATACAAAGATGGTTGCTGATGGAATCCAATAGTTTTTGCTTCGCAATATCAACCTTTATCGACAAGTTAATAAATCAATAATTATTTTCTCTTTCATGAATGTTAAAACGATGAATTTAGTTCCCGTTATTTGGAAAATTATTATTTTGATCTTCATTAGATACTTCAGCCGTAGCCTTATAGTTATGTGTATATATATTCTCTTTACATTCAGAGATTCCAAGTTCTACGAGTAAAATTAAATTTGCAAACTTCAAAAGGAAAAGGAAAATTGGATAATTAATCATAATGATTTTTAAAATGGATAAAGTGGCTTATCCGACTCGACCCAAGCTAGATTTAAACAAACAAACAAAAAATTCAACCCGCAGACTGATCCATAAAAAAGTAAATAATTAAAAGAATATGATTCAGTTAAATTTAGTTATAATATATACACGTATAATTAATCATAATTATTCTGTTTTGCCAATGAATATTTTGGCTACAATTTTTGATTAATCGTCGCCTGTCATTGGTCGTCATTCGCGACAATATCAGTATTAAAACGTTTGTATTTCTCTCCTCTTGCTTCTTTTTGGATTAGTTTTTCATGAAATTCACTTAAATTCAACGAAAATCTATCAATTGTCCGACATGCTAATACCTTGATCTCCTTCGATGGTCGCTTGATGATGTTAGTTTTGATGTATGTTGTTCGTCTTCTCAAAAGAATGCTACTCATTGTTTGGATTTTTTGAGCAAACTCCCCAAAACACCTCAAATTCGAGAAAGCCCCAGACCCTTAAAAATGGTTATTTTTTGTTTAATTTCATTGATTCTGAGTGGGTTTCGTGGAAAACCAATCTGAGAAGAAGAAATATGAGTGAAATGCAAACGCTTTGATATCGATCATGTTACAAATAATGACCAATGACAGGCGACGATTGACCGATAGTGACGGACGAAATATTCTTTGGCTAAAATAGAATCATCTTAAAGTTTTACAGGAAAATTGATACACCTCTAAAGTTTAGTGTCTAAAATGACATCGTTTTGGTCATCAATAACCATACGAACGTTGTTTTGTTTATGTCATCATGTCGCTTGGATTTTGTAACGATTTAGATTTCGAAATCGGAGGGTTGGTTTAACCCAAAGCGTGGGCTTCACGTTTGGGTCGAGATATTTGAGCCTTTAGAGCCTTAGTGAGCTTGTTTTTAGTTGTTGGGCTTGAGTGTTGAGTTAAGAGGAAGATGGGAGGGTAGTGTGGTAAAATCCATTTTTTGAAGAGGGAAAGGTTGTCTCTCTTTATTTCTCCTGTAGATTTGGGGAAGGGATAATATCACCTTGTCCCATGCTTGTTCTTCTTCATTTTCTCATCTTCATCCTTTGAAAACCAAATAAAATGTGCAATCTTTATCCTTTTCTTGAGAGGATCTCAGAATTGTTGTTGAGGGAAGTTTAATCCCTGCTCAAGGATCTACCTATCAAGGTAAGAATGATTGATGTTGGTGGAGGTTGAAAAATAGGTGTTTGGTGGGGGTTGAGGAGGAAGAACGAGAATAGAGGATTTGACTCTATTTCTGGTTGTAGGATTCTCTCTTTTGCATATCTTAAGTCTCCAACAATGTTGTAACTTGTTTTACAACATCTTTTTGTAGTGAAAGACGTTGGAGAAGCTTCCAAGGCTCAAGAGAAGAGGGGGGGCTTAGGGTGTTAGCTAGGAGATTCATTTGCAGCTTATAATCAAGGTAGTACACTACTAACTCCTTTGTTTTCTTGAAAATCATAAATTTTATTACTTTCTTGCTTGAATGATATTTTGGTTGCTTAAATGATGGAGACTTCTTTAATGGCTAATTATAAGATTGGTGTTAAAATGGCTTAGAAATGGAAAGAACCCACTTAAACCACTTCCTATAACTTGTAGGTTTGTTTTGAGGTCTTAACTTTGGGTTTTAGGGGAATGAGAGGTGATTTGCAAACTCCAGAAAATGAATTCTAGGTTCGAGTATCGATACGAATTGAACGCGTATCGGTACCCTATGTTTTAACGGTTGAAATCAAGCCATTCTTAAGGGGCAAATCGGTATGCCTAATGGGGGTACCAATACCATCTATTCTATCAAAATTCTAGTGGCAAAAACGTGTATTGATACGCGTTTGAGCATATTGGTACCATAGAGGTATCGGTACACGGCCTTGTGTACCGATACGGGGTTGCTGGTTAAAACCCCTCGAGTGTTAACTAAGTATCGGTACACTTAGGATGGGTATCGGTACCCAAATGGGCGTATCGGTACACGCAGATGGGTTTTAATACCACTAGGAAATTTGCCTGAAAAATATGTTTTAAGTTTAAGGGACCTATAATTCGAGGACTAAGGCCTAATGGGCTTCTAAATTGGTAAAATGAATAGTAAAATTGAGGAAATGGGATTTAAACCTCATTTACAAGCTTAATCAGTAAATAACTTATTAAAACCTTGGGTGACTTGTTGTGTTGTACTAATAAGGATCCTTGGTGGACCGAATAATGGTTGTATGCCACATAAGGGCATTCGTATGGTTGAGTCACCTTATTTGATGGGATTTCAGATACACAATATGAGAAGAATGTGTTGCAACGCCATGGTTAAAGATTTTTGAATGTATAAACCCGATGCTTAGTGGGATCGAGACTCATTCGAAGATGCTCGACGAGAGATTCTGAGCATGGGTGTGTAAACCCGATGCTTAGTGGAACCGAGCCTCACTTAGAGTGTGTGCACCCGATGCTTGGTATTATACATATGATTGCTATGTGAGACTTTTTACGTTCTTATTGTTTGATATATGTTAGACGGCTAGAGGTAGCGCCCTATTGATATGATGTTATTGTCATGTTGTCATCTTTAGCTGCATACTCTTATTTATAATTTGCATGAAGCATGGTTGAGTGAAAGTGTATCCACTGAGCTTCGTTTGTAACAACTCAGAATTTTAGGTTAGCGAATCGGGTCTCGAACCCGGGTATTGGGCCTTTATGTTCGGAACCCAATTAGAGAATTTGGATATGGGCTTTAGGTCTTTATTTAATGGCTTTATCCAAGTTGAAAGAGTGAATTTTATTGATGGTGTTTGAAATTTAAATAGATGTGTGTGTGGGGATATTATGTTGGAAAAAGAGGAAACAATCATGTAGAGACTAAAAATTACGATACGGGGTATCCCACGTTTGAAAAAAATCATTTTGGGAATCTCTTTTAAAATTCATATTTTGAAAATAAACTTGGAGTCGCCACCGATCACTTGGATAAGGTATATCGGATACCATAAAACCAGAGATTCATTTAAAATGGGTTCGGGAGTTGGTTACGTGTGGGGAAGGATTAACACCCCCACAACGCCCGAAATCGGTACCAAATCATACGTTGCTTTTATATCAATGGAAATCATTGAAACTTAAATTGAATTTAATTAAATGTTCTCAATTGAATACAAGTTTTAAATAAGCGGGCTTTAACTCTTAGTGAGTTTAAATTAATTAATCCTTTAATTCATAAGGGTAACTATACATTCGGACCATAGATTAAACCGACATCGGATAAGACCGACTACCGTGTTAATTTATGATTAGAGCCAAGTACATCACCTTTATGTGTGATGCAAACAATTAAGTATGATGTTATGACTTGTCAAATTTTATTCATTTTAAGTTTACCTTTAGACAATATAAATTAATTCAAATACTTGGTCAATATCCATTAAGTCAAGATATTAAGACACAAATACGCAAATTAATAAATACCTCATTTTATAGTTAAAGTTAATTGATTATCAAAATGTCCATTAGAATATTAAAAAGTCAAATTAATGACAATTAAATGCATGACACGTAAAGCTTTCAATAAACATATAACATGCCCACTAAAGGTTGTCTTGTAGCGAGTAGTCTCATTAAACTTTTCAAATTTCGGTGTCTTGAACTTGGGTGGAATTTCCAAATTCGGAACCAAAATGAGATCTCTAGCGTTCATTCCAAATGACCCATCTTCTTCATCTTTTGTTTGAAACTTCTCTTTGAGGTTCTTTCGTGTCTCTTCAAGTTGCTTCAAGAACTCTGCCTTGACCTTGTTCAATTTCTCCATCTCATCTAAATTCGGGACACTATCCCCAACATTTTCCACTGGATTAAAAACCAACCCTGGTGGAGCATGGGTAGAGGCGCCTGCCTGATGCAATGTTATCCCATCTCCTTGAGTAGCTATTCCTTGTGGGGGCCTAGGGGTGCTAGATAAAAGCGGGGGAATACGAGGGGTCTCCCATGCTTTGACTAGGGTTTTCAACAGACCCTTTCCCTATTAGGTCTTCCACTTTCTGGAGTCCGATCAACTCGGTTAGTTCCTTCATCATGTCTTGTTGGGATTTAACTATGATGTCTCTCAAATCTTGTTGAGCACGTTCCAATTGTCCTCTCAAATCAGCTTCCAACTTAGCAAAACTTTCCTCTATTTGTTTCTTTTGGTGTCGAGTAAAGTGTGGATGCAGAATCTTTGATTGCTAAGAATACTGCCATGAATCCCCCTAACAATTAATTTTATTTGTTTTATGAATTAATGTATGCAATGCGTCGTATGCATAACATAAATAAACAATTGAAGGCAAATAATTAAAAATTCACAATTGAATGCAAAGAAGCGTTGATTCGACAAACATTCTCATTAAATAACTTTCCATTACGACGAGAAAAGAAAAAAAAACTACCATATAAGGCACAACTAAAAAAGGTTAGCCTTTGCTCGTTGATCGTGGTTATCTGCATGGCTCTAATGGGGTGGGCTTCTTAAATTTTCACACATGTGGGTTAGGTTCTAGACAAGGGTACCCGAACCTATCTTATTACCTACTAAGGTAACAAGAACCCCAATTCTTGCCCATTACAAGCTTGTGATTTAGATTCGAATCGAGGGAAAGCACGACCTAGTGACATGGAGGGTTGATCACATGTCAAAAGGCGTGGATTCCGGAAGTGAACTATTGACCCATGGAGGTCTACTCACGTGGGTATGTGGCATTTCACTCCCACTCAAGGGACAAAGATCGGGTAGAAAGCTCGATGATTATGATGCGACACATGTCAGTGATCCCTTATAAATTAAATAAGAAATCAATACAAAACCACCAATTATCAAGGCCCACTTAATTAAAACGTCATCTTCAAGAAATAACAAATTAATTAAAGTCAACTTAAATTTCAAATTTTCCATTGATAAAAGCAACGTAGGATTTTTTTTTGGCTTAACTCTCTTTTTTTGTTTTATAAAAACAAAATCCGTCCCTAGCAGAGTCGCCATGTTGTAGCGTCTAAAAATTATGATACAGGGTATCCCGCGTTTGAAAATTTCATTTGGGAATCTCTTTTAAAACTCATATTTTGAAAATAAACTTGGAGTCGCCACCGGTCACTTGAATAAGGTAGATCAGACACCATAAAACTAGAGATTCGTTTAAAATAAGTTTGGGAGTTGGTTACGTGAGGGGAAGAATTAGCACCCCACAATGCCCGGTATCGGTACTAAATCATACGTTGCTTTTATATCGATGTAAATCATTGAAACTTAAAGTGAACTTAATTAAATGTTCTCAATTGAATACACATTTTAAATAAGTGGGATTTTAACTCTTGTTGAGTTTGAATTAATTAATCCTTTAATTAATAAGGGTGACTATACATTTGGACCATAGATTAAACCGACATCAAATAATACCGACTATCGTGTTAATTTATGATTCGAGTCAAGTATATCACCTTTATGCATGATGCAAACAATTAAGTATGATGTTATGACTTGTCAAATTTTATTAATTTTAAGTTTACCTTTAGACAATATAAATTAATTCAAATACTTGGTTAATATCCATTAAGTCAAGAACATCATACTTGATTATCAAAATGAATAAAATTTGATTAATGGATATAGCAAAATATATAGTATAGTATGAAACCTATATTAAAAATATACATGCACATACACATAATACATAATATTATAAAGTAATATTATACGAACCATATACTAATGAAAAAATAAATATGTATTTATGTATGTATGTATACACATTCATTACATACAACATATACATATATATATAGTATTATATATGTATAACATATAGCGTAATAAAGGGAGCACTAATATATAAACCTTATTATATAATAACATAGTAGTATATATATAGATCGGTATAACATATATATGTAAAAATATTGCGTGTATACATATAGATTTAAAAAAACAAAACTATATTATATATTACTATACATATAATATATATGTATAGGTTATACTACATAAGAAAGCACATCTATGAAACCCAAAATAAGCAATCAAACCAACAACATTAATCATGTAAATACGAATAAATAAAGAATCGAAAATAACATGCAAGAATGAAACTTAAACAAATAAAATGATTACCAATAAACTCATCAACATTTCATTAAACCATAAGAATGGATTACACAATAAAATAAAACAGGGGAAGAATATACCCAAAACCCAAGTATTTATGCCCGATCAACTAAATTTTACGGGTTGTTGTTGGGGTTGAGAAGCTCGATTCAATGGAATGGCAGTGGAGGAAAATGATTTCGGTTAGGGGAAAATTATGGTGGATAAAGGAATAGAAAGGTGAGTGAAGGAGAGTTTGAGTGAGCGGCAGTATAGGGATGAAGGGTTTGGAGGCTTTTTGATTGTGAAGGGCTAAGGGGGCTGCCGAGAATGGCTAGGGAAAATATGGGTAGTGAGGGAATTGATTAGGGGAAATGAATAATGGCCGTGTGTGTTCTCTTGGTGAAGAAAAAAATGGTCATGGTGTTGTGGTCTGGTCGTGGTTTTATAAAAGGGTGGGGATAGGGTAATGGCAACGTAGTAGCATGGCGGTGGCATGCTTAGGGTATGAGGTTGACAATATAAGAGCATGGTGGTGGCATGCATAGGGCATGAGTATAGGTGTTAAAGGCATGGGTTACCATCCCCTTTTGTCTACTTTTTTTATACTTTTTATAATAAAAATATAGTAATAATAATAGTAATACTTGGACAAAAATTAGTGCTTACAAGTAAAAAGTGATTTGATGTAGGAGATAGAAGAAAGAATGGAAGAGTAAATGGGTTTTTAGAGAGAGGTTATGTTCAAGGATTTTTTTTCACCATCCACGCCACCGTTCATCCCACCGCCATCGCCATCGTCTTCAGCTAGCCGAGATGAGTCTGACGGCAGTCCTCGCGTCGCTAGAACCGTCGCCGGGGTGAAGAGAAACAAGTTACGGGTTGTTTAGAACAGAGGGTTATGGTGGTCAAAACCCAATTTTGAGGCCACCGCGTGCCAATAGGCGTTAGGACAGCAGGACTGGAGGTCATCATCGCCATTCGACCCCCGAGGGCACCCCACGCGCCGCCGTCGAGGGTGGGCATGCGTAGCAATAGTCGAGTGCACAAAGATCTCATGCACCGGCACCACGCTGAATCAGGCACACCCGAGTACGCGTGCACTCGCTCGTACGAGAGCACGCCCCGCGAGTGCATCGAAGCTAGGATGAACTTGTGCGCACTGGATTATATACCCGGAGTGCTCTGAGTTTCTTGTGCACCTGCGCTACACCGGATCACTGGGGAGTTGACTAGACCGTTGACCAACCGTTGACTTTTTTGGGGGATACTATCCAAGGGTTTCTCGATTTTCTAGATCTATTGGCGCAGTTCGTTTTGATAAATTCGAACCGGGTAAGTTGTTTTTACGCATTTGACCCTTCGAATTCATTAAAGTGTTTAAGTGATACTTATGGTATTAATTGGTATACGAAGATTATTCAGGATCAGATATCAGATCAAGTGAAATGTTTGGGAAGCTTGGATGAGGATTTTAACGATATTGACTCAAGGTTAGTACACCTCGAACTCATATTGCTTTATGAGCATCATAAATGTGATTGCTGCATGTTAGTATCTGCAAAATATGTAGACGATGAATAAGCATGAGTAGAGACAGGTCTTATGAGATTTGATAATTATGAAATACATGATTATGCTGTGAATATGTTGAGACTTGTGGAGGCTTTAGAGATTTTGTAGAGTCGTTTGAGATACTCGTATAATTACTCGATGATTGCTTGATTGATTGATATTTGTGATGCCTTGTGTACTTTTTCGAATAGATTATTGTATTCGATAGAAATTGTGTAAATAAAGAATGATGGTAATATTCGAATAAATGATTATGAAGTTGGCAATTAATATTAATTGAATGAATGCGTTAGTAAAAAAACCCTAATAACTTTCATAAGCTTTAGGGATCGAATAAGCATTATAGTATCATAATTAGAGGAAATTGTGTGAACCCGTGAATACGGTATTGGTACGAGCTTTGGCCATACTGGTTCGCAATTAAGGGCCGTCATATCGATACAAGTCGACCTGTACTAGTACTTGTGGAAATTAAAGATTTCTAGTAAGTAGTTTCAATATCGGTACACGTGTGAGTACTGATACCCGAGGATACCGTATCAATACTCGTGTACGAGTATCGGTACCTGATAAGATAAATAATCTATAAATGCAAGTTAAGGATAGAAATCGATATGAAAATTAATAATTGAATTACACCTTGAATAAATGTGATAACATGGATTATTGGAGCTAATGAAAGAGGTTAATTATATACGAGCCTAATGAGTAATAAATCAGTAAATGTTAAGTGACTTGTTTGTAATAGCAACTTTAGAGGTCTTTGGTGGATCGTGTGTTGTTATGTACCAAGTAAGGGTACTTGTGTGGTTAGGTCACTTGATTGGTAGGATCCAGATACCCAGTGAGAGTTTGAGTGTATTGCAACACCTTGGTTGAAGACTCCCGAATATAGGATCCCCATGCTTTGTGGACACGAGCCTCATTCGAAGATGCTTGATAAGAGATTCCAAGCATTGGTGTACGATCCTGATGCTTTGTGGTCACAGCCTCACCCCATAGAGTCGGGCTAAACCCAATTTGAGAAGTTTTATCACTTTGGTTTGGGCTTAAGACCCAAACTGTGACATCCGAGTCGGGAGTATTACAACAGTGGTATCAGAGCTTAGGTTTAGCCAGTTCTAAGAAACCCCGGGGGTGATATAGGTGTTTTAGTAAGGCTTTTGGTGAATACAAGCCCTTAAATTAAGTTTGTACTCCTTAAGACTAGAATCCCGATGGTACATCCAAAGTTGCAACATCAAGATGGTTATGATCGTGACCATGAGTGGCCGAATTAAGTGTTGAACCGCTCATGGGAGTGACTTTGGAGGTGAGGTTGCCTCGGATTGTTGAGTTGCGAATTGGTTGAATGATGCCAGAGTCGAGGATATATCCTCCTCACACCACCTGAATGGTGCCTACATTGCGTGTTGTAGACGTTCTAAAGCCCAAGAATACGTTAGGAGAGTTTGTGGTAAGGAATTTTTATCATTACTTGTCAATAACGTTTATGAAGCAAGTATGGATAACACGCTTTCGAAATTGATCAATAGATGCACGTTGGGTGAAGAACCCTTTGTTCGTGTAAAAATGAGTCTTGTTGATACTTGGGAAGTATCATCTCCTTCTCAAGGGCATTTCTCGGAGATAGTGGATTTGGGATCTACTAGCTCGCTAGAGTTTTGCCGAAGTTAGACGTACATGTTTGAGAGTGAGCTACCTTTTTGGGAGTTGTTACACCATGGAAATTGCTTTGGTTAGTCCAGCTCAATGCTAGCTAGTAATGTCGAGAGTTGTGCTTGAGGCTTTAAGACCTCAAGGGAACTCAACCTTTGGTAATAAGAATATTGAACCGTTGCCTTTCTACCGTGATTTCCATAGTAGTTGTTTAGAGAATGGAACGACGGGGTTGTAGGACATGTTTGACCATTGGTAGATACCAGTGTGCGTAGTCCGAGGCTCGCGAGTATTCCGATTGTCAGAGTTTTTGTTTATACTTCTTGAAGGAGTCGTCAGGAGTTCCCCCGTCAAGAACGTGAGTAGATGTTGAGGTGAGTCTAAGTAGAGCGTCGTTGCCCCTCGCCTTTGTCAGAGGACATCTACCCAGTTGAGAAAGTCACAGATCTACTTGCGAAGGTGCAACTTGTACAAGGTTTCTTTTGTCGAAGTGTTTAGCCCAAGGGCGAATCGGGCTTGTTCGCTAGTGAGAAGTTGGTTTGTTGAGGTGGTTATTAAACCGTTGATGGCTTGTTAAGTGACAGTGAAAGTCGTTACTTGTCTGCTAAGGTGGATGACTCGTTTAATCGTTTGTGAAGTACCCGTGTGTTTTTCGGGATTGGTTCGAGAATGAGATGTTTACGGTTAAAATATTAAAGGATAATAGTTTCGAAATGAATTATAGAGTGATGATTCCTCCTTTTAATACGTGTGGTGGTAATGAGGGATGTTGACAATAATGTTTGAAGTGTTTTAACAATGACAAGGCAGGGGCCACCGTGTTGTCTCTCGGATATAAGTTGATGCTTTGCGTGACACATGTGAATGTATAAGGAAATATGTAAACATGAGCGTTGGTAAGATAATTACCTTAATGAGCTTGTGTGTAGGGGGAGAAGTTGGTTACCCTGTAATCAGTTAAGGAAGCAAGAGTTTGAGACTTTGTACGTGCTTTTGTTTTATATCACAGTTTCCTTGAGGCAAGCCGGGGAACATTGGTGGAAATTTGAGCTGCATAAGACCGTTATGTTGTGACAATGTTGCTGACTCAATTAAAGTCGAGTAAGGTTTCGAGATCTTCGAGGATGTTTTGGTGTTTTTTCAAGGTTGTATTTTTGTGTTAGAAGATTGAATGTTGTGTTCATCTTAACAACGTGAAATTTTGGGTGCTTGATCTTTAAGGAATTTGAGATTTGGAAAATGACGTGAGTCAAAGTAATCAAGAGCTATTGACCGTGTATGATCGATCACTACCTAAGTAAAGTGAACTTGATAAGTGATGGATTGGACAGAGTTAGTTCGGGTTAGAGTATTATGTTTCCTATGTGGGGCGATCAAGGATCGCAAGTGATGGTCATGTAAGGAAATGTTAAGTCTCTTTGATGACATAATTGTGTGACGTTGGGTCAAAGTACCGTTGAATTTGTTCTATGGCTTTGGTTATGCACTAATTAGTGGTGGATCTCTTTAAAGGAAATGTTAAGTTGATTTGGGTTTGTACCGAGCGAGGATGAATTTCTTCTAAGAAAAATGATTAATTAAGGTTATGTTTGTACCGTTCGAAGACATGGATTATATTTGATATGTATTATGAGAGATCAGAGTAGCGCAACGGGAAATCTTCAAGGACATCGAAGAGTTGTAAAGGTTCTAACATCTTCTTTGTTTTAGGGGTACAAATTTTCAGGACAATTTTTTTTAAAGAGGGGAGAGTTGTAACGACCTGGAATTTTGGGTTAACGAATCATGTCTCGAACTTAGGTATTGAGCCTTTATGTTGAGAGCCCAATTAGAGAATTTGGATATGGGCTTTGGGCCTTTATTTAATGTCTTTATCCATGTTAGAAGAATGGATTTTACTGTTGGTGTTTGAAATTTAAAAAGATGTGTATGGGGATATTATGTTGGGAAAATGAGGAAAGTAAAAAGTGATTTAATGGGGCAGAGAGAAGAAAGAATGGAAGAGTAAATGGGTTTTTAGAGAGGGGTTATGTTCGAGGGGGTTTTCTTCATCGTCTACGTTGCCATTCGTCTCACCGACACAGCCATCATTTTAGGAGTCCGACTGTGGTCCTCACATTGCTATAGCCGTCATCGTTTGCCGAGGTAAAGGGAAACAAGTTGTGGGTTATTTAGAAGAATGCATTTCGATGGTTAAAACCCGTGTTTGAGGCCACTAGTGTGCTCACTGGCATCGAGACAACGAGATTGAAGGTTACCTATACCGTCTGACAATTGGAGGGCACCCCACGCGCCTCTACGCGTTGCCACAGAAGGTGGGCATGTGCAACAACAGTCGGGTGCATAGAGATCCCACGCATCTGTGCCACACCGAATTAGGCACACCCAGGTGCTCATGCTCTCTTCCGTACGAGAGCATGCCCCATGGGTACACTGAGGCTACGGTGCACCTGTGTGCACTGGGTCATATACCTGGGGTGCACCGAGATTCCCATGCACTTGCGCCACACTAGATCACTAGGGAGTTGACCATATCGTTGACCGGCCGTTGACTTTTTTTAGGGGATCCTATATGGGGGTATCTCGACGTTTTAGATCTATTGGCGAAGTCTGTTTTCCAAATTCGAACCCGATAAATTTTTTTACGCATTTGACCCTTCAAATTCATTAAAGTATGGTTTAAGTGATACTTATGGCATTAAATGGTATACGAGGATTATTCGAGATCAAATATCAGATCAAGTGGAATATTCGGGAAGCTCGGATGAAGATTTTAATGATATAGGCTTAAGGTTAGTACGCCTCGAACTCCTATTACTTTATGAGCATCATAAATGTGATTGTTGCGTATTAGTATCCGCAAAATAGGTAGACGATGAATAAGCATGAGTAGAGATCGGTCTTATGAGATTCGATAATTATAAAATGCATGATGATGCTGTGAATATGTTGAGACTTGTGGAGACTTTAGAGACTTTGTAGGGTCGTTCGAGATGCTCGTATAATTACTCGATGATTGCTTGCTTGATTGATAATCGTGATGCCTTGTGTACTTGTTCGAATAGATTATTATATTCGATAGAAATTGTGTAAAGGATGAATGATGGTAATATTCGAATAAATGATTATGAAGTTGGTAATTAATATTAATTGAATGAATGCGTTAGTAAACAAACCCTAATGACTTTCATAAGCTTTAGGGATCAAATAAGCTTTGTAATATCGTAATTAGAGGAAATTGTGTGAACCCGTGAATAGGGTATCGGTACAAGCTTTGACCGTACCAGTACGCAATTAAGGGTTGTATTGGTACAAGTGTTTCAATTAGATGTTTCAGTATCGATACACATATGAGTACCGACACCTGAGGGTACCATATTGATACTGGTGTACAAGTACGGGTACCCGATATGATAAATAATCTATAAATGCAAGTTAAGGATGAAAATCAGTGTGAACATTAATAATTGAATTACTCCTTGAATAAATGTGATAACATGGATTAATGGAGCTAATGAATAAGATTAATTATATACGAGCCTAATAAGTAATAAATCGATAAATATTGAGTAACTTGTTTGTATTAACAACCATAGGGGTCCTTGGTGGATCGTGTGTTATTACGTGCCAAGTAAGGGCACTTGTGTGGTTGGGTCACTTGATTGGTGGGATCCGGATACCCAATGAGAGTTTGAGTGTGTTGCAACACCTTGGTTGAAGACTCATGAATATAGGATCCCGATGCTTTGTGGATGCGAGCCTCATTCGAAGATGCTTGATGAGAGATTCCAAGCATGGGTGTACGATCGCAATACTTTTTGGTCCCGAGCCTCACCCCATAGAGTGTAGGATCCTGATGCTTTATGGACGCGGGCATCACTCTAGGTTTGTGGTATGACTTGTGTACTTTCGCTCGGATGATCTAGTGAGATCCCGAATATGGTTAGGCCTAGTGGGCCATGTGTGATGATTTGCTATGATATGAGAGCATGTGCTTAGGTGACTAGTGCTAGCGTCACGTAACTATTTATCTCTCATTTTTGCTCATACTACCTTGCATGCTTATGTTTATGATTAGCATTAAGTATAGTAGAGTAGATGTGTATTGCTGAGATTTATAAGCTCAGCGCTCGAAATCGTTGTTTCCGTGTGTAGGTTGGTCTTCGGATTGTGGGTTCGAGGAGCACTATCAGTACATGATTCCAGCATATGGCGATCTCTAGAGTATAGTACTTGTGTTTAGTGGGCTATGTATTCATTGGACCTTACATGGTCGAGTCTGTAAATCTTTTCTTGAAATTGTATTAAGCAAATCAAATGTTTAAATTTTTAAATTAATGTGGAGCTACTTTGTAACGATTTAAATTGTTTATTTATGTTTTCAACTATTGGGCTAAACTCAATTTGAGAGATTTTATGGTTTTGGTTTGAGCTTAAGGCCCAAACTGTGACATCTGGGTCGGGGTGTTATATCGTTGGCTTAACGTTTGGAATTGTTGTTTCCGTTCGCAGGTTAATAGGTTGACGCGCAACATCGGAGCACCATCAAAGTAGGAGTACAACATCGACTTGTTGTCCGAGTACAGTACTAGATTATTGGGCTATGAATTCATAAGACCCTCTATTGTATTGTAACTATTGTTTTTTGGATTTTAAATAATGAGTCGAATGTTTTTATTTATGTATTTTAAATGAAGCTCCCATGTAAGGTTTTAATGGATTTATCTACTTGAAATATTCAAACTCAATACAATGCATTTTATGAATGAATGAGATTTGGGCTAAATATAATTGCAAAATTTTATGATAATAGTTTGGGTTTAAGGCTCAAATATGGCATCCGGATCGAGGGTGTTACAGATTTAACGGCCCAATGTTATACTTGTAGCAAAATAAAAGTTCAATGTTGTAATTTACCCTAAAAATATTATTAATTACATTTTCTCACCATTATTCATCAGTATGGTTAAAAACACACATTGTAAGCCTAATGATTAGCGGAATGACTAGTGTTGGAGTTGAATGAAGGAGTTGTTTTTTTATTTGGGTAAACTATAGCGTGGTCACTTATGTTTTAAATGTTCACTTTTACTCACCAAATTCAAAAGAATAACGTTGTGGTCACTTACGTTATCGATTTATAAAGTTTTGGTCACTGAACGTTAAAATGACGTTAGCTTGATGACGTGGTATGTTCGTAAAATGGGTTAAATTTTATTTTGACCCTGAAATTTAGATAGAATACTAATTTAACCCTTTAACTTTAGATGTAATATCAATTTAACCCTTGAATTTGACCAAACTTGTTACACTTTAAGATTCTTTAAGATCGGATGGTATATCCTTTAAGATTCTTACCTCCAAGCTTCAAAACAGACAACCTTGTTACACTTTTGTTACCATGCAGTCGCTTTAAACAACTATGCAATTGAAATATAGTAAGAACTAATTCATCTGTGTATATGTGTTTGTTAATGGATTTTCCAGCCTTCAATACCTTGGATTGCCAAATTGTAGGGAGTTTAAATTAGTACATGATCTTGGTGCTTCTTAACAACTATTTGCAGCTCCATCAAAGATTTGCAATATAGTGGATTGAACATTGTTTAGTGGTATTCACTGCTACAGATTAGTTGAGAATTTATGTTTAAGGGTCATTTATGTTTCATAAGTTTAAGGGTCATATTGATATTACATCAAAAGTTAAATGGTCAAATTAGTATTCTATTTAAAGTTCAGGGTTATAAAAAATTAACTCCTTTTACTAAAAGGCCATGTCATCAAACTAATGTCGTTTAGTGACCAAAACTTTATAAATCAATAACGTAGGCAACCATAACATTACTTTTTTAAATTCGGTGAACAAAAGTGAACATTTACAAAACATAAGTGACCTATGTTGTAATTTACCCTTTTATTTTTTATTTTGTGGGATACATTAAATTAGTTGTTATGGTTAGGGTTTAGTATAAATGAAATCAGCCGCGTGCCAGCTTCTTCCATAAGTCTTGTCATGTGACACAGTCTGTCTCTGTTTGCTGTGGGGTAGACCTGTCGCCAATGCCCTCCTACCTTCCAATGGTTATAAACTTGAATTAATTTCGTATCCATCTATTTTAAATAGAATTATTTTTTTTCAAAAAAAGTGTTTACAACGAAAGGAATATTTGTGATAATGTTTTTGTTACAAATAAGTATTTAAAGTATAATAATTTTTTAGTTAGGTATTTAAAATATTTTTTTAGTATTTAAATAAAAAAATTAATATATTTTAGATACTTATTTGTGATATAACGCTTGCGATAAATATATGTTTTAAATTGAGCTTTTAGAGGCTTATTTCATAGATTTTATATGAGTATAAGAGGACCAGCAATATCTCATTCAAGAATATTTTGAATGATTTCTGAAATATCTTCATGGGTTATCGTAGAAGTGTTTGTCAAATCATGTAATTTTGTTAGTTCATCTACCACCATGTTTGCTTCTCGTTTAATAAGTTTAAAGTCAACATACCAGTGTTTCCTAGGAGGAGATCAATAGACCGAACTAAGAGATGAAGCTTGAACAAGCTGAGGAACCAATATTATTCCAACATCGTCAAGTCGGCAACATGATCAAGTTATACTTCTATGCGTTCATAAATCATAACCTAGAGATTATGCAAGTTGGAGCCCGGTAAAAACTCCCTCAAGGCTCATCAAGTAAGATCGATGGGTGATCTATCATCTTCGAGAAACTCAATATCCATGAGCCTTTAAAGTCTCGTAGGACGTCACCTATTGAGAAATTGTTGCATGCATGTTTATGCATATCATCCCCGGAGGCAGTTTTTTTTTTTTCATTGGACACGTATGCGGGAGAACTTTGTAGGGAGGTGTTGTGCGAGTCATGTCATGGTACTTATCCCATGCTAAACTTTGATGGTATAAAGCTTCAACGCACATTGGCAGGGGCGGATGCATATGGCTCCAATGGGAGCGTATGCATCCCATTTTTTAGAAAAGTTTAAAAATATAGTGTAATTTGTGAAAGAAATTTTATTTTGTATACTCATTTATAAAGAAAAAAAGGTGTATTAAAATTTTGGACCCTTATTTTTTAGATTCTGGATCCGTCACTGCACATTGGCATAATGTCACTTAGGCCTTCGAGGACTCTTCTTTCACTTTTTTTATTTGGCGTAATGTCAAAAAGTTTCCTAATATATGATTAGATAGTCACTTTAATCTTTATTTTTTTAAATACTTCAACCTTCAATTTTTTATTTTGGGCCAAAATGGCTCTTCCTTAGATGAAAACTATTAGTCAACTTACAGTAAACGCCTTGAGGTGACTTGACAGAATGACAAGTCAACCAAAAAATAATTTTCAAGTTAGTGCCTTTGTCACATAGGTTTGTCATTATTTAACTAACGATTTCTATCCATATAGAGACCATTTTAACTAAATATAAAATGTTGAGGGTTAAAGTGCTTAAAAATAATAGGGGCTAAAATGACTATCCAATTAAACATAAACAATATTTTTTTTCGCGTTATGCCTTTTTTATTTTGATTCCGCCTAACTTTTGCCTTTAGGTTACTTAATAATATTAAGCGTAAAATACATTTATCACTGAACTAATTAAAAACAATCTTTTTGACTATTGAAGTTTTAGAAATTATAAAATATATCGAAATGTTGTAAAATGGTCACTACATGTTGTAAACAATGATAAATTTTGATAAGTTTAAAGATTATTTTGTAACAGTTCTATAAGTTTAATGGCCATTTTATAATAAATTGATAAAGTTAAATGATCACTTTATAAAAGTTATATAAATTTAATGATCATTTTGGAAAAATTTGATAAAATCCAATGACCACTTTATAATAGTTTGATAAGTTTAATGATCATTTTGTAATTGTTTGATAAAGTCCAATGACATTTTATAATTTGTAAAACTTCAGTAGTCAAAAAATTATTTTTATTTAATTCAATGATCATTTGTTAACTTTTATCTTAATGATGATGATGATGATGATGGGTGTAGGGGCTTAAAAAATTAACTCAACCTCACCCGCCTTGCCTTCGTTTCCTTTCGATAGTTGCTTGATTTTTCCAAGGTTAAAATTGATTTCGATTAGGGTTGATTGCCCGTTTCAAAACAAACAAAAAAACATAACCAAGAAATAGTTCTAGTGAAAAAACATATGATGTTCACCCTAATAGATCCGGGTTCAATATCTTTATGTGTGTGCACTTTAAATGGTTAAGAATATGTATGAACAGATACTACATTATAATCACCTTTACATTATTAAAAAAAATAAAAATAGTAAAATATTATAAATTTATTTTCATCTTGCTACTTATATATTATATATAAGTAATTTAAATAAAAATATATTTTATCATTAAATAGCGAGTGGCAACGAATCCACCAAACATTCAAGGTAGACACGTGACCATCTTGAAATTCGAATTTTTTCTGTTAGTTATATATTTTATTGATTATTTCTAAACACAAAATTTTATTTGCGTCAACCTATGTATAAATTATAGGGTAAACTACGCGGGAGACCATCGATCTTTGGGGTTGGTGTCGAAATGACCACCGATCTTTTAATTTTGTCAAAATGACCACTCAACTATTGATATGGTTCCAATATAGCCACCAGCCGTTAAAACCTAACGGAGAGGCTGACGTGGCAGTTAACAGAAACTTGTATAACTACACATTTAGTCCTTGCAATTTTCACATTTAATCAATTTAGTCCTAGTTTCAATTTAATAAAATAAATTAATTATTCAATTAGGTGGTGACATTGGAGGGAAAAATTAAAGCGCACAAATATAGTTTGGAGGAATTGAACCCACAATTCCTTGGGTGTAGAAGAAAGCATCTGCCACTAGGCTAGACACATATTTATGACAAAAAACACAAAATTTAATATATGAGTTATATGATTGTTAATGCCATGAAAAAAGAATTAAATGTGATTTTAGGGGATTCGAACATGACACACTTATGATGCATAAAAACATCTAACTCAAAATTTTATAAACCCTAAACCTAAAAATTTTATAGACCCTAAAACCTAAAAAAAATTATGAACCCTAAACCCTAAAAAATTTATGAACCCTAAAAACTATAGTTAGTGCATGATTTAAAAAATCTCTAAACCCTAAACCCTCAAAAATATAATTAGTACACAATTTAAAAAATTTATAAACCCTAAACCCTAAAACTTTTATAAACCATAAACCTTAAAAATTATTAATTAAGTTAAAAAATCATCAACCGTGCACTAACTATAATTTTTAGAGTTTAGGATTTAGGGTTCATAATTTTTTTTATGGTTTAGGGTTTATAATTTTTTAAATCATGCACTAACTATATTTTTTAAGGTTTAGGATTTAGGGTTTAGAGATTTTTTAAATCATGTACTAATTATAATTTTTAGGGTTTAGAGTTTAGAGATTTTTTAAATCATGCATTAACTATAATTTTTAGGGTTTAGAGTTTACATATTTTTAGGGTTTATAAAATTTTTAGGTTCTAGAGTGTAGTTTTTAGGGTTTAGTGTTTATAAATTTTTAGGGTTTATAGTTTATAAAATTTTTAGGGTTAGGGTTTATAAATTTTTTAAATTGTGCACTAACTATATTTTTTAGGGTTTAGGGTTTAGAGATTTTTTAAAATCATGTACTAATTATATTTTTTAGGGTTTATAAAATTTTTAGGGTTTAGGGTTCATATTTTTTTAGATTTTGGGTCTATAAATTTTTTAGGGTTTAGGGTTTATAAAATTTTAGGGTTAGATGTTTTATGCATCATAAGTATGTCATGTTCGAATTTCCTAAAATTACATTTAATTCTTTTTTCATGGCATTAACAATCATATAACTCATATATTAAATTTTGTGTTTTATGTAATAAATATGTGCCTAGCTTAATGGCAGAGGCTTTCCCTTACACCCAAGTGATAGTGGGTTCAATTCCCCCTAACTACATTTGTGCAATGCTTTGATTTTTCTCTCCAATAAGGTGGTGACACGTGTCACCATCTAATTAAATAATTAATTTATTTCATTAAATTGAAACTATGACTAAATTGATTAAATATGAAAATCGCGGGGACTAAATGTGTAATTATACAAGTTTCTATTAACTGCCACGTCAGCCTCTCCGTTAGGTTTTAACGGCTGATGGCTATATTGGAACCATATCAATAGTTGAGTGGTCATTTTGACAAAACTAAAAGATCGGTGGTCGTTTCGACATCAACCCTAAAAATCGGTGGTCTCCCATATAGTTTACCCTAAATTATAACCAACTGCCGACTATAGATGTTCATAAGTAGTAAACTTATTCTTTCTTAAGAGCCCACAAACAATTCTTTGAAAAAGGTTGTAGGTTGTGCTCCACTTTTTAAGGCCCACCACCACTACAAAACATAAAAGTACGGGTGTAAATGAACAGAACGTTCGATGAACGGTTTGTGACGTTCGTATAAAGTTTGTTAAGCTAAATAAACGAGTATGAACAAATTTTTATATTAGTTTGATAAAAGAACGAACACGAACATATGTGTGTTCGGTTCGTTTATATTCACGAACAATCTCATTTATTGGTTCGTTTATTTATTATTTTTTCTTATAAAAATATTTAAGTAATATCTCTTTTTATTTTTATATTTGAATTTTAACTTAATGATCTATTAAATATATATTATATTATCATCGAAAAATATATTATATTTACAATTGCTATTGATAATTTGACAAAAATAGTAACTATATCATTGAAGCTAATATTTAATACACTATACTCTTATAAATAATGGTAAAAACATAAATTTCAAATACATGATGATATTTATTTACATTATTGTAAATAAGCCTTAATCACTTATTTGCATTATTGTAAATAAATATTGATCTCATTTATACCGTTGTAAAAAATATTGATTTTGTTTAGTTATACATTCTTGTAAGACTCTTTATTTATTAAAATATTATTAATATTTCTATTTTCGAAGAATTTTGTGTTGTAAATATATGTGTTTACACTAAAAAATATTATTGTAAGTAAGGTTTTAAAAACTAAATTGGAGGTCAAGTTAGTTAGACATCCGTCCAACATTTTAAATCGCGTTTCAATATTATATTATTTGAAAGATAAAATTCATATGGACAAATCTAGTGGAGTCTACTAACAAGTGTTAAGTATATTGAAAAGACACATTACACTCGTAAGGATATGACACAAGTTTAAATCATAAAAATAATATTATTTGAATATTAAAAAAATGATATTATTTAAAAATAAAACCTCAAACATAACACATAACACATAAAACAGAAATGAAAAATAAAAAAATATAATTAGTTTGTTAAGGAATTGAACTAATTCAAGTCTCAGATCGGAATGAATAATAAGCTGACGTTTGCTACTTTGAGTCATGGTTACATTAATAAGCAGCGGAGGTTAGCTCCAATGGCCAATGGGTAACAAATGTTGAGTTTATATATATATTAAAGATTTATATCGTTCAATGAACAAAGTCAAAACTAGAGAATTTGATCCAGTTAAATCGTTAATTCTATTATTTGATAAATAAATTATTGTTACAATGAATTAAAGTTAATCTTCTAAAATTAAAAAAAAATGCTAGGAACAAAATTTTGGATTTAGAGGTTTCTGAAATTACCTAAATTTAAATAATTCACGTAATATTTCTAAAATAGAACATATTTTCATATATAATATGAATAATTATTCCAAATTTTCCTAGTAATATTAAATTAAAAAACTAATTTTTATAATCTAATATATATTCATAAATATTAAATATCGATAAACAATAACTTTGCAAGTATTGAATATAATTATGTTGTTATATAATTTTTCTTGGATTAAAAAGAGAGGTATTATATTCTCATATCAAGATTTGAACACATACAAGATGAGACAATATGAGCATCCTTAGTCACTAAGCCAAACAGTAGATCTCATAACATTTTGTTTGTTTATATAAGCAAATAACTATCAACCATCACTCAATTTTAACAAACAATTTTATACAATCAATTAATACAATAACTAATTAAATCAACTTTTTCATCAATAAGACAAACTTTCATTCAACCAAACATGAGCATACAGAGAAAGAACAAAGTGCAAAGAAAAATCAGGCAAACAGAAGCCTCGAAACAGCATAAAGACTCAATGGCCCAGAGAAACAACAATTCCCTAAAGGAACACAAACAAGCTGAAAAAGAATAGCAAGAATCGACAATGAACACCAGCGGAGGAAAGGCGACGCCGATCATCATGAAATAGTCTGCCAAACGAGGTCTTGGCGGTCGAGATCTCCGACAAGCAATTCAAGGGACCAGGCTGACTAAATTGGCAGAAAAAGGCCATATATGTCATGGAAATAAAGTTTTTAACCTTCAAGATGAAAACGTCGTCGAAGCAGATTGCAACTATCAAGAAGATTATGAGAAAAAGACATCTCCAAAAAAACTGCCACCGAAAAAACACAAAAACTAAAAACAGTCAAAAAAACCAACAAACACAATAAATGTCAAAAAAGAGAGAAAACAAGGGATCTTCAGAAGCTTCCACCCAAACCTCGCAACCCAAGCCAAACAAAAAAGTCTAACATCCTCGCATCTACAAATCTGATATGAAGTTAGAAAACAGAGGTTAAAAACCTAACAAAAAATTTAGGAAAAACATCAGAACAAAACAAAATGAGGAAGGAACGAGAGGCAAACGATGACAACGAGAAACAAATGAGAAAGAAGAGACGCGAAACTGACTACTAAAGAATTCGCTGCTGCCCTAAAGACCATAAAATAATTTAGGATTTGTAAAAAAAACTCTAGTGAGAAGGCAAATAATTCATCCACAAGAGAGAATTTTTATCTAGGTTACCAAAAAGCTCTTGTGAGAAGCCATTATCAGCTAGTTAATAAGCATGGCCTTAATATTTTTAATCATCTCCTTAGCTTTAATAGTTTTGCACTAAACAATTAAAATCAAAAACGATGAATTTTTCAAAACAAAAAATCTCAACTTGATTTCTTAATCAAACCCAAATCGATTTCATTAACCCTAAACCAAAATCGATTAAAAAACGCAACGATTTCACTAAAACTAAACCTCAAAGCACCCAATTGATTTCCCACCAAAGCACGAAACCCCAAATCAATTTTTCTGATAAACCCCAACTAAATTTCATTAATCCTAAACCCAAAAGCAATCCAAAAACACCACAATCAGACTTGTTTTCCTAAAACTAAACCAAAATCGATTCAGAAACGCATTGATTTCACTAAAACTTGTAATCACTTATTTTTGTCTGGATATAGTATTATTATATCTTATTATTATCTTATTATTATAATAAAAAATAAAATAAAAATGAAAAGCAAAAAAAACTAAAAAAAAAAGGAGTGGACGTCATGAGTCCACGTCACCCTCCACCCTTTGCATTTGCCTATAAAAGGTGGGGTGGGGGCAACCATCAACCATGGAGAAGAGCGGGGTCAATGTCCCTTAAAGGTTTGAGAGTAGCGCTCTCATCGGAGAATTTTTATTCCTTGGATGGTTCGATCAATCATTCGATTGGAGGTCCTTTTTGAGGTTGGATCGGGTTGGTTTTTGGACCATGGCTAGATGATATGAAGATCTTGGTAGGGGTCGGTCGAAGTTCTTCATTCGAGCTTCTAGTAGGGTAAACTTTGATCTTTATCTCTGTATTTATTTTAACGTTGGTTTAGATATAGGGTATATATATTTAATTATTGGCATATTTTTATAATAAAAATATTTTGTATGCCTTGTTTATATGTGTATTTTAAGTTGTCTGAATTATTTATATGAATAAAATATATTTATATATACTTTTGCTATTAGAATTCCATATTAATGTTTATGCTTCAATTTATGCATATTAATTGTTCATACATGTATTCGTCACATATAGTTTAGGTCTTATTGTTCCAGTATCCTAGTGGGAGTGTCATCCCGGTTTTCGGGTGTCATCTTCTTAGGTACCATGAATACTCGTGTATTTGCTACATATAGTTTAGGTCTTATTGTTCCGGTATCCTAGTGGGAGGTCATCTCGATTTCCGAGTGTCATCTTCTTAGGTACCATGAATACCGAGGTATTTTATTTTTATCATGCATGCATAACACTTTTAGGGATTAAATTTTAATTTAAACTGAATTTTAGATTTTCTTTGCATTTACGATACGAACCCTTAGGTACTAATTTTGGGCGTTGTGGGGGTGCTAATCCTTCTCCATACGTAACCGACTCCCGAACCCTTTTTAAATCTCTGGCTTGCCCCTTTTTGGTGTCCGGTCTACCTTATCTAAGTGGCCGGTGGTAACTCCAAATTTCTTTTTAAAATACGAGTTTTTTCCAAGAATTCCCTTCATATTCGATCTTTTAATTAAAAAGGGGGTTTTCCAAATAGGCCCGGATTTAAAACGTCGCTACAGCACGACGACTTCACTGAGGACAATTTTTTTTGTTTTTACAAAATAGAGAGTCAAGCCTTAGTCGGGTTCGTATCGCAATTATTAAGAAAAAATTAAAATCAATTTAATTTAAATTTTAATCCCTAACCTTGTTTGTTTACCGCTTTTATATGCACGATGTTTTCTATATTTTTCATCATGCATGAGCTTTCTTCCCGAGCTCCGTCCGTATTAAGTGGGAGTGATTACTTTGCATCGTAGGGTATTCACCTTCGAATGATGTTGTAATTCGTTTCCGGGATTCAGTCCTTATATTCTTGGGGTTCACA
The DNA here is from genome assembly GCA_019671005.1 of Hibiscus mutabilis. Classification (NCBI taxonomy): domain Eukaryota; kingdom Viridiplantae; phylum Streptophyta; class Magnoliopsida; order Malvales; family Malvaceae; genus Hibiscus; species Hibiscus mutabilis. The sequence continues at coordinate 36,992,694 of CM033716.1, forward strand.
CCCCCGTATGGTATATGAGTCGTATCCCCCCCCGAATCGATGTCCTAGCGACAATTCGGGTACCCTTTTACTTTAGAACCTAACTACATATAGTGAACCGCAAAGTTCACCTTTTAAAGCCATATCGGTACTCTATCTGTTTAGCGGTAACACTTTTAGGTCTTGTTTGATATTTACATACTTTTATTTACCATACGTGTACTATTAATTACTTTAATTTATTTGCTTTATTTTTCGATATTAAATTTATTTATTTTAATTTACTTATCTAATTATCACACCGTACTGACTTGTTTTATGTTTTTTTTCTTTCCTTTTTCTATATTCATTTTTGCATGTCATACCATAAATAGGCGTTGATTCATAGAACATTCCAATTTAAAGGGCATTCGAGGTAGGAGAGAAGTCTATGATACTAAGAGCGATAATGCTACAGTATTGGGTTGAGTCGAATGAAGACAAATGGAGAAAGAAGATAGTTCGATAGTGAGACATGTGTCGTAGGTAGAAATGACATATTTTGGATACAGAGACGAATCCTCATTGAAGCCAGTGGAAGCCACGACCCTCCCAAAATTTGAGAATTTCACATTTAGCCCCTTAAGAAAATTTTATAAATTTTAATTTGGCCCTTCTAAAATTTTTAAAATTGTTATTATATTTCAAAAGTTTTAAATAATTTCAATCAAAGCCCTTTTTACTTTTTAAAACAAGGGGGCTTGATAAGTTTCGATTCCCCCCCCCCAAATTTTTTTTGTTTAATTATTAAATTTTATAAAAAAATTAAATTAAACCTTTCAAAATCTTTGGGAATTTTAATTTAAGCCTCCAAATGTTTAAAATGGGCCCCTTCAAATTGGATTGTCAAGATCCACCCCTAAAAAAGAGACTTGTCCGCATTTTGCCTGCACGAGTTAGTAATCTTCCCAAAAGCTCCAGGGTACGTAGATTACAGTGCCGCAAACCTTTTGAGCTGTAGAAGAGAACAGTGAGATCGCCCCTCAGTCCAGAAGCGACGTTAAGACATGGAGTGCGAACCTTGCTTCACTAAGTCAAGATGAGAAGCTAACTGTTATCTATAATTCGTTATTTTAGCTCCTTATAATCAAACATCTTCTCCGTTAAACGGGTGTCTTTCTAAGGATTGTTTGTGAATCAACACCTTATTTGCATTCATTGCATTTTATACATATTGTTCGCTCTTCTAGTCTTTTATTCATTTATGACACATTTCATGCATTGATCAATTAAATGATAAGATTTTTGGGTTCGATAGAGTAATCCAAGAATCAGTTGAAGTTTTATCATGGATGAAAGAATTGAACAAATCAGAGATCAAGACTTGAGCAGCTAGAAGATAAACTTGAGAAAGAGGGGCACCGAGGCATTCTACCAAGAAGTATAGACCGTTACGATCAAGAGGTTGATTAATAATGGAATTTTAACACCAATTGATCGAACATCGGAGAACAAAAGAATTGGGGCATGCTTACACCGCACCTAGAAAGCTAGAATGAGTTGATGCACTGACAATGACTCGAAAGTCCCTATGCTTGGGCTTCTCACCTTTTTGTAAAGATTTTAGTTTGATTTCATTCTTAGAACATTGCACTGAATAGTCATATGATTTAAACCCGATAACAGTAAGAATATTTTTTAAAAACACTTGTAATTATTTTTTCGTAATTAAAATATTGGCGTTTTGGCAAGTTCGACCGAAATGTTGGCATAATGTGCTTAAACACGGTAAAGTTTAAGACAATGGATTATTCAAATATCCATTGAAAATCTATTTTTACAAATGGTGAAAGGAAAATAAATCCTTTGGAAAAATCCAATATCATTATTGGTATAAACTGATTGTACCCAAGGGAATGGTACAGCTAACCCAGAGCAAACAGCTACCGGTAAAGGCAACTCAAAATCGTTGATCCATGTGCATTTGAGAAAAATGCAAAAGAAATCTATGAGCTAAGCTATAGATTTTTTTAAATCAAATGTCAGAGTGTAGTTATTTTTGTCATAATGAAATTTTCATTTCTTATTTAGAAAACATTTTTGCATTCTTTGATTCTTTAAACATTTCATTCATTGTTATGAGGTAGTTGTTCTTCCATACACGTATTTGTGAAAATGACATGCATATGTACATTTCATTTTTATTGGGACCTTAAATCTCAATTGCAAGAGTACCGTTGATTCAAATCCAAAGATCAATTCCAAGCTGCTTTTGTTTAGAAGGAATTGAATGTTGTGATGATATTGCAAATGCGAGCCTCTAATAATCTATTTAGGTCAACGGGGGAACAAATCGAGTGTTCATGTAATGGACAGATCCCATTTAGTGAATTCCCCTCTCAGGTACTTGTCGTTTAAGATCCTTGAATCAAGTGTTGACCCTAAACTTTTACCCCCTGAAGACTTTCTCTTGATGTCTATGAATAGGACGACGAATGACATGAGACCAGACATATTGGAATCGAGGGCCATAGAATCACCAGAAGAAAGCAATTGAAGATAGTATTAGGTTCAATGAGCAAACCAAGAAAAGAAGGAAAATACCAGGCAGAGAATTGAAGCAATCCAGAATAAGCACAATAAGTTGAACAGTGCAATGAAGAAAAATGAGCTGCATGAAGCATTCACCAGTCAATATCATCAAAAGAGCCATAGAGAATTGATTACTTTGAAGTAGAAATAAACGTCAAGGTCTAATACAGATACAATAAAAGAAAAGAGATTTGAGACTGAAAACCTAAAATAGTCAGTCTAAAAAGAGAGAAATAGAGAAAAAGAAAAAATAAAATAAAAGAATAAAAAAGAAAAGAAAAAAGAAAAAAATAATAAAAGAGGATAGAATATTTTACATGAGCACACATAGATCAAGCAATGCAAAAATGAAGCTTTAAGTGGAAGAAATGAGTAAGAGTCTTCTACGTAATCCTCGATTCAAGTAAAAGTCAATTTTGAAGACATTAAGGGTTGATCACCATAGACGCATCGATGCCGAGTCAAGACACAAATTGGTCAAAAGATACATATTTCCAAATCAGAAGAAGGAAATGAACTCTAGGGTGAAAACTCAAAAATAGGCAGTCTAGAGCGATCCAAAAATATGAAAAAAGAGAAAATATTTTTGCCATTTCGCTTAACCATGGCTCATGGCCTACACCATGAGACTACAAAGAGCTGATCATACATGGATATCTAAATTAGATGAGTTTGTCTTTAGATTACATTCTGCCTATAAGGGTTAACCTTTCTTCAAGGAAAGTCAAACTTCAAATGCTTGATCGACACCCAAATGAGGGAAGAATGGGGCATGGTGAGTTAGTGAGATTAAGAGAGCCACTTAAAATGGGTTAGAATTTAGGTACGAGAATCGTTCTTCTCAAAAGCCTAAGAGATTGGAAGAGGTTACACATATGCATATATCGTCACAATAGTCAAGATATTCTAAATATACACTTCATTCAGATTGATCTTTTTGAAACAAATGTGCTATTGTATTTGATATTTTGGGGCTGAACATTAGTTTTAAAAAATGTTTGGCATTTACTCTGATTTTGATTTTGTTCCAAACATTAGTTTTTAAAAATGTTTGGCATTTTTCTCCAAATTTCGCTTTATCATTTTCCCCAAACATCAGTTTTAAAAAAATGTCTGGCATTTTTCTTCAAATTTTGATTTTTTAAGATATTTCTAGTTTTTCTTCCAAACATTAGTTTTCAAAATGTTTGGCATTCTCTCCAAGTTTTATTTTCAAAACGACTGCCATCTTTTCAAAAGAATTGCATTTTTGCATTACTTTATAATGAGAATTAAAACATAGGGACCGGGAGTTGATTCTCGCCGAGATGTTGCAAGAAGATTGAATTTAAGGATGAGTTTAGGGAGCGAATGCATTTTGCTCACCCCAATGTTGAAATAAACAAGGACTCTGCATGTTGGGTCAAAAATAAGGAAAATAATTGAGCCCATGATTGAATGAGGTAGTGAGGAACATAAAGAATGATGAGAGTCCCTACATAAGAATAGTATAGGGAGTAGAAGAAGGATTTGCAAAAATGGGTAGTAACCCCGAAGAAGAAGAGAGTTACTCGCATAAAAAGGTTAAAAGCGTGAGTCAGATGTGAGATGAGTATTCAATACTGCAAACAAACAAAGTGAAGAAATCCGAAGAATGACCTTTCAGGGAATAGGATTTCAAAATAGATTTGAAAAAAGAGAGAAGAAAAAAGAAGAAAAAGAGAGAGAAAATAATAGGAAAAGAGAAAAAAAGAGAAAGAAAAAAAAAGTGTTACAATGCATGCATCATATAGATATCCCTATGTTAGGGGCATGCTAATTTAGAAACATTTTACTTGTTTTAAACAAGTATTTGAAGACAAGCAAAGACTTTGATCTATAGCTTCATGTTGAAGAGGTAGAAACTAGGGCATCATTTTAAGGGTCGCTGGTAGCCATGTTGGCGTGAATCTAGTGATTTGTTCTGCAGCTTCATGTTGAAGAAGTAGATTTTATTGAAGATGCCTTATTGGTAGCCATGTTGGCGTGAATCCAAATCTTAAGTCCACTGGGCCATCAGTAAAACATATGGGCATGATGACAACCTTATTTTGATGCCAAGACAATCAGAAATGGAGGCATCATCTCAAAGATTTCTAGTATTTAGCCTTTTGGGAAACAATGGAAATTTTTCGGTACTCACGCCATAGGAAATGTGGTGTCATTTCTGAAGATAAAGGTTCTATATAGGAAGAACCCGCATTTTCAAGACTTTAAAGTGAAAGGTTATATATAGGAAAAACCCGTAACTTCAAGATTTCAGAGCAAAAGGTTCTATATAGGAAGAAACCGTCAAGTTCTATATAGGAAGAACTTGTAGCTCAAAAGATTCGAAGCAAAAAGTTCTATATAGGAAGAGCTCGCAGCTTCAAAGATTTCAGAGCAAAAGGTTCTATATAGGAAGAACTCATCGCTCTAGCATTTTCAGAGTAAAAAGTTCTATATAGGAAGAACAAGCATCTCCAAGATTTCAGAGTGAGAGGTTTTATATAGGAAGAACCCACAGCTCTAACACTTTGAGATGAAAGGTTCTATATAGAAAGAACCCTTAGATCAAAGACTTCAAAACAAAGAGTTTTATATAGAAAAAACTTTTGGCTCCATATTTTAGACTAAAAAAGATAAAAGAAGATGAAGAAAAATAAGAAGAGAAAGAAGGAAATAAAAGAAGGAAGAAGAAAAATAAGAAGAGGAAGAAAAAAATAAGAAAAAAAAAGAGAAAAAAAGAAAAGAAGAAAAAAAGAAAGAAAAATATAGTTTTATATAGGAAAGACTCATAGCTTCAGGATTTCAAGGCGAAAAGTTCTATATAGGAAGAACTTGTGGCTCAAAGAATCCATCCGAAGAAAGCGGAAGGTTCTATATAGGAAGAACCCACAACTCTAACACTCTAAGGTGAAAAGTTCTATATAGGAAGAACTTGAGACCTAAAAGTTCTTGTGACTTAAAGAATCGCCAAAGAGAAGCTAAAAAGTTCTGTATAGGAAGGACTTGCAGATCGAAGACTTCAGATAGATGAGAAGTGAATAGTTCTATATAGGAAGAACTCGAAGTTCCAAATCTTCATACAGGGAAGTAGGACAAAAAATGAGTGCTTATGACCTTTGCTTTGTTCTCGTTTCACAAGAACAAGCAAAGAGGGGCAGTTGTAATCACTCATATTTGTTCGGATATAGTATTATTATATCTTATTATTATCTTATTATTATAATGAAAAATAAAAGAAAAAAGGAAAACAAATTAAAAAAACTAAAACAAAAAAAGGAGAATGAGTGGACGCTATGTGTCCACGTCACCCTCTACCCCTTTGTATTTGCCTATAAAAGGCTGGGTGGGGGTAGCCATCAACCCTGGAGAAGAGCGGGAGCAATGCCTCTTGAAGGTTTGAGAGTAGTGCTCTCATCGGGGAATTTTTATTCCATGCATGGTTCGATCATCATTCAATCAGAGTCCTTTTTGAGGTTGGTTCGGTTTAGTTTTTGGACCATGGCTAGATGATATGAAGATCTTGGTAGGGGTCGGTCAAAGTTCTTCATTTGAGCTTCTAGTAAGGTAAACTTTGATCTTTATCTCTGTATTTATTTTAATGTTGCTTTAGATATAAGATAATATATATTTAATTATTGACATATTTTTATAATAAATATATTTTGTATGCCATGTTTATATGTGTATTTTAAGTTGTATGAATTATTTACATGAATAAAATATATTTATATATACTTTTGCCATTAGAATTCTATATTTATGTTTATGCTTCCATTTATGCATATTAATTGTTCATACATGTATTCGTCACATATAGTTTAGGTTTTATTGTTCCGATATCCTAGTGGGAGTGTCATCCCGGTTTTTGAGTGTTATCTTCTTAGGTACCGTGAATACTCGTGTATTTGTCGCATATAGTTTAGGTCTTATTGTTATGTATCCTAGTGGGAGTGTCATCCCGGTTTCCGAGTGTCATTTTCTTAGGTACCGTGAATATCGAGACATTTTATTTTTATCATGCATGTATACACTTTTAGGGATTGAATTTTAATTTAAATTGAATTTTAGATTTTCTTTGCATTTACGATACGGACCCTTAGGTATCAATTTTGGGCGTTGTGGGGTGATAAACCTTCCCCACACGTAACTGACTCCCGAACTCTTTTTAAATCTCTGGTTTGCCCTTTTTTTGGTGTTCGGTCTACCTTATCCAAGTGACCGGTGGCGACATCAAATTTCATTTTAAGATACGAGTTTTTGTCAAGAATTCCCCTCATATGCCATCTTTTAATTAAAAAGGAATTTTCCAAATAGACCCGGATTTAAAACGTCGCTACAAAACTAAACCTCAAAGCACACAATTGATTTCCCACAAAAACACAAACCCCAAATCAAATTTTCAATTAAACCCCAACTAAAATTTGTTAATCCCCAAAAGCATTTCAAAAACATCACAATCAGACTTGATCTCGCTAAAACTAAACCCAAAATCGATTAAGAGTTTTGTAATATGGGTTTTCCTACCAAATTAAAAATATTTCATTTTCCTAGATTGATTTTAGTAAATGATAAGTTCAAACGTTTTTGTTTATAATTAATATTCTTTAATACACGGGGAAATAAAAAATTGAAAAATATAGGGTAAATTATAATATATACCATTGAACTTTAGGCACTGAATCGTTTATACCGTTTAATTTCTAATTTGTTCAATTATAATACTAAACTTTGATTTTAACTTCAATTATACCGCTGGGTCAATAACGACGTGATGATGTGAACAAAACGATGTTATTTTGGTGTGGCTATTGGCTCAAAACGACGTCGTTTTAGGCATTAAAATTTAGGAGTGTATCTATTTTGCTACTAAACTTTAAAACGATTATATTTTTGTCACTGAACATTTCGGCTGTCGTTGCTGGCCAATCGCGGTTGCCTGTCACTGATCATGACTCACGACAAGATTAGTATCAAAACATTCATATTTCACTCATCTTTCTTCTCCTATGACTGGCTTTCTACGAAATCAATTCAAAACTGATGAAATTAAACAAAAATCATTAATTTTAAGGTTATGGGGCTTTCTCGAATTTGAGGGGTTTGGGTTATTAGTTCGAAAATCCAAACGCATAAAAAAACATTCTTTTAATATGACGAATAACAAACCTTGAAACTAGCCTCATTGGGCGATCGTCGGAGGAGATTATAGTATTAGCAAGTATGATCTTTTGATAGATTTTTGTTGATTTTGAGTGGATTTTGTGGAAAGTCAATCGTGAAGAAGAATATTCAACCAGCGAGGAAAAAAAACAAAATTATTTTAAAGTTTATATGCAAAATTGATACATCCTTAATGTTCATTGTCTAAATGACGTCGTTTAGGACATCAATAACTACATTGAAATGATATCATTTTGGCCATGACAACAACTGTCATCCATATCATAACATCGTTATGGAGTTAACGACTCAGTGGTATAATTGAAGCCAAAACCAAAATTTAGTATTATAATTGAACAAAATTAAAGTTCAATGATGTAAACGATACAATGCCTAAAGCTTAGTGATATCTGGTGTAGTTTACCCAAAAATATATACCATGTGTTATTTTATGAGTGGATATCACATGCCGTTATCTTCCTTTTTTAAAAATATATCTAATAGGATGTGGCATCTTTTAAAAGTGATATTCTTTCATCAAAAAATATGTTTGACAGGACGTGCAACACCATCGTAACTTTTATATGATGCGAGACTAATAGGCAAATAACAATGTAATCCTTTTATCATAATCATGAGGCCGAATCCATTAAACATAAAGTGTTTGATCCAGCCATCAAGAAAATTAGGTAGTCACGTTGTAGAAATGCATGTGAGCCACATCTAGGGATGTAAAAAGCTGACCCGACCTGAAAACCCGACTGAAACCTGCTCGAGTCAAAACCTGATTTGACCTGAGGATTTGATGACCCGAACCCAATCTGTATCTGACTGTTGTTGACCCGAACCCGAATTGGACCTGTTACTGTAGTAATCGAACTTGACCTGCATCCGACCGAAAACAACCCGAACTCGATTTGGACTTGTTACTATGGACCCGAAACCTGACCTGCACTCGACTGAAATGAACCCGAACCCGAGACTGACCTGGCAGATAATCGATTTTACCCGACCGAATCGACCCGAGATCCGATTTTACTTGACCTGTTTTGAACCCGACCTGTTTTGAACCTGACCTGTTAATTGACCCGACTTGTTTTGAACCCGACGTGTTGTTAATGGTTTATATATATACATTTAATAAATAGAAATGAAGGACTAATTTGACAATTTGAAAGTGGAGAAACTTGAGAGTTTAGTGACCAATTTCACAATTTTATCACAGAAATAAATAGGGGCCAATTTCGGCTAAAAATTAATTCTTATGAATTAAAATGAACAAAAATATCATCATATTGAAATTATTAGACTAAATTACAAAAAATAGAAATAAATAGGGGTCAATTTCGGCTAAAAGTAAAATTTTAAGGACTAAATATCACCCTGGGGAAGGGATTACTATATCCGAAGTCCAAACCGTGGGATACTTGTGACTAAATTGAATTAAACTAAAACTTAAAAGTGAATATTAGGACTAAAATATAACATTTAAAATGCAGTATGACCTAAAGGGTAATTAATCCCTAACCTAAAATTTATGCTGCTTATTTCCTTGATTCCCTCCCAAATCCCGTCCATACCTTTTTTTACCATTTATTTTTTTCTTTCATTTTTAATTAAAATGAGAGGGTGGCTAGCCCTTACGACTTTAGATGTTTTCATTTAAGTCCTAATTTTTTACTTTTAGGTTTTAGTTTAATTCAATTGAGTCTCAATTTAGATTAATTTAATTGAAATTTCACATTTAATTTTAGACTTTTTTTAATTATGTCTGTGATTTATGCTTCTAGGTTTTAATTTAGCTCAATTAGATTCTAAGTTTAATAAGTTAATTCAATTAAGACATTATTATTATTGTTATACCATAAAAACTTTGGTTTAATATAATTATACACAAAAATTTGATTTAGATGTAAACAAGTAATTGTACACATGAAAGTTGAAACTTTAATTTAGTTCAATTGTACACATGAGCTTTGTTTTGAATATCTAGTCAAATTCAAATGCACAAATGAGTAAGTTGTCCTGTAAACCAATAACCCTAAACTAAACTATAAACCATTAATATTAAACACAAAATCATAAAACCTTAAGGAATCAGAATTAATGTATATACATATATACATACATATATGTATTAATGTATAAATACATATATGTGATTAATGTATATGTATATGTATATATGTGTATATATATTAATGTATATGTATATATAAGTATTAATGTATAATTGTATATGTATTAATGTATACGTATGTATATGTATTAATGTATATATATACTTACCTATATTTATTTCTATATACATATATGATATATACTTACATATATATATATATGTATATAATATACATATATATTAATACATATATATATACATAAAATATACATATACATATACATATATATACATATTAATGTATATATATATATGTATTAATGTATATATATACGTATATGTGATTAATGTATATGTATATATTTGTATATGTATTAATGTATATATATATATATGTATTAATGACTTAATGTATATGTATATATATATATATCATATATGTATTAATGTATATGTATATATATGTATTAATGTATACGTATGTATATGTATTAATGTATATATATACTTACCTATATTTATTTCTATATACATATATGATATATATACATATATATATATTATACATACAATATAAATATAATATATATATATACTTATATATATACATATACATATGTATATACGTATATGTATACGTATACATATGTATGTATATACCTATACATACTAAAACTTACATACATATACATTATACATATAACATATACATACTAAAACTTACATACATGTGTGTATGTATATATATTATATATATGTATATATTAATATATATACATACATACACACACACACACACATATATATATATATATATTAATATATACATATAGTAAAACTTACATACATACATTTATTTTATTTTTAGTCCAAATTGACCCTTATGCTTTTTTTGTTTGTAATTTACTCCAATATTTATAATTTTAATTTAATATCTTTGTTCATTATGGTCCCTAAAACTTTATTTTTATTCCAAATTGACCCCTATTCTTTTTTTTTTTGTAATTTAGTCCAATGTTTATAATTCTAATTTAATATCTTTGTTCATTATAGTCCCTAAAACTTTATTTTTATTCCAAATTGACCCCTATTTATTTTTTGTAATTTAATCCAGTATTTTTAATATTATGATATTTTTATTCATAATATTAACTAAAATTTTATTTTTCACCAAAATTTACCCTTATTAATTTATATTTTTGTAATTTACTCCAATATTTTAGATATGAATCATTTGCTGATATTTTTGTTCATTTTAGTCCCTAAAACTTTAATTTTAGTCCAACTTGACCCCTATTCATTTTTTTGTAATTTAGTCCAATGTTTATAATTTTAATTTAATATTTTTCACCAAAATTGACCCATATTAATTTATAATTTTTTGTTATTTACTCTAATATTTTAGAAATGAATCATTCGATATTTTTTGTTCATTCTAGTGCCTAATATTTATTTTTAATGTGATTTCAATAATTAGCTCGAAATGACCAACCCAAAGTCTATCGACTATTTGTACCAAACTCAAACTTAATACGAATTCGAAACCTGAAATGAACCCGACCTGAAATGCACCCGACCTGAAATGAACCCGACTTGAAATGAATCCGACCTGAAGTCAACCCGAACCCGAATTAACTCGTCAATTAACCGTTTTAACTCGACCTGAAATGAACCCGACCCAAAACTAACCCGACCTGAAACTAACCCGCACCCGACCCGAATCAAGTCAAAATAGAAAAACAATTAAAATGATTTGTATCCGATTTGACCCGACCTGACAGAACCTGACCTGAAACTCATCCGATTAAATGTTTTTACATCCTTAACATCCACCACGTAGTTCCGAATCCCTACCCCACGCAGTTACGAAGCTGGATCGTAAAAATGCCAGGCTGGCAACCGTTAGAAATTTCGAAAGATCTTATTCTTCCCTGCCCAACCAAATCTCTTATCAAACCAACGGCTCAGATCTCCTCCCACGCACTCACAAATAGTTTCTACTTTCTACCAAAAAAATCAATCTTCCTTTTCTTTCTCAGTCTTTGCTTCACTAAAAGATACCATCATATTCATAGCAGGAATCTTGTTCTCCCCTACATTGAGTCGCTGCCTTCTTTAGCTTAGATTCAATCCACATTGCCTTTGGTTTGTTCTTCTTTCTTTCTTTTACTTCTTATTGGGTTTTTGTTTTTGTTTTTAATCTCTAGATCTGCTGTAATTTGTTTTCTTTTTCCTTCTGGATTCTGGGGTTTTATTGATGGTTCAGTTAAGTACATTGTGTTGTTATGCTGTTTGGGTGCTGGGAAAATCTGGGGTTCTTTCCTGGTCTGGAAGTGATTGATTTACTAAATTTCGTGTTGCTGTTTTATCTTTTCTTTTCTCCCCCCGGCAAATTTATGTTTGACGGCTGTGAAGTAATATCTAAACGGATCTTTATTTTAGTGTAATTTACAATTTTTAACTTTTTTCATTAATTGTGTGGTTCTTCCCTTCCCTATGGTAATCTTGGTGAGTGTCAAAATGTGTTTGAAGATGGGAAATTTAAGGCTAAGTAAATAGTACAAATTCCATGGAAAAGACTGAAGAGTAGGATCTTGTGTCATCCTTGTTCCTTTTTTTAATTCTTTGAACAAAGTTTTGTAATTTATTAATCCTTTGCTAAACATTTTCCCCCTTTAATGCAGTTGTGAAGATGGTTGCACAAAAATTCACCGTTGATTTGGATAAACCCCTTGTCTTCCAGGTACTGAAATCATGCGCTTTGTTTCGGTTTTATCTTTTGGAACAAGCATGTGTAGGTGACAGCTATGGTGTAATTGGTTTTCAAAACTCATAATTAATTTCTTATGTGATTAAAATAGTGACATGTTGATCTGTTTTTTGAAATTGTTTAGTTGATCCTTTTATTTCTTTAGTTTGTTTCCTTGATTTGGTTTGTTGGTGGTGTTAACATCTTTACCACTTAATTTTCTGTTTCATTCATAGATTTCGTGGGCTGCATGCACTTTCTTCTTTTTTGCATTTTAAATACATTTTAGCAATCCTAGGCATGAGGGGGATCGGTATCGGTTTCTGGTTATAAACTGTATTTTGACTGTTTAATGATCTATGACAGGTTGGTCACCTTGGAGAGAGATATCAGGAGTGGGTTCACCAGCCTATTGTGAGCAAGGAAGGCCCGAGGTTCTTTGAGAGTGATTTTTGGGAGGTATTTATTAGCATTTCAAAATGTTTTTAATCAAGCGTTACCGATGCGATATGTTGTAAGTGCCTGCTAATGCTTCTTTGGCTTGCTTTACTTGAAACAGTTCTTGACTCGTACTGTCTGGTGGGCAATTCCAACCATATGGCTGCCTGTTGTTTGCTGGTTCATCTCAATGTCTGTACGTATGGGGCCTACATTTCCCCAAATTGCTTTGATGGTTTGTTTTGGCATTTTTGTGTGGACATTAGTGGAATATATTTTGCATCGATTCCTTTTCCACATTGAAACAAAGAGTTATTGGTTAGTTCTCTATCTTTTGGACTCTCGACTCTTACAAAAAAACATTTACGATGTTTTCTGCATATGTTAACCTTCAGAGTATGCTAGAAAGATGTAATAATTCATTAAGAACTTTGGTATAGGGGAAACACCATACACTATCTCCTTCATGGCTGCCACCACAAGCACCCAATGGATGGCCTACGGCTTGTTTTTCCACCTGCTGCAGCTGCTATAATATGTGTTCCGGTGTGTATATTTTACTTCATTTCTTCTTCCTTCATATATTGCATGATGCTGTCTAGGTCTTCACCATTGAAATACTTAATTGGCTGCTGGGTTTTGATAATAGTTTGTGTTTAATGACTTTTACACGGTAACTCCGTTTCTTGTTTTTCCTTCGAAACCTTGAACTGTTAAGGTTCACATCAAAAGCATTTTGTTGCATGTGCAATTCATGCATCTTTGAATTATTTTAACTCTTTGCTTTCCACTTGCCGTTTTGTGCAGTTTTGGCACCTGATTAAGCTTTTGGCCACTCCATCCACTACGCCTGCTTTGTTTGGAGGCGGTTTGCTCGGGTATGTCATGTATGATGTTACCCATTACTACCTACACCATGGTCAGCCCACCAACCAAGTTCCTAAAAACCTCAAGGTAAAGATACTTGTGCTTCAACTAGTTGCAGGCAACTTTTCATGCCAGTTTAACATCAATTATCTCGATTAGGTTGTCAATATAATGCAGATTTTAAAACTCATCAAAATAATTGTAGCAAGATAACTAAACCTCAAACGTTCATTGTCTTTAGCAATGCAGCTCGAGTGTTCTATAGCTTGATTTGGTCATTTTTATTGCAGAAATATCACTTGAATCATCACTTTAGGATTCAAAATAAGGGCTTCGGGATCACTTCAGCGTTTTGGGACCAAGTTTTTGGAACCCTTCCTCAAACTAAGGCAGCTGAGAAGGCTAGATAATTTAGTAGGCTGGTTTAATAACAAAAAGTGATTGATTACAACATGTGAGGTCCGGGTCTGGTTCCGGTACCGATTCCGAGTGAAAGTATTGGATATTATTTACTTGTGCTTGTATTTTATTTTTGTAGTATGTTCTATGGATGAGTGTTTTGGGGTTGGCATCTCATCTTCATCTAATCTCTTCTCTATCCACACATTGAGTTGTTTGTGTATATGAATTTTCAATTGTTCATTTTGTTCTCCAACAATTTGAAATCCCAATTATTTTGTAGAAAATTAATGCATTGTTAGAAATCCGTTGCCTACTATATTTCATGAGTTACCTATCTCTGGAAAATGATTGCAGTGATAAAAATCTAAGAGGTCTCTATCCTGAATATTAGGGGTGAGTACTCAATCGAGAATTGTGCAAGTCAAGTACTATTTTATCATCTAAATTTTATTTGATTTTCTTTTCAAGTCAAATTTATGAAATTTGAGTAGAGTTGAATCAAATATATTTGTTCGAGTTTTTCTTTAAGTTTAGATATAATCATTTATAAAATTATGGTATTGATTGGTTTTAATTTAACGGCTCTCTCTAATCATATAAAATGTACGCATATTTCACGTGTAAGTAAAATTTGTATTGTTATTTAATAAGTCAAATGTCATCTAAAACTATATAATATATTTATAATATTTTTAAAGAATAAATTTTGAGGAAAAGATATTGGTAAAAATATGAAGAATTGATGAGAAGAATTTTTTTTGCATAAACTTGTAGTTGGAGAATCAAATTGAATACAATGTAAAATTGAGAGATTAAATTGTGATTGAGCTGATTTAAATTTGAAGGTTATATTTTTTTAATTAAAAAAATAATAAAATTTTATAGGTTATGTTTTGATACAGAAACTGTGTAATTTTTTTTATAAAACCCTTCATATCTAAGCTATAAAATTTAAAGCTTAAATCCTTAAGATCTAAATCTTAAATCCTAAACCTTAAATTATAAATTCTAATTTTATTACGATAATACTCACTATTAAGTAAATTAACAAAACCTACTACCAAACTCAATAAACAACCCTCCTTTTCCAGACCCAAAAAAGATACCTACTCGCTACTCATGAACTAAACTTGAAATAATCCCAAAATTTCAAAACTCAAATTGACTACACAGCACAGTTGATAAGGCATGCATGGTAGAAAAAAAGAGAAGGCTTAATCAATTACATGTCTTACAAAATAACCTGGTGGATTTTCTTCCCCAACATACTTTCACCATTTGAATGAATTAAGTACATAGTTAAGGTTTAAAACGGCTATGTTTCCAAAATCATGGGTTTGTGTCTAACACGATATGCTCAATCGTTTTAATTTTTATATTCATATATTCGAAGATTATATCTCTATACAGGGGTGGACCGAGAGGGGAAGGAGGTGTCAATTTTTTTAACGGTATGTAAAGATGGATAATTATTTATAAAAATGTGTTATTTTATTTATAAAAGGGTGTCATTTCATTATAAAAGGGGTGTCATTTATATATATTTTTAATTTTTTATATACAAATTATACAGTAAAAAAATTTCAAAAAATTTTGGGGTGTCATGAGACACCTCATTCACCAAAGTGGCTCCGCCTATGGTTGGAGGGCAATCGTTTTTTAAAATTTAAAATTCATATATAATTAGAAATTTTCTATTAAAAATATATTTTAGCCTCCTAAAATTTTATAAATTTGTCATTCCTAGAACTTTATAAATTCGCTCTCCTAACATAAAATCTTAGTTTTATCTCATTTTCTATACCATATCCAAAAAGAAATTCTAAATAACAAGGCAAAAAAAAAGTATCTAGAATTGCCTAGTTTAATGCAAGGAAATAAAAAGAAAAACAATTGGATCAACCATAGAATGTAACATCTCTCATCTATGAACGATAAAGATGAAGGCGGCGACAGTTAAGGTTTTGTCAATTGAGGAAGATAAAGTTAGGTTAGGTTAAATATATGATAAAAATTAGACCTTTAATTTACTTAATAGTTTTGTATGAATAGAATTTAATTAAAAGTTAAATAACAATTATTATCATAATAAAATTTTATTATTTTTAAATTAGAAAATCTGAAAAAGTTGCACAAAAAATTTATAAATAGATTCTTCTGAAAGAAGAAGAATTAAAAGTTAAATAATAATTATTATCATAATAAATTATTAAAAAGATCCAAAAAAGTTGCACAAAAAATGTATTAATAAATTCTTCTAAAAGAGGAATAATCATGTTTTAGGTATCATGATTTTAAAAGTTATTAAAATAGTTAATAGTATATATTTGTGTATAAAATTAATGGTACATATAATCTAAATATAATCTCCTTCAAAGATTATGCCTTTAATCTTCGAACGCTTATTTGTACAAACCTTTTTGAAATTCTTTATTTCATTGAAACCTAAGATTTTTAACATTTTCAATGTTTTTTTTATTAATTATAGGATAAACTACATTAAGTGGTCCCCGACTATGCTCCAATTAGTTTTTGCGTTCCTCGACTATTTAAAGTTATAAACTGGTCTTTCGATTTAAAAAAGTGACAAATTGGTCCAATACCGTTAAAAATTTAACGGCTGATGACGTGACAGTTAATATAAATTGATATGATTACATAATTAGCCCTCAAATTTTACACTTATTTTAATTTGACCCTAATTCTAAAAAATTAACCCACATAATTTTAATAATCTATCAATTTAATCTATCTTCTTTTCTATTATTTATCCTCTCCTTTAATTCTTCAATTTAACCCAACCGTTTAGTCCTATCATAATTCATACAAACACATTTTGCACATTAAATACCAAGGCAGAAGTCTGACCTTTCAACTAAAACCAGAATCTTCTCTCAAATTGGTCCCAACTTAATTTTGCAATGGACCTCTGATACTCTATTTTTTTGCTTCAATTTGAAAAAAGAAAGAGATTGATGGTTTATATTGACGGGTTCTCTCAGCGAAGAAACTAGGATTTGGGATTGGAGGACAAACTATAAATGTTTGAAAATAAGGGGCAAATTCATAAATAAACTAATTTTAAAAAAAATTAAATAGGGATAAAAGTGAAAAAAATCTTCGGGTGGAGGGGACGATTGCCCCTCCTCACCCCCGACATACTTTCGTCTCTGGGTTCCTGTACGATTTTATGATCAATACCCATTTTTTCAAGGATATGACTTTCTTTTATCGTGTTTTTCTTTCAAAATTTGGTTCCTTTTTGTTGTTTTTTCTTGCTCTCCATCTTTGCCCTGTTTTCCTCTCTATTTGAGTTCTTTAGCAAAATTTTCTCAGGGTAAATCAATTTTGATTCAAATAAGAATTCGATTGGATCTTATTCTACTCCATGAGACCTTTACAACGGTATCTTATATGCTCAAAACGGATGAGTAATGAATGAGAAATTGATGCTCAAAGTAAGGAGGTGTGAATTGAGAAAAGGAAATGGAAACCCACAATCCCACATTGATAGGATAAATGGAATGAGAAGTATTTATATACACTTACTCAATTTATGATTATTGAATGACTTAGTTGAACTTGTGCCTTGTGTGTAGGGGTGCAAATTCAATCCATTTGAGTAGGGGTGCACTTGCATGACATGGGCAACACAAATGTTTGTTTTGGTCTAGACTATGGATATTTTACTACTTCTACATGGCCTTTCTTCAGTTTTAAAAATACACAACTTTTTGAACAACTGCTTTCTTGCAGGCATCAACCATTACTTTCTGCTTATTTTGTAACAGTATTTTGAATTAAACAATATTGTGTTTATTTCGTTTATTTCAGTTACTTTATTCGATTTATTATTTTAATTATTTCGGATTAACCTTGTTTTTGTCCAACAAGAATTATATGCTGATTCCAGCAATGGGGTTATTGTCAGAACAAGGTTTCTCAAAACAAATTTAAAAGATTTATCAGGGAATGAAGTTGATGATACCCAACAAAGCAAACTAACTGTTTGCGAAAATGTTTCAGGGAAACTTGAGTTTCTTTTCAAGGACTGCACTGTTTCAAAGATATGGATTCCATTACTTCAAGCCCCGAAAAATCGAGTAAATTTGAAGCTTTTGAACTGGATTTTGAGGTTGATTCTTCGAGTAGCTATGGAGTCGAAGGGTGAAGACAGTGAATCAATTGAAGAGAAGAATTAAAAGAGAGGAGAAATAGAAAAGAAGATGAACTAAATTGATAGATTATTAAAATTATGTGAGTTAATTTTTTAAAATTTGAGTAAAATTAAAATAAGTGTAGAACTTGAGGGCTAAATATGTAATTATATCAATTTATATTAACTACCACATCATCAACCGTTAAATTTTTAACGGTGGCGGACTAATTTATTTTTTTTAAGTTTTGGACCAGTTTATAACTTTTGATAGTGGAGGACACAAATAATAATTAGAGCATAGTCGGTGACCATTTATGTAGTTTAACCTTAAATATATTCTATTTTCAGTTAATAGAAAATTTTCGTAAAGTGTTGGATAAGATAAGTAAGTAGTTATTTATCATTTAATATGAAACTAATTCAATTGTTTTTATCTTTTCAAAAAATTATATTTAAAACAAACTCTATTTTAAAATAATTTCAATTTTTATATTTAAAATTAGTTTAAACTATCTAAAAATAATATAAATATTAAAATAATAAAATTAAAATTAAAGAATAATTCAATTGTAGAAAACAATATTTACTTTTATCAAACAAAAGAATTATATTTCAATTCTTATTTTGTACTATTTCACCAAACAATTTTCAAAAAATACCTAAATTTACTCAATATATTCAACATAAAATTTTAAGTTAAATTGTTTAACGAAACAAAGTCCTATCAGAATCCAAATCAATCTACAAAATAGAATTTTAAGCTATCTATTATTTCTACTTGTAGAAATTAAATTAATATAAATATTATTAAGTCTTTGATAATCCACACTTCATCGACAAAATGTTTTGATCAGAAATCAACTTTGGATAAAAAAACAAAAAGAAAAAATGGAACGTTTTAGTTCAGGGTTGGCTTTGGACATGAGTTCAGATAATAGTTTTGAATTTCTGCTGGAACCCATTTTTGTTAATGGTTTTTCCGCATCATTACACATGGTTTTGTTGCTTTCCTTGTTGGTCTTATGGGTAGTGAACAGAGATGAAGAAGGTGGTGGGGAAGGTTCAAAGGAGAGGTTTAGGCAAAGGTGGTATAAGCAAACTTTAGCTTGCTGTTGCTGTTTTGTGGTTTCAGCTTTTAATATTGTGTGGGGTTTGCTAAATTTTTTTATTGGTATATAAATTCATGGCCGGAGGATAAGTTAGTAACGCTTTCTGACTATATGCTAAAAACACTTGCTTCGGGTGCAACGGCTGTTGTTTTGCATTCTCAATTCTCCAATCACAGTAGACAAAAAAGGTTCCCGTTGTTGTTGAGAATTTGGTGGGGTTTTTATTTTTCAATTTCCTGTTATAGTCTTGTTATAGACACTCTTCTTCTCAAGAAACATGTTACTTTCCCAACTCGGAATTTAGCATCTGATGTTTTCTCTGTTATTACTAGTTTGTTTCTATGTATTCTGGCTTTCTCTCCTAGAGATGAGGTTGAACTTGAAGATACCCTACTTGGGGAACCACTTTTGAATGGAGATTCTAGTGTTAGTAATGGTGTCGAGTCGAGTGAGACCCTAACACCGTATTCGGGTGCTGGTATTTTCAGCCTTCTTACATTTTCTTGGATGGGACCTCTCATTGCTACTGGTAATAAGAAGATTTTAGACCTTGAGGATGTTCCTCAGCTGGATAGCAGTATCAGTGTCATCGGGGCTTTTCCTAAATTCTGAAACAGGCTCGAGGCAGCCGACGACGAGGGGACTGGTGTTACCACACTTAAGCTGGTTAAGGCATTGTTCTTCTCAGCTTGGAAAGATATTCTTTGGACTAGTTTGTTCTTGTTTATGTACACTGTGGCTTTATATGTCGGCCCGTATCTCATCGACACTTTTGTTCGGTACTTGAATGGGCAACTTGAGTTTAAAAATGAAGGGTATCTCCTGGTGACTGCTTTCTTTGTTGCAAAGCTTGTAGAGTGTATATCTGAGACATGGTGTCTCTTTAAGTCACTGCAAGTTGGACTTAGGTGGAGAGCAGTGCTGATTGCAATGATTTATAACAATGGCCTAAGCCTTTCATGCCGGTCGAAGCAGAGCAAGACAAGCGGGGAGATCATCAATTTAATGACTGTCGATGCGGAGAGGGTTGGTGACTTTTTTTGGTACATGCACGATCCATGGACGATGTCTTTAGAAGTTGCTTTGGCCTTGTTGGTTCTGTATAAGAACCTTGGGGCAGCATCCTTTGAAGCTTTTGTCACAACACTACTTGTTATGTTGGCTAACATTCCTTTGGGGAAGATGGAAGAGAACTTTCAGGAGAAGTTGATGGAATCTAAATATAAAAGAATGAAGGCCACATCTGAAGTTTTGATGAATATGAGAGTTCTCAAACTTCAGGGTGGTAAATGAAGTTTCTCTCTAAGATTATCGAGTTAAGGAACATCGAGGAAGGATGGTTGAAAAGATTTGTTTATACCAGTTCTATGAGTAGCATTATTTTCTGGATTTCACCTTTATTTGTTTCTTTAGCCACTTTCGGTGCTTGTTTATATTTAGGCATCACACTCGAGTCTGGGAAGATCTTATCTGCACTCGCAACATTCAGGGTTCTTCAAGAGCCAATTTTTGGTCTTCTCGGTATGATTTCAATGATAGTTCAGACGAAGGTGTCTCTTGATAGAATCGTGTCCATCCTTTGACTTGATGACTTGCGGCCTGATGTTATGGAGAAGCTTCCAAGAGGTAGTACTGATATAGCAATGGAAATCGTTGACGGAAATTTCTCATGGGACTTGTCTTCTCCCACTCCAACACTTAAGGACTTGAATTTGAAAATTTTCCATGGAATGAGAGTTGCTATTTGCGGTACAGTTGGCTCCGGCAAGTCGAGTCTACTTTCCTGTATTTTGGGGGAATTACTGAAGATATCCGGAACTCTTAAGTTGTGTGGTACAAAAGCCTATGTTCCTCAGTCGCCTTGGATACAAAGTGGCAAGATAGAAGACAACATATTGTTCGGTAAAGAAATGGAAAGGGATATGTATGAAAAGTTTGTAGCCTTAACAAGGATCTCGAAATCCTCTCATACGGGGATCAGACAGTTATAGGTGAAAGAGGAATCAATTTGAGTGGTGGACAGAAGCAAAGAATACAGATTGCTCGTGCTCTATACCAAGACGTCGATATATATCTTTTTGATGATCCTTTTAGTGCTGTGGATGCTCACACCGGATTTCATTTATTTAAGGTAAAATAGCATGCATTTTTAAAAGTTATCTACTATAAGTTTAGCAGTAAGCATATTGTTGTATCTGAGGTAATCAATTGAAATACTAATATTTGCATTTTGTTCTGTGTAAGGTAAATCAATTGATTTTTTTCCTTTTGTTGGTGCATTGCCTGATTATATATGTTCTATGGTTGAATGGCAGGAAGTTTTACTTGGCCTTTTGAGTTCAAAAACAGTGATTTATGTCACTCATCAACTTGAATTCTACCTGCTATTGATCTAATCCTGGTAAGCTATTTATCATTTCAGTGGTTTTTATCCTATGCCTCGGATCCATGAAACAATATAGTTACAAACTTCAACTTCTTATTTTTATAGGTGATGAAAAATGGGAGGATTACACAAGCCGGAAAGTATAATGACATTCTCGATTCGGGGTCTGATTTTATGGAGCTGGTGGGTGCACATGAGAAAGCTTTGTCAGTCTTTGATACCGTTGAGGCAGGATCTGTTTCTGAAAAGTGTGTTAGTGAAGAAGATGGTGCTGGGGGAAGCGTTATTCAGGAAATACAGAAAAGATGGAAATGAAGGCAACGAAAGTGACGAAGTGGATGATGTTTGTAACACCCCGAAAACTGGTCTACTCGGATTCGGGTTCCGGCGATTGAAAACCTTACATTGGAATTGTCCAAATATTGTATTGACTTTGACCGCGAGGTCAATTGTGTTGATATTAGACTCTAATTAAGTCGAATTATTGTCTAAAGACCTTATTGGAAGTATTGAAAACCCGTTTGGTGGCTAAATTATAGAAATTAAAAGTTTAGGGGCAAAAGTATAGAGAATTGAGAGTAGAGGGACTAGCCTTGCGATTAGCCCCTCCTCAATTTTAAATCACCCTACGTGGGATGATCAAATACAATTCAAAGGAAGGAAAGCTAATAATAATAAAGGAATGAATAGCCAAAGGATTGAAGCTTACCCGATACATAAAATAAGCAAGCACCCCCCCCCTTAGCTATGGTCTCCTTCATCCTAAGCACACACCTCCATTGGAGCTCAAGCTCAAGCTCAAGCTTGGTTTTTCATCGATTTCTTGTTATCAAAATATTGATATTGGTCGAGTGAGCTTAATCTCTCAAACAATTGTTGAAATCCATGGAGGATTTGAGAGTAATCTCAAGCTAGGGTTTTGCTATCTATGGATAATTCATAGATATTGTTTATATTGAGTTTAGATATTGATTTTGATATCGTTATACTAACTTCGATATCGTAATATTGATTCTAACACAATCTTATTGATTACCTAGCTCAAGAAATTAAAAGAGAGCACCCATCATCTTCACCGAAAGCTAGGAACAATAGGATTGCTATCCGAGAGCCGTAGAAGCTTCAGATTATCAAGGTGAGTGTAGTCGGAGTCTTGGGATTAGGTTAGGTGCCTTTCCTGATTTCATTGTTAATGAAATTGTCATTGCTAACCTCATCGCTAAGGATTATTGCATCGAACCGCTTAGAGGATACTGTGGTAAGCATCGGTAAGTTATCTCATCGAGTATTGAGCATTGCCATTGCTATCGTCATTGTTATTGAGTATTGTTAATGTCATTAACATCGTCGTCATCATTGAATCATGGAAATATAGGATATTGATTATAGAGCATTGGCATTGTTATTGTCATTGTCATGGATTATTGATGTCGACATTGTTATTGTCATCGAAACATTGTAAATGAATCACTGGCTATTGATATCGTCATTGAGATCATTGAAATATTGCTAATGTCATTGATATTGTTATAGGACATGAATATTGAAACATTGCTCATTGATAAAGTCATTGAATATATTGAATATTGTCATCGCTATTGAATACCGATCATTGATATTGTCATTAGACCTTGGATTCGAAAGGACTTTGGAAACAATTGGCATGCCATAGAATTCATGAGCTCGGTATACGGGTGGACTACGGTCCATAGGCTACGGCCTACATCGATTTGGCGAGGCGGAGAGATGTATTGTGATGTTGGTCATATTAGCAAGGCGGAGGGACTAGACCATTCATTGATTTGGCGAGGCGTAGGAATTCGCGTATCCACTATTCCGAATT
Organism: Hibiscus mutabilis; assembly: GCA_019671005.1. Lineage (NCBI taxonomy): Eukaryota > Viridiplantae > Streptophyta > Magnoliopsida > Malvales > Malvaceae > Hibiscus > Hibiscus mutabilis. Next base: position 37,016,485 of record CM033716.1, read on the forward strand.
GATTCAAGGGTTATTGTTGAATTATAGAATTAATGCTATTGAACATGATCATTGCATTGCTACTATTGATTCATTGCATTGTTATTGTCAAGATATGATTTGGAATGCATTTCATTGTTAAAGTGTTTTAGTTGTGACTACCTCACTAGGCAAATTATGCCTAATGCATTTCATCTCATGCATTTCAGGTTGACCGAGTTGTTGGATCGAGATCGGAGAAGTCGGGAGATTGAAAAGTCACAAGCAAGCTAGAGTAAAGTACTTTATCCTTATAAACTCCTAGAACGGTGGCAAATTAGCTAAAATAGTCCCTCATGGCACTTTGGATGTGTATGTATTGCCTATGCTTTGTATAAGGCTAAATGGTCCTAAAATGACTTTTAAGTGATGCTAAAAGTGACTAAAAATGCATAGTTGACTCCTAAAGGTGAAAACTTGGTAAATGGATTTGAATCAGCTTAATATATCGGAGTTGTGGTGACTAAAATAAAAGAGTTGTGGTGAACGATTAGTTTCATAATGGACGAAATTTTTGATGCATCCATGTTTCTTTTATGTTTCTATTAAGTGTTTACTTGTTCCTTGCATTTTAATTTTTCTTTTGAAGTAATATGTTGAATCAGCTTTGCTACTATTTTCCCGAAAGTAGCAAAGATCTTTTTGTAAGGGCCTATGTTGTTTGCAGATTATCATTTCAATGAAAGGATGCATCTTTTTTTAAAATGACCTTAAAATAAAAAAATATAGGTACACCCCTTCTTACCCCCATAGGTCCCCGAATATCACGTGCATGATGTGATCAATCGAATGTTGTGATAACAATGAGGTGTGATTCCTTACTCAGCCTACTCTGGTCAGTAAAGCGCGAAAAGCAGGACTACTGCTCCATTGATGATGTTTGATGATAAAAAAATCTCAAAAATTCAAGAAAAATAAAGTGAACAAGACAAGTTTAACTAAGTGGAGTTGCTTGAAATTGAAGTTCTAAGCGTAGTCTTCTATGCCTTAATAAGAACACTTGGATGATAACTAGCACCCAAAATATAAATGAATATAAATTCCAAAAAATGAAAAAGTTCAGGGACTTGGGGGCATGTACTCACCCTAATGTTGAGTTAGAGAAAAACTTATCATGATAAGTCAAGGATAAGTTAATAGTCGAACCCAAAAGTCGAGTGGTGGGGGCAATGTTACAAAGATGAACACTTCAAGAAGTACTGAATTATGTTTTGACCAGTGAAAGTCAGTAGTCTCCTTTCAAGATGAGACAAAGGATGAAGATTCGGTAAAGACAAAAAGCCAAAAGAGATCAAGTTTGATTGATTTGAAAGCAAGGGTTTATCCCCAACAGTTCTAAAATTAGCATTCATGCATGCATTATTTGTAGTTCGACATCCCTAGGTTAGGAGCATGGTAATGCATACATCGAATTGTTCTTTCTATTTTGACAGGTATTCAAAGATTAAAAAAGATTTCGATTTGCAACTTCCTGTTTGGAGAGGTAGATCTCAGCAAAGAATCAAGAGTTCCTAATGAGAAGAACTCGCCCCATGAAGATTGAAGAGTTCCTAATGGGAAGAACTTGCCCCATGGAGATGAAATGGTTCATAATGAGAAGAGTTGTTTCAACCTCTGAATTAGCCTTTTGCGGGAAGATGAGAAGTTCATAATAAGAAGAACTTAATCATGTTTTCCAAAAGAAGAAAAAGAAGCAAAAGAATTCATAATGAGAAGAATTCATCAACATTTTCAAAAGAAAGAAGAGTTCATAGTGAGAAGAACTATTCAGACTTCAACCTTGGCAGAAAGATATTGAGTTCATAATGAGAAAAACTTGTTCAATCTTTCTAAAGAGGAAATGCAGAATCTTTGTGGACAATAAAATAAGTTCATAATGAGAAGAACTTGTCTGTGTTCTCTAAAAGGAAAGGAAGCAAAGAATTCGTAATGAGAATAATTCGCCAGTATTTGCGAAGAATGAAGAAATTTGGAACGAGAAAAATAGCTTCAAACTCCACACTTTGGCAGAAGATTTAAGAAATTCGAAATGAGAAGAATAACTTCAAGTTTCGGCAAATTTGATAAAGGAATGAAGAATTTTTTAATGAGAAAAATAGCTTCAGACTCCAAACTTTGGCAAAAGATTGAAGAAATTTGAAATGAGAAGAACAGCTTCAAGCTTTAGCAAGTTTGGTAAAAGAATAAAGAATTTCATAATGAGAAGAACAACTTCGGACCTTGGAAGATGAAGAATTTCGTAATAAGAAGAACAACTTCAAACTCCAAATTTTGACAAAAGAGTGAAAAGTTCATAATGAGAAGAACACGTAGCTCCGAATCTTCAAACATGGAAATAAGATAAAATTAGTGCTTATGATCTTGGCATTATTCTCGTTTCACAAGAATGAGCAAAGAGGGGCAATTGTAAGCATTAACTTTTTCTAGATATTAATATTATTATTACTATATTTTTATTATTATAAAAAATATAAATAACATAAAAAAGGGAGACAAAAGGGATGGTAACCTATGCCTCTAACACTACACCCCATTCCTTTAACACCTACACTCATGCCCTATGCATGCCACCACCATGCTCCTACATTGTCAACCCCATGCTTCTATGTTATCATTCTCCTAGCCCTTCACCATCCCCCTTCATCATCCTTAAAATCAGACCATCTTCACCATGAAAAAAAAAAAGGAGACACTCACTGCCACTATCCTTCCCCAAACACTCACTCCTCATCAACCCATTATTTCTACACCACCTCAAGATTACCGCACTACCTTTCCCCATGTCCTCTCACCGCACTCGTTTACCCTTCACTCACCTAAGACTCATTTTTTTCCTAAGACCAACAACTCTACTCGATTCTAATCCCCGTCCATTTATCAAACCGGCCCCTAAACTAAAAACCTCCCATCGCTACACCATTTAAAAGATAAGACCAGCATCTTCGGTAAGCAACAGTTAGAACCGAGAACAACAGGAAAGGGAAAGCTTGGTGCAACTTTTGTAGGGCATTTATATTTGTAGGTGTTTATGAGATTTAAATAAAAGAAATAAGATTTTAGTTTTCAATTCCTTTTTTGCCTTTTTTATTTATTTATCTATTTACGCTTTTCCTTCTTAATTTTTTCATCTTTCGTATATATATTATTATGTTATCATATTTATATTGTTCTTATACATATGTTATAGTTTCATAATGTTATATATATATATAATGTGTATATGTATGTATTTAATGATATATATGTTCTAGTTATAATTTGTTTATATATATATATATTATAAGTTTATTCATATTTGCTTTCGATTGTTTATTTTATTTGCTCATGTATGTTTATATTTATATGCGTGTCTGTTTATTCTTCTTGCTTGCGTTCATTTGTTAGCATATTTTATTGTCACATGCATTTAATTGTCATTCATTTAATCCTTATCTTTAATTCTATATTTACCTTGGTAATCAATTAGTTTTTAACTAAAAAAGGAAATATTTATTAACTTGAATATTTGTGTTGTAATATTTTGACTTAATGGATATTGACCGAATATTCGAATTAATTTATATTGTCTAAAGGTAAACTTTAAAATGAATAAAATTTGACAAGTCATAACATCATACTTAACTGTTTGTACCATGCATAAATGTGATATACTCGACGAACCATAAATTAACATGGCAGTCAAGCTTAATTGATGTCGGTTTAATCTATGGTTCAGGTTGACGTCATCCTTATTAATTAAATGCTCAATTAATTCGAGCTCATCAAATGTTAAAGCCCACTTAATTAGAGCTTATATTCAATTGTGAAAACTTGATTAAATTCCACTTTAAGTTGATTAAATTCCACTTTAAATTTCAATGATTTCCATCGACAAAAGGCAACGTATGATTTCATACCGATTTCGAGCGTTGTGGGGGTGCTAATCCTTCCCCACATGTAACTAACTCTTGAACTCATTTCTCAATGAACCTCTGGTTTATGGTGTCTGATCTACCTTATCCAAGTGATCGGTGGCGCCTCCAAGCTTTTTATTTTCAAAATATGATTTTCAATAGAAATTCCCTCAAAAATAAATTTTTAAAAAACGTGGGATCATCGTATTGTAATTTTTAGTCACTACAACATGGCGACTCCGTTGGGGATGAATTTTTTGTTTTTTACAAAACAAAAAAGAGAGTTAAGCCAAAACAATCATACGTTGCTTTTAGTGATGGAAAATTTGAAATTTAAGTTGACATTAGTTAATTTGTTTTTTCTTGAAGATAATACTTTGATTTAGTGGGCTTTGATAATTGGTGGTTTTGCATTAATTGCCCATTTAATTTATAAGGAATCATCGACATGTGTTGCATCATAATCATCGAGCTTTCTACCTGAGCTACGTCCCTTGAATGGGAGTGAAACACCATATACCCACGCGATTAGCCCTCCACGGGTCGGTAATTCACTTACGAAATCCACACCTTTTGACATGTGAGTAGCCCTCCACGTTACTAGGTCGTGGTTTCCCTCGATCCGAATCCAATTCTCAAGCTTGTAATGGGCCAGAATTGGGGTTCTTGTTACCTTAGTAGGTAATAAGATATGTTCAAGTACCTTTGTCTAGAACCGAACCCACATGTGTGAGAATTTAAGAAGGCCACCCCATTAGAGCCATGAGGATAACCATAGCAAGCTAGAATACATGTTGTTAGGCCATTTTGTTGTTAATCGGGTTTGGTGTGTTATCTATTTATTTTATATTCATTATTCATTATATCTGTTAAAAACTCATTTGATTTTCTTTTCTTGTTTTACTCGTTTGATTATTTTTGTGTATATTCATGGCATTTTCATAATAAAGTGTTGATTCGAGAACAGTCCGAAATTGAAGACTTTTATAATAAGAGAAAGAGTCCATAATAATGAGTTGAATAACCCCTAAGTTCAAGATTGATCAGAAGATGAGCAAAGGCTAATTTGGTTATCAGTGGAAAAGGAACCTTGGTTTTTAGTGGTGCCCAATGCGGTAGTTATTTTCTTTTCTCGTTGTAATGGGACTTGATCTTCGTTGTAGAAAGCTGTTTAATGAGAATTTTTGAATAAATGCTTCTTTGCATTGAATTGTGCATTTTTAATTATTTACCTTCAATTGTTTATTTCTGTTTTGCATACGATGCATTGCATACATTAATTCGATAAAACAAATAAAATTAACTGTTGGGGGATTCGTGGCAATTTTCTTAACAATCAAAGATTTTGCATCCGACACCAAAAGAAACAATTGGAGGAAAGTTTTTCTAAGTTGGAAGCCAATTTGAAGGGATAGTTGGAACGTTCTCAACAAGATTTGAGAGACACCATAGTTAAGTCCCAGCAAGACATGATGAAGGAACTAACCGAGTTGATCCGACTCAAGAAAGCGGAAGACCAAAGAGAGAAAGGATTTGTTGAAAACCTTGGTCAGAGCACGGGAGATTCCTCGTGTTCCTCAGCTTTTGTCGCTAGCACCCCTAAGTCCCCACAAGGTGTGGCTACTCAAGGAGATGGGATAACATCGCAGCAAGCGAGTGCCTCTACTCATGCTCCACCGGGTTGGTTTTTAATCTAGTGGAAAATGTTGGGGATAGTGTCCCGAATTTAGATGAGATGGAGAAATTGAACAAGGTCAAGGTGGAGTTCTCGAAGAAACTTGAAAAGACAAGGAAGGACCTCAAAGAGAAGTTCCGAACAAAAGATGAAGAAGATGGGTTATTTAGAATGAACGCTAGAGATCTTAGTTTAGTTTCGGATTTGGAAATTCCACCCAAGTTCAATACACCAGAATTTGAAAAGTTTGATGGAACTACTTGCCCTAATGCCCATATAACCATGTTTTGTAGAAAGATGTCGTGTTTCATCAACAATGAGAAATTGCCAATTCATTATTTTCAAGATAGGCTAGCGGGGCCAGCAGTGAGGTGGTACAATCAGTTAACCCGTGCTCAGATCAATTCGTGGAATGAATTGGCCAAGGCTTTCACAGATCAGTATAAGCACATAACGGATATGGTCCCGAACCGACTCATGCTACAAGGGTTGGAGCAAAGGTACGATGAGAGCCTCCATGACTACGCCCAATGTTGGGGGATGTGGCTGCACAAGTACAGACTCCACTTTGTGAAAAAGATTTCTCCCATGTTCATGGATACTTTGAAGGGGACCCTCTATGACCGCTTGATAAGTAACCCTATCGATAATTTCTCAGATATGGTTATGTCTGGTGAAGGTATTGAAGAGGCTATCAAGAGTGGTAGAATTAATAGAGGAGAAAATGCTCGAAAACAATTCAAGAAGAAAGGATCATGAGTTGAACAACACAAGCACCTATGAGGCCCCTAAGAACATTACAATCTCTCTACCTCAAGCCATGGCCAGGAATGTGCAAAGCTTGAATAGAAGAAAGGCTAGGGCCTCCAAGAAGGAGAATGAAAAGATGGCTTTCACCCATCTACCGATTTATCAATGAGTTGTACTCACAACTACACGAGGCTGATTTAGTCCAGCCATATTATGTTACTCCTTTTCTGCCACCTTATCCTCCATGGTATGATGAGAAGGCACGCGGCGAGTACTACGCTAGTGTCCTAGTGCACACAATAGAGAATTACACGACGTTCAAGAAAGTCGTACAAAATATGATAAAAGCTAGAGTCGTGAAGTATGATAAACCTAACATGGCAGCTAACCCACTCCCAAATCAAGGAGGTCAGGGCGTGAATGCCGTTGAAGAAGTGGATGTAAAAAGAACAAATGTGGACGTATCAGAAATCAAGTCCCCTCTAAGTTGGGTATTTAAACAGCAATGTACGATGGTGGGTCTAATCAAGCACGACATTAAAAGTGTGTAAGAAGGCCATAGGGCACATTGTGAGTACCATCAGAAGGAGGGACATGAGATTCAGTGAAGTTCAGAGTTTAAGAAGTTGGTTCAAGAAATGATGGATAATAAGGAGATTGAGTTCTTCGAGGAAGGATGAAGAGTCATGGTGAACGATCAATTTCACAATGGACGGAAGTTTTGATGCATCCATGTTTCTTTTATGTTTCTGTTAAGTGTTGACTTGTTCCTTGCATTTTATTTTTTCTTTCGAAGTAATGTGTTGAATCAACTTTGCTACTTTTTGTCTGAAAGTAGAAAAGATCTTTTTGTAAGGGCCTATGTTGTTTGCAGATTATCATTTCAATGAAAGGATGCATCTTTTTTTAAATGACCTTAAAATCAAAAACAAATATATGTATATCCCTTCTTACCCCCGTAGGTCCCAGAATATCACGTGCATGATGTGATCAATCGAATGTTATGATAACAATGGGGTGTGATTTCTTACTCAGCCTACTCTGGTCAGTAAAGCGCTAAAAGCAGGACTACTACTCCATTGATGATGTTTGATGATAAAAAAATCTCCAAAATTCAAAGTAAGTAAAGTGAACTAGACAAGTTTAACTAAGTGGAGCTGCTTGAAATTGAAGTTCTAAGCGTAGTCTTCTATGCCTTATTAAGAACACTTGGATTGTAACTAGCGCCCAAAAAATAAATGAATATAAAATGAAAAAATGAAAAAATTCAAGGACTTGGGGGCATGTACTTACCCTAATGTTGAGTTAGAGAAAAACTTATCATGATAAGTCAAGGATAAGATAATAGTCAAACCCAAAAGTCAAGTGGTGGAGGCAATGTTACAAAGATGAACACTTCAAGAAGTACTGAATTATGTTTTGACTAGTGAAAGTAAGTAGTCTCCTTTCAAGACGAGACAAAGGATGAAGATTCAGTAAAGACAAAAAGCCAAACGAGATCAAGTTTGATTGATTAGAAAGCAAGGGTTCATCCCCAACAGTTCTAAAATTGGCATTCATGCATGCATCATTGTAGTTAGACATCCCTCGATTAGGAGCATGCTAACGCATACATCGAATTGTTCTGCCTATTTTGACAGGTATTCAAAGATTAGAAAAGATTTTGGTTTGCAACTTCCTATTTGGAGAGGTTGATCTCAGCAAAGAATCAAGAGTTCCTAATGAGAAGAATTCACCCCATGAAGATGAAATGGTTCATAACGAGAAGAGCTGTTTCAACCTCCAAATTAGCCTTTTGCGGGAGATGAGAAGTTCATAATAAGAAAAAATTGATCATATTTTCCAAAAGAAGAAAATGAAGCAAAAGAATTCGTCAACATTTTCAAAAGAATGAAGAGTTCATAATGAGAAGAACTTGTTAAAGCTTTCTAAAGAGGAAAATGTTGAATCTATGTGGACAATACAATATGTTCGTAATGAAAAGAACTTGTTCGTGTTCTCTAGAAGGAGATAAAGCAAAGAATTCGTAATGAGAATAATTTGCCAGTATTTACGGAGAATGAAGAAAGTCAAAATGAGAAAATCGCTTCAAACTCCACACTTTGGCAGAAGATTGAAGAAATTCTAAATGTGAAGAAAAACTTCAAGCTTCGGCAACTTTGATAAAGGAATGAAGAATTTTGTAATGAGAAAAACATCATCAGACTTCAAACTTTGGCAGAAGATTGAAGAAATTCGAAATGACAAGAACGGCTTCAAGCTTCATCAAGTTTGGTAAAAGAATAGAGAATTTCTTAATGAGAATAATAGCTTCGGACCTTGAAAGATGATGAATTTCGTAATGAGAAGAACAACTTCAAACTCTGAATTTTGGCAGAAGTGTGAAAAGTTCATAATGAGAAGAACTCGTAGCTCCAAATCTTCAGACATGGAAATAAGATAAAATTAGTACTTATGATCTTTGCTTTATTCTTATTTCATGAGAATGAGAAAATAAGGGCAGTTGTACGCGTATTTTTTTTGGATATTACTATTACTATATTTTTATTGTTATAAAAAATAAATAACATAAAAATGGGAGAAAAAGGGATGGTAACCAATGCCTCTAACACTACACACCATTCCTCTAACACCTACACCCATGCCCTATGCATGCCACCACCATGCTCCTAAATTGTCAACCCTATGCCTTAAGCATGCCACCACCATGCTTCTATGTTATCATTCTCCTAGCCCTTCACCATCTCCCTTTATCATCCTTAAAACTGGACCATCTTCACCATGAGAAAAGGGGATGAGACACTTACTGGCACTACCCTTCCCCAAATACTAACCCCTCATCAACCCATTACCTCTACGCCACCTCAAGCTTACCCCACTAACTTTCCCTAGAGAGAGTATTCTATATAACCTATGGTATGTACAACATAGTGTATACCTATTTTATTTTTATGCCTCCCACCATGACCTATTTCAAAACACCCTAAGACCGTATCGGTGCTATTAAATGCTCAAACCTCACTGCCAAAATTTGTATCGATACACTTCAGGCATGTATTGGTACGCATTGGTTAACCCAGACCAAATATGCAAGGCTGTATCAGTACAGCTTGACCTGTATCGATACGCTCTGCACTGTAATGTCAATTTTTATCTAGATTTTAGTCCATTTGTCCTAGCAATCAATGTCCAAATGCAATGACACTTTACCAACAATATTTTAATACTATAATCTACTTGCATGCCAAATTTTAGGGTTATTCAAATCCATTTACCAAGTTTTCACCTTTAGGAGTCAACTATGCATTTTTAGTCACTTTTAGCATCACTTAAAAGTCATTTTAGGACCATTTAGCCTTATGCAAAGCATAGGCAATACATACAAATCCAAAGTGCCATGAGTGACTATTTTAGCTACTTTGCCACCATTCTAGGAGTTTATAAGGACAAAGTACTTTACTCTAGCTTGTTTGTGACTTGTCAATCTTCTGACTTCTCCGATCTCGATCCAACTAGTCGATCAACCTGAAATGCATGCGATGAAATGCATTAGGCATAATTTTCCTAGTGAGGTAGCCATTACCAAGTCCATGTCAGTGTTGTGCATTCTCTTCCTTACAATATCAATAACTATACCATGGATCAATAATGACAATGCAAGACTATTTTCAATAGCAATAATATCATGTTTTAGAAATAACACTTGGATCGATTTCGGATAGTGGATACGCGAATTCCTACGCCTTGCCAAATCAATGAAATGGTCTAGTCCCTTCACCTCGTCAATATAACCAATATCACGAACATCCCTCCGCTTTGCGAAATCAATATGGGTCGTAGCTCTAGGACCATAGTCCACTCGTACACTGAGCTCATGAATTCTATAGCATGCCAATTGTATCCAATGTCCTTCGAACCCAAGGTTTGGTGGCAATATCAATGGTCAGTGTTCAATAGCAATGACAATATTCAAGGTATTCAATGACTTTAATAATGAGAAATAACAATATCAATGACATTAGCAATGTTTCAATGACCTCAATGACAATATCCATAATCGATGATTCATTTGTAATGTATCGATAACAATAACAATGTCGACATCGATAATCAAAAACAATGGCAATGTCAAAGCTCTATAATCAATATCCTATATTTTCATGATTCAGTGATGATGATAATGATAATGGCAATAACGATACTCAATGACAATGACAATATCTATGTCTGATGTTTATTAACAATGACGATAACAATGACAAAGCTCAATACTCGATGCGATAGCTTACCACTACTTACCATGATACCCTCTAAGTGGTTTGATGCAATAATCCTTAACGATGAGGTTAGCGATGATAATTTCAATAATAAAAAATTGGGAAAGGCACCTAGCCCAATCCCGAGACTCAAACTACACTCACCTCGATAATCCAAAGCTTTCAAGGCTCTCGAATAACAATTCCCTTGTCCCTAGCCCTTGATGGAGATGGTGGATGCTCTTTACTCAATTCTTGAGTTAGGTTAAACAATAGGAACCGGTTAGAATCGATAATACGATATCGAAATCAATATAACGATATCAAAATCAATATCGAAACTTAAAATAGCTGTTGGCTAACAAATTCCATGGATGACCAAAACCTTAGCTTAAGATTAAGTTTGATATAACCATGGATTTCATCAATAGTTTGGGGATTATAGCTTACCTGATCGATAGTAATGTTTATTTATCAATAAACTGAATAAAAATCAAGCTTTTCAACCCTCAACAATAGAGGTGCTTGCTTGAAAGAAGATGAAGATGAGATTGAGGTGTGTGCTTAATTCTTTCTCGGGTAAGTTTCTAGTCTTTTTTCATTTCCTTACTCCTATTCTTAACTAGGAGCTTTCCTTCAAGTGAAGGAATCCCTCCAGATAATCCCACGTATGTGGTGACTATAATTGAGGAGGGGCTAATTGCAAGGTTAGTCCCTCAACTCTCAATTCTTTATACTTGTATCCCGAAACTTTTAATTTCTATAATTTAACCATTAAATAGGTTTTCAATACTTTCAATAAGGTCCTTAAACAATAATTGGACTCAATTAGAGTCCAATATTGATACAATTGACCTTGCGGTCAATGTCAACACAATATTTGGACCGTTCTAGTGTAGGATTTCTAATTGTTGAAACCTGAATCTAACTAGACCAGGTTTTTGGGATGTTACAACTCTCCATCTCTTAAGAAAAATTTGTCCTCGAATTTTACCTAGATCAAAGACATGAGGATATTGCTTTTGCATTGTCTCCTCCAGTTCCCATGTTGCTTCCTTAGTGGTGTGGCTCTTCCAGAGCACCTTAACCAATAGAATAGTCTTGTTACGAAGTCTCTTGGCTTCCCTTGCAAGAATCTGAATGGGTTCTTCCTCATAGGATAAGGTGGGTTGAATTTCCACAAATTCATGTTCAATGATGTGCGAAGGATCGGAATAATACTTTCGAAGCATGGATACATGAAATACATCATGGATTTTATTCAATTTTGAGGGCAAAAATAAGAGATAAGCCACATGGTTGAGTTTTTCAATAACCTCAAAAGGTCTAATGAATCGGGGACTCAATTTCCCTTTCTTGCCAAACCACAGAACTTTCTTCCACGGTGAGACTTTAAGAAAAGCTTTCTCACCAACTTCATATTGTATATCACTTCGCTTGAGATCAGCATAGGCCTTATGTTGGTCAAATGCAGCTTTTAATTGATCATGGATGATGGTAACATGTTCCTTGGTTTCTCGAAGTAAGTTAGGGCCCAACACCTTGCCTTCACCGAGTTTAGACCAACATAATAGAGTTCTGCATCGTCTACCATACAGAGCTTTATACGGTGTCATCTTAATGGAAGCTAGATAACTGTCGTTATAGGAAAACTCGATAAGAGGTACAGATTTCTCCCAAGAGCTTCCAAAATCAATGATGCATGCTCGAAGCATGTCTTCCAAAATCTACGAAGAAGGATTCAATAATGGTACATTTCATTGATGCTTCAAAGGAAGGTACTTGTGAAAGTTACCTGAATTACCCTTTCTGATTATCCATCAGATTAAGGGTGAAAGGTGGTACTAAGATTGACTCTAGTGCCTAGAGCTCCTTGTAATGTTATCCAAAATCGAGAAGTAAATCGTGGATCCTGATCGGAGATGATACATTGCGGCACTCCATAGAATCGAATAACTTCCTTGATATACAAGTCAATTAACTTTGGAA